>OX940978.1:44808194-45408194 GCA_954871275.1 Leptopterna dolabrata | reverse complement strand
ATTGATGAGCAAATTATTACACAACGGTAAATTATTACGCAACTGTAAATTATTACACAACGGTTCATTATAGTATCTACGTAGAAGGGTCATCTATGCAGGTAAATTATTACATACACAACGGTTTATTACTTGCCTTGTGCTTCATGAATAACTACAAATAATGAACTAATGAATTATATTGAATCCCGCGAATTTGTAGGAAAGTCTAATTCCAGGGCCGGCTGCAATACTCGATTTAGGGCTTTCCTGGGGGGAGCTCGAGGGTATTGACGCAGAAAACAGCGATCTACGCTGAAAGGGCATCTGCTCTGGTAAATTATAAACCTTTGTGTAATAATTTGCAGCGTTTTTTCAAATTAGCCATTCAGGGAACATCAACCAGTGATTCGAGAGCACTAACATGACAATCGGTCCTCAAGTTTTACCTAAAACAGGTATATTGATCAGGGGCGAGAGTAGGTACTACTGACCGTATTATGGACGCATGCGTGGTAACATAATATGAAACATAAACAAGATAATTATGGAATTTTACACGGTCTTTCATTCATTATGTTAAACCATCATTTCTTTTTTCAGGGTAATCGGATTCCTTGAGCTCCATGGGAAGTAATAAGGATGAACTGTGAGCGAAGTAGTGACTGCTACCACAAGAGGTTAGAATTCGTTGTGGCATACATTCTTGTGCATGAATACCAGTAGGTTAGTGTACAAGTTACCGTTAATGTAAAAAATAAGTTAATTCATGAAATAACGAGTTATTATACATAATTAAGAATCTGGCTCAATTTGCGCTAATTAAAGTATGAAATATACATTTTACCTAGTTATTATACGAAAGAACGCGTGGTCCACCGGGAAAGCGTAACGTTTTGGGTTAACCGAGCGATTTACACAATTTATCTAATTATTATAATTATGAAATCCCGAAGGGCCGACCGGTAATTTATGAAATTATTATTAAAATTCGGTTATTAAAATTATTTCAATACTGACCGATTTATACACTTTTGCTCGTTATCATAATGAAATCCCTGAAAATCATAGTGTTCCATTATTTTGGAGGTTGTTTCGTGTTACTGTGTGATGACACTGCGTTAATCCGGAGTGTCCACGCTTTATCGATTTCCCTACCTCCCGATATGAGACGGAACTTGCATTCCATAGAATAGCTAGGTATTTCATTTAGCAACTAGTTAATGTGTAGATAATCCCGAATTTTACACACTAACTGGCTGCCTTCCGTTATTATGTGAAATAACTAGGTATTTTTCATATAATAACTAGTTAAAGTGTTGGTAAAAAGCTGAATTGTACACAATAACTAAAAGCCCATCGCTATTATGTAAAAGAATGTATTTCGTATAATAACTAGTTAGTGTTGATAAAAATCCGAATTTTACACTTCACCTAAAATGGACCGTTATTTCATAAAATAACTAGTTGTTCCATGGATCACCTGAATTTCATGATTTAACAGTAACATACGTACCAATGCTCCACGGGTAACGATGGACTTACCAACGCTCCGAATGGTCTCAACACGCTCCGAGTGGTTTCTATTTCTACTTGAAGTGTGCTGGAATTTATGCTTATGTAGAAAAGGGAAGAAAATTCCTGTGTAAATTAAATAAATAAGTAAATAAATAAACAAATCCAAACATTCGGAATCAATACTCAGAAAATCATGAATACCATACACTTCTACTGAAAGTTTCTGATTTAAGGAGTTTCTAAAATATCATCCCTACAAGAGGAAGTCCGTGTACAGCGGGCGGAAACAATTTTGGTTTATTATTTTCAATAATAAATCGTTGAACTGGAGCATGGAAAAAAAATTTAACCTTCGTTAACCGTTTCAAGGTAGGCAGACGGCTTAATTCCCATCAGATCGATATCGGTCAAAAGAAGGTCGATCACATTACCGTGAGCATTATTAATATGATTATGTTGCTTCATATTGAAGAACTGAATGGATTCGAATACGACTGAAGCCTTAGCGTGGATTCTCGATTCCAGAGGGTCTATTCAATAGGTATTGGGCAAATTATAACAACTGACCAAAACAATTCTGAAGTCCGGGTGACCGTGGATACTAATTCAAGTTCCTCGAAGTGCCGACTGTAAGATGAGGGAGGCATATAGTCAGGAAGTTTACCTGTTCCCACGATCAGCAGCAAGTCCGGGAGCACGACGAAGGCCGCACCTACATTGGATCCGTATTTCTCCCGATCCGATCAGATCCGACGACTCCCGACCATCGGAGCCCGATGACGTCCGACTGAGTGCCTACACTGGTTCCGATCCGATCCGATCCGAACCAAACTTTTGGGGAATCAAGGCTCGTTGTAGTGACCACAGGGAGAGCACGTTGTAGGTACCTACATAAATATATTATAGTTCTCTGTTCTGTGGTGGTGAGTTCGACATGAGTGATTCTGACGATGACGTTTTGTGTTGGTTTTTGCTGGAAAACAACCTTCTCCTAAAGAGACGTGCAACAAGGTCATGGGTGCATCAATTCAATGTGGACCGATCGGGAGGAGAATTTTATACTACGTGTATACCTATGCGGAATCAATTGTACTCGAATTATTGTACTCATTTTACGGCGCGTCGGGCTCCGATTACGGACTGGAAACAAATATGTTTGATCGGGCGACGGATCGGGAGTCGTCCTGCATTACACTCTAGGTGTTTGTTTTTCTTCCGACGACGTCCGATGGTCGGGAGTCGTCGGATCAGATCGGATCGGGAGAAATACGGATCCAATGTAGGTGCGGCCGAAGACGTGCTCAACTGCACCCGAGGCCTGCCATCTAAAAGAGCGAATTCGATTGGAGACCGCAACAAGCACACCCCCACCCACGCTCTTGTAAGTGTTATTGGAAGCTGATCAGTGCGATAAATATTGAACATCTGGAACCTGAGCTCGAAGAATTGACATTGGATGACAGCTAAGTTTCAGTTAGTATCGGGATGTTATTGGTGAGAAGAGGAGCCTGGTAATGAATAGTTGTGAGCTTTGAATTTAAACCACGAACATTTTGGTAGAAACAAGAGAATGAATTGGGCTTGGTTATGCGTTTTTTTAATGGAGTACTTCACAATAGATGGCATACCATTAACATTCTTTATTGTTAAATAATTTTCGCCCTCATTCATCCGCTTTTTCAGCAACCCGCGTAGTTTCTTTAGATACCCATGTTGTGAGGCTGTTTTGTCTGAGGACATAGCCATGATTTGAGGACTGTGCGATCTATTCTTGACTAAAATATTAGATGCTGATTCCGGTGAATTGAGCACCACTTTGATAGGACAAGGCTTATCTAAAATGACAGCGCCCAAGTGATTGACACGTTCTTCAAATGAAAAAATATCTCGGAACAACTAACTCAATTTCGTTCGGCCGGCTCTGGTATAGGTACGCCGTCTGCTGTACGCCCTACTTCGCACTTTCCTTAGTTACCATGAAATTTGGTTTATTGATACCACTTGAAGTTTAGTTCGTCCGCGAACTCTGCGTTACTGTCAGTCATCTCTAAGGGGTGAAAAACAGGGGTTGAAATTTACCGAACGCCGTTGCGCGAAAACTTAATAGGAGGGCATGGTTTTTTAAATTTCTACCTTAAATTGATCTCGAACTTGAAAATTTTGTGGGACCACCCAGACCTTGTACGTCCAGCCGTTCGGTTGCACTGAAAAACTTCGTCAACATGATCATGAATGAAACGGTATACATCCAGCCCAGGTATATTGTTAGGGAACACCTGATTATAATCACGCATGGCTGCGTGAAATCAGGTTGGTTTTTCCAAGGTATTATTTCATTTGAAGAATGATGATTATTTTGGATTTTGTTGATAAATAGTTACTTTTTTAGTTTGAAAAAATGTTAGGTACCTATGCTTCATGGATAACAACAAACAATATTAGTGATACAATTGTTGGTTCCACTGCAGATTTATGAAATGTGATTGCCCGGCTGGCTCCAGCACTCGATTTAGGTCTCCCTTGAGATAGGAAGCACGCAGGTAGGTATTGACCACAGAAAACAGAGATCTACGCAGAAGGGGCTATACAGGTAAATAATAAACCGTTGTGTGATAATGTGCAGCGATTTTCCATGCTCGATTTTAATGGTTGATTGTTGGAATAATAAACCAATACGGCCAGTCTTACAAAGATCCGGGGTGGCTCCTATAAAATCTAAATCTAGGTACCTATTGAGGTTTGTAAAAACATTAATACAAACAAACTAAGTTCCAAGCTTTAGCGTTTCAGAAATCTCAACGCCTATCTTCACCCCTTCCAGTCCACTTTGCTGCAGCGGGCCCTGTGCTAGCGGAATTCCGAGTGGCCACTACGGGAGCTGCGTTTCTAACGAGAGAGCAGTTGCTAGCGATACTGGACGACAGGACAAAGTGGGAATGTGCATCAAAATACGCTCTCATAACATGGAGTTATAGATGGTTCCTCAGAGTCCAACTATGACTAGCCTCGGATGGATTCGAAACGCAAATAATAATCAGTTCGAATGGAGCACCCCGGCAGATGAGTGCAACACGCTCTTGCCATGTTATGCTTTTTCCTCCTAGTATATATGGTAAAATATCGAGATTGGTAGTAAAAATACTCTTCTTCTTCTATTGAGGTTTGCAAAAACATGATGAACAAAGTTTCAGGCTTTGGCGTTTCAGAAATGTCAACCCCTATCTTCGCCCCTATTGACTTATGAAATGTTTCTTGTATTAACCACAGCCAAAATGCAGTTGAACTACGTACGCCGTTTCAAAGTTCTAAGTTATTAAATGCAATCGGCTGTATGCGGCGGACGGGCTGGTGGTTAATTTATTTTTCTCGGCTGATTCGATACTTTCGTGACTGAAATTATTGAGCCGAAATGGTAAAGCATGGGCTCTTTACTTGACGTGGGAGACGCCAGTTTATTCGGGATATATTTGCTGTCATTCTCCTGAGCTGGAGTGGATTGATTACTTGAAGGGACTAGTCGGGGCGGGCGGTCCGGAAATCAAGGTTGGACAGGGACTTGATGACTTAGTCGATAATACAATGACTAACGCGTTTCGGAGGGGGACCAGAGTTCGAGGGGTCAGCTGAGGCCCGCACGGCGGGGATCGGTCGAAACTGGGCCTGGTCGACCTCTACACTTAAAATATTCCTCGATCTATGGAACTGAAAAATCGATGGGAAAGAAATTGTGATAGGGTTGGATCTAAACAGAAAATAGGATAGTGAAACTTTATCGATATCCTTTAATTCAAACCTATTGTTATTATTCATTGTTTCAGTCATCAGTAGTTTTACACCTACTATGAGCGATGATTGCCTACGTCGTGATGACAAAGAAAACGCAAGGCAAGAAACGGAATAGAATCAATGTTATGAACATTACAGTATTTTCAGGGCTACGTACGAGCCATGTGAAACGTCAGGAGTCTCTCTTTCCCCATGTGTATTTCATAATAAACAAATAAATAGAACCGGAGTTCTGGTTTATTGTTTGTTTATTATATTAATAATGAACCACTGGAATCGAGAATGAAAAACAAAATGTTAGCCCCCCCCCCCCCCTCCCCTATAATTTGATGGTTTCGTTTCAACGCACGCCGTACACCGTTCTTCGCACTTTCCTTAGTTACCATGAACCAAAATTTGGTTTGCAGGTCTCGTATGGGGTTCAGTTGGTCCTCGAAGCTCGGCATTACTTTCAGTCATCTGTGAGAGGTGAAAAATAGGGGTTGATATGTTCAGAACGCCGCAGCTCGAAAATATTCAATAGAAGGGTATGGTTTTTTTTACGTTTTTAAGTTGATCTTGAACTAAAGAATTTTTTGAGACCACCCGGAGCATTGTACGACCAGCCGTTTGTTTGCACTAAAAAGCTTCGTCAACATGATCGTGAGTCAAACGGTATGAATCCGGCCCAAATATCATTGCTAGGGACCACCTGATTATAATCGCGGGTGGCTGTATGAAGTCAAGTTGGTTGTTCTGTGATATTATTTCATTTGAAAAATGATGGATCTTTTGGGTTTTGTTGATAGGTAAGTACTTTTGTAACTTGAACAAACGTTAGGTATGCTTCATGAATAACAACAAATAATTAATAATCAAATTATTGAATACCACGCATTTTTTTGATATGTAATTCCCGGGCTGGCTCCAATACTCGGTTTAGGGCTTTCATTGGGGGGGGGGGGGGGGGGGGGGCTCGAGGGTATTGACCACAGAAAACAGTGATCTACGCCGAACGGGCATCTATACAAGTAAATTATTACACAACGGTTTCTTGCACAACGGTTTATTTTTTACTTTATGCTTCATGAATAACTGAAAATAATTATTAATGATTGAATTATTGAGTTCCGCGCATCTTTATGAAACTATAATTCCCGGACCATCTATACAGGTAAATTACCTATTATAAAACGGTTCCTTACTCAACGTTTCATCACACAGCGGTTTATTATTTTCCTTATGCTTCATGAATAACAGCAATCAATTAACGATGAAATTGAACTTGATGGTTTACGTTTCATGCAATAGGTTTCAAGAAAATGCAATAAAAAACGCTGCAAATTATTACACAACGGTTTATTATTTACCTATGTAGATACTCCTTCTGCGCAGATCACTGTTTTCTGTGGTCAGTACCCTCGAGCTCCCCCAGGAAAGCCCTAAATTGAGTACTGGAGCCGGTCCGGGAATTCAAGTGGCATACAAATGCGTACCGCGTACGGCGCACAGTGGGCAAAATGACCGATCTAGGTGGACAAAATTATTTTAGGACGGTTTTTTATTCAAAATTGAACGCTGATCACGGGAAAAATAATGAAAAAATTCCTACTCTTTAGTGAACGCAGGCAAATGGTATGTATGTATATATATGCGCCAGTTTTCTACATTTTTCAGCTTAAATTTCAACACTAGAATTCTGATAATTACTAAATGGGAATCTAATGAATATTCATTGGAAAATACACCTACCACAACAAAGTTGGCTCGCGAAATAAAATTCAGCATGAAGACTCCCTGCAAAACTGTTATTTTTTGGAGTAGGTATATGAAAGTTAGGAAGAACTTTCGCTAGAAATTTTGATTGAATAAAATACAGACTGTGAGGCTGGCGAATTGGTGTGAAGCAAAACAGAGTGATAACAAAATTGGTAACTTCTTTAATTTTTTAAAAGTTGAGAAAAAAACAGAAATGATATAGGTAAATGATAAAAAACGTTGTAATCATACTTCATTTGACTCGTTATCGCTATGAGCATGTTCGTATTCTGATATATCAATATCCTGCTCCAATGGCATGCTGCACGTTAGCAAACTGAGAACTTCTTCTTCCAATCGGTCGGCTTTTTTAACAACTGGTTTCCTGAAGCTGGCAACAATTGGATCAGACGAAACTAGAAGCATCATCAATAGATCGCGCTTTGATTATTCTCTCGAACATTTTCTGGTGTTATGAACCCTGAATCGTCTCAAGTCTTTATTTCGGGCTTCTTGCGCCTCTTCACTCAGCATCCCTATAGGCACCAAATGGTGCCGAATGACCTGAGCACCGTGATCAAGTATTTTGTGAACTGTGGGAGTAATGTCAACCCAAGGATAGAGGTCTTCGAGGAGGCTTTTAGTTCCAGCAGCATATACCTCAAATTTGTCGACATCTATTTCAAACCCTGACGACAATGACCTCAGCATAATTCTAAATCTGTTGATCACATTTTCATTAATACCAGTGATAGAAGCACTAAGAGTAGCATTTTCAAAAAACCGCCTGGCAGTATTTCCATCATTGGTATTGCCAAAGCCTTGCTTTGGCATATCTACATTAAGTAAGACCTAGTTGAACCTTGAATTCATTTTGGACCTTAAGTTTTTTCGCATCTTTTAGTAACTTATCAGCTGCTGCAGTAACTCTATTCTTTTTAACTTCTATTCTGTAGGATAAATTAAGTATAAATTCGAAGGTTCGAATCCACGCAAGTAATGTGGATAAGCCAAAACCGTAATTTTCAATTTTATTTGGGGTAACAGGAAGAATTCCTTTGAAATATTTAGGAGTTGCTTGGCAAATTAAACACGAATGAGAGGATTTTGTGTCGGTCAACGCATTAACTACTTTACCATCTACCATTGTCATAACCAAATTATGTTTTACACGTATTTCCTTTCCATCAATAACAACAGTGGTAGGTGATAAAGCATTGATTTGTGCGGTTACAAGTTCTGTCTCTAAAATAATACAACTAGTAGTTTCTTTTTCAAACATAAACTTTATAGGGCGGCAAAATCTTGTCGACCCCGCAACTGGGTTCTGCCATGCATACTAATCACTATTCGTTGAACGCAGATGAATTGGTACAAACGAGAAAATGAACAAGTGATTATCTTTCTTCGAATTATCTTCAAACTTTTGTTTATATTGACTGACTTCCATCACATCCCCATTTACTAAATAAAATAAATTCATTATTTCCTTCGTCGATATGTTGCCTAATAACACAATGTTGAACCTGACACAACCTTTGTACACTTACATCTAAGACAGATTGTAACGTTAACTCAGCTCTTGACTCATTAACGATCAAGTTACACTCAGGCGCACAACAGGCTTTTTTAGCGTCTTGTATTTTGTAGTAAGGGGGAAAAAGGTTATTACCAGTTTCTATAGACTTCTTCCTTATACAACAGTATGATTCCTTTGTTAATTTACAGTCTATAAATAAAGCTAAAGCTTCCTCCGGGGATAGCAAACGCGCGTCACAACACGATTTTTTTGTATCTACATTGTTCGATCTTGAAGAGGATTGATCTGCTGGTGTACTTGTACTTGTAGTTGCTTCTTTCACAATACTACTTGTGGTTCTGTCTCCTGCTAAGTAGAGAGCTGCGTGCGCAGCGTAGCACAATTTTTCGTGGCCAGCAGTCAACAATTCATTTATTTTTCTTCTTTTTGTTTTATCGCTGGAATCCACAAATGGTTTTTCGGGTCGTCCGGTGGGTTGGTACGTGGGAGCTTGCGTAATTTTATATGAAATCACAAATTCAAAGTCTTTCCCGCTCAGCCATGTTGAAAATTTGGTGGAAAAAACATCTAGCTTCCTATGACATTTTTCCCATCTTTCTCCGATTTTTTTTAATAGTCTATCACAGTATTTTTCAAAATTTTCAAATTTGATATTTCTGCAGAATCATCAAGCTCAAGTAGCCCAATCACATACCTTGTGAGGCTTTCGTGGCGATCATTCTTCGGGAGTTTTCTCCCTTCTTCCACAAACTGCTCCCGTGGAATCGTGAGATTTACACCTGAAAATCAACCAATTATATTCAATAACTCAGAAAACGCAAAAAATCGCAAAAAAAAGTGAATACCAAAACTAGAACGCTTAAAGAAAATAAAAAATGGATCCTCCCTTGGCAACTGTGGCCGTGTGCTATTTTAACTCCAAAATGGGTCAATTATCAGTTTGAAAAATACGGTATAAAGTACTTATAAAACTCGGCGCTGCGCGCCTCGGCGGGGGCTTCGCCCCCTGCACCCCCGGATGACTTCCGCTTAAAGCCTGACGGCTAAAATGTGGTGTACCTGACCCTTCAGGTTTTTGTCCCCCTCGCTGTATTATATAAGATCGGCTGTTTCTTACCTTACTTCACGCGCGGCTCATACTAGACTCCACCTTTTTTGTTTTTCAGTAAAAATATATTTATGTATCACTTTATAAATACGGATTATTATGTAGGTACCCAACTACTATTGCTATCGTTATATTGATTGAGTAAACCGCTTTGTATAATTAGGTAGGTCAGGTTAAAAAAACATGCTTTAGCCGCGTAGTTTACTACAACCAAGTGACAACCAAACAAGCGTCATTGTTTACTATCCATTTACAACATTCATTTATATAGTTATATTATGAAACTAGGATATAAATACCAAGAACAAATACGAAATACATTCGTGATAAATCAAGAGCTTTCCAACGAATGGAAAACGATTTTTGTCCGATGAAAATGAAAGAAGTTTCATTTCCCTAGCAACTACTCGGTTGTAAGTGAAAATCATTGTTAAAATACGCGCTACTTTTGTCTCACAATTTGGTCTCACTATTTGGTCTCACTTTTGGTTTATTATTTTCAATAATGAACCATTGGAATCGAGCATGAAAAAAAAAATTCTTACCCCCCCTCAAAATTTGATGGTTTACGTTTCAAGATATGTAGAATCCAAAACTGCAATAAAAATATTTCTGTCTGTCCGCCGTACGCCGTACGCCGTACGCCGTACGGGCCACTTTTTAGGTTCCGTTCGGCGTCTAGTTGGTCCTCGAAGCTCGACGTTACTGTGAGTCATCTCTAAGGGGTTCAAAATAGGGGTTGAAATTTTCAAAACGCCTATACCATTTTTTTACGTAAATATTTTTACGGTTTTAAATAGTTCTTGAACTTGCGAGTTTTTTAAGACCATCCGGAGCATCGTACGTCCAGCCGTTCGTTCACAGTAAGGCCCCGAAGTTTGCACCGACAGGCATTTTCGACTCCAGTGTGAATGAAATTGTATACAATCCAAACCAAATCTCGTAACCAGAGACGCGCCCACAATAGGAATTTGTGAATACGGCCAATCATTGGTAGGGATCACCTGATTATATTGGCGGAGTATGAAGTCGAGTTGGTTGTTCTGTGATATTATTTAATTTGAAAAATGATGGCTCTATTGGAGTTTGTTGGTAGGTAGTGAAACTTGAACAAACGTTGAAGTATTATTGATGGGTAAATTATTACTACGGTAAATCATTACTCAACGGTAAATTATTACAAAACGGTAAATTATACCATCTACGTAGAAGGGGCTGGAGTTTGTTGGTAGGTACTTTTGCAACTTTTTTCACTCCTCATCAACAATTTCTTTTCAGAACTTCATTATGTGTGTTTCTTTTTGTTAGGTACTGTTTGTCATCGGCAGAATTATTTTAGCAACATTTAACTCGTGATTTAGGTAGGTACCTAGTAACGAGTACGGGGTTAGGTACTAACCTACGGAGTGTCTGCGATCTACATAATATGCATATAATAGAATAGTACATACCATATTATATAGACGGGTTATCTATACATAGAGCTGTGATCTGTAACAGAAGGGTATTCTATACAAAATAATAAACCGTTGTGCAGGGATTTGCAGCGTTTTCCTGTCGTTTTTCGGCGGGGGGTCCCATCGCAAAAACCTGAAGGGTCAGGTTAAAACATAGGATTAAATGCTATTGTGAAAATTTTAGCAGGTAAAAATTGTACTTACTTCTTTCTATGATCCATTATTGCAGACAAAGAAGCCTTGGACGGTTCTGTCCACAACTAACTGCCGTGTGAACGGAATAAGTTGGAGGTTCATAATCGCTGATAATAAGATCTTGACCGAACAGGAAACGATGACACGTTCGATTAAAGTTTTCACAGCCAAATAACGTTTTGAGGATGTAAATATTTACGTTTTGGGGACTTCCAATTCATGATAAACAATAACCAATATCAAAAACTCCGAAGTTTTAACTTGACTTTTGTCCACCTAGATCGGTCATTTTGCCCACTGTGCGGCTGACTGACAGAAGTTATCTTATTCCATTTTCGGATTCTACACACCTCGAAACGGAAACCATCAAACTTTGCGGGGGGGGGGGTAAACTTTTTTTTTTTCATGCTCGATTCCAAAGGTTCTTAATTGAAAATAATAAACCAAAATGACGGATCTTTGGATTTTATTGATAGTTAGTTTTGGAATTTTGACAAACGTTGAAGTATTATTGAGGGGTAAATTATTACACAATGGTAAATTATTACACAACGTTTCATTAAACCATCTATGTAGAAAGGGCTGGATTTTGTTGGTAGTTACTTTTGCAACTTGAACAACCGTTGAAGTATTATTAAGGGGCGAATTATTACACAACGGTTCATTATAATATCTACGTAGAAGGGGCACCTTTACAGGTAAAATTATTTCACAACGGTTTATTATTTGCCTTATGATTCATGAATAACTAAAAATAATATTAATGATTGAGTCCCTCGCATTCCACGCATTTGTAGGAAACTTTAATTCCGGTACTCGATTTTGGGCTTTCCTGGCGGAGCTGGAGGGAAACGACCACAGAAAAGAGTGATCTACGCAGAAGGGTCATCTATACAGGTAAATAATAAACCTTTGTGTAAATGATCTGCAGTGTTTAAAAAAAAAATTTTAGTGCAATATTCTCCTTGTCAGTAAATCAATAAAAATAATTGCTGCATCGAACATGTTGACGACGTTCAATGTTACTGTAGCGTACTGTTCCTTTTCGGTAATTGAAGCTTTGATTACGATTGTATTCGTAAATTATACGCTAAATCTATCTTGTTATAAATCAGTGACAATGGAAACTAGCGGTGAAAAGACAGTGGCTATCGCCGGCTTTCATCTCGTATTATACTCTCGTGACGTTCAAAGTTGTCGTATTGTTAGAAATGCCGTTTGAGTTGTCGTATTTTGTCTGTGCCACTTTAATCCTTATCTCGCTGACAATGACTGTTAACTATGACACTGACACATAATCTAATACAAACTTTGGTCATCAACTCCTACGGCGACTGGCTCCAACAAGCTGCGTTAATGGGAGATCCCTCCTAAGATCCAAGTTCGAGATGATTCGACTACAATGGCTTGTGACTTGTGAGGTAGGTATACAAAATTGCCTATGAAATCGGTATTGTGGAAATTAGGTTTGATGCATCTTTACCGTATATATCGATGCATGGGCAGCAGCAGTATGGATACTATGAGAAATTTGTCGTGTGCTAGAAGTAAAAAGACGTATGTTATCAATTTTAAGAGAGAACTGTCCAATACCTTTGAAATGCTCATTACCGTTGTAAGACATCATTACTTATTAAAGAGCATTTTCTAGGGCAGATGGAGGTTTAACGTCTTAAAATATTCATCAAAATCCGCTTGACTGGTTCGTTTCCGTATGTGCCAAATTTTGTCTGAAGACCCTGCGCAATGAAATCGAATGTGAAAACCAGCCTTCTGAATAGTGCATTAATTCCCCAAACAGGAGTCAGATCGAAAACTGCAGTAGATACAAATATAATGGTACTAGACATCTATAGCACTGAGTTACTTTCTTCATGGAGTACAACAAACAGTACAGCCTTTCTTTAAGCTCAAAGAGTAAACAGTACCTCATAACAACAAACTCGATTTAATAAAAGCATACGTAATTCGAATCGGCTGTTCTCTGTCACTGATAACTAGGCCGGATTCTGGCTCATGTTGATATTTTTGCGGTTCAAACCTCAGGGCCTCACCGTGAGCGATCTTCAGGCCTCACGATACTCCGAACTGTTTCAAAAAGTCTTCAACATCGGATTCTATTCAGATTCGTAAAGAAAACTATAGCTACCTACCATTTTATTGAAGGTTGAAGTTACGTGAGCACCCTATATTTCTCTTTCATTTCCGACGTTGTATCCCAAGAACCACTACCATGGGCCTCGCACGGGTCACCTACCTCGCATCCCGCTAACTTTCAGTGATGGATACCTCTCCCATCTTTACACTCCTGAAACTCTTTATATACATCATTTATAATCAATCTCCTCAGTTACCACAATCCTCTCTTTGTGATATAGCCCTCGGGGAGGTCTATATCCCAAATCAAAATAAAAGTGCGAGAAACTGCAAAAAATCCATCCCTAACCTCCTGTTCATTAGTACAGAGAGTATATTATTGGCCCTCCGAATTCGATTACTCTTCAATTCTGGTTAATTATCTTCAGAAATGATATGTACTATATAATTTCCATAAAACACCTAAATAATGTTAATTGACGCTGAACGAAAGTGTGAATATTTATTGTGAAAATGAAATTTATGAACTGAAATGTGAAACTAAGAAACTGAAAATTTGGTTTAGGTACTTAAGCCTTAAGTTTCGTTTACCAACTTTGTATCAAATTAATGTAACTAATTTATTCAAAATTGAAGTAAGGATGTTTGGCTATGGAAATTTGCTGTGAGCACATTGTAGTAGCTACCAAGTTAGGTTGGTAGTAGTAACAGTTATGTGAAAAGAGGATAATAAACAGTAAATAATAAAGCAGAACGAGTGTGATTCTTCTCATTTCATTCAGAAAATAAATCTTGACAACTGATACACAGTAAAAAATTACCCATAGGTAGTACTAACAAACTATTTGAAAAATGTTATTTTCACAATATAGAATGCTCCATTTCATGATCAAAAAAGAGTTAATGAATTGATTTTGCACGGCTACAGTTACAGTATGTTTCAGAGGTGATTTATAAGACACTACTTACATCTTAGAAACTAAGCAGAAAATATTCTTGTTTCTACAAGATGCTAACTTTCATCGTCATTTAAAATGCAGGCTTAGTCAAAGTAGGGGCCTCACTACGTTCGGCAGCTACATACACATCACATTCAGGGAGTCTGAGGAGCATAACTAGGTACTTACTCTCAAAATGTCGAGTAAAAAGACCCATAATGTGGCCTTCATAACATTGTTTACAGGCTATGCAGATTTAGACAGACGGACAAACGAAGTCCAAGTAGCAAGTGAGTAGGTACATTACGTACAGAGCCCGTACATAATAAAATATTAACTTTTAAAATTATGTCCAAGAGGATGATAGTTAATAGTACACCCGTAATCGATATGTACAACGCCTGGGTCAAAATGTTTGGAACAGATGTAAGGGTCCTTTAATACGTCCGCGATCGAAGAAAACTTGCTGTCGTCCCTCTTACATTTCCTCACCCACTCGTTACAAAGAGAGCGTTCTTTGCAGTTCCTGACGTGGGTTTTCACGAAGCTCTTAGGTAAGTCCGATACACTGGCAGTTGGACGGCCTCTGTACTTCGACAAACCGCACTTACGACACTCAAAACAAGGCCTCTGCTCAAAAAGCCTTGTTCCCTGCTCGAATCCAGGCTTTTGAGGCCTGCTGTCACTATTACACGTTCCATACGTACAATGTTTCACAGCACCACGTCCATGAGCAATTAATGAAACATTATTGGGGGAAAAGATGAAATCACTATCAAAACAAAGCCACGGTCACAGAATCTGGTACGACAACAATATGGCGGATCCAAAATAGTCTCGAATCAGTATTCGGAAATCTTCGGCGCTTTTCGGCTATCATCGGCCCGTGAAATTCTCTATTGTATACATTCAGCCCAAATATCATCACTAGGGAGCACCTGATTATAATCACGGATGGCTGTGTGAAGTCGAGTTGGTTGTTCCGCGATATTATTCCATTTGAAAAATGAAGGCTGTTTTGGATTTTGTTCATAGGTACTTTTGCAACTTGAACAATCGTTGAAGTATTATTGATGGGCAAATTATTACACAACGGTAAATTATTACGCAGCAGTAAATGATTAGACGACGATTAATTGTACTATCTACGTAGAAGGGGCATCTATGCAGTCAAATTATTACACAACGGTTTATTATTTGCCTTATGCTTCATGAATAACTACAAATAATAATTAATGATTGAATTATTGAATCCCGCGACTTTGTAGGAAACTTTAATTCCGGGGTCGGCTCTAGTACTCGATTTAGGGCTTTCCTGGGGGGAGCTCGAGGGTATTGACGCAGAAAACAGTGATCTACGCCCTTTGTACCAAAACAATCCACGATTCACTACTTCATGGGCCACCGCTTTGGGAAATCGACTTTCCGGCATCTGCAATACTTTGAGCAGATACTCAGCATTTAGGCTGAGGGTAAACAGGAACAGGGGCAAAACTGCAGTCTCAAGATATATAATATAATCCGGAGTGTTTCGAGGTGGGTGGAAGATCCTTTT
The DNA here is from genome assembly GCA_954871275.1 of Leptopterna dolabrata. Classification (NCBI taxonomy): domain Eukaryota; kingdom Metazoa; phylum Arthropoda; class Insecta; order Hemiptera; family Miridae; genus Leptopterna; species Leptopterna dolabrata. Next base: position 45,392,284 of record OX940978.1, on the reverse strand, counting down.
CACGAAACACTTGAAAACCTTCTCAACCACCTGGTACTGCCGGTATCCCCAAACCTGAGCTTTGTAACACAGCACTGAGCGAACGGCTGCCTGGAACACCTCGTATTTGGCGCTGATTGGGACGTTGGAGAGCCTGAAAAAGGAACTGTATCCACTTGCTATGCTCATCTTAGCAGCTGCTGCTCTATCCCGCAAATGCGTGACAAAGGGAGCCCTGCAGTCAATGTGACGCCCAAATACCTGTAAGAGCCAACCACCTCCACTGGCGCCTTTCGGTAAGTCCAAGATTAGTTCCTCTTCAGCCTTCCCCCTCTTCTGAATACCTACCATTATCTTGGACTTGTCAAGATTCACCTGTAATGCCCACTGATCGCACAATTCCTGGAGTGTGTCTATGTTTAGCTGAAGGTCCTCCACGGTCTCAGCAGTGATGACAATGTCGTCCGCATACATTAAAATCTTTATTGACGTATCACCGACCGCAACTCCATGTGGCAGTGCACCATGTAGGCCATCAATATAAAGCGCAAACAGCAAGGGACTCAGTAGACAGCCCTGCCTGACCCCCTTCTTCACACAAAAGCAGTCCGAGATTCCCCTTCTGTTCCAAACAGCTGCTCTTCCCTCCGCATACAGAGAAACCAACAGGCGAATGAATTTCTGGCTCACACGCAATGCAGTCAATCTTTTGAAGAGCAAATCATGAAAGCAAATAATGGAAAGAAGAGCAAATAATGGAAAGGGAGTGAAAGACAACTTGGTTCATATCATACACAAATTAATAACGTAATTAATGTAATTAATTCATTAACTTTACCTTAGAATTCGGATCTAATCACCTAAATTTTCTTGATCTTTCCATTTCGTTGAATAATGGAAAACATGAGTTTTCCATATATAGGAAAGATACTTACAGCGATATTACCATTCATAGTACTTTAAATCATCCAGTAGTCCACAAACATGCTGCTTTCCATAGTATGATTAACAGAGCTTTATCTATACCAATGAGTGAACAGAATTTAGCTAAAGAAAAGTTAATTATTAAAAGTATAGCGGCGAGTAATGGCTATGGGGGAGATCTCATTGATACAATATGGAATAGGGTTCTTAGAAAAAAGAGTAGGGAAGGAGTTTCAAACCTAGTTAGGGAAGCTACGACTGAGGAAAATATTTGGATCAGTATACCGCATTACGGAAAAATTTCGGATAAAATTGGTAAAATATTAACTTCTAAAGGGTTCAAAGTAGGATATAAAACTAAACATAATCTCAAATCTTCATTAAGTTCAGTTAAAGATAAAATTATTGTTCAAGATAAAAGTGGTGTTTATAAATTAAAGTGTTCTTGTGGGCTTGACTATTGTGGTCAAACTGGTAGGAAGTTTAGAGAAAGAATAAAGGAACATGAAAAAGATTTCAGGGATAATAAGGGTGATTCGGCCTTTGCACGTCACTTGAATGAATCCAGTCATAGCTTCAATTTTGATCTTGCAGACAGACAGTTCATTGAATATCTTCATTTTTGCCCAAAAGGGAGCATGTTGGATGTACTTGAAAAATTCGAAATTATTAAGAGTGATAGGTTGGGTAAATCTTTGAATGATGTAGTTCCTTTAAGTTTTTCTCCATTATTGCGTTCATTTCTGTAACAGCTTGGTTCCACCCCTCTTCCCCCCCACTCTTCACCTCCCGATCACCTCATGTTCCTTTCACTTTTTGGCATTCTCTTCCTGGGCCAATCAGAATCGACCCCCTTCCTTTGTTCCCTTCACCATTCTTCTTCACAACCAATCAGATTCGACCACCCTCCCTCTGTTCCCTTCACCATTCTTTTTCAAAACCAATCCCAATCGACCACATTTCACTTTGTGACTATATATAAGGTCTCCTCTCCAACATGCCTTCAGTTATTGTGTGTTACTGACGATGGTTTGATCACCGAAACCGGTATAACAGTGTTTTTTGCGTTTTTCGTGTATTAGTGGAAATAGACTTGTGATGAATTTAAATTCTCATCACGGTGGCGTGAAGGAGAAAAAGTCGCAGGCGGCGGTAGTCCACCGAACATCTACGACTTTGGGAGGAGATAGAGGTGAGTGAGGGAATTTACCTAGGCGGCGGTAATCCACCGATCATCTAGGTGAGGAGAGGTGCTTGTCTAGGCGGCGGTAGTCCACCGATCATCTAGACAAGAGGTAGAGGTAGAAGGTAAATTCCCAGGCGGCGGTAATCCACCGATCATCTGAGAGGAGGAAGGTAGGAGAGAGAGAAGAGAGAGCTGGTTAGAGGAAGTGTCGAATGAAGCTAAAGCCCCAGGATCCAGGGTTTTATAGGAACTGGAGGCCTCTCCCTCCAACTCCCTGTTGGGAGTTTTGGGGGGGGCCCAGGTTGTGTTCCCTGGATTCTGTTGCCTGTCTCCCCACTCAGTAGTTTATTAGCGGAAAGTAAGTTTTACATGGGGATATTGGTGAGAGCTTAAAGTTACTGGTGGAGTGTTCCCGAGAGGGACTCACGACAGAGGTCCCCCCAGTTCGAACCAATGTTTGAGGAGCTGAAGGCGCAAGGTGACAGAGGCTGAGGGCTACGGCAAACAAAAGTGGAGCTGAAGGCGCAAGGTGACAGAGGCTGAGGGCGACGGCAAACAAAAGTGGAGCAGAAGGCGCAAGGTGACAGAGGCTGAGGGCTGATGCAAACAATCGGTGGTGCTGAAGGCACAAACGTGACAGGGTTGACTTAATTCTAGGAAGCAGTAACATAAGTAGTAGTAAGTCTAAGTAGTAGGATAAGTAGTATAAGATATAAGTAACATAAGTAGTAGTAAGTCTAAGTAGTATAAGTAGGATAAGTATTAGTATAGAACAGAATAGTAGCGTATAGGGAAACATGTACAGTAGTGGTGTTGGATAGCATAGTTGAATAGTGGACTAATATTTACAATAAATACAATGGCATAGTGGAGGAATATTTACAAGGTTGAGTGGCATAGGTGAATATGTACAGTAGCGATGGAGAATATAGTTGAATAGTATGGACGAATATTTACAAAGGTATGGTGGACTAATATTTACAAGGTTGGTATTTACAAGGTTGGTATTTACAAGGGTGGTATTTATAAATTTGGACAGTTTTTACAGAGTGGAACGGGGTTGGGTACAAATATGGGGTGTGGAAGTCCGCCGTTCCCTGGGTGTGGAGAGTGTGCAGTGTAATGTAGGGAGTGTGTATTGGTGGTGAGGTGATGGGGTGAGAGGGGCGATTCCCTCTAACAGTCTTCACGTCAGTGAAGACTGATAGAGGGGCCCCTTCACTGCCGGGGCGGTGATGAAGGGGAAGCGCCGGTGGGAGCCGGTACCCGGGACGTCGCGGAGAGAGGCGGCGACGTTGGGGTCCGGTGGGTGAAATGGAGGCGACGTGTGGCGTTTGTGGTGTGGGGGTGGTCGGGTGAGTGGTGTGGTGCGAAGTGTCGGGGAGGACTGGGGCTGGCTTACATCGGGCGAGGGGTACAGTGTGGGGCTTCCCGTCAATTAACAGGGTAGCCGTGGTGTGTGTGGAGCGGATGACGTGGAAGGGCCCGGCGTAGAGAGGTTGAAATGTTTTGTGGATGCCGGGCTCCTTCAAGTACATGTGAGTGGCTGTGTAAAAACGTTTGGGATAGGTGGTGTCGTTGTGTGGTGTTGTTGTGCGGAGTGGTTCCCTGTTAATTGACGGGGTGGTGTGTGGAGTGAAAATGTCGGCCGGTAAACGTAGAGGGTCTCGAAAAGCGTGTTGTGCGGGACTTGTGTTGTCTGAAGGACGGGCGGAAGTGCGAAGGCTGAGTAATACGTAGGGGAGGGTTTTGGTCCATGAGGGGGATGTGGCTGATGTGGAGATGGCTTGTTTAAGGACCGAGTGCCACCGCTCTATTTTCCCGTTGGATTGGGGGTGATAAGGAGTGGTGCGGATTTTCTGGATCCCGAGGGAACGGAGGAGATCTGAGAAGTGGGCGGACTCGAACTGCCTCCCTTGATCGACCGTGATTGTTCGCGGACAACCGTAGCGGCTGACCCATTGGGTGAGGAAAGCCGTAGCGACGGTGTCCGCGGTGATGTGGGCGAGGGGAATGCACTCAACCCAGTTGGTAGCACGGTCGATCATCGTGAGGCAGTATTTCTTCCCCTCGGAGGGGGGAAGAGGTCCGACCAGATCGAGGTGAACGTGTTCCCACGGGAGGGAGTCGGGAATGGGTTGAGGAGGTACATGGGGGTGAGCCGAGACCTTAAATTGCTGGCACTTCTGGCACCCTAGAACCCAGGTACGAATATCTGTATTCATGTGGGGCCAGAAGTACCGTGTTTTGATAAGGTCTCGGCTTGCCCGGATGCCGGGATGGTGGAGGGAGTGGTAGTGGAGGAAGAGTTGCCGCCTGAGGTCGGGTGGGACGTAAGGGCGCGGTGAGTCGGCCGTTACGTCACACCAGAGCTCGAGGGGCGGCAGCTGTTGGAGTTTGGAGGCGGAGATGAGGTTGGAGAGGGCTGGGTCGGATTCGGGTTGTTGATGGGATTTTAGGGTTTGTGGGGAAGGGAAAGGCAGTAACTCCGCCACCGGCGCGGGGGTGGGGCGGGAGAGTGCGTCTGCTACGCAGTTGTCGGCCCCCGGCAAATAACGAATATCGGACGTAAGTTGTCCGATAAATTCGAGTTGCCGGAGGCGACGGGGGGAGGCGGATTTACGATTTTGGAGGAGGGCATGTGTGAGGGGTTTATGGTCAGTGATGACAGAGAACTGCCTGCCCTCCACGAAGTCACGGAAGTGCTTGATGGCTTCGTGGATGGCGAGGAGTTCTCTGTCAAAAGTGGAGTAATTCTTTTGAGTCGGGGACAGAGTTTTTGAGAAGAAGCCGAGGGGTTGGGGGGTGGTGCCGGTGTGTTGGTGGAGTACTGCCCCGATGGCCCAGTCGGACGCATCGGTCGTGATGGAGAGGGGAGCATGGGGATCGGGATGGGCTAATAGAGCGGCGTCTACTAGGTCCTTTTTGCAAGTTTGAAAGGTGGTTGTAAGGGCGGGGGTCCAGGATATGGGGCGGTTATCGTTCTTTTTGGCCGGTTGTGGGATAGCGTGTATGAGTGGCTGTTGGTGTTGTGCTGCGTGTTTGATGTGTCTACGATAAAAATTTAACATACCCAGGAAACGGCGAAGTTCTGAGACGGTGCGGGGTTGGGGGAAATCCGTGAGAGCATGTACTTTGTCTGGGAGAGGCTTGATCCCGTCGGATGAGACTTGGTGGCCGAGGCAGCGGACGGAGGGCTGGGCGAGGACGCATTTTTGAGTGTTTATGTTGAGCCCCTCGGTGGAGAAGATGTCGAGGACTTGCTTGAGGTGTGTCAGATGTTCTTGTGGGTTCCGGGAGGCGATCAAGATGTCGTCCAAGAAGCAAAATACGAACGGTAGTCCCCGCAGGATATTATCCATATAACGCTGCCATGTCTGGGCCGCGTTCCGGAGGCCGAAACCCATTTTTATGTACTCGAAAAGGCCGAAAGGCGTTATGATGGCGGTTTTAGGGACGTCGGGCGGGTTGATATTTATGTGGTGGAAGGCTCTGGAGATGTCGAGGGTTGAGAAAATGGTAGTGTTGTGGAGGTGGGAGGAGAAGTCTCGGAGGTGGGGGACGTTATATAGGTCTGGCGTGGTCTTGGCGTTAAGGCGGCGGTAATCGCCGCAGGGGCGGATATCCCCGTTGGGCTTCTGTACAATATGTAGCGGTGAATCCCACGGGGATTTGGAGGGGCGGATAATGCCATCCGCTATGAGTTTATCAAAATGCCGCCGGGCTTGGGACAGTTGGAGGGGGTGGAGGCGGCGGGCTTTGGCTGAAATTGGGGGACCAGAGGTTTCAATGTAGTGTTGAATTTGGGAGATATGTGCTGAGGGGCGGCGCTGGGGTTTGTATTGGAGGAGGAGGTTTTCGAATTGGGTTGGGGGGCGATCGACCGTGTGGATAAATCCGGGGATTGGCTTCTGGGTGGAGGGGTCGAGCAGGCGCGCGTTACGGACGTCAACCTGGAGGCCGAAATAAGCGAGGAAGTCGGCCCCCAGGATTGCTTTCTCTACGTCCGCCACGGTAAATTCCCACTCGTACGCGAGCCCGCTCATGTGGATGGATGAGCGGTACGTCCCGTACGAGGGGATGGTGGTACCGTTGGCGGCGTAGAGGAGTTGCCGGTAACAACGCGCCTGTCGCCTGAGAATGTTGTTTGGAAAAATGGAGAGCGCCGCCCCTGTGTCGACGAGGAACGGGACATTTGTCTTTGTGCACTTCAAGAAGAGGCGCTGGTGAGCTGGGGCGGAGTGCGGTAAAATGGCGGAGGCGGTGGGGTCTGGCGGATGGGAGGGGCTTGGGCCGTCCGAGGTGATGGGCGGGTGCGTCGGTGGCGGTTGGTCCCCCGCGAAGGAGACACGGGGTGGTCCTTTGCCGTTCCGGAGAGGGGGAACGGTAGTGTCGACTGGGGGGCTGGTCCTCTTGGTGGTGGGCGGGGAGGTGCCGTTCTGGTGAGGGGAAACGGTAGCGGCGGCGTGAGTGGCGGCCGGGAGGGTGGCTGCCCTGGAGGCGGGCGTGGAGGGGCCGTTCCGGGGTGGGGGAACGGTAGCGGCGGCGTGAGAGGCGGCCCGAAGGGTGGCTGCCCTGGAAGCGGGCTTGGAGGGGCCGTCCCGGGGTGGGGGAACGGTTGATGGCGAGGTGAGGGTTTTGGCGGCGCCGGCAGGCGCGGCTGGGAGGTTGGCAGCCGTGGCGTCGGCGTAGGAGGGGTAACGAGGCTTCGTGGTGGTGGTGTGAATGCGGGCGGGGAGGGGTTGGTGGTGGTCCCCCCCGTGTTGGCGAGGAGGGGGGCCCGCCGGATTTACCGGCGGGCGTCCGCGTTTCCCTGCTTGGAGGTGAAGGAGCAGGGGGGCTGGCATTTTCGGGCCTCCCCACCGAAGTTAACATGATAGAAACATCGGTGGGGGGGGGTCCGCTGGGAGGTAGGCGGTCCTGGTGGGGCGCACGGAGGTGGAGGGGGCCGCTGCGGCTGGAGACTTTCCCCTGCGTTGCTGAGGGGGGGAAGTGTTGCGGCGTTCGGGCGAGCGCTGGCGTCGGTGGTCGATGGAGGGGGTCGGCCGGCGCTCGGTGGAGAGGGAGCGGCGCCGGTGGAGGGAGGGGGGCCGGCGGTGCTCTCGTGACGGCGTCCGGTCCCGGCGTGGGGTGGGGGTGTGGGGCGTGGCGACTTCCGTGACGCTGGCGGCTGCGGTGAGGTCGTGGACCGTATCGGCGAGACGTAGAAGTGGTTCGTCTGGGCCGTCGAGGTGGCTGGCGAGTGCCACTTGCATGGGGTGGGGTAGGGCCCGCAGCCAGAAGGTCCGCGCGATGTCGGCCGTCATCACGTCTCGCAGCTGATGACGCAGACGGCGGTAGAGGTGGGAGGGCTTTAGGTCGCCGAGGTGCTGTGGTTGGGAGAGCGCTGCGACACGTGCGATCTTCGATGGTTGGTATAGCGTGACGAGGCGGTTGCGGAGGTCGTCGTATGCGGCCGTGGCGTCGGGAGAGATGTCCGACGTCTGTAGGAGGATCTCGTATGGTAGCAGGGATATGATGCGGGAGTAACGGGTTCGCTGGCTGCGGATGTTGGCGGCAGAAAACGCAGCGTCGACCTGGAAGAACCACAGCGCGGGGTCGTGCGTGTAGAAGGGGGGCAGCGACAGCGGGAATGACGCCGAGGCTGTCGTGACGTCGGCAGCGGCGTGTGCAGCGGCCGCAGCGGCAGCGGCGGCGGCGGATGCGGAGGAGCCGGGCGGCGGCGGATGCGGAGGAGCCGGGCGGCGAGAGGCTGGTGAAGGGGTTGTCGGCTGCGTCAGTTGTCGCAGCGGTCGGCGGCTGCAGGAGGGATGGCCGGAGGAGCGGCGGCGTCGGTGAGTTCGGGTCCATGGCTGTAACTAAAATTCAAAATGTGTTAGTTTTGAATTTCAAATTCGCAATCGGCGGGAGCGGAGGTGCGTGTGGCTGGTAGTTGAGAGCTGGAGTTGAGCGGTGAGGGTGGGCCAAAAATTGCGAATTTACACTGACTGTTTGAGCCGAGTTTGAATTTAAAATTGGGGACACCGAACTGAATTAGACTGGGGGCGACACATGAGGTGGTAAGAGGGTAGAAGGTTGGATGAACGTCGGGTTCACCACTGTGATGAATTTAAATTCTCATCACGGTGGCGTGAAGGAGAAAAAGTCGCAGGCGGCGGTAGTCCACCGAACATCTACGACTTTGGGAGGAGATAGAGGTGAGTGAGGGAATTTACCTAGGCGGCGGTAATCCACCGATCATCTAGGTGAGGAGAGGTGCTTGTCTAGGCGGCGGTAGTCCACCGATCATCTAGACAAGAGGTAGAGGTAGAAGGTAAATTCCCAGGCGGCGGTAATCCACCGATCATCTGAGAGGAGGAAGGTAGGAGAGAGAGAAGAGAGAGCTGGTTAGAGGAAGTGTCGAATGAAGCTAAAGCCCCAGGATCCAGGGTTTTATAGGAACTGGAGGCCTCTCCCTCCAACTCCCTGTTGGGAGTTTTGGGGGGGGCCCAGGTTGTGTTCCCTGGATTCTGTTGCCTGTCTCCCCACTCAGTAGTTTATTAGCGGAAAGTAAGTTTTACATGGGGATATTGGTGAGAGCTTAAAGTTACTGGTGGAGTGTTCCCGAGAGGGACTCACGACAAGACTATTTTTCAATAACTCCGTTTTTCTTTGAAATGGGTTTCCACGATTTCGTCGCGAGTGATTTAGTTCGTACGCACGCCGTCAAAGGCGGCTTTAAAATGAACAAGAAAGGCATAAAATCTCTTACTTGGTGAGTAGACTTTGAGATGGGCAAGGCTGGTCAGAGTGAGAACACAGTCAGCTGTCCCATACCCCTTTCTAAAGCCAGCCTGGCATTCACTCAACAGACAATTCGAGGCCACAAAACCGTCCAGCCTATCAACCATCAGACCTGACAACAATTTTGCAATACAGTTCATAAAGGACAGGCCCCTGTAATGCTCCACGTTGCTCACATCTCCTTCCTTGTGCAACGGGAATATGATGGAGTATCCGAAGTCCCTGGGTGCGTTTCCTGATTCGAATATAGCGTTATACAGGTTGAGAAGTCTTTCAAGGAATCCATAAGGCGCATTTTTATAAAATTCATAGGGAATTCTGTCAGGGCCGGGCGCTTTATTGTCCTTGCATTTGGACAGAACCCTCCTCAGTTCACTCATCTGGAATGGCCTGTCTAAGATCTCCGAAGTGTGACTTTCTTGAAGATCATAGGTGTGGGACGCTCATTATTCCCAGGGAGCCCCCATTGTGCCTCGAAGTGAGCCACCCATTCCTCCACAGGTATTTCACCAACTAACTTCCCCTAGGCAGGCCTCAGAGAACCAATCAAGTTCCAAAATTTAGTACCGTTCGAAACCCCACGAAATCTCTTGGCCAAGTCTCGGTAGAAGACCTGGCACATTTCATCGCATAAGCTTTTATACTGGGAATTAACCTTCACATACGCCTCTCGAGCCATAGCTGAATTGGTGAGCCAGAATAGCCGTATTGAAGCAAACGACTTGTCTCGTGCACGGGAGCAGTGCCAATCATGCCATGGCTTTACCCCTGCTGGAGGTCTCCTTGATAAATTCATGGAGGCATCACTTGCGGCCCGTGAAATAGTGGACTCCAACCCTGAGGCCTCATGTTCGACAGAGCCGCAATCAGTGCCTAAACATTGTAGCCGCTGCCCCAATGACGCCCGATATCCATCAAGACAGTCCTCCTTCCAAAGCAGTTTTAGTAGCAGAGGAAGCCACTTGCCAGCCTCACAGGTTCCAATGTTTAAGGAGACCATGATAGGCATGTTGTCAGAAAAAATTTCCTTGCCGACCTTAAATTTCGCAATTAATTTCATCGCCTCTGGCGTGGCACAGCAGTAGTCTATCAGAGACGCTCCATTGCCACCAATAAACGTTAGCTCTCCATCCCTGTCCCCACTGCCCATTCAGAACTACGACCATTCAGAATTATTAATCGATGTTCCTCCTACAGTTCAAGAACCCTGGATCCTCTGCCATTTGACACTCTATCCTTAGAGTTGCGCTGAAGCGAGTACCTATCAGAATCCACATCCACAGATTTCTTGATTTTCCCCTACCCTTGCATTCATATCGCCGATCATAGGCGCGGATTTCTATCAGCGCCCAACCAACGCAGTTCAAAACCTTCAAAGCATTTCTCGAATTCATTGGCCTCCACATGCGTTTCAAATAAGAAGAATACATCATGCAACTTGACGAATTTGAAAAAATCAGGAAACAAAAATTTATTTTTCAGGCCACCTACATTATACGATAGTAAATTAAGAGTTTTTACATTATTATCATTGTCATCGTTACTCTGGCAGACGGCTGAACCTCAGGCATTTTTCAAAGCACCTGCCGACGCTGACGAGGCTCCACTGTGAGAGGCGCTGGCTGTCTCCCCTCCTCAGACGGTCACGAACAAAAGGGCTGAAAGTGTTATGTGAGCAGCATGGGTGCACGCTGAGTGAGCGCTTTGGGGACAGGAGTGAATGGAGGAGTCGGCTGGAAGAAGTGCAGGGGAAAGTGAAGGAATCATGGATGGGAATGACTAGAGCAAGAGGACACGCTTCAACCAGGCGCCTGTACAGATTCTTGGACATGGGTGTTCGTTGCATAGACTTGACAGATAAGGAGCAGAAAGCGTCAATGTTCGTCTTGGGATGGGTTTGCAGAGTTCGGGGCGACCTACTGAAGCTCAACAGTCGACCGCATATGCCGCAGGAAGAAGACGGGCACACGAAAATCTGCTCTCTCTGCAACATGGGTGTGCCTGAGGACCTCGAGCATTTCTTCTGCCAAAGGGCTTGGGGACACAGAGCAGAATTAATCCGGCACTTGAACTGGGACAACGATTAGTTCGATCAAGTTCCGTGTGCTGTGGCATCCCTCCATTGCTGTCTTGATTGTTCCTTGAGGCCTGGGTATTTTAATGTCAAATTGTCTCTGGCACTATTTCACAACATTTTACCCCTGGCAGCTTAATAATACAGGAAAATTAGCGAGGGTGACCAATAAGTATGGAATAAATTATATTAAAATCACAGTATTCAAAAATTTCATGTACAAAAATGCGCATACTCTGACAGACGGGCATGGCCTATAGTCAACATCCATGTATATATACATATGTAATTTAAAATGTCTAAATATGTTACATTCAAATAAATGCATGTTTCTCTCTCTCTCTCTCAGTGATCTACGCAGAAGGGGCATCTATACAGATAAATAATAAACCTTTGCTTAATAATTTGCTGCGTTTTCTGTGTATCGGACGAAGAGTGAATTGGAGAGGACGATGAGCTATTTTAGCCCTTACCTGAATGATATTCGGGCTCACTGAAGGGTACATGAATTTAACCCCTTCTTGCTTCTTGTTGAATCTTTTGTTGAACATTACTAAAAGGAAAATGATCGTGAAACTTCATTTAATGCGAAAACAGGAACGGAAAAGCGAATGTGGGGGAAATCGGGGGTTAACAACCAGGAGCGCCATCTCTCACAAAGGCGGGAGCTCCACATATGCAGTGAAGTGTTAAGCTTGCAACCTTAGATGCCCGACCCCTCACCAACCTGACCTAAATCAGCAGATTATTATGGTTTTTTCTCTCACCCACTTTCGGAGTTCGTGAGCTATATATTTCTATGCGGTGATATAGTGAAACTGACACAGTAATAATGATAAAAATATTGCTTAATAACGTAGGCGTAGTAGGTTACTGATCTCATCTTTACATAACTATACTTTTTCAAATACGAAAAGCGCAGCAAGTATTCGACAATGGCTTTTGGTTTATTATTCTGTGAATAATACACCTAAATGTTTGCTCAGCAAACAATGTTGTTAACACCCCTTCAACATATTTTCTTTTACGTATCAAGGTGCGTAGATTCCAAGAATGCAATGTCCGTCCGCCGCACGCCACATTATCATCCATATCTACCTTTATTTTCGGTCTAAAAAATTCGTTCATTCGCTCCATTTGGGCCGTAATTATGTCCCGAAACATTGCAGCCCGATCGGAATATACTCAAGGGTGTTATGGGTGAAAAACGCTGCAAATCCGTGCACAACGGTTTATTATTATGTATAGAATTCCCTCCTGTTACAGATCACAGCTCTCTGTATAGATAACCCGTCTATATAATATAATATGTACTACTCGTTACCCCGTACTCGTTACTAGGTACCTACCTAAATCACGAGTTAAATGTTGCTAAAATAATGCAGCCGATGACAAACAGTAACTAAAACGGCAAAAAGAAACGCAAATAATGAAGTTCTAAAGGAAAATTGTTGGTGTGGAGTGAAATAGATACCCCTTCTGCGTAGATCACTGTTTTCTGAGGTCAGTACCTATAGTGAACCGTTGTGTAATAACTTGCCCACCAATAATATTTCAACGGTTGATCAAGTTGCAGTTTACCGATCAACAAAATCCAGCCCCTTTTTGGTAGATGAACCGTTGTGTAATAATTTGCCGTTGTGTAATAATTTACCGTTATGTAATAATTTACCGTTGTGCAATAATTTGCCGTTGTGTAATAATTTACCATTGTGTAATAATTTATCCATCAATAATACTTCAACGTTTGTTCAACTTGCAAAAGTAACGATAAACAAAATCCAGCCCCTATTTGGTAGATGAACCGTTGTGTAATAATTTGCCGTTGTGTAATAATTTACCGTTATGTAATAATTTACCGTTGTGTAATAATTTGCCGTTGTGTAATAATTTATCCATCAATAACTTCAACGTTTGTTCAAGTTTCACAAGTACCTTCCAACAAAAGCCAATAGTTCATCACTTATCAAATGAAATAATATCGCAGAACAACCAACTCGACTTCATACAGCCATCCTTGATTATAATCAGGTGCTCCGTAGTTATGATATCCAGGCCGGATTTATACCGTTTGATTCACGATCGTGTTGACGAAGCTTTTTGGTGCACACGAACGTCTGGACGCGTACAATGCTCCGGGTGGTCTAAAAAAATTGTTTAGCTCAAGACAAATTTAATAATGTAAAAAAAACAATACCCTTCAATCGAAAGTTTTCGAGATACGGCGTTCTGAAAATTTCAACCCCAATTTTGAACCCCTTAGAGATGACTGACAGTAGCGTCGAGCTTCGAGGACCAACTGGACCCCGAACGGAACCTATAACCCGAATTTCATCAATTTTTATTCATGGTAACTAAGAAAAGTGGCCCGTACGGCGTACAGAAATATTTTTATTGCATTTCCGGATTCTACACATCTTGAAACGTAAACCATCAAATTTTGAGGGGGGGTTAGAATTTTTTTTTTCTTGCTCGATTCCAATGGTTCATTATTGAAAATAATAAACCAAAATGGGTGTAAAAATAGGGTTTTTTGGTGTTTTAGTAAATGAGCTTGTGAGGTATCGTTTTACATGTTTTTTTAGGGCTAGGAGACCGAATATGAAGTCGATTCTGTTCAACGAGCGAAGAATTGAGGTTTTAACAAAGTTTCAGTTTTATATTTACCTTATGTTTTGGTCTAAAATCGTCATTCTTTCGCTCACAGGCTCCAGTCGGGTCCTCGGTGTTATGGGTGGAAAATGGGTGCATATTTAGGGATTTTGAGGTTTTAGTGGACATGGGTATGTGAGACATCGTTATCTATGTTTTTTAGGGTGAGAAGACCAAAAATATGAAGTTGATCTGCACGTCTTTGCAATATTGGAATCCAAATGATATATATATATATATATATATATAATGTTATTGATCTGAACCTCAGCTGTTCATCTCCTCTTCGAACATCGGTGATGAAATAACACAATGGGGGATAACAGAGAAAAAGAAAACCTGAGTAATGCGATTATTTTCACTCCAACGGTAATATAAGCAAACGTAAACGAAGTGGGGATTATTGTTAGTTTATGACTGCACCTTACTTTGTTGGTCCTCGAAAAGGTAGACTGCGTTATGAACGCAAGCCCATGGGCGTTGTTACTATTAAAACGGATAACATTTTTGAAGGACCTCAGCCTCTTTGGCATAGTAGTGGTCTAGCTCCGGTCCTCCCGTGAGTAACTGTCGCCTTAAAAGTCTCATTAAAAAAGACAAAGGGTTGTGATAAAGGAAGGAAAATTCTCATAGGCTAATGGGCGTAAAGGGTAGAGTGTTCGGGAGAAGAATAAATGGGACGTCGGTTTGACGGGTGAACGTCAGGCCAATCTTGTATAGAAGATACGTCCACTTTTGTCTGCGCATGCGTGAACGTGATGTTGTTTTTCACCTATCAAGGTAGGAAGAACAACAGCAACGAGAAAAACTTGAAAAACAGCGATTTTTAAACTTCCATCTGCTCAGCACCTAATGGTCCCGAGGGTTGAAATTCGGTACATGCCCTCAGGGGCCCTTCGAGAATGGGCGTACGAATCAACACCGGATTGGTAGATTTACGCGGGGGGGGGGGGGGGGGGTAAACCACCCTTACTTTTTCTGTCATGTAAACAGTGTTCTTGGTAGCTTTGGAGGTTTTCGGTTTTCTTGGCGGGCGGAACGCGGGAGATCCTTTACCTTTCACGGAAATACATCTCTCTTCGCCTCTACTTCATCTTGACGTTATCAGTTATGATAAACATCATTTTTTCCTCCTGGTTCCCGATAAAAATTGTTATTTTGCGGAGTTTGAGCCCGCACAGTTTGCAGGAAAAAAGTGGACCCTAGGACACTATCGATCGTTTTGAAAGAGACGAGACTCGCTCGTGGCCATAACTAACTACTAACTTGTTTCAGCTCGATCGTAGTATCCCGAGTGCCCTTTCTTGCGCTGCAATCGATTCATCGCGGCACCGGAGATCCAAAATATTGTTTTGTTTTCGAAAACCAGCGGTCTGTGCTCACTTTGGCCTTTTTATCCTATTTCATCGGCTTTGATGAACGATAAAGATAAAAGAAATAACTCCATGTGCCTCGAGTTAAAGAAAACAACGCACATAAACAATAACGTGTAAACATTTCTTCTTACTCAACTGAACGTTTATTTTCCTGCAAACATCCTTCTGAATCTCTTCTTTTTTAGCTCTCTCACAGTACCTAATACTGCTGACCATGTTCATTGACTGACGACATAAATCATTCAAAACACGCGACATCTGCGAGCACAATGCACTGTGGTTGACGGGGGGGGACATTCTTTGTAACTTAGCGTTTTGCATCATATTTGTACTAGGATAGTTATCCTTGAATAACTTTTTTAGGGAAATTTTCCCAACTTTTACAAATAGATACCAAAATAGGTCTTTAAGATACGAATCCTGCCATACCAAAATCTCTAAACTGGAAAAAATCAGGTCCACGGCTTTTTTACTTTGGAGGGCAGCATTGTACGTCGTAAAGTTCTCCGGGGGGGTCTCAAAAAATCTGAAGTTCCAGGTCAATTTAAAAACGTAAACGGCGGATGGACAGAAATTTTGGTTTATTATATTCGATAATAAACCTTTGGAATCGAGAATGAAAAAAGGAAAAAATGTAACCCTCTCTCAGAATTTGATAGTGTCCCTTTCAAGGTACGTAGAATCCGAAAACGGAATAACAAAATTTCTGCCCATCCGCCGTAAGCCGTGCTTCGCACTTTCCTCAGTTACCATGAACCAAGATTAGTTATATTCGGTTTGTAGGTCACACATGGGGTCTAGTTGGTCCACGAAGCTCGGCGTTACTGGTAGTAAACTGTAGGAGGTGACAAATAGGGGTTGACATTTCTCGAACGCCGTAGCTCGAAAACTTTCAATTAATGGGAATGGTTTTTTTAAATGTTTTTAAATTTATCTCGAACTTGATAATTTTTTAAACCACCCTGAGCAGTCGGTGGTTTGTACCGAAAAACGACAACATGATCGTTAATGAAACAGTATATATCCAGCCCGAATATAATTGCTAGGGAACACCTGATTATAATCACGCATGGCGCTATGAAATCGAGTTGGTTTTTCCGGGATATTATTTCATTTGAAGAATGATGGTGATTTTGGATTTTGTTGATAGGTATTTTTAAAATATTAGGACAGACGTTATGGTTCATGAATAATTCATTATTCCAATCATTATTACAACAAATAATTATTAATGATAGATTCCCTGATTCCACTACATATTAAATATGTAGTGGCTTTTGGGAAGCACGAACCGGGTACGCTGGAGGGGCATCTTTACAGGTAGCTACATAATAAACCGTAGTGTAATAATTTGCAGCGTGTTTTATCATCTTGTCGGATTCTACGTACCTTGAAACGGAAACCATCAAACTTGATGGTGGGGGAGGGGGTTAATTTTTGTCATATTTTTATGGTTTATTATTCATCGAATAATACTCCTATGTATTCGCTCATTAAAACCTCTTTGGAACACCCCCTCAAATTTTTTTTTCAACTTTTCAAGGTGCGAGGTTCCAAAAACGCTGCAAAATCCTTGCACATGGGTTTATTGTTCTATTGGGCATACCTGCAGAAATATTGTTTCTTCCGCTTGCAATAATCGAATTAGATATTATTTATGATTGTTTCAGACATAATCAATTTAATTTGGACATAATTTTCATTCGTTTTGGATTTTTTCAGGATAACCAGAACGGAGATGGGCTGAGCGAAACGGGCGTCGGGGGGTCGGCATGGGAGTCGGGGACGTGGGTATGAACATCACCGAATGTTCGGCCCTCCGCGATCAGGTGAGCGTACAGTTCATACAAAGCACAGTTGTTGTTGATGTTTACTGTACAGAATGAATGTTTGTGTACAGAATGAATATGAAACAGGGTATTACACACCTACAATCGCCTTAGGCGACGCGGGCCCTATCGTCAGAAAGGTCAGAACTTTTCCCGATCATTTCCTGCAGAGCTTCGTATTGCTTGGCCGTCGTGGGTTGGGACAAGGGTGTTGAGACTCGAATTTACGACTCCGCCTTGATCCCAACATCCCGTTCGAATTCACTGCCAGCGGTTCACCCATTCAGTTTGAAGCAGTTGTACCAAATAAACTCACTCAACTGGTTTGATACTTTGTTCCAACAGGTTGAATGGTTAGAGCCAGGCAAAGCTTGTCTCCTATCCCTTCTAGCTGCCGTTGATCTCATGGTCGTTCTAGGCAACTGCCTCGTCATTGCAGCCGTCTACATGTCCTCCAAGCTCCGCTCCGTCACCAATCTTTTCATCGTCAGTCTTGCAGTGGCTGATCTCATGGTGGGACTCGCCGTCCTCCCGTTTTCCGCCGTTTGGGAAGTTTTTGAGGTGAGTTTTACACCAATATCACATATTATATCATGCGAGTACTGTGCGGAAAACGAGATTTCGGCGATCAATAAATTTTAACCACCCTTTGATTCGATTAGGTATGTATTTCCGTTGACATCAGTCTGTAAGTACAAGTTGGGACCTAGTTTCAGTAAAACTTGAACAATTTGACTTAAGACGTAGGGAGGATTGGCGATGATTCTTATCTCTCAATAGTTTCGGTAGGTACATTTTTTTATTATATTCAGTAGTGAACCTTCGGAATCGAGCATGAAAAGAAAACCAATTTAACCCCCCCCCCCCTCAAAATTTTCCGAAAATGCGATAAAAATTTTCTTTCTGCCCGCCTAATTTACTTTCTAAGACTTACCACTTTTCTTGATTACCATGAACCAAAATTTATGAAATTTGGTTTGTAGGTCCCGTTTGAGGTCTAGATGGTCTTCGGAGCTCGGCGTTACTGTCAGTCATCTCTAAGGGGTGAAAATTGGGGGGTTGAAGTTTTCAGAACGCCGGACCTCGAAAACTTACAATAGAAGGGTATGATTTTTTTAAATTTTTTTCATTGATCTCGAACTAAAGAATTTTTTGAGACCACCCGGAGCATTATACGACTAGCCGTTCGTCTGCACCAGAAAGCCTCGTCAAAATGATCGTGAATCAATCGGTATAAAGCCAGCTCAGAAATCATCACTAGGGAGCACCTGATTATAATCAAGGATTGCTGTATGAAGTCGAGTTGGTTGTTCTGTGATATTATTTCATCTGAAAACGATGCAAATTATTACACGACGGTTTATAATTTACCTGTATAGGCCTCCTGCGTGGATCACTGTTTTCTGTGTTAAATACCCTCGAATTCCAGGAAACCCTAAATGGAGTACTGCAGCCGACCCGGGAATTAAATTGTCATACAAAGGCGTGGGATTCAATCATTCAGTCACTAATCATTTGTAGTTATTCATGAAGCACAATGTAAATTATAAACCGCTGTGCAATAATTTACCTGTATAGATGCCCCTTCTACGTAGATAGTAAAATAAACCGTTGTGTAATAATTTACCTCTGTGTAATAAGTTACCATTGTGTAATAGTTTACCCAATAATATTTCAACGTATGTACAAGTTGCAAACGTACCTCTCAACAAAATCTAAAAGATCCATCATTTTTCAAATGAAATAACATCACAGAAACACCAACTCGACTCCATACAGCCATCCGTGATTATAATCTGGTGTTCCCTAGCGATGATATCTGGGCCGGATTCATACCGTTTGATTCATGGTCATGTTGACGAAGCTTTCCGGTGCAAAAGAACGGCTGGTCGTACGATGCTCCGGGTGGTCTCAAAAAATACTTCAAGTTCAAGGTCAATTTAAAAACTGAAAAAAATACCCTTCTTTTGTAGATTTTCGCGCTACGGTGTTCTGAAAATTTCAACCCCTATTTTTTACCCCTTAGAGATAACTGACGGTAGCGCCCACCATCGGGGACCATCTTGACCCCAAACGGGACCTACAAACCAAATTTCATCAACTTTTGCTCATGGTAACTGAGAAAAGTAGGAAGTACGGTGAACGGCATACGGCGGACAGACAGAAATGTTGGTTTATTATTTTCAATACTAATTCTTTGGAATCGAGCATGAATGAAAGAAAAAAAATTAACCCCCCCCCCTCAAAATTTGATGGTTTCCGTTACAGGGTATGTAGAATCCGACCTATATAGATGCTCCTTCTGCGTAGATCACTTTTTTCTGTGGTCAGTACCCCCGAGCTCTCCCAGGAAAGCCCTAAATGGGTATTGGAGCAGGCCCGGGAATTAAATTTTCATACAAATGCGCGGGATTCAATAATTCAGTCATTAATTCTTTTTAGCTATTCATGAAGCATAAGGTAAATAATAAACCCCTTGCATAGATAGTATAATAAACGTTGTGTAATAATTTACCCAAAATGCTGCAACATTTATTCAAGTTGCAAAAGTACCTATCAACAAAATCCAAAAGATCCATCATTTTGGTTTATTATTTTCAATAATGAACCATTGGAATCGAGCACGAAAAAAAAATTCTAAACCCCCTCAAAATTTGATGGTTTACGTTTCAAGGTATGTAGAATCCAAAACTGCAATACAAATATTTCTGTCTGTCCGCCGTACGCCGTACGGGCCAGTTTTCTTAGTTACCATGAATAAAAATTGATGAAATTCGGGTTATAGGTTCCGTTCGGGGTCTAGTTGGCCCTCGAAGCTCGACGTTACTGTCAGTCATCTCTAAGGGGTTCAAAATAGGGGTTGCAATTTTCAGAACACCGTAGCTCGAAAACTTCCGATAGAAGGGTATGGTTTTTTTTAACGTTATTAAATTCGTCTTGAGCTAAACAATTCTTTGAGACCACCCGGAGCATCGTACGTCCAGCCGTTCGTGAGCACCAAAAAGCTTCGTCAACACGATCGTGAATCAAACGGTATAAATCCGGCCCGGATATCATAACTACGGAGCATCTGATTATAATCAAGGATGGCTGTATGAAGTCGAGTTGTTTGTTCAGCGATATTATTTCATTTGATAAGTGATGGACTATTGGATTTTGTTGGTAGGTACTTCTGAAACTTGAGCAAATGTTGAACTATTATTGGTGGGTTACACAATGGCAAATTATTACACACCGGCAAATTATTACACAACGGTAAATCATTACACAACGGTAAATTATTACACCACGGTAAATTATTCCACAACGGTAAATTATTACACAACAGCTTGCTGATCTACCCAGAAGGGGCTGGATTTTGTTGATAGGTACTTTTGCAACTTGAACAACCGTTGAAGTATTATTGATGGGTAAATTATTATACAATGGCAAATTATTACAGGGCGGCATATTATTACACAACGGTAAATTATTACAGAACGGTAAATTATTTCACCACGGTAAATTATTACACAACGGTAATTTATTACATAACGGCTCATCTACCAAGACGGGGCTGGATTTTGTTGATAGGTACTTTTGCAACTTGAACAACCGTTGAAGTATTATTGATGGGCAAATTATTACACAACGGTTCATTATTCTATCTCCGTAGAAGGGGAACCTATACAGGTAAATTATTACACAATGGTTTCGGTAGGTACCTAGTAACGAGTACGGGGTTAGGTACTAACCTACGGTGGGTCCGCGATCTACAAAATATGTATAGAATATTACATATTATATATAGAAGGGCTATCTATACGGAGACCTGTGATCTGTAACAGAAGAGTATTCTGTACAAAATAATAAACCGTTGTGCAGGGATTTGCAGCGTTTTTCAAATGAAATAATACCACAAAACAATCAACTCGGCTTCATACCGTTTGATTCACGATCATATTGACAAAGCTTTCCGGTGCAAACGAACGGCTGGTCGTTCAATACACCGGGTGGTCTCAAAAAATTCTTTAGTTGAAGCAATGTAGTAACAATTTAAAACGCTGCAAATTATTACACAAATGTGTATTATTTCCCTGCATCGATACCCCTTCTACGTAGATCACTGTTTTCTGTTGTCAATACCCTCGAGCTCCCTCCAGGAAAGCCCTAAATCGAGTACTGGAGCCGGCTCCGCATTTAAAGTTTCCTACAAATGCGCGGGATTCAATAATTAAATCATATTTGTAGTTATTCATGAAGCATGAGGCAAATAATAAACCGTTGTGTAATAATTTACGTGTATAGGTGCCCCTTCTACGTAGATAGTAGGTATAATGAACCATTGTGTCATAATTTACCGTCTTGTAATGATTTTCCCATCAATAATACTTCAACGGTGTTTCAAGTTACAAAAGTAACTAGCAACAAAATCCAGCCCCTTTTAGGTAGAAGAACCGTTGTGTAATCATTTACCGTTACGTAATAATTTAACGTTGTGTAATAACTTTCCGTTGTGTAATAATATAGGTACCATTGTGTAATAATTTGCCCATAAATAATACTTCATTGTTTGTTCAAGTTTCAAAAGTACCTACCAACAAAATCCAATAGATCCATAATTTTTCAAATAAATTAATATCGCAGACCAACCAAATCGACTTCATACTCTGTGAATATGATCAGTTGCTCCCTAGTGATGATATCCGGGCCGAATTTGTGCCGTTTGATTCACAATCGTGTTGATGAAGCTTTTTGGTGCAAACGAACGGCTGGTCGTACTTACAATACTCCGGGTGGTCTCATAAAATGCGTCAGTTCAATATCAATTTATGAACGTTAAAAAAAACCTTACCCTTCTAACGAAAGTTTTCGAGCTGCGGCGTTCTGAGAATTGCAACCCCTATTTTTACTCCGTAGAGATGACTCACAGTAACGCCGAGCTTCGAGGACCAACTAGACCCCGAACGGAACCTATGACCCGAATTTCATCAATTTTTTTCATGGCAACTAAGAGAAGTGCAAAGTGCGGCGTACGGCATGCGGTGGACAAACATACATTTTGGTTTATTATTTTCAATAATGAACCCTTGGAATCGAGCATGAAAACAATAATTTTCAACCCCCACCCTCTCAAAATCTGATGGTTTCCGTTTCAAGGTATGTAGAATCCGAAAATGGAATAAAATAATTTCTGTCCGTCCGCCGTACGCCGTGCGCCGTACTTCGCACTTTTCTTAGTTACCAAGAACCAAAATTAACGAAATTTGGTGTGTAGGTTCCGTTTGGGGTCTAGTTGGTCCTTGAAGCTTCGGCTTAATGTCAGTCATCCAGGGTGACAAATAGGGGTTGAAGTCTCCAGGACGCCATTATCTCATTATTGAAAATAATAAACCAGAAGTAGATGCTATGGGTAAAAAGTTATGTAATTTTCTCCTCTGTATAATAATAAACATCAGATAACATAAGGTTTTTTTAAATCCGGGTTCATGTTTGCACTAGATAACCTCTCTGCCTACCAATTCCCTTTCGATAAAATCAACAAGAAATCCATGACGTTTCATTGCTGTTGGCTGACAGGAAGCTAATCGCTTGCTGGCGGATCCTCAGCACAAGGTTTCTCGAAATTCTGTGCGAAAAGATGGTGTGGCTGATTACTGACTTCTTCCCGTTTTCGGCGAGCTGTCTTTAGACGCTATGATTTCCAAGGATCTGGCTTTTCACAGTGCTTGAAAAACCCCCACATCACGAACTCATCAATTCCCAGAAGGGGTGATTCCAACGTGATTTCAGTAAAGGTAATCAACCCCCACTGAGTCCATGATTGTTCCTCAGTATTTCGGGGAGGGAAGATTCCGAAAATGCCATCTGGAGCACTCACCTAGCCCGATCGTGTTCACCAGCTCAGCCGTTGCCTGGAGAAGTAACTCCAGTCCCTGTCACCTCACCTTTGCTGATGTTCTGAGAAGAGATTGCTCGTGGCGGATTGCTGACTTCTCCTCGTTTAATCGGTGTGACTAGCTTTCTATAAACGCTTGGATCGCCATGTATCTAGGAGCTTTTCACGCGGTCTTAACCCCACATCACTCGCCCATTGCATGCTACAAAGCTATACCGGACGGAACACGCCCAAAACGCATGCTGACAGAGGCATGTACTCGGCCCCTCCCCCCCCCCCTTATTTTTCAGCTTTTGCTCTAAGAACTGATTGTTCCGCAGATTGTGGCCTTGGAAAATGCCTAGCTCACACACATCAAGTCAGCCGCAAGTTACTCAGACGCAGGAAAGAAAGACTATTCTTCAGATACATAGTATAATAAGGAGTTCAATGCAGCCCAGAATAACTTCTCAAGGAGTTCCACTTTCTCATCTCAGAGTCTTTCTCAGTTCTGTTCTTCTTCCTGATCTGTGGCATGCGTGGCAATCCTGGTATCGCTTCAGTACAGTCATGTTTTCGAGTAAATATCACAAAGAATGTTCTCCCTTTTCACCATTCGATTGTAGAGGATTCGCACTCATAGGCAGCATGCCAATGGCCTGTGGCATTAGGGACAAAGAAAAGGCAGGCCAGCTAACTACAGAGGGAGCATCCTTAGAAGAGCTTGACGCTCCCAAAGGAGTGTCGATGAAAGGATTGAGGCGGCATAAAGCTGTGGAAAGTATTGGAAAGATTTAACTCGTAAGGAAGAATTTCAGCACGACTTCCTATCGAGAGTCCGTGGCACTACCTATTCAGAATGAAAACCGGATACCACTTCCGCCTAAAGCAGGACCCCCTCCCACCACCGGGGCAGTGGAGGGGAGAAGATGGACGCAAATGTGGCATCGACAATGACCGCTATCCTATTTGGCTCCACTGTTCCTGGAAAATAAAATGTATCTAAATAATTTTACCATACCGAATTGCGCTGTTTGACTCTCAATAGTTTGTCCCGTCATCTCAAGAAAAGGTTTCGGCTTCAGAAAACGACAAAGTGGAGAACTGGAGTGGTTCTTCTATTGTAATGTATTTCATCTGAGGGTTCATTCTAAACTCCTCCCGCCCCATCCAACGACCTTCTTCCGATCCAACTTTAATGGACTAGCGCTAAAAGCGATTCGGTGGGGAGTATCGTTTTTCTTTACCACTTTTTTCTCCTACCTTCTACCTAAATGCTCGACTACCTCATCGTGGAAACGGGTGAACTTCCCTTGAAAGCTCTACTCCCATGCTCTTCTCTGTTAGAAAAAAAAACGTATTTATTAACTGCTACCCCTTTTCTCGCGTTACCGCAAAACTGCTTCTGTTTTTCGTATCAACCTTTCGAACGAAAAGTAGCTGGTGAACCTAGCATTCTGTCTCTATCTCTCTCCCATCTCCCTCAGTATCTCTCACCATCTCCCCTCCCCCTCCCTCCGTACCATTTCCTCCCTCCACAAACACAAACACGCACGCGCGAAAACACACACACACACAATCACACACACACACACACACCTCGCTCTTGGATGTGTGTATAGAAACCTGTTCTTTCCTCCTCTGTTGGATTTGCGTATAGGAACCTGTACCTTGCCCTCAAACCTTGGAATTATTTATTTCAACGCTGTTTGGCGGGCAGCTTTTTTCCCCGGCAGGCAAAAAGCCCGTGGGAAAGAAAAGGATAAAACATACGAACTATTCAGGCACTCCTAGGAATCCATAACTTCCGTTCCAGGGGGAGTTCGTACCCATGGAATTATGTTTATATTTGATTGGAATTGAATGGATATAATATTCTGTTCGTTTTGAATGGAATTAGATCCCCTTCCAAGAATTCTGAGACCAACCGCACTCTCCTACGACGAATAGTTCTTTTCCAATGAGTTTTAAAATTTACGACAACTAGTGACGTTACACTGGGCAAGGGAGTCCCACCCAGGCGGTGAGGGTGCAGTGACTCACTTGTCAAAACTTTGAAACCACATCGAAAAATAACTAGATGTAGGAGAGTTGCTGTTGGTATTAAACTTCTTAGAATTAAACACGCTTTCATTTAAAAATGGGAAAGTTATATAAACAGAAGTCATGGGTACCTATACTCCTCATTCAAAATTAGATATTTTATTCGAAATTTAAATATTTCCCACTCATATGACAGGAAGGGTTTGAGAAAAAATCACAGCTAGGTACCACAAATGATCCTGAAAGTGTAATTGAAACTGTGATAATTCCGTTTGTTCATTGTAATCAGATCTGCCTCTGACGGTGGCATCAGACTTGAGTTATTATACCGTCTAGCTCAAGGGGAACCAGGCCATTAATCATCACATCAACCGCTGACTACCTGTTGAAACAATTCACGAACTTGCGAAACGACGAAGGTAACCTAGAGTCAGCAAAAAGGATTTGGGGTTTATCAAGAATGGAAGCCCGGCCGAGTGAGTTATAGCGCAAGGCGTTGGTCTTGTAATTACTTGCAGGCCGGCCGAGGCAAGAGGTCGATTATCCTTCTAGTAGGTACCTACATTACTTGCCCGGAAACCAAGGCGTGTATAAGTTTTTCTCTTTCATGAAAATGTCCACCATCTGAACTTCTCCAATAACGAAGGTAGACAAGTACTTTTGATAAAGCAAGAACAGAAAAAAAGTGTTGCCCTAGCCGCCAGTGGTTTGTGTTCATGACGGTACGTTTATTGTCGAATGAAATCTGGGGGACACCCCCAGGCCCCCGGATTATAACAGTTTAGATCAAGGATCAAAGCAAGGAAACATGGAACATGTTTTTCGAATAGGTACATGATGACAGAGGATATGGAGATGTGTAGAAAAACGTCTGCCAATTCGAGTAGGCACTATAGCTTCCTCACTTGAATCACATGAATGTATAGAATAGTTGGGTAGGTTTGTTATGATACGGGACCATCTGCGATCCAACCCGCGTGTACCCTCAAAATTTCATCTCTACGACTTTTTTCGCGTAGTTAGAAGCGTTATAAGGAAACGGTCAACATTTCATGTTGCGCATGCGCAGAGGGAAATTACAGTAAGATTCCATTGAAGTCATAATGGAACCATCAAAGTATTATACTGATCGGCCCTCCAAATGTGAACTCATTTCAAAGATAATTAAGGCAGTTATGGGCACTCCAAGTATTTCACGTTTGCGCATGCACAGACTAAACGATTTTCATGATTTTGAAACGGGACCATCTGCGATCCAACCCGCTTAGGTATACCCTCAGAATTTCAGCTCTGCGACTGTTTATCGCGTAGTTAGAAGCGTTACAAGGAAATGGTCAACATTTCATGTTCGAGCATGCGTAGATCGAAGTTACGATTCCAATGAAATTAATTTGGAACTACCGAAGTATTATTCCTGACCGACCCTCCAAGTTTGAACTCACTTCAACGATATTTAGGGTACTTATGGGTGTTCCAATTATTACACGTTTGCGCATGCGCAGACGAAAGTTACGGTACTTTTTCAATGATTTTGGTACGGGACCATCTGTGAGTCAACCCCCACCTACCCTCAAAATTTCAGCCCACTTCGCCCTTTATTTCGGGTAGTTATGGGTGTTGCAAGGAATTACCACAGACAGACAGACAGACACGGAACCAAATATGTTCCTCAATGTCTGAAACGGAAAATGGTAGTGGAAATTTTCATTTTGGAGGACATGAACTTTCTTTTACTCAATCACGAATCCAAGGCTTCCCTACCTTCGGTAGTGAGGAAGCAAAAAAACTTCGTAGGATTTCCAAGCCTTGGACCAGTGGCCTAACACAATGTAACGTAATACAGCTGCTTTCGGCGTTTTTCGGGTAGGTAGAACCCCCTTGGCAGTTTTCGGCGGAGTAGGGTCTGGCTGTGCTCTAATCGGCGAAGGTGTGGTAGGAGTGGTGGTGAGTTGGGTGGTAGGAGTGGGGTAGAGGGAGAACTGTACGGATGACGGGGAGGGGGCCGAGTGTTTTCGCGGACGCGGACGGGACGCTCTCCAGCCCAGTTTACTCCCGTAAAAACATGATCCATGTTAAAAAATTTTATTTCACGTTTTAGACGTGGAATATATTTTATGGTTCCGTGTCTGTCGATTTCTCAGTTGCTCCGTCTATGTAAGTATACATAATTCCTTGTAACTACCAAATCAATGCAATCAAGCTGAAATGCTGATGTTGATATTATCATCAGTTGTTCCCTTTAGGTTTCATGTAATTCTTTGATCAGAGTTTGGTGATAAACACCGGCCGTGTGAATACTTCCAAGCTTTTCAAGTCTCGTATTGGTGTTCCAGTCAAACTGGAGACTTTTCGGAATTTTGGTTTCAACGGGATATAAATATATAAAGATCGGACGCTTCATGTAGCATGGTCGCAAATCTTTTTCGTGCTCCTTCCTTCTTAGTAAAAACTACCTACCAGTCCTTTCCAGGAAGAAACCGCAGAAGGAACTAAGGTGGATGGAGGATGTCTGAGTGAGTAGCTACCAGATAAGATAAAAATACAACCACCTCATAGATCTTGGTGATTAGTTACATTTATGGAGCAAGTTAATCATTTGAACCATAGCTTAGTATGGCTTAGTCCCATGTTTTTCACATTATAATATATTATTACGATCCATATCTAGCCGACTGGGGCTAGTCACGCTGGGCTGTGACCGATCATCTCTGTGCGCTATTATATTATAAGACTTTAAAAACAGTTAAGTACCCGCAAGTGTTAATTAAACATTTTTCAGTCATCTTTGGTTGCATTGGATTTTCCTTCTCAGCTCGTTAGAGTTTTAAAACAACCCATCTGGCGCCAGTATGCAATTTTTTCCGTGTCAACCTTGACGGGAACCTGCACATCGGTCGGATTCACCACTCACCCCTCCTGGCCACTGAACTCTCCAGTAGCGTTTGACTTGGCTGCCTCGAGACAACTTACCCATTTCCTAATTTTCGTTTGTATTCAATTTCTTCGTGGGAAGAAAATTGTGACAGAAGTACCTACAATAAATTTTGTTCCCTGGAATTCCCACCTGTTTTCCCTGTACCATTCATCAACATTGACATTGCGGCTTCCAACGCGTAGCCTTCCTCATTCCTCTTCGCCTTGTTTTGTTGTTGACCTCAAGTATCTTATCAGACAATGGCAACTTCTTATTTGGGTCTGAAGCAATTTGTATATCGATGTCCAGCATCGATTAGTTTGGGATACTTACATCGATTCTGGCTTCGGCCGACTAGGTAGGGCTAATCATTCTGATTAGACTCAGGAGATCATTGCCGTCTCCCAGAGTTGTCTGCGTTTCTTTACCTAATCACACGTGCCTTCTCCCTCGGTGTATTATCTCTAATCTATTCACGATCCATCTGTCATACCAGGATTGTTTTGGCCTGATAGAATACAAGCTTAGAATCAGTGCACCTGAGTTGGGGGAACCGCTCGCTTATCTATTCAGCCTTTGTCTTAGTCTGCTTGAGAGACTTTCCGGTCATTCTCAGAGCAGCCAAGGTATAACCTTGGCAAGGTAAATGGGGAAAGGGGGCCTCTCCTACGAATTCTCCTGAGACCAGTGTCGGTTATTACGTTTGTGGGCAAAATATCTGTGGTTGTTGTCGACGATCAGCTCTGTTCCTACTTCTAGGATGGTCGGCTTGTCTGATTCACAGTTCGGTTCCGTCCTGGTCGCTCTACCTCTCAGGCGCTGCCAGCAATATTAAGAAAGATCATGTCAGGCCTTGAAGCCAGTAAGAAAGTCGCTCTCATAATGTTCGACCTCACCCGAGCGTTTGACTGTTTGGATTGGGCTATCCTGAGAGCAAAGTTTATGTTTTATGGACTGGCGCCTCGGGTGGTGAGCTTTCCGTTAGAATTTGGGTCTGGATGGCAGCAGGCCGTGAAGTTCAACGGCAGTGTCTGTTGTTATGGGGAGGAACGCCTCATGCCTTGCAGGTACTCTTGAAACAGAAAGCAGCATTAAGGATCGTGTGTGGCAAGGGTTCGTCTGTTTCTTGCTAGCCATTATTCATGAAGCTACGCTTGAATACTGTGTATGACATCCATTTTGTGGAGTTTATCTCTTTTGTATAGAAAGCTCGTGAAGAGTTTGGCACCGCAGTCTGCAACTACGCCACGCGACACAAAAATGACCTTCCGTCTGACCACCTCAGTCTGACCGTGTCACAAAAGAATAATTTGACGTACAATGGAGCGAATCTCCACAACGCCTTGCCACTTCGAATGAGGTCCCTTCCCCCGACGGCGGTGAAAGGAAGCTGATTTTGGAGCCCATCTATTCCATAGATGCGTTTTCTGTGATGTATAGGAAATGAACTTGAGATTTGTGTCTGTTATTGTTAACTTTTTAAACAGAGACTTTATTTTTTCAAAATGGTGCTCTTGTACCATTTTTGGTAACCATGCTTAGCATGACGATGTATTACCATTACTGTGGTGTCATATAAATAAAGTATTGAGTATTGAATTCACTATCAGTCAGCACTAAAACTGTTAGCATGTAAGCTAACATCATAGTTCCTATTCGTTACTATTAGCTTAGTGGAACCAAACCAAACAACTTTCAGTTACAAGTATTTGTAACTTTTCAAACTGTTGTAACTTTTATGCCGGAATTTCTGCAGGATATGTACCTACCTATTCTTTTTGCGTACCTGAAATTAGGCCTCGAAAGCTGATTATTTTACCTCGTAAGTTAAGTGTCGTGAGTCCCTCCCGGGAACACTCCTATCATATTAAGTTCTCACCAATATCCAAACGCCAAACTAAAGCTCCGTGAATAAAGATATGAGTGGGGACAGGCGACAGAACCCAGGGTTACTCAACCTGGGGCCCCACTACCAGCTCCCAGCAAGGAGCTGGAGGGAGAGGCCCCCAAGTACTATATAACCCCGGATCCTGGCGCTCAAGCTTCATTCGACACTTCCTCTAACCAGCTCTCTCTTCTCTCTCTTACCTTACCTCCCAGATGATCGGTTGAATACAGCCGCCTGGGAATTTCACCTCCTCTCTCCTCTCTCCTCCTTCCCCCCTTGTCTAGATGATCGGTTGAATACAGCCGCCTAGACAAGGGACCTCTCCTTTCCTCTCCTTCACCTAGATGAACGGTTGACTACAGCCGCCTAGGTGAAATTCCCTCATCCACCTCTCTCTCCTCCAAAGTCGTAGATGTTCGGTTGATTACAGCCGCCTGCGACTTTTCCTCACCTTCCTTCCACACCACCTCTCTCTCCTCCAAAAGTCGTAGATGTTCGGTTGACTACAGCCGCCTGCGACTTTTCCTCCTTTTCTATCCTTTACCTAAATTCACTCACTCACCTTCCTTCCACGCCACCGTGATGAGAATTTTAAATTCATCACAGTGGTGAACCCGACGTTCACTCAACCTTCTTCCTTCCCACCTTCCCACCTCATGTGTCGCCCCAGTCAAGTAGTTCGGTGTCCCAAATTTTAAATTCAAAATTTTAACCAGTCAGTTTAAATTCGCAATTCTTGGCCCAACCCTCAACACTCACCTCTCAACTCAACGCACCACCGCTCCCGCCGATTGCGAATTTCGAAATTCAAAACCACGTCAGATTTTTGAATTTTAGTTACAGAAATGGACCCGAACTCACCGACGCCGCCGCTCCTGCGACCAGCCACACTGCAGCCGCCCGCCGCTGCGACATCCGACGCATTGGCCGACAACCCTTTTTCCACGCTCTCCCCGCCGACCTCTGCGACGTCGGACTCCGCCGCCGCCGCCGCCGCTACGGCCGCAGCCGCCGCCAACGTCATGACGGCGTCCGCTGCGTTCCCTCTGTCGCTGCCCCCCTTCTACACGCACGACCCGGCGCTTTGGTTTTTCCAAGTGGACGCAGCATTTTCGGCCGCCAACATCCGCAGCCAGAAGACCCGGTATTCCCGGATCATTTCGCTACTGCCCTACGAGATCCTGCTGCAGACCTCTGATATCTCCCCCGACGCCGCCGCTGCGTACGACGACCTCCGCAGCCGCCTCATCAACACCTACCAGCCGTCGAAGATCGCCCGAGTCGCCGCCCTCTCCCAACCTCAACACCTCGGCGACCAGAAGCCCTCCCACCTCTACCGACGGCTGCGACACCAGCTGCAGGGAATTATGACCGCCGACATCGCACGCACGTTCTGGTTACGTGCCCTTCCCCACCCCATCCAGATGGCCCTTGCCAGCCATCTCGACGGTCCCGACGAGCCCCTCCTACGGCTCGCGGACACCGTGCACGACTTGGCCGCTGCGGCCGCCGTCGGTGAGGTGCGTACACCGCGCCACCCCCCGCCGTTCCGGGACCGCACAAAATCCCGGGACCGCGGCCGGGCATCCTCCCTCGACGGACGTCGACCCCTTTCGGCGGATCGCCGACGCGACTCGTCCACCGACCGCCGCCGTCAGCGCTCACCCGAGCGCCGCAACGCATCCCCTCCCCACCAGCGCAGAGGACGGTCCCCAGCAG
This sequence comes from Leptopterna dolabrata, assembly GCA_954871275.1. Classification (NCBI taxonomy): domain Eukaryota; kingdom Metazoa; phylum Arthropoda; class Insecta; order Hemiptera; family Miridae; genus Leptopterna; species Leptopterna dolabrata. The sequence goes on along the minus strand of OX940978.1, from coordinate 45,361,060 downwards.
CTGCGCGCGCATCCAACTCGGCCCGCCCCACCACAACCGACTACCTCCCTGCGGACCCCCCCCACCGTTGTTTCTATCACGTAAACTTCGGTGGGGAGGCCCGCAAGTGCCAACCCCCCTGCTCCTTCGCCCCTAAGCAGGGAAACGCAGCCGCCCGCCGGTAAATCCGGCGGGCCCCCCTCCTCGCCAACACGGGGGGGACCATGCACATACCCCCCCCGCCCGCATTCACACAGCCACCACCACCAGGCCGCGCTACCCCTCCTACGCCGCCGCCACGGCAGCCAACCTCCCGGCCGCGCCTACAGCGCCGCCGAAACCCTCACCCCACCACCGCCGCAACGGAACCTCCCCGCCCGCCACCAGGGTTACCAACCCCCCGGCCGCCACTCACGCCGCCGCTGCCGTTCCCCCACCTCGGAACGGAACCTCCCCGCCCGCCACAAGGGCAACCAACCTTCCGGCCGCCACTCACGCCGCCGCCGCCGTTCCCCCACCTCGGAACGGAACCTCCCCGCCCGCCACAAGGGCTACCAACCTTCCGGCCGCCACTCACGCCGCCGCTTCCGTTCCCCCACCTCGGAACGGACCCTCCAAGCCCGCCTCCAGGGCACAACCCCCTCCGGCCACCACTCAACCGTCCGCTACAGTTCCCCCCCTCCGGACCTGCAACAAACCGCCCCGCGTCTCCTTCGCGGAGGACCTGCCACCACCACCACACGTCCCTACCTCCGCCATCAAACACAACGCCCTTCCGACCCACCAGCGACTTTTCCTGCGCTGCAGGAAAACTAATGTTCCTTTCCTGGTAGACACGGGGGCGGCGCTGTCGATATTCCCCAACAACATCCTCCGTCGTCAGGCGCGCTGCTACCGGCAGCTTCTCTACGCCGCCAACGGTACCACCATCCCCTCGTACGGGACGTACCGCTCCTCAGTTCATATGAGCGGGCTCGCGTACGAGTGGGAGTTTACCGTGGCGGACGTGGAGAAGGCGATCCTGGGGGCCGATTTTCTTGCCTATTTCGGTCTCCAGGTCGACGTCCGGAACGCGCGCCTGATCGACCCCGCCACCAAAACACCCATACCCGGATTCATTCACGCTATCAACCACCCCCCAACACAGTTCGAACGCCTCCTCCTCAACTACCGTCCCCAGCGCCGCCCCTCTGCACACATCTCCACTGTCCAGCACCATATTGAGACCACAGGACCACCCATCACCGCCAAAGCCCGCCGCCTACATCCCCTTCAGCTGTCAAAGACCCGCCAACATTTCGACAAACTCATCGCCGACGGTATCATACGCCCCTCAAAATCCCCTTGGGCTTCTCCACTCCACATCGTCCAGAAGCCCAACGGGGATATCCGCCCCTGCGGGGACTACCGGCGGCTCAACGCGAAGACCACGCCGGACCTCTATAATGTCCCCCACCTGCGTGACTTTTCGTCACATCTCCATGGCACCACGATCTTTTCCACCCTTGATATTTCGCGAGCGTTCCATCACATCAACATCCACCCCCCCGACGTCCCGAAAACCGCTATAATTACCCCGTTCGGGTTGTTTGAATATGTGAAGATGGGCTTCGGATTAAGGAACGCGGCGCAAACTTGGCAGCGGTATATGGACAGTATCTTGCGAGGCCTGCCTTTCGTATTTTGTTTTCTCGACGATATACTGATCGCCTCCAAGACCCAGGAAGAACACCTCGCCCACCTACAGCAAGTCCTCAACATCTTTTCCTCCGAAGGCCTCCTAGTCAACACCGACAAATGTGTCCTCGGCCAACCCTCCGTCCGCTGCCTCGGCCACCAAGTATCCTCGGACGGCATCACACCCCTCCCGGACAAGGTCCACGCGATTATTGACTTCCCGCAACCCCGCACGGTCACCGAGCTCCGCCGCTTCCTGGGTATGCTCAATTTTTACCGTAGACACATAAAACACGCCGCTCAACATCAACAACCACTCATACACGCCATCCCCCAACCCTCCAAAAAAAATGATAACCGCCCCATCACCTGGACCCCCCAACTCTCCTCCGCCTTCAAAATTTGCAAACAGGACCTAGTAGACGCCGCTCTATTAGCCCACCCCGACCCTCACGCTCCCCTTTCCATCACTACCGATGCGTCCGATTGGGCCATCGGGGCAGTGCTCCAACAGCACACCGGCGCCACCCCCCAACCCATTGGCTTCTTTTCTAAAACCTTATCCCCCACCCAGAAAAACTACTCTACCTTCGACAGGGAACTCCTCGCCATCCACGAAGCCATAAAACACTTTCGTGACTTCGTGGAGGGCAGGCAGTTCTCTGTCATTACAGACCATAAGCCCCTGACCCACGCCCTCCTTCAAAATCGCAAGTCCGCCTCCCCGCGTCGCCTCCGGCAGCTCGAGTTTATCGGACAGTTTACGTCCGATATACGATATTTGCCGGGGGCCGACAACTGCGTGGCGGACGCGCTCTCCCGACCCACCCCTATCCCCGCGCCGGTGGCGGAGTTGCTGCCATTCCCTTCCCCTCAATCCATCAAATCCCACCAAGATCCAACCTCTGACCCCGCCCTCTCCAACCTTATTTCCGCATCCAAGTTGGAACAGCTGCCTCCCCTCGACCTCTGGTGCGACGTAACGGCCGACTCACCGCGCCCTTACGTCCCACCGGGGTTGAGGAGGCAGTTGTTCCTCCACTATCACTCCCTTCACCATCCTGGCATTCGGGCTAGCCGGGACCTTATCAAGACGCGGTACTTCTGGCCCCATATGAATACAGATATTCGTAACTGGGTTCTAGGGTGCCAGAAGTGCCAGCGCTTCAAAGTCTCGGCCCACCCGCATGTCCCTCCTCAACCAATCCCCGACTCCCTCCCGTGGGAGCATGTGCATTTGGATCTAGTGGGCCCCCTTCCCCCGTCCGAGGGGAAGAAATACTGCCTCACGATGATCGATCGTGCCACCAACTGGGTGGAGTGCATTCCCCTCTCCACCATCACCGCGGACGCCGTCGCAACGGCTTTCCTCTCTCAATGGGTTAGCCGTTACGGTTGTCCGCGGACAGTCACGGTCGATCAAGGGAGGCAGTTTGAATCGGCCCACTTCTCCGAATTGTTACGCTCCCTCGGGATCCAAAGAATCCACACTACCCCTTACCATCCCCAATCCAACGGGAAAATAGAGCGGTGGCACTCGGTCCTGAAACAAGCCATTTCTACATCAGCAAATTCCCCTTCCTGGACAAAATCTCTCCCCTATATTTTACTCAGCCTTCGAACATCCGCCCGTCCTTCAGACCAAACTAGCCCCGCACAAAACGCCTTTAAGGACCCACTACGTTTACCGGCCGACATATTCATCCCAAACCACACCCCGTCAATTAACAGGGAGCCTCTACACTCCACGACACCCACACACGACACCACATATCCCAAACGCTTTTTCACCACCACACACATGTACCTGAAAGAGCCCGGCATCCATAAAACCTTCCGACCCCTGTATGCCGGGCCCTTTCAGGTCATCCGCACAACACACTCCACCGCTACCCTGTTAATTGACGGGAAGCCCCACACCGTGCCATTGGCACGGTGCAAACCAGCCCCAGTCCTCCCCGACCACTCTCACTGCACCAATCCCACACCCAGCCCTACACCACCAACGCCACACATCGCCTCCATTTCACCCGCCGGACCCCGGCGGCGCCGCCTCTCTCCACGACGCCCCGGGTACCGGCTCCCACCGGCTCTTCCCCTTCACCGCCACCCTGGCAGTGAAGGGACCCCTCTATCAGACTTCACTAACGTGAAGACTGTTCGAGGGGGTCGCCTCCCTCACTCACACACTTCACACACACACAACCACTCGCCACACACTAACCACACCCAGGAAACGGCGGACTCTCACGACCGCCTCCCACATGTTGACCACATTTTTGCGCACCCCTCAACTTCTGTACATACCCCTTCATCTTTTGTACATACTCCTCCATCATCTGTAAATACTCATCCATCAATTGTAAATACTCGTTCATCCCTTGTACATACTCCATCCTCATCATTGTAAATACTCACACTCACATCACCCAATATTTATGCCTTATATCTTATACCCTACTTATTCTACCTTATATCGCCTACCTTATCATCTACCTTATATTCTACCTTATGTTACCTACCTTATGTTCTACTAACTTATCATCTAACATGTTATTACTTATCATCCACTATGTTACTTACTTATCATCTACCATGTTACTACTACTAAATCTACTATGTTACTACTAGTTTTTAAGCACCGCCTTCAGCTCAACCTCTGTTTGCATCGGCCCTCAGCCCCTGTCTCTTTGCGCCTTCCGCGCCTCCTCTTGTTTGCCGTAGCCCTCAGCTCCTGTCATTTTGCGCCTTCAGCGACCACCTCTTGTTTGCCGTAGCCCTCAGCTCCTGTCATCTTGCGCCTTCAGCACCAATATTGGTTCAAACTGGGGGGACCTCTGTCGTGAGTCCCTCCCGGGAACACTCCTATCATATTAAGTTCTCACCAATATCCAAACGCCAAACTAAAGCTCCGTGAATAAAGATATGAGTGGGGACAGGCGACAGAACCCAGGGTTACTCAACCTGGGGCCCCACTACCAGCTCCCAGCAAGGAGCTGGAGGGAGAGGCCCCCAAGTACTATATAACCCCGGATCCTGGCGCTCAAGCTTCATTCGACACTTCCTCTAACCAGCTCTCTCTTCTCTCTCTTACCTTACCTCCCAGATGATCGGTTGAATACAGCCGCCTGGGAATTTCACCTCCTCTCTCCTCTCTCCTCCTTCCCCCCTTGTCTAGATGATCGGTTGAATACAGCCGCCTAGACAAGGGACCTCTCCTTTCCTCTCCTTCACCTAGATGAACGGTTGACTACAGCCGCCTAGGTGAAATTCCCTCATCCACCTCTCTCTCCTCCAAAGTCGTAGATGTTCGGTTGATTACAGCCGCCTGCGACTTTTCCTCACCTTCCTTCCACACCACCTCTCTCTCCTCCAAAAGTCGTAGATGTTCGGTTGACTACAGCCGCCTGCGACTTTTCCTCCTTTTCTATCCTTTACCTAAATTCACTCACTCACCTTCCTTCCACGCCACCGTGATGAGAATTTTAAATTCATCACATTAAGGTTGCAATTGTTACACGAGTTACACACACAAACGTAAATATATGGTCTCTTATGGCTTATAAACCTTTTACACTGGCCAAGTTACAGAAAAACGAGAGAAGGTACCTACTTGTTGTACTACAATTACTAAAAGTACAATTACTAAAGTAGGTACAATTACATACTTGAGTAATTGACCTGTACAAGTAAAAGTCCTAGAGTACTTGTACACACATTCAGAATGTACAAATAGATACAACATACCTGGAGTACCTTTTTGGAATAATATCCATTACTAGCATTTGTACATACTAACTTCCAAGTAACTACCTAGGTACAGTAATATGTGTAATTTTACTTGGTGCTATTTTTCAAGTACCTACTGTATCTGTATCTACATTTACTTGTTGTAATGTAAGTACATTTTTCCCAACTCTGGTAGGAAGTGCGTAGTAGTTATAACTAAATGGTATAACTATGTATATCTACTTACCTATGGTGAAGTAGATAGGTACCGAATATAATACATGAACTGCTACTATTCCAAAATAATGACGACCAGGGTGATGCACGAAAATTCAAGAGTAAGTAAGTACCCACCTATCTAGCTCATTCATGAATTTAATTATCCCTGTGACCTTAGATTTAGACTTCTACATTATTTAGAAAGGTTCGGTAAGTATATAGGTACATACCTAGTGATCGCTTATACGTAACTAACAAACCACGTGGCTAATTCCGTTGGACTCATAATTATGTCAAAAATCTTCGATGCAGTTGGTGATCTGTTATCTTTTTCAGTGCATGGATGTAATGGGTGCAAAGTCTTCCGAAGATACAAAATACAATGAGGAGTACCCACGACTACTGTTTATAGGTACTCCTAAGTGAAGATAGGTTCCATTATAAGAATATTGAGACCAACCGCACTCCCTTACGATGAATAGTTATCTTCCTATTATTTTTCAAAGATTCCAGCACTACCTACCACACAATTGGCCAGGGGGTCCCGCCCAGGCGGGACGGGTGCAATGACGTCGGTAGTTGCCGAAATTTTGAAAGCTCACAGAGAAAGAAGTATTCATCGTAGGAGAGTGCGGTTGGTCTCAAAATTCTTAAAACGGAACCTACTTTCACTTGAAAATGGGAAAGTAATATAAACAGAAGTCATGGGTACTCCTCAATGTGGTTTTAGCAATTCGAACTAGTGTGGGATGGTGGTAGACGTGCTTTATAATCTAGTGAGAGTCCTGGGAAGTCCATTCTAATTTTCCCGAACGTGGCTGGAAACAAACCTGATACGGCTTCCGCAGCGGATACGGCTGACATCTTGCACATAATCATTCTCCAAACTGTCCCCCTACGCATGATGCTAGAACCATTAAGCTTCATCCAAACCAACTCATGTAAACCGGACCAGGGAGTTCATGGAACTCGGACGGCCACTGTTAGCAGGGAATCGTGACACCCCATCCAATCAGTGGAATTAACGAGGGACCTGAGGGTAGCCAGATAGGAACCGTATTGGTTTGGACCACAGTTACGTCGGATTTTCACCTTCCCGTTTTGATGGTAGCGATTACAGAGGCGGATCCGTTACCGTCTTGAACCTCGTTTTTTTTAAAGATCGGAAATCGCTTTCTGGGGGTCCCAAAGGGTATTTTTCCAGTTAATTATTTGAACGCATGGTAGGAAAAAACGTTGCGAATATCGTCTTCAATGGTTTGTTATTTTGTTTACATCATGAATGTGTTCGATCACGAATCCGTGAGGAATGGCCTAAAAATGTCCATAAGAAAATAAACTTTTCAGGAAACTGAAAAAACGTTTCTGCTTTCTATTTTTTATTTTTCACTTTTTTAAAACGCATAATTCATTATTTGAACACCTAAAAACCAGTTTCTGAAGAAACAACTTTTTAACCTTCACGCGCTTTAAAATTAAGTTTGTTTTTGGACATCATGTTCAGTTTCTCCTGACTCATGACCTGAAAATCAAATTCAGGTTTTGTTTTTTCAGCTATTTTCAGGGAAATAAAATCTAGGAAACATAGATTAGGTACTTTTAATAAGTAATAAAAGTAAACATTTTCTGTTTCAAAAGTTGAATATTATTGTCAGCCTTACATAGGTACCATGCTATTAACATGTGTGATAGGTACTAACTTGCCACAAGTTCTAATAATTAAATAATTATATTCAACAAAACTATTATAACTTAATGCCTACCTATCACATTCGTTATGCGGTTTACAACAATAATATATTCAACTTTTTTAACAAAGCAAATGTTTTAAGCACGTAAAGAAATTATATTAGGTACTGCGGAAAAGGTTCGAGTATACAATGGAAAAATAGTTTTTAAAACCATAGGAAGCTGATTTGAGTAGTTAAGCGTACATACTCTTATCCTGAAAGCTTACAAGCTCTAACGAATCCTTCCTTGTTGTAGTTGGCCGGAGATAAATTTTTTCCCAAAACGTCTGGACATCCTCGTCCTTAGAGATACTTCCTCAATTTTTTTCGTGCATCAAGTATGTTTAACACACCGTATACTGAACAAAGTGCAGGGGGAATAAAATACTGATGAGCGCCTCTCCTCAGGAGATAGGCGATGAGTCCTGGACTTGTTCAGTTTCTCCTGACCCCTAATATTGGATCCCAGATTAAACACATGTAGTGCACTCGGACATATTATTGAGTTTCTATTACAACGTGTAGCTTTACGTAGAAGGATGCAGAATCGATCAAAAAACGAAAATCGATTTTTTTGGACCTATTCAGTTTCTGAAATGACTGATTTTCAAGAAAGATGAGTAATATTGAGGTTTGGAGAAGGTTGGTCTCCAAGCGGTCCAAAAGCGATTAAAATCCCTAGGTTTTACCTGCGCATCATCCTTGAGAAATTTGAAGTTGAGCCCACATTTTGAGGAAAAAATGTAAAACTGTTCTACTTACCAGTTCATGCAATTTTACGACTAATCAAACCAGGTCATTCGTGGTCTCTCGTAACGAACGGTTCGAATGTCGTAAGCCCTCGAGGAAATATCTCAGAAAATTGCTGAGTTGTATAATCTCAATATTATTGTGCATAATTATATGCATTGATAGTAATTATACATTATGTGTATGTAAAATGAATAATGAAACGTATCGCAAATGCGGCGGCAAATCAAGGTGGGAGATGATGAGAAAGTGACATTCATGGAGATGTTGTCGAAGTAAGTGGTTGTGCAAACGTAGAACGATAATGGAACTTCTTCTTGTTTTATGAATCAAAAATCTCCTAACAGCTCATCACTCCTGAGCCCCATTCTCCCAGTTTTTTCTCTCTTGTCCCTGATTCGAGAAAACAGAAGAGTGGAAAGGAAAAAAAAAGGAAAAAAGTGGAAAGCTGACATAAAACAAAGGCTATTAAAGGATGGCCTGGCTTTTACACGACTTGTCAGTGAGAGGGGAAAAATGATCGAGGCCTTTGTCTCGAATCGGTTACTGAATACTTGAGTCCTTACTCTCTCGGATGACGTCATTCATCGAGAGGCGAGCAAATTGAATCAGTTCGAGTTGAAAGGAAGTGTGATACCTTACCCGAGTGGGCCTTCTTCATTAATGCGTATGGCATTGAAGTAAAGGACCTTGTAAAGGTGTTTTACCTCAACAACGAGCGGTTTTCCAATTTCGTCCGCTGAAATTTGCCCAACTTACGGGTCGAATTTTGAAATGTTGATCTCACCATCGGATAGATCACGTGAAATAGGTATAGGTGGGGAGGGAGGGTTAAATTTTCCTGCATTTTGAGGTTAAGGCGTTTTCAAACAGGTTCAGGGCACCTTTGGCACTGCCACCGTTATTCTAGTCAGTGCTAGTGAGACGGTGGATGGAGCGGTGATTGAGACGACATCCGGCCACGATTCCTAAAACATTCTTCGCCTATTTTGTATTATGTGAGACAATCTTCCATACCGATTGCATTGTTGTGGAAAGCTGTCGTTGAGAGGTTGGCGGAATATTCACGTCTGAGTCTCATTGTACGATAGGATCTAATTAAATTTCATTTAATTAATTTACCATTCGCCTAAAAGCGATTTGGAAATGGCATGTGGCGAGCAGTAAGTTATTCGCGTAAAACCCATACTCTAGTCCAGAGAAAAAGCGGCTGCAGCATTTCACTAGTGTAATATCTTTTTTTTGTTTTTTGTTTTTTGCGTGCTACCTTGTGTCGTTACCCTTTTATCGGCCAAACCAATGTCTCATGAAGTGGGGGAAGATGGGAACCGTTTGAATCGGGTGTACGGCGAAAATGCTGGGAATGGCGGTCCATGGTTGACCGCTCCTTTTTCTCTTTTTCATTGGGGGGATCTCAGCCATTCTGACCGAGCCCTTTACTCTACATAATTCAACACGTTGTACGTTTTTCGAGGGTCTATATCTTGAAACTACCAGCAGATAATATGCATCGTCACTTGACAGAAGTTGCTTCTCCCGTTTGGTTATCAACATAAGTGCGGGTTTCCTGAAATCTCATGGGATTACTATCTGTGCCCGTAACTCAGGGCTCGTTGCGCTATCAAACTACTGAGTTATCAAAACTCAAAAATTTAAAGAAATGGCAGTGGTTTCATACCACACTCAAAGAAAAAGACCCATACTGGGTTAGCACTTAGACCCTCCATGCAGTCATTTGACATGTGCGGTATGTCCAAATTTATTGTAAGCTTTACGTGTACTTTTTCATACAGGTTCGTTATTATTTCATAAAGGTACAGGCAAATGGAATGAGTGATGTGATTTGAAAATTCTAAACTATCGTAATAGTTATGCTAATTTCAAATAATTGAGAAAAATAACTCGGTACCTTACAGCAGGGTACCGCCACTCCGCCACTCATTTGTGGTCTTTCATTTTCAGTAAGGAACCTTTGGAACTGAGCATGGAAAACTCCTCCCTCTCCCTTCAGAGTTAGATGTTTGCGTTTCGAGCAACGTAGAATCCGCAAATCGATCTTACAAAATATCCCTCTTTTCTGCAAAATGCCTTTCTTATAGAGTTATGGGCATTGATTATAGCGGATTATGTACGATTATAGCGGAAACAAATAGCAACAAAAAGAAAATATTAAACCTTGGATAACGCCGAGTATCCTCAAATCCATCCGGAAGAGGGTCAAGCATATACAAAGGGAGGGAACAAGCATATCAAAGATATAAGGGAAAACTGTTTCGAGTGTAAGCTGGAAAGGAACAAAAGCAATTTGAGGATACAATGGGTGATGGGGTGAGACCTACTGTTTTGATTGCAGCAAATGTCCCGACCCAGTGATGCTAGTGTTATGAAAAATGAAAGAACTCGAAGGACCACCTCACAGAGGAAATAATAATAATAATAATAATAATAATAATATAGGTACTACTAAGTCTAATACACTGAAAAGACTTCTACAGTTTGATTCACGATCATGTCGACGAAGGTTTTCGGTGCAGACGAACAGCTGTACGGCGCACTGCCTCTAAGTACGCCGTACGCCGTACTTCACACTATTCTTAGTTACCATGAACCAAAATTAATGCATTTTGGTTTGTAGTTCCCATTTGAAGTCTAGTTGGTCCTCGAAGCTCGGGTTAATGTCGATCATTCCTAAGGGGTGAAAAATATGGGCTTGATGTTTCAAGGACGCCGGTATCTCGGATTTTTAACGTTTTTGAACAATTCTCAAACTTGGGAATTTTTTGAGACCACCCGGAGCATTGTACGCCCAGCCGTTCGTTCACAGTAAGGCCCTGAAGTTTTCACCGACAGGCTTCGTCAACGTAGGGTGTACGAAATTATATACATTCAGCCCAGATATCATTGCTTGTCACGCCGCAATAATTGGCAATTGGCCCGAGATTATGATTGCTAGGGAGCACCTGATTATATTCACGGAGTATGAAGTCGAGTTGGTTGTTGTTCTGTGGTATTATTTCATTTGAGGATCGATGGCTCTTTGGATATGTTGATTTTGTTGATGTGTACTTTTGTAACTTGAAAAAACGCTATGTTTCAAGAATAAGAGCAATTATGAAATGCAATTTCCGGGCATGTTCAATACTCGATTTAGGGCATCAATACAGGTAAATTATTACACAACGATTATTATTTCTAATATATTACACAAGGGTTCATTATTGTGTAAATTACTACACAACGGTTAAGTAATACACATCCATAAATTATACACAACGGTAAATTATTAGATGACTGATTATTATATTATCTACGTAGAAGGGGCACCTATAGAGGTAAATTATTACAAAACGATTTATTATTCCCCTTATGCTTCATGGATAACTACAAAAAATGATGAATGTTGAATTATTGAATTATTGAATCCCGTGCATGCATATGAAACTTTTATTCCCGTGCCGGCTCCAGTACTCGATTTAGGGCTTTCCTGGGGGGAGCTCGAAGGTACTGACCACTGAAAACAGTGATCCAAGCCTAAGGAGCATCTATACAGGTATTTTATTGCATTTCCTGATTCTTCGTAGGCTTGAAACGTAAACCATCAAATTTTGAGGGGGGGGGGGGGGGTTAAATTATTTTTATTTTTTTTCATGCTCGATTCCAAACCAAACTGATGGATCTTTGGTATTTGGTTGATGGGGGCTTGTGCGACTTGAAAAAACGTTGAAGTATTATTGGCTAAATGATTACACAACGGTAAATTAGTGCACAACGGTTTATTACACTACCTACCAGACGGGGCATCTATACAGGTAAATTATTGCTCAACGGTTCATTATTTACCTTATGCTTCATGAATAACTACAAATATTAATGACTGAATTATTGAATCCCTCGCAATTGTATGAAACTTTAATTCCCGGGCCGGCTCCAGTACTCCATTTAGGGCTTTTATGGGGGGAGCCCGAGGGTATTGACCACAGATCACTTGATCATAGCGGAAGGGGCATGTGTACAGGTAATTAATATACCGTTGTGTAATAATTTGCATTGTTTTTTAACAGTAGCTAGTAGCTGACACTTGCCTTGCCTTTATGCGATTTTCGTCATCTGGACTAACCGAATATCATCATACTTTGCAAAGGGCGCGGCGGTATTTCATTAACCTTCGTCCCCTCGCATTAAGTGGTGTCCCACTCGCGCTCGCGTGGCGGGGATTCCCCGCCTGTATATTCCTGCACGATTTTTCCCACTCACGTGCATATTTCAGAAAGATTAGGGCAGAATAACAGTGACGCATTATTGCAGGCACATTTTCAACCAAAAACTTTTACTCAAATTCACCTTTAGGTACCAATTGATTGGAAATATAAACGAACATACGAAATGGTATCCAGAAAATAAAAATGTAACTAGGTAGGTATCTATCTTTTTGTAGGAAAATGTCCCTGTCTTATCAAACTATTTAGGTATCATATTATACAAAGTCATGGGTACTCAGAGCTGGTTGTATCAGATAATAGATCATATTATTACCATCCCCAACATTTATGATCAGATCCACGGTCCACGGATCCTAATCCAACCTAGTACATTTCTCTAGGCTAATCCTTAATCCATAAATTAATTCTAGAATCTTACGATAGGTTTATCTGTTATCGTTTGTAAAAATCGCTGCAAAATCCTTGTCACATGGGTTTATTATTCTACTGGACATACCTACAGAAATTTTGGCTGTTCATTTATTGTTTATTTCATGTGAAATAATTGAAATAGCTATTTCTGATGGTTTCCACCATTTTTGGCCCCTAAAACACGAATTAGGTACGGTCCTTTTTTTTCAATTTATCTTCGATCATTGGTAGTGCCATTTAATCGTCTTGATCCACGTGTTGATATTACTTCTAGTGTTATTATACAAATTGATGGTGATTTCAGACGATTTCCCAGGTTTTTCACTCATAAAAAATCAATTTTGGGAGCTGAACATTTGGTAGAACCTCTATTTTCCACTCTTTGATCAAAATCGATTTCATATTCGGTCTTGTCGTCCCCAAAAACATGGAAAACGATACCTCAAAACCTCAAGTTACTAACATGTTACTAAAACACAAAAACGCTGCAAAGTCCTTGTCACATGGGTTTATTATTCTATTGGAGTTCTAGAGATTTTTGTTGGCTGTTAAATGTATTGCTTCTTTCATGTGGAATGATTGAAATAGCTATTTCTGATGATTTCCACCAATTTTGGCCCCCAAAACATGAAATAGGTACGCTTTTTTTTTTTTTTTTTTTAAGATCATCTTTGATCATTAGTAGTGGCATTTAATGGTCTTGATTCACCTGTTTACACTTTTTCCAATGTAATTGTACACATTGATGGTGATTTCAGACAGTTTTCCAGGTTTTTGACTCATAAAAAACCAATTTTGGGAGCTGAACCTTTGGTAAAACCTCAATTTCCGCGTCTTTGGTCAAAATCGACTTCATATTCGGTCATCTCGTCCTCAAAAACATGAAAAAAGATACCTCAAAAGCTCATGTTACTAACATGTTGTTAAAACGCAAAAAGTACCTATTTTTATACACATTTTCACTCATAACACCCCTGGGTATATTCCGATCGGGCTGAAAAGTTTCGGGACATGTTGTTAAAACGCAAAAAGTACCTATTTTTATACACATTTTCACTCATAACACCCCTGGGTATATTCCGATCGGGCTGAAAAGTTTCGGGACACAAATAGGGCCCAAATGGAGCATGTGTGCAAAAGAACGACCTATTTAGACCGAAAATGAAGCCTGTACACGTGATACGGCGTACGGCGTACGGCGGACGGCGGACGGAAATTGCATTTTTGGAATCTACGCACCTTGAAACGGAAAAGAAAAAATTTTGAGGGGGTGTTATAAAAATTTTTTGCTGAGCGAATGCATAGGTGTATTATTCACAGAATAATAAACCAAAAGTACCTATTTTTACACACATTTTCACTCATTACATCCCTGGGTATATTCCGATCGGGCTGAAACGTTTCGGAACACAACTAGGGCCTAAATGGAGCATGTGTGCGAAAGAACGACTTTTTTAGACCAAAAATGAAGCCGGTACACGTGATACGGCGTACGGCGTACGGCGGACGGTGGACGGTGGACGGTGGATGGCGGACAGACATCGCATTATTCGAATCTACGCACCTTGAAACGGAAAAGAAAAAAGTTTGAGGGGGTGTTATAAAAATGTTTTGCTGACCGAATACATAGGTGTATTATTCACATACCTAATAGTAAACCAAAAGGGACGTAGGCGCTCGCGTGCGGACTTTCCCTGCGAACCTTCGCACTCGCGACTTTGATCTGCACTGACGGAACGGAAGGACGACGGAGGCACTCGACTCAGGTGCCATATGATGGAGGGATCTCTAATTGAGGAATACCTGACCTCCCCTGCACTGTTTTCAATAGTCTAGAACATATTAACCCCTCCAATTCAAGAATGCGGGGATTCCCCGCTAGCGCGAGCGGACGAGGGTTAATGAAGAAGCGGTAATGATTCATGTCCCATATATACTATGTAAGTACATAGTATTTCATGATCAACATACCTAACATGGATCACGGATGTGGTGTAGACTATTGAAGGAAAAGTTGAAAGAATATAGGAGGTGAATGTTTGGTAATGGATCGATACACTAATCCATCTTGTTACAAATCGATATCCGTCTTCTGAGGGTTGAGGCACTAAAATTGTTTTCAACCTTCATAAGCCTTTTATTCTTTGGGATACTGAAATCAATCGGGAGATGTAAACAATGGAGTTTGCTTCAGCACCGAACCCCTAACCTCATATTCAGAGGGTAACTTCATTTCCTTTTCACAAGACCCTTCCACTGCCACAAGCCAAGGAGGTGATATTGATTCCTCTATTCTCCAGGTCATCAAATGTCTTCAACTTTGAGTCGATATGTCGTACGTGATGGGGCAAGACATGCCTCTTTTTCTCCATACATGATCCTGAAAACCTACAACTCCACAAGACAAATTCAGTTGGTAGGTACTTGGTGATTGCCGTATATTTTAGACCCGTAGAATCAGATGGTACTTGTTACTCTGTATGTTAGCCCTGTATAGGCCTATATAGATCCAGTGTTTTCGCTCATTCTGATATTGAACGCAAGAATAAAACTGAACACGTATTTGGATTATAATAGGTAGGATTATAATTATTTGAAGTTAATAACTCCATGAAATTAATATTGACAGACAACCATGTTGGTGTATTGGGATGGATCAGGATGACGATCTTGATGATCCCATTTACCAGTTTCCTCTCATACCATTAAAATAAAGTGTAAAAGTGTAAAATAAAAATACGTGCTACCTAACTTCTCCGCCCGCCCCTTATAATCCAGTGAATACAGGGAGGTTACCTTACAAACGGTCCGGTACTTCTAAATTTTTGATATGTTGTCTAGGATGGTTAGTAAGTGTTTAAAATGCAAAATGCCCAATACTCTCCCCTCCGCGCCCGCTCCCATATTGAAAAAACCTAAAAAAATCGGCACTCATTAGATTTGTGATTATAGGTGCAGGTTAGCTACAAAAGAGTTTTCTCAGTGTTATAGAGAATTAAATTTCCTATAATTCCTTTGTTTCTAGGACTGATAGTTACGGAGATATGCACTTTTTAAAAAAATACAAAAAATCGCATTTTCCGGAAATTTGTCGAACTTCTAACTTTAGAATGCTGTAATTAACTTATGGCCCATAATAAGAAAACAAGTATCAGAATAAAATTTGTAGGGAATTCAATTAGGTACCTACAAAATGCATGTACATTTTTTTAACCAACCCTACGGAAAGGGGGGTAAAAATAAAAGTTAAAACAACGGCATTTTTATTTTATTTGTTGGCTATTGTGACTCCACATTGTACCTAAAGAAATTCACTTATTATTTTCCAGTTTTGGCTTGAATTTGGAGTTTACCAATCCTAATTGAGTTCTCAAATGTTACAGCGCAACGCTCACGATGCAGGTACTATTTCACTTGAATACCTTCTGGTGAGAGGTGATGTTCGATTTCAAATAAAACACCAACACAGCAGATACATTTTTTAAAGATTCATTTATTTTAAATAAAGTAAGAACGAAAGGCAGTAATAATCATACAAAAATCAGTTGTAGCTGAACAAAAAAACTGAAAATAAACCAAATTTACATGCACTTAGCTCGTTTCGTAGCGGGTGAGTGAAGAAGTCGGGGTCCTCATTTTCGTCAAAGTGAAGTGTTATTAGATCGGCGTCGTCTTCGTCGTCGACAATGACTTCATTCCTTTATTACATTCTTGGCCAGCATAGAATTTTCCAAGGGCACAGCATTTTAGGCCCGCCTTTCTACAGCCAGACGCCCCCATACAGCCAGTTGTGCATCTGCCTGAGATGGTCTTGAGCAGGTTTGGGGGAGCAGCCTCTCTACTCATCCTGATGGGCTCCAGTCTTCCAGCTTATCTACACCAGCCCCACTTGATAGAGTCTTTGAAAATCCCCATCCACTCCATGACCTGGTGGTATGTCCTCAGGAAGTGGAAAAGGGCTGCGTCAGTGGTCGGAGGTAGTTTAGCTAGATTGCTAGGTTGAGCTTGGAGGTACTTGTCTTCAATTTGCTACAACGAAGGGAGCTCAACGAATGTTCTCTACTGCCACTATACAGCGATACCAAGATTTTCTCCCCTGCTGCAGAAATTTCATTGGGACTAGCAGCAGGGTCCTCGAACTTTTCCACCTGTTTCAGCAATGATGGGTCTTTTCTAAAAAGTTGGCAGAATTTATTCTTTATCTATTCTGAGAAAATCTTGGTATCCCTGTATGGTGGCGGTAGAGAACAGTCGTTGAGCTCCCTTCGTTATAGCAAATTGAAGACAAGTTCCTCCATGCTCAATTTGGCTAAACTACCTCCTACCACTGACGCAGCCCTTTTCCACTTCCTGAGGACATACCATCAGGTAATGGAGTGGTTGGGGATTGTCAAAGATCCTATCGAGTGGGGTTGGTGTAGATAAGCTGGAAGTCTGGAGCCCATCAGGATGAGTAGAGACGCTGCTCCACCAAACCTGCTCAAGACCTGCTCAAGACCGCAGATGCAGATGCACAACTGGCCGTATGGGGGCGTTTGACTGTAGAAAGGCGGGCCTAAATTGTTCCGCCCTTTGGAAATGATGTGCTGGCCAAGAATGTAAAAACAGGAATTAAGTCCTTGTCGACGGCGAAGACGACGCCGATCTAATAACTTCACTATTTGAAAAGAAAGACCCCGACTTCATTAACTCACCCCCTACGAAACGAGCGAAGCGCATGTAAATTTGCTTTATTTTCAGTTCTTAGTTCAGTTACAACAGATTTTTGTATGATTATTACTGCCCTTTGTTCTTACTTTGTTTATATAAATGAATCTTTAAAAAATGTATCTGCTGTGTTGGTGTTTTATTTGAAATCGAACATCTAAGTATTCAAGTGAAATAGTACCTGCCTCAATGAGCATTGCGCTGTAACTTTTAAGAAACTCAGGTAGGATTGGTAAGCTCGAAATTCAAGCCAAAACTGGAAAATAATTAGTGCATTTTTTTAGATACAATGTGGAGTCACAATAGCCAGAAAATAAAATAAAAATGCCGTTGTTTTAACTTTTATTTTTACCCTCCACTCCGTAGGGTTGGTTAAAAAAATGTAGATGCATTTTGTAGGTAATTGAATTCCCTACAAATTTTATTCTGATACTTGTTTTCTTATAATGGGCCATAACTTAATTACAGCGTTCTAAATTTAGAAGTTCGACAAATTTCCGGAAAATGCGATTTTTTTATTTGTTTAAAAAGTGTATACCTCCGTAACTATCAGTCCTAGGAACAAACATTAAAACGTAAATTATAGGACATTGAATTTTCTACAACATTGAGTGGAACTCTTTTGCAGCTAAAATGCACCGAAACGAAGATACTAGCGAAAATCTGAAGAAAGTGCCCGTTTTTTCGTTTTTTTTTTCATGATGGTGGCGGGCGCGGAGGGGGGAGAACTGTGCATTTTGCATTCCTAGACAACATATCAAAAATTTAGAACTACCGAACCGTTTGTAAGGTAACCCCCCTCTGTTTGTCTCTATTTATTGGATTATTAAGCAATGAGAAGGTATTTTTGGTAAGCATGAGTAGTATTTTATACGCTTACTATGTCCGTATCATGGGGTTAAACATTTCCCCCGATGATGTACGATCACTGTGATAGCACCTATCTAACTATTGTAGATGCCAATGGATTTTACAGTATTAAATGAGAAAGGAAGATGCAGGAATGCAGCATTCGTTTCGCGAGTTCTTCCATTTCTAATTCACGATTCTGTGGATGATATCGGACCCTATTTCCCGTAGAGCGGCAACAAAGCCCCTTTCTGCAGTCATACCATGCTACAGTCAAATTATTCGTTTGAAGTGTCGTCTTAAAACTAGCGCAGATTCTATGAATAGCTTCAATGATAATATTAGATTTGCACTAACGATCGGAATTCCCTGATGAGTTGAATGCAGAAGCCCCTGTAGTCGAAAACAAAATCATATACTCTCGAAATGTATTAAACCAAACTGCGAAGGAGAATCAAAGAGTGGAATTAAATGATTTATTCATGAAGCATAAGGTACGAGTAAATAATAAACCGTCGTGTAATAATTTACCTGTATAGATCTGCGTAGATAGCATAATAAACCGTTGTGTAATAATTTACCAAATAATACTTCAACGTTTGTTCAACTTGCAAAAGTACTTATCAATAAAATCCGAAAGAGCCATCCACCATTTTTCAAATGTAATTATATCACAGAACAACCAACTCGACTTCATGCAGCCATCCGTGATTATAATCAGGTGCTCCCTAGCGATGATATCTGGGCCGGATTTATACCAATTGGTTCAAGATCATATTGACGAAGCATTTCGGTGCAAACGAACGGCTCGTCGTACAATAATCCGGATGATCTCAAAAAATGCTTCAGTTTGAGATCAATTTAGAAACGAAAAAACCTATTCTTTGGAAGTTGTCGAGCTACGGCGTTCTGAAAATTTCAACCCCTATTTTTCACCCCTTAGAGTTTCGAGGACCAACTAAACCCCAAACCGGACCTACAGACCAAATTTCATTAATTTCGGTTTATGTAGCTAAGAAAAGTGCAAAGTACGGCGTACGGCGGACAGACAGAAATTTTGGTTTATATTGAAGTAGAGTATGAAGTCGAGTTGGTCGTTCTGTGATCAAGCGAGGCGGTAGCCGAGCGATGCCAAGCATGAACCCGCGCCCGGCTGCCCCAGAGCCTAATATAACTGAGCGAAGAATCGGGCCAACTTTGGCCCCCTCCCGGGCCTTCCCCGTTATTTCTATATTTTATTCGCGCGTATATACTTTGTGGGGCAAACACCCTGAGTCGCCTGACACCAAATTCGAAGCGGTAGGTGTTTCGAAAACCTGCGAAAAATAGGGCTCAAAATACGTGTTTGGTGACTTTCTTCCCATTTTTTTTTTCCACCCATTCTTTGTCACGCCACTTCAACCCTTTTACCTCGACCGATGTTTATGAAATTTGGTATGTAGATCAGGTTTGGCGTGGTGAAGTGCCTTTTGGGAGTTTTAACCGTTTTCGCACAAGCAAAGGGGGGGTTCCGGGGGATGGGGGCTTGTTTGTTCCACCCATTCTTTGTCACGCCACTTATATACCCTCTTCCCTGGACCGATCTTTATGAAATTTAGTACCGATCCAAATCATGTTAATGTGTTTCCATCAAAACGAAAATTAAAACTGTAACGCCGAAGTGACATGGCGAATAACGGGAGGTCTACCCTTTCCAATGTGAAGTGTCAAGCATTTTTAGCATTGCTTGTGTGAGAATATCGTCGTTGCACCACATTGATTCAGGCTTCGGATCAGATATTGTTGCACCACATTCATTCAGGCTTCGGATATTGTTGCGCCACATTGATTTCAGCTTCGGGTGGACCATTTCCGTTTCTCATTCCGGTTCTCGGATGTCATAACCTCACCAATGTCCAACACCTTGTCATGGATGTAGGGCTCACTAAATAGCAACTGTTTAGTGCTCATTTGTTCGAAAATGTCGTCTCCCCCCCCCCCCCCCTCTCTTCATTTTCACTTAATTTACTATTTTGTGTAAGTAGGTACCCACACAACTATATGAACAACATCCAACTGGAAGCACAAAAAATTACAAGTTTTCACAAAGTTCAACAACAAACTTAGGTATCGGAAATCAGTCTCCTCGTTTTGAAAAACATTACCTCACCCCCCCCCCCTCCAAACTTACTTGCGACCTTTCAAAATTTGTGATATCTCCTAAAAAAAAAACACTCCCTGTAAAAAAAGATGCCAAGCTACAAAAGGTGTGATATCCAGGTTGTGCCAAGCACTGTGCCTAATAATCTTCCGTCCACATCCGACAGTTCATTTTCGACGTTAATTTTGAGGTATAGACTAGACTTAGCTGACAGGGTGAGGAGTGAGTTAATCTTTAGGAAGTGTGCTGCTTGGCCGGTCTAGTTACTGATCTATTCAGTTCCTACACGAAGGATTCGAAGCCATCAAAATTAATGATTCACATGCTATGTGCCTGATATGTCGTAGACAGACAAGCAGCACACTTCCTAAAGATTAACTCACTCCTCACCTCAAAATTAACGTCGAAAATGAACTGTCGGATGTGGACGGAAGATTAGTAGGCACGTAGAATTTGAATCATTAATTTTGATGGCTTCGAATCCTTCGTGTGGGAACTGAATAGATCAGTAACTAGACCGGCCAAGCAGCACACTTCCTAAAGATTAACCCACTCCTCACCCTGTTAGCTAAGTCTAGTCTATACCTCAAAATTAACGTCGAAAATGAACTGTCGGATGTGGACGGAAGATTATTAGGCACAGTGCTTGGCACAACCTGGATATCACACCTTTTGTAGCTTGGCATCTTTTTTTACAGGGAGTGTTTTTTTAGGAGTATTATTTAATTTGAAAAAGATGGCTCTTTTCGATTCTGTTGATAGGTACCTACCTTTGTAACTTGAATACGTTATGTTTCATCAATAACAAAAATTATGAAATGTCATTCCCGGGCTGGCTCAATACTCGATTTAGGGCATCTGTACAGGTAACCAGCACCCACAACGCATCTATACACAGCGGTTATTATTTTTTTGTAGTCTATTACATAACGGTTTATTATTGTGTAAATTACTACACTACGGTTAATTATTACACAACCTTAAGTTATTACACACGTTAAATTATTACACAACGGTTTATTATTTACCTTATGGTTCATGGATAACTACAAAAACTGATGAATGATGAATAAGTGAATTATTGAACCCCGTGCATTCGTATGAAACTTTAATTCCCGGGCCGGCTCCAGTACTCGATTTAGGGCTTTCCTGGGGGAGCTGGAGGGTACACCACAGAAAATAGTGATCCACGCAGAAGGAGCATCTATACAGGTAAATAATAAACCGTTGTGTAATAATTTGCAGCGTTTTTTATTGCATTTTCGGACTCTGCGTACCTTGAAACGGAAACCATAATATTTTGTGGTTTGTGTGTGTAGGGGGGGGGGGGGGGGTTTAAATTTGTTTTCATGCCCGATTCCAAAGGTTCATTATTGAAAATAATAAATCAAAATATACCTAATATAAATATTTAATATCTCAGTTTGCAGTTTGCGGTTTATATCACACAAAAACTTCCGTATGTCTTTATATACAATAGTATCACCAATTGATAGCAGATGGTTACAATTAACGGGTTCAGCCATGTTTCTTGATAACTTCCAAAACCTCTTCTTGATAACTACTGATGTAACTATAATCTTATGATAATAATTCTTGATAACTTCCAAAATAATTTATATCCGATAGATCACTTTTGCGCAGTCGCAAGTTCACCGTTCCTCAAGTTGCAAATACTAGTAGGTACATATGAGAGTGTTCGGCCTGGAATCCAATAGAATGGTCCTTGGAATGATCATGTAAATCGGTCGAAAATAACGCGGTGGGGGTCCTTTAGCGCATCCACGCATCCATTCTTCGATCTCTAAAATGCAAAATGCAGGATGCAAATTTTGATTTTTGATGAAATTTTATCTCGCAATATTTTCTCATTTTTTTACCCTTGCATGAATACATGGGTTTTCTATTGAGGCAGTGCGGAGACAGGAGTTGTTCGGGTACCAAGTGCTGATCAGTGATCAAAACGGTACCTATAACACTGTGTGTTTTTATAGTGAAACCTATCTATACGGAAAACAAGAAACCATACCTTTACTAGTTTTCCACGGGAATCATTGCACAAAGCGTAGGCGAATCTTACCTGCGGATTTTGATGAGTTTTATGTAAGGTAAACCCGTAACTACGCTTAAAATTTCATTATAACCTTCATATCGCGCAGTTCATATTTAGTTATGGAAAATCCAAGATTTTCACGTGCTGAACAGTGACGTAGGAAGTTTTCTACACAGCAAATGATAGGCCGCTGTTTAAGAATTTGCATTTTTATAACGTTCGTAGTAGGGGGAAAGGACAAAAACTAAACGGGAAGGTGTTTCTTGATCACACTCGAGGCTTCATTAAAAGATCCCGATAGTCTCAGAAGCACAAAACTTTCTTTTTAACTATCCTCAGAGGTGGGGATGCATAATCAATTATTAAGTGTCTAGTTACCAAGTAGACATTTATGAGTCTCGCACTCTAACTTTACCCGAGGTGAGAATCCTAAGTTATAAAACCATTGAAGTTGGGAACTTTCCGCTCTTCCTTTCTTCACAGTAATCCTTCCATACTTTCAAGTTACCTCATGCTTTTTTCCCTTCTCTGAGAATTTCTCTTCAGCCCTCCACGGTTCCTCAACCAAGTAAAAAGGTCTGGCAGTTTCATTTGAAAACTTTAAATAAAACCTAGTGATGGCGGGTGAATTTTAAAAGTTTATACTATTCCGTTTCCTACTGAGTTATTATGCGTGGAATATGGATGACATTTAATTAAAATTTCGACTCTTTGGATTCCGTTGGTTTGTAAGTTGTTGTTTCCCGCTTACCTACAGCGAAAAACATTGAAATGATTATACCAAAAATATTTGAGCTTTGTACCAAAAATAGTATCTGGGAAATTAATAATTATTCACGTTTATCTTTCGTTCGAAGGCCAGTTTTTACCAAAATGTTTCAGAAGGGAAAATTTGAGCATCTGACAGGAAGTAGTACCTAACGATGTTAGGAGAGAGTTTCCTGGTAAGTATAAGTTGGGCAGAAATTTTCATTTTTTCCCTTGCTGCTGTTTAGTTTTTGTGTGTGCCAATACAATTTGTTTCAGATCACAGTTCATTCATTCTCTTCAAGGGGCTAAGTAAAGTAAATTATTGGGTCCATAGTTTTGGGCTCTGTTAATAATCGCTCACCCTGTTAAAATTTGTTTCACCCGCTATGCATAAATAATTACGCTATGCATAATAATAAATAATAATTATTAGTTATGAAACGCAAAGTATCTTCAATATATTATCCACGTTATCAAAGACTTTTTTACCTTTTTTTTTAAAGCTCCACCCTTTTTACAAACGGGCAACAAAGAATGCACACAGTAGTCTAGTCCTACCTTGTATGTAGGGCGACTGTTTTTATTTGGAAGGAAGCCTGCAAACCACTTGAGTTTGCAACTGTTTTGTGACCTTGGCTGTGGGGATCCGCAAACGAGGCGATCGGAATGAGATTAGTTTGCAAACAAGTTTCAGATCGGTTTTACCTATGCGATCGTTTTCCGCGGTCGCAGTTACGTTGAAGTTTCAAGTTGCACCGAACCACGAGGTGTTCATCATGCGTATATTCTGTTTTTGTCAACATGAGTGGCCAAGAACTAAACTTGAAATTCGTCGGAGAGGTAGAGACGGAGAACAATATTCCGACATTTTTTAAAAAGCTATAAACTATCTGTTTGAGACAGTTCTTTTGCTGCTATGAACATCCTATTAGAGTTCACATTTTTCCTTGTATGCGGATCGACCCAGTGCTCCCTCTGAATGCTTCTTTGCCTGTGGTATAATAATCAATGATGTCTTCCTCATCTGAATTTGACATAGGTAACATGCCAGAAAGTGAAAATTGAAAAAGCACTGCTGGAATATAATATTGTCTTGTCCGTGTGCGTACAGAAGTTTCGTTGTAGTTGTAAACGGGTTGCATGCAAACCAGTTTAACTCTACAACCTTCGTCCCAGGTTGCAACCTTCGTCCCAGAACAGTCGCACTCGGCCGCGTGGGCGCCGTACTGTGAGGCCATTGGTCATGGAACTCAACTTAAACCTCCGAATAGTACTACCTTCATGGGGTTCGAGTAAGTTAGGTGCCCGAGGTTCATGTTTTTTAATGAGTAAGGGGTAGGCATTAATTTTTTTCATGAATTTTTTAAGTTACTTACGTAACAATATGTGTCACGCAAGCCGAAAAAATAATGGGCTAGCTATTTCCATAATACAGGTTTCTTGGGAGGAAATGAGTCACTCATTTTTTGTGAAAATATTATGTAGGGAGGAGTTATTTTTACCCCCAGAAAATCAACACCAGCCTGTGAGCTGTATATTCCATGAACCACCGCCATCGCTTGGTACGTTGGTACTAATAATTTATACGGAAAAGTTATGTGAGTGAGATGAAATGATAGATAGGAGAAAGACATTCGAAATGTCGCATTTTGCAAGGACTGGGGTGTATTAGTTACACTAAAAAGTCTAGTCAATGGTGAGCTGCAGATTCTCGAGCGTGATATTTCTGGTAGATCGTTGAAACCAACAGTGAGTGCATGGGGGTCCACTGGGCATCAAAAAGAGAATAGTTTAAGCGAAAGAACATGCCTAAGAAACCCGTTCAGGCTACCCAGTGGGAGCATTGGACTGTAGGTGCTGATTCAGTAAATTCTGTAAAAATTACTATTTTCATCAATATGAAGTTGAAGGAGGTTTATGTAGGTATATGGATGTGTGAAGATTATGGAGGATGCAGACCTTGAGGTCGATGTTGGGACGCGTGGATGGGCCAATCCGATGAAGAAGAAGCTCTTGTAGATGACGATTATCGAGGAGGCAGAAGGAAATAATGAAGGGAATAGAGCGAATTTGGGAATTAATCATTTAAATGAGAATGAACTCGAAATTATTGGTATGAAGGCCGAGCGGCAAAAGTTGTGACCATCTGTGAGACGCAGCAAAGCAGTATGAACTGGACCAGAGAGAAGTGATAGAGTGGGATATTGGAAAACGTAATGGCGGCGCATGGAGCCTGATCGAGCATCAAGAAGAGATGGATAATGATTGAATACTGATTGTTTGGTTGAATTGGCATGTAATGGTTTGATGTGCTGTATGTATGGACAAAGGATGTGGATGAAAAAAAAAGAAGATATATTGTCATGAGTGGGTGTGTGGTGCTCACGACATGGCGGGTGAGAGTCGGATGGAAGATGAAGGCAGAGGTAGGATGAAGGCGGATGAGGATGGATGAGGAAGGATGTGCTCCTTAGGAGTCAGCTCTCTAATGCCCGCGGTTTTCACCATAGCAGGCGTTATTTGGAGGGAAGGTTAGTTCTGCGCGGTTTTCACCACAGCGGACGCCAGAGGTAGTGGCTCCCCACAGTTTTTACCACAGCAGGCACTGGGAAGATGGAGGCTAACATCCCGTGGTTTTCACCACAGCAGGTGTTAGGGGAGAATGGGGCACCCCGCGGTTTTCACCACAGCAGATGCCTAGGAGTTGGAAGCTGGCACCCCGCGGTTTTCACCACAGCAGGTGCCAGTGGAGATGGAGGTATCCCGCGGTTTTCACCACAGCAGATACCAGCAGGGCACCCCGCAGTTTTCCATCCCGCGCTCAAGGTAAAAGCGCGGGATGGAGGTATCCCGCGCTCTTACCTTTCCCCGCAACTGCGGGGAAAGGTAAGAGCGAAGGCGAGAGCGAAGGCGAGAGAGAGTGATAGAGTGAGAGAGGGTCGAGAGAGAAGTGGTAAGACGTTCGGTCAGATCGTCGCATGAGGAGCTGTGCCAGAAGGGCTGTTTATACAGGGACTTTTCCACCCGTCCCCCGTCCACAATCAGCCATTATGCCCGTTGTTGTAAGATAGACAAAACCTTTTATAAAACTTGAGGTTAATTAACTAAGAACGAAAAGATAACTTTAAAGGACACGTCCATGTCAGATGGAACAAAACAAATGCGGTTGGGAATAATTATAAAACTGGGTAAAATCATGTCGTTCGCACCCCTTTCAGTTAAACGCGTAGTCAGCTAGATGAGTAGGCAAGCGGCGTTCTCTTTGAGGTCGAGAAAAAAACTGAGGGCTAGAGGTACCTAGTTGGCGTAGGACTTGTTGCAGGCGTCGTATTATTTGGTGTAATGTGAACAAAGCTAGGAGTGGAACTCGGATGTACAGTAGGCAACGGACGTCTTGAACGTTCTGAGAGACATCGTCTTCAATAAGTGGATTTTCTGGATGCGGCTCAGGAGGTTCTGTAAAGCTGAGGTCGCCTCTGAATGCTAAATGCTGGAGAGCCACCGTCGATTCCCTCCCATTGTTATGGCGAATAACTGCGTACTGTGGGTTAGATTCCAAAAGTTGAACCTCTTCGACAAGCGGATCCTATTTGCTTGACCGGTCAATCCTTTTTAGTAACACGGGCCCAGGAGTATTCAGCCACGATGGTAAAGCGCAACCACTTGAGGATCTCCTGTTATGTCTGAACATCCGTTCGTGTGGAGTACAGTTTGTGCTGGTACAAAGAAGGGAACGCACTGAGTGAAGTGCATCTGGAAGTACCACCTCCCACTGAGAGGGTCCGAGGCCTCTAGATTTCAGCGCAAGAGAGACAGCCTTCCAAATGGTATCGTCGAACTTCTCAATTTGACCGTTTCCTTCTGGATGGTAGAGTGAGGAGTGACTTGCAGCCGCTCGTTTGGAGTGTAGGAAGCTGGTCCCTTCACGAGACAGAAACGACGTTCCTCTATCAAAGTGAATGTATGCGGGCCTCCCATCATTTCTCAATAAAACATTCAATTACAGTTGATGAGTTCATATGTTTGCAAGGGATAGGAAATGGAAAACGTGAGAACTCATCAATCACTGTCAGTAGATACGGTTTCCCGTTATTTGAAGGTACAGGGCCCTTGAGGTCTACAATGAGGCGCTCGAAGGGCTGAGTCGCCTTGATTAGGGTACCAGGAGACTTCCGGAAAAACCTAGGTTTGACTTCGGCGCATAATGGACAGTCGGAAATGGTTTTGCGGACTTCATCAAGAGAGTATGTCAAGTTTTGACTCCTAATCAAATGAAAGAATCGGGCAACAACAGGGTGGTAGAGGGATTGATGGAATTCGAATAATCGACTTGTGCTTGTAGCCCCACATATACGTGAGAGCGTATCAGCTACGGCGCTACGGTATTCTCTTTCCCGGTTCGATAAGTTATATCGAAATTATAAGTTGATAGTTCCCATTTCCAACGAAGAATTTTTTCGTTTTTAATTTTGCTAGTATGTTTTATTTTATAGAAAAAAATGTAGGAAAGAGCTTCTTGATCCGTTATGATGGTAAAATGCCTGCCCATTAGAAAATGCTTCCATTCAACACTGACATATGCCTCCATATTTATGTGCTTATTCATGATCACCCACCTCAAAAGGGCGTAATTACCGCAGGGACTGAGGGATCACTGAACACAAATCAGTGTCGTTAACAAAGAAAATTATGTACCAAAAAGTCAAAACTCAAAACCTTCCGAAAATAAGTTCTGGACTTCTACAACAATTTGTCATAAATTATCTAAGAACCTACTAATGTGCTTGAAATGTGCTTATTCACAATCAACCTCCTCAAACCTACGTAGTCCCGCACGGACTGAGAAATGATTGAAAATAAATCAATGTCTGTTTATGTCAATGAACATAAATCAATGTTATGCCAAAGATATGTATCAAGCAGTTAGAACTCAAAACCTTCCGAAAATAAGTTAGACTTCTGTAAAAATATTTCATAAATTATCTAAGAACCTATTTAAAACTCGGCGCTGCGCGCCTCGGCGGGGGCTTCGCCCCCTGCACCCCCGGATGACTTCCACTTAAAGCCTGACGGCTAAAATGTGGTGTACCTGACCCTTCAGGTTTTTGTCCCCCTCGCTGTATTTATAAGCTTTAGCCACGCTTATACACATCGAAACAACCAAGTGACAACCAAACAAGCGTCATTGTTTACTATCGATTTATAACATCCATTTATATAGTTATATTATGAAACTTGGAAATAAATACCAAGAACAAATACGAAATAAATGCGTGATAAATCAAGAGCTTTCCAACGAATGGAAATAGATTTTTGTCCGATGAAAATGAATGAAGTTTTATTTCCCTAGCAACCACTCGGTTGTACGTGAAAATCATAAGAAAATTTCGCGCTACTTTTGTCTCACTTTTTCCTGTCGTTTTTCGGCGGGGGGTCCCATCGCTAAAACCTGAAGGGTCAGGTTAAAAGTTGGAGTTAGGTACTAGCAATGGAACCGTTTGCTTAGTATAGGAAATGCTTATTGTGTTGGGCTTACATTGTTATTGTCATTATTACTGTGTTCAGTCTCCCATGAAATGCCATGTGAAGTTCAACAAAACAGATGGAAACTATATCGCTGCCATTCCCCCCTTATCAGTATGAGTACGTACCTACGAGACAACAAAATTATGAACACCTACATCCATCTTCCAAAGCATTTTAAATGGGGTGTAGTAAAAACTTGTGGTGTAGTGATTGCAGAAAATCTATTTTAACAGCGGTTCTTATGAACAGCGGCTTGGATGTCACGTGGAATAATACATTTTCCTGGACCCGGAAGGACTGTTGTTTAATGCCACTTGTTCATAATTACCCCAACTGACCCCACCTAATACTTTTGGGTTCCCAACATTGAATCGTCCATTTTGAGCCCTCATTCAATTGCGTTCATAGTCTGCTTATGCATAAACTTAGGATTTGAGAAAGCTCCAAGGCCTACCTATTTAACAAGCGTACATAATAAGTTGGTCTTGTGTGGGCTCAAGTTATCAATACTCCGTTTCCGGTATTAGATATACATAACTTGTCAAATAGTGTATGTGATGGCTCTGGTTTCGAATATGAAATTTTATGGGAAATAAAGTTTGATGTTTAGGTTTCGAATTTGGAAGAGGTTTTGAATTTGAATGGATGGAGAGTTAGGTAGGAATATGAGAGGAGTTGTATCCACGCGGTTTCCACCTCCTTGGATATGCCTCCGGGAATTTAGGTAAAATATTAGCCCGGTTTGCACCGTCGTTGAACATTTGAAAGAGGAGGAAGATGTCGGCCCGGTTTTCACCGCTGCTGGATATCTGGAAAAATACTCGTCCGGCTTGCAGCTCGAGGAGATTTTTAGGGGATGCTTTTGTCCGGTTTTCACGTCGTTGAAAGCTCTTAAGGTGGGAAGAGGTTGGCTGAGTGAGAAGGCAAGGTTCGAGAGGGAAGGCAGTCGTTTGAGGGAGATAGGATGAATGATCCCGAGCTAGTTATCTGGGCGTATTTATAGGCCCATCTACCCTCCTCAGGGCCATCGGAATAACCATTGGAGACCGTTTGAGAAAGAGGTACCTGGCTATGTCCCTTGTAATGCGTAGCTTGGTTTATCCGTCTTTATTGGTGAAAATCTTGTACTAGTACAAGAGTGGTATATGAATAATGTTAACCCGACAGTTTACTTTACTTTTTATTAGGTACCTACCTTAATAATATAATATAGGTAACTATTTATATACCACGAATAATAAACCTGAAACAGCCTGAGAGACCTAAAGCACTTGTTCTAAAATTCACATAGAACTCGACACTGGGCATACCGTCAAGCCGAGGATGATTCTGGAAATTTTTCCTATTAATTAAGTAGCTCTAGGGCAATAGGATGAAAAAAGTGTTATCTATATAAAAAACAACTGTTGTGGAAGATTTATATCTGTCAGAATTATGCCCAAGTAAGCGTGAGTTATCAACCTGATTGCTACTATGAAAAAATTATCGCGAAGGTTTACTGGCCACTGGAGTTTTTAGATCGTAAAGAACAACGCTCTGGAAATAAATTGATCGACCTCCTCTCAAAATGTGGATATGACGGCCACCTGTTGAAGCGCCGACGCTTGCCGCCAAACCAGCTTCTGAATCAAGCGAAGTTTCTAAACAACGTCAGCTCGTTAAATAGTTTCATGCTACAAGAATATCAAAAGAAAATAGCGTTCAACTTCGTTGCCCTTGTTGCACTTGTGTGAATCTCAAGTTTTGATTTTGATGAAACGAAGAATATGTTACTATCCATAAGCAATCGGTTCCTAATGAATATCGAAATTCTAATTCAAATAAAATATTGTTCACTATCCATCAAATTGCATTTCAAGTCAGACCCAGAGCCAACTGGACCATAGCACAAGCATATTAACATAGAAGCATGGCTATAAGAGCGAATTTTCAACGAAGTATTTTTGCTATTGTGTTAAAAGATGATATAGCGCGAAACTATACCACCTTTTGTAACATTATGTAATTTGTTCGTGATTTTAGGAATTTATACAGATTTTTTACCCTTACAAACTCAAATTTGACGCACTTTTTAGAGAAAAATATTTTCATAATTGAAATAGTCCCTCTTTCTGTCGTTAATCACCATCCCACACAACGTCAGGTGAGTGAATATGGGTTTTAGCCTTTAATACAAATTGTTGACCCCCTCTCCCAAATCCAAATTTGACCCCTATTCTGTATGAAAAACAACTGGCACGTCTTTACTCACCCTTCCATACCACTTTCAGTGATTTGATATCAATTGTCGCGATTTTAGCAGTTATTACAGATTTTTTATTTGCTCTGAACATGTTATGTTACAGCAAAGGTGGATATAATTCTTAAATATAGACAAACAGCTTAAAGTTACGATCAGCTTATAACTGCCATGTAGATATATGCCTAGACAAAAATTTCCGTAAGTCACAGTCAAACTCCAGAGAGTACCATGTGCTGACATAGACTGCCTATGTAGTTGCATACTTGTGTATTGTAAACTTTGTTTAATACGTCTATACATTTGCTAGATTCATACTAAATTATGTCCTCCGCTTCAATTCTATTTTCGTAGGCATGTTACTAGCAAGGATTTTAAGCTCTTGGGAGGCCCACGTGTGATCAAAATCCTTGGTGGCAGGTTGTAAGCCGAACCATGGTGACCCAGTGGTACCTTCGCTAGTTGCTGTGTCTCTCATCTATAAATAAGTTTTTCGTAGCATCCTTGAGCGTAACTCTCCTTGTTTGTTGTGGGAAGCGCTAACCGGAAAGCTTTACCACCTGCACTTCTCAGCTGAACTCCATCCGGATTATAAAGCTAGGAGAGTATTTCTGGCAAGGGAGTACCTATGTATACATTTTGACGAATTGTGTCTGAACGGACTCCAATCCTTTAAGTAGTTTAGGGACCAAGCCTCTGCACTATAAAGAAGTGTACTGACGACATCTTAATAATGTATACCTGGAATGGAGCTGCAGTTCTTTACGCTGAGAGTACCTTTCACTGTGGAAGAAGCTACTACCATCATTGCAGGCCGCAAAAAGTGCAAAGAAGTCCCGTTTTATAAAATCTTACACCCAAGTTGACGTATCCATATTAGTATTATTAGGAATGATGAAAATGATTAGATTATGGGACTGGTTGCAGCTCATCTAACCACTTCAGCTGTGGGCACAATGTGTTATTGTGTGCATTAACGCATAAAGAAGTAGAGTACAGTAGCGGTGCGTGGGGTCTGAAAACGGTGGGGCACCAGACCAGAACACAAAACCAACAGATATCTCTACTAAATACCCCAAGGCAACAACACCCTTCCCTTATTTACTGATTTAGTGATATTCAGCAAAGCTTATCTCTTTTAATCAACATTCGGTCGTCGTACGACAACGTCGACAATTTTTACTGCAAATTAGCCACCGAATTCATGTGTTACAAAAATATAGTAAACTAAAATACAATAAACAATGACCCAACGGCCGGTACCTACGTGAATAGAGAAGCTATTGACTAGAACCTAGATAGTTATCTGTGTGTTGACGCCGATCAATCCACAAACAGCAAACGGGACAAAACGCACGTAGGTACCACAAATACAAATGTGTCATCGGAACCGGACCGAACGCAAAACGCGCAAAATTAGGCGCAAAAAATTGAAAACTGACAGAGAAAGCGAATGTGATTCAGTGGAGTGAAGTTCCCAGCTTAGTTTTCATCTGTAGATGTGGGACATAAGTCGATGTCGGACATTGATACAGAGAAGACAAAAAACAAATCAGAAGAATAAGCATCTCGTATCTAGATGACAAATTGAATCAATGGGATCGAATCGATTGTGAAAGAAACGATTTTGGGGTGGAAATCTGATTATGTGGACGGGGCTTAATTATTATTTTCCTTATGCTTCATGAATAACTACAAATAATTAATTATTTAATAATTATTGAATCCCGCCGTTTGTATCAAAATTTAATTCCCGGGCCGGCTCCAGAACTCCATTTAGGGCTTCCCTGGGGGGAGCTCGAGGGTATTGACCACAGAAAACAGTGATCTACGCAGAAGGGGCATCTATGCAGGTAAATAGTAAACCGTTGTGTAATAATTTGCAGCGTTTTTTTCACCTGTTTCCTACATTTCCTCAAATGATTTACTGATCGCTTCTTTTTTATCATCCCCTTATGGAAATCAGAGCCATCCTTTGGACGGAAAATAATGTGCTTCCTATGTGTTATGTGCTTCCTAGAACCAGGAATGGTTCGAAAGTTCTTGTGAGCCGACACAACTCAGCTAACAAACTAATGAAATCGAACATGGCACCATTATCCAAAAAGATTCAGTTACCCACGTCAGTTGCTCAGCTGTCGGAGATAATAATTGTTGTTGCTCTTCTTTACCTTTCATATCAGACACGACTTGCCTCTTTGGTAAATGTACAGTGGAAATGGAAGTGAACGAAATACGTTCTAGCAGAATCCGGTTACTTGGGATAAATACGAAAAACAATTGAAAGACGTGGTGGGTACCTATGGCTTCTAAAACGATTCACCATTTTCCATGACAGCTTTTGGTTTATTATTTTCAATAAAGAACCTTTGGAATCGAGCATGAAAAAAAAAGTTACCCTCCCCCCCCCCCCCCAGCACTTCAAAATGTGATTGTTTTACGCTACAAGGTATGTAGATTCCGAAAATCTGTTTTCCGCGGCTGTTCCGCGATATTATTCCATTTGAAAAATGAAGGCTGTTTTGGATTTTGTTGATAGGTACTTTTGCAGCTTGAACCAACGGTGAAGTAGGGGGGAGAGGGGTAATACAGTTCACCTAACTTTGGCATGCTACAGTAAAAAGACGGAACGTAATAAAAATGATTCATTTACATGAGTGGCTTAGGAATTTATTCCACATTGAGTGTGCAGAAGCTTTTCCGTCTCGAAACATTATCAATAGAATAGCAGCCCAAAATGTGAAAAAATTGCTTTGCACGGCATTACCCCCACTGACGGGTAATGCCGTGCATAGAGTTTTTTTCCTCCTCTTCTGTCATTCAGCCATGTGCTTCTCACTGATTTTGCAGGTAAATGTGTTTATATGTTTAATACACATAAAAACTGTCAATAAACTTTATAATAAATGAGCAATGGTTAGAAAAATGATTAAATAACCAAACCATTTAAATAAAAAAATGCGTTTGAAAAAACTGACTTTTTATCCCATGAAATTTCAGTCTTGAGTTTCTTAAATCAGGAGGTAGGCATAATTAGAATTAGGTATTTTATGAAACTCTAAATGAAACTTAGGTATTTTAGGAAATTTTTTGAGAAAAAGTGGTGGAATCAACTGAAAAATTGGAACTCGGGGTAATGACGTGTATTCCGAAAGTGCACGCCATTACCCCAACTCAGTGCACACTGTTACCCCGTTATTTACATTTTTCATTAAGTACTTGTTGACGTTGACCGCAATTTCGCACAAATCGGAATTTTGATTATCCCATCAGAAAGCTAATGTAATTCTGTGTTGAATGACGTTGAGAAATCAAAGAAAGTATTGAAAATGGTACTTACAGCGCTTATTTCCCGAGACTCAAAATATATATGAAAAACGGCTGAATGACATTCACAGCAGTGGGATTACCTTAGCAACGCGTGAACGGTAGAAGTTTGTTCCCGCGTCTTCCACAAGGATTTAAGTACCTTTCCGCCTCAATGGAGTGAGCCACATTCTGAGAACTGTCGTGCACGACATTACCCGACGCACGGCATTACCACACTCTCCCATATTATTGATGGGTAAATTATTAGACAACGGTAAATTATTACGCAACGGTAAATTATTACACAACGGTTCATTATAGTAGGTATCTACTAGAAGGGGCATCTATGCAGGTAAATTATTATACTACGATTTAATATTTGCCTTATGCTTCATGAATAACTACAAATAATTATGATTGAATTAGCGAATCCCGCGAAATTGTAGGAAACTTTAATTCCAGTACTCGAGTTAGGGCTTTCCTGGGGGGAGCTCGAGGGTATTGACGCAGAACAGCGATCTACGCAGAAGTGGCATCTATACAGGTAAATAACAAACCTTTGTATAATAATTATCAGCGTTTTTGTTTTATTTGTGTGATCATTTTATTTTCAGCAGTTTGTAGAACGTTGCGGAATTCGGCGCACATCAATGGCAATCATGACGGGCACCGATATGGGCCGGATTTTGAATGATCCATAATCTTTCACTGAACCTATTACAGTGAAAATCGTTTATAGTGGAATCGGTTATAGTGGACTTTCGTATATAGTGGACAAAATGTCCGGCCCCTCCGAGTGTTATGGCGTTAATGCACAGGAATCGTTTAAAATAGTGGAACAATAACTTATAGTGTAATATCGTCTATAGTAGACGCGTTTATCGATCCGTTGGCCAGGAATCTATCAGTTATAGTGGACAGTGGACATTCATGTCATCATTTCATTTGTTGTGGTACTCGTCTGATAGTCGTTTGATTCACCAGTGTGATTCACAATGTCGAAGACCACGCGTCGGCAGCTCACAGTCGAGGAGAAATTCGCACTTATTTGTCGGTTCGAGTCGGGCGATTCAGCGGGAAGCCTCGCAAGTGAATTCAAAACCAGCCGTTCGGCTGTATACGCGATTGTGAAGTCCAAATCGAAGGTGGTAGAACAGTTTGAAAAGTTTGAAAAAGTAAAGAAAGTTAGAGGCTTCACTCATCCGGATTTGGATAGGGCCCTGTTGTCTTGGTTAAAGTTGCAAAGGTCGAATAATGTGCCAATAAATGGCCCACTCCTCCAAGAAAAAGGAAACCAACTGGCCTGTCTTCTCAAAAAAGAAAATTTTTCGTGCTCTGCATCATGGATTCAACGATTCCGTGCTCGTCACAACATCGTTTTTGGAAAAATTGCAGGTGAGTCTGGGTCTGTTGACCGTTCTATTACGACCGATTGGCCGATTGGCGATCACTAATAGTGGACATTCCACTATAAGTGATATATCTTTCGTAATGGAAATAGGCTATAGTAGACAAAAGTACCCGGTCCCTTGAAGTACACTATAAACGATTTTCACTGTACTTAAAAAAAAAAAAGAAGTAAAGTAACAGCAATTCCAGGCTGGGGCTTTTCGTCCGGCTGCCCTGCCAGCGTCGCGGACGTGATCAGCTGTCCTCCAATGGGAGGATCAGAATTCGGTCTGATCATTTCGCCCTTTACTTGGCTACTCATCGCCTCGCTCCCTTGAGTGGAGAGGGGTTCGCCCAAAAGCTACATGGGTCATACTTGGACGTGTCACAGCGGTCACCCATCCAAGTACTAACCACGCTCGAGATATCTTAACTTCGGTTATCTAACGGGAACCGGTTTATTCCACCTGATAAGGCCGTTGGGCTTGAACCTATTAATATTTATGTACTGGACATAATCCTGTGGCTACGGCAGCTTAGACATGGGAAATGTAAGTAAAGCGCCTAGAACCTAGTGGATGAAATTACATATATTTTTCAAGCAGTGATTATGGTGATGGTAAGGGACAAGAGGATTGAATCCTCAGTATGTCTCTATCACTCTTTGGCCCCGTTTTTGTTTTACTATTTTAATAATGAACCTTTAGAATCGAGCATTAAAAAAAAAGAAAAACCTCCCTTCAAAAATTAATTGTTTACGTTTCAACGTACGTAGAATCCGAAAATGGAATAGAAACGCTGCAAATTCTTACGAAACCGTTCATTATTTACCTCTACAGAGCCGTTTATACCCCTGTATACCCCTTCTGCGTGGATCACTGTTTTCTGTGCTCAGTACCTACCCTCGTGCGTACCACAAGAAGGACATTCATAATACTAACTTCTCTGTCTATGTCATAATATTATGTTCATTGGAAAAATGATGAAAATTGTAGGTCCACTAATATTCAGGGCAACCACGTGAAAACTTCTTTCCGAAAGTGATCCGCGACATGGGATCGACCGTAGCAACCGAAAGTACAAACTGAAGCAGTTTTCACATCCATCCGGAGCCGTCTGGAAATACGGATAGGGGAAGCTAGTGAAAAGCAGTGGAAGGGATGGAGGGGAATCGCGGAAGTTGGGAAGGCGTTCATAACCATCCGGAATTTTGGCTGACAACTCGTTTCCCGCGCTTCCTCCCACAGCTGTTTCGGTTGCCGACGCCATTCTGTATGCGCAGTAGTGAACTGCGCAGATGCGGAGCGGAAAATATCTGAAAAATCAGATGCGTACAGTTCGCTTCAAAAGTGCTTCTCCGGAAAGAATATTCCCCCCTCCCCAGCTGATGTCCAACCAATCAGCTGCTCGTACGCACGTTCCGGATAGCTTTCCGGATGGATGTGAACCCTGCTTCAGACGCTGTCGTTAGGAACGGCCAGGAAGAGAAGGTCTGGAGGATGGAGCGATAGCCTATAAACTGGCCCGGAAATGTCTCTGATCTGTAATGGATGAGGGGTTTAACTACGCCGCCCATACAGCGTAGTTTCCCCCTCTCCACTCTCTAGAAAGGTAGGGAGGCAGTGTGACAGCTGCCCCCGGAGACACTGGTTTGATTATAACGCGATGCCTCCAGGAGTTGACGATTCGTTTCCGCGAATCGACCGCCCCTTCAGCCGCATGTCAAAAAGATCGAGAAGAGCCCGCATCCAAGATGGACGGGATTCCCATCTACCGTCACACTCCTCCCCTTAAAAAACATACTTCTTTGGAGAAGAAGTATGTGAAGTTAGACACGAGACTGAAAAGTAGTATGGAGTTCTGATTCAGGAAGTTTCATCTGAAAAACTCCAAAGCTGATAGCTTCCATCGTAATGGTACTACTGAGAATTGTAACTGGGGATTCCCATATACCGTCACAGATCACAATGAGACCACCATCGGTTGGAAATCTCACCCGACCGCCCTACCTGGTCACCTCCCCAAAACGTGACCAGCAGCCCAGATTTTCACCTTCGGATTTCAGGGCCGACGGTGATAGGGCCCGATTACTGACTCGTCCAAAATCACTCGCCCTTTACTAGGCCGAGTACTGTCTGGGCCGATTACACTGCGATTTAAGCCTAATTACACCTACCGAGTAGCTCGGCCGAGTAGTCGGTGTAGTACTCGGCCGAGCTACTTCGATGGGGCGAGTAGGTGGTTACATTTCAGCTGGGCAGAGACGAGACAGTTGCGTCGTGTAGTGTTCCGCGTCAACATGGCACAGCGAAGTAAAAAGAGAAACGCTGCAAAGTCGTTGTCAGTTGGGTTTATTATCCTATTGGACATACCTACAGGAAAAATTTAACACAAATTTAAGGCTGTAACTTCGTTAGACCCTCAATTTTCCAATCTTTGGTCGAAATCGACTTCATATTCGGTCTCCTATCCTAAAAAAACGTGGAAAACGATGCCTCACAGCTCATTTTAGTAAAACACCAAAAAACCTTTTTTTAACCTTTTTGTATATTCCGATCGGGCTGCAAAGTTTTGGACACAACTAGGGCCCAAATGGAGCCTGTGTGCGACAGAACGAACCTTTTAGACCGAAAATGAAGTATATGGATGATACGGAGGACGGACATTGCATTTTTGGAATCTACCCACTTTGAAACGTAAAAGAAAACATTTTGAGGGGTTGCTATAAAAATGTTTGCTGCGCGAATACATAGGTGTATTATTCACAAATATTAAACCAAAAGGTGCGCTCGCCCGCCAAACCTGATTACATTAGCCGAGTGGGAGGGCGAGTAGCAATCCAGCGAGTGGATGAGTGGTGGGGGATCCCTACTCGGCCGAGTAAATAGAACATGGTTCTATTCACTGACTCACCCAAAATCACTCGCCCGTTACTAGGCCGAGTACTGTTGGGCTGATTACTCTGCGATTTACTCGGCCGAATGCACTGTCTCGGCCCAGCACTCGGCAGGTGTATTTGAGGCTTTAGGGTCCCGAACTCAGGTCGTGAAATCCCCCCTTTATGAAAATACGTTCATTCGTTTGGCCCTGATACCGCCACACACTTACATACAAACTCACAAAATATGTAATTCTAGGATTGTAGATCATATTGTGATTATGTTATACTGTGTAATTCAAAAAATACTACATAACAATTCAAAAAGTGGACAACGGTCTGGGGATCCAACGTTGAAATATTGCGATTTGAAATTTGTCAGGCATCGACCAGGAGAAAGAATCGACAAAGAAAGGAAACAAATGATGCGGGAGCAATTCAGAACTTCTCGGGATGCGGTCTCCGATAGCTGGTAAACCTTATATCTCGGATACCATATGTCGGTTTGAAAAGGATTTGTGGGAGAGAAATGAGGAAAAGGGGAACCCGCGATGGAGGGAAGCTGCTTATCGATCTTGCCCTTGACATATCGCCCAGAAAGTTCCATTCGACCAAGTGTTCAAGAGGAACAAGCTGTGCCCCCTCACCCCTCCTCTTGCATCATCATGCCAATGCCTTGGGTTTGCTGGGGTTCTGCGGATTAGGTGAGGGAGGTAAAGCCGACCGGAAATCAAGAGAAAAGAAGCAACTTGCGAGCCCAATGGAGAAAAGGGATTGAAGTTATTGTATCTTTGGTAAGACTTTTCGGTTGTTTCTCTCGAGCGGTGGTTTTATTCAATGGAAGCCCAACATGGTCTTCACTCACAGAGTTCAGTAAACCGCTCATTCATATAATCGTAATCCCCCTCAATCGCATCGCCAGATTTATCATTTTCCAAAATGATTACAGAGAACGTTGAAATATCTGGATGGAGTCCTTAAGGTCCTCTATTAGGTATATTGCCAATGGATGGAGTTCCGGGCATGCAGCACGTATAAATGAGTAAAATTTCGAACCAACGTGCATACTTGTACCAGGTACCCTTAAACGTTCAGTTGTCAAACACGTTGATCAGTTTTTGTAACTCTGAAAATTAAAATTCGTCTGAAGCTTAACGCACATAAACAAAATACAAACATTTTGCTTTAAAATAAACAAGAATAATTTTAAAGAATCGAATCGTCGGCTTGTTTTTTTTCAAGGCGCTCATTCATCATCATATTATTAGGTGGGGGGGGGGGGGGGGGTCATTTATCTAAATAGATTTTAATGATCTAGAAATTTAGATGCCCAAGAATGGTCGCATGTCAGAATTGACCCCCCCCGGCTCTTGTCGTCAGTCAATAAAGTTAGAATATTAGAAAGAAGAGTATTAGAAATAGATGAAGATATTAGTTTTCGCTGTCATTACGCCACCGGCGCCATAAACACGTATGTTCCTAAAATTATAATAATTATTGTAAAATAGACTGAAGTGATTGCAGTCCGAACTGGATCCTATGCGAGAAGAGTTTGTTCCCCGTTGAGGTAGGAGAGGTTCTTACAACATGTAACTACTAGGTAGATAATAAATTTATGTGCCATTTTGAATAGATGTGCGGAATAAGTAGAAAGTGGAGGTATTTAGTTTGAGCTGGAAGTGTGTGGATTCACCGGGTACTATAGTGCAGACCTTTCAGACAGGAAGTGCAACAATGTTCGGCATCTATCAGCCGCTGAATCTTCTTGCAGATGAATGGAAAATGTTCGCTCCCATGTATATTTCAAGTATGCAGTGATATAGTCTCAGCCTGTCAGTCGGGGTGGCTCGTTAAAAGCTGAAATGGTCCCGGGGCGATGTGGCGAAGCGTAAAATACGATGAGGCGCACCAACCCTTTCGCGCCACTTGAATAGGAAGGTTGGCAAGCTCTTGCCCTCTTTTTCACCCGCTCTCTGCACACTCGTCCAGCTCTACTTCCAATCGGTCCGATCAGCCCATGATGTTTCCTTTTATAGTATGCGTACGCTGAATCCCCCCCCCCCCCCCCCGTCACCAGTGAACGGCTGAGTGGATACCTACGACGGGTCGTTGAGATATGTTTTTCAGACTTGCGGGTGAAAGAGGGAAACTAGGGATACTTCGCGTCACTCTTAGGCCGATATATACAGTTCAAAGTGAATGTTCTAAGAAGGTGAAACGGGACTGCCTCCATCTTCTTCTTGAAGATACTACTGTGAAACCTTCATTGCCACAAATTATTATCTTAGGTACGCCAAATACCAAAACGTCTTGTTCTTCTATGAACTTCAATAAAGACCCTGCAGTGCTTGAGCAAATTGGATGCGAAAGACTGAATTTACTAAAGTAGTCTGTAACTACTAAAATGAACCGATTCTGTTGTGAAAAACTTGGCAGGGGACCAATAAGATCAATACACAGGGTTTGCCATGGTTCTGTCACTTCACGGTGCTGCCCGAATTTCCCATCAGGAAGACCTCCTAACTCTGACTCGAGAAGGTTCCTAGTAGGAAGCTCCTCCAACCTGGTAGCCCATGTCCTACGTACAGTTGAGTGAGGATATGCTCCAAGCCGTCAAGACTATCATACGTGGATAATGGCAAAAGGCGGGTGTACTCCTTCCTAAATTTGATTGGACTATCCTAAATTTCTGCTGTTCAGATAACGGTTCTGTGAGTATATTGAAGAGAGTGCACATTTTTCCTAGGTACACACCCGCGTTCTCATCAGAACCCTGAGTACGCTTACGAATTTCCTCCATGAGTTGATCCTCGTAATTTGGATCGAGGAATGTTTCTTTCAAACGATTGACCACGAAATGAAAGAAGCTCGATGGGCACGGAACCAAACCAAAGCAGAGCCTGTGAAAAGGTCACTTGCTTCTCTGAAGAGTGTTTCTTGGGTGATTACCACTGAAATACGCTTATCTTCTACGTCAGATAAAAACGTCCTGAGACTCTTAGTATCTTCACCAGAGAAGGTCAGATTCTATTTATAAATTTTAGAACCGAGTGCGAGATTTGGAGAAATAATCGGTTCATGAATACGATGATGCGTCTGAGAGGGGAGCCCTGGATCAAGGGAGAAATGATCTTGGTTACTCACACCCGCACCAACGTCAACCGTTCCAGCACCAGCGTTGTAAACTGTTGCGGTGGCAGGAGGTACTAATGGAGCAGGCAATTTATCCAACCATCTTCGAGGGATTTGAACTTGGAAAGTAGAGTTGACCTCTGTGCTTTATCAACATCCTTGAATGATTGACGTTGCAAACGATTGTGATAACGCATAGTCGGTGTATGAGTCGCTCAAATTCGTTGGCATCCTTATCATTGACTACTTCAACAGCACTCTCCAACTCTTGATACTTATCAGTAAAAATTGATAACTCAGACTTTGAGTCCAATTTTGAATAAATTTTCCAATTAGGACGAACATCGTTCTTATAAACGACGCATAAGCGATCAACGACTGCGAGCATGATTGAAACAGTTGGCGTGAAAATTATTATAGGTACCTAAAAATTGAGCATAACAGGGTACTATAAACAAAATTTACTGTATTTCAGTTTGAGGTGGAAGAAAGTAATTTACTAGGTCTTGGCGTAATCAGCGCATTCCGTTTCGACCAACAGTGGGTCGAAACAAAAACTGTTTGTACGAGAACTCGTTTGGGCCAATCGCTCCCTTCGTCCGAAGACCTCGTTTCGACCCATTGTGAAGTAATATTAAATAAACACCTGAACCATTGAACCCATTTATCCCTATGGTCGTAGGCTCTTTGCTGCGGCTCGCCAGTTTCCGCATGGTGGCCCTTGTGAACAGTTTCGCCCGTATTTTTTGCGTAAGTGTACAATGAATCTCGTGATTGGTAGCAAATATCTTAGCAAAAGGCGAAACTGCTGTATTACCGTTAAAAATTACAAACTGAATGGTCGCAGAACTATGAAGGATGGTGACAAATCTTTCCGCTGCAATAATAGGAAGTGCCGTGTTGTGACAGTCACAGACAATGCAGTTAAGCGAGTGCTTACCATGTCAAATGAACATAATCACGAACCCCTCCGACCGGACGATAGAAAGAGAACACATTCTTCTTCTCTGAAAAGGAATGCTGTACAACAATTGTCAACCAAACCCAACAAACTAATAAGTCAGGAACTAAGGGCACGAAGTACACCAGAACTTGAACGCGCTGACCTCAAATTAATTAGACAAAATATTTATGCATGCCGGAGGAAATGTTTCTTTTCCTGACGCTACAACACGCTGTTGTTAACATAAGACTTCCACTTCAGAGGTGAGTACTTACTTACTACCAACCAACGATCTTATTAAACTTCTACCATGGTCGAAACGATTTCCCCTTTCAAAAACCTCCTTGGCCAAAAGGAATTCAACTTTTTGGTCGAAATGTGTTGATGTTCAGGGTAAACCAATAACGATGGTTTACTATGGTAAGTTCCAACACATTCCTGAACCCATATATCAGCAAAATTGTGATCAAGTACCATGGGCGTATTATAGATAGTCCTTCCATATTATTGCCGACAATACCGACTGACACGCAACCCACCATGTCGCAGCCAACATACACCGTCACTGCTGCCGCCGTCACGGACATCGCAGCCGCCACCGCCGCCACCACAACCATCCTCCTGACGCTCTCACCATTCTACACTCACGATCCAGCCCCTGGTTCTTCCAGCTCGACGCAGCCTTCCCCGCCGCCGGCATCAAAACTCAACAATCGAACTTCCGGATTAAAGTCAGAGGAATTATAAAGAAATATTATGTTGATTGATGTACGAAAAACTGCAAAAGGCGAGGAGCGTGGATTGCGGGTCGATGGAGCTGATCGAAGTGAAGGCGGCTAGCACCTCCTGGTCTCATGATGCGGATGTTTTGTGTACTAATCGTACAGGGTTGCCCTCGTAGCGTGACGTCAGGATCGTGGTGATTGATGGGAGATTGCCATCCCGGCACTTCCCTCCAAGCTTCCATCCACTGATGTGAAGACCTTTATGCAGTCAGCGCAGTTCCGGGTTGAGATGGCGTCGCTCAGGACAGCTGACGCAGTCAGCGCAGCTCTGAGTGACGTCCACTACGTGAAGTTCCTTGTAGGATTAGCACAACACCTGGTTATGCTCGGCTCCGGGTTGAGGCGGCGTCGCTCAGGACATCAGCATTGCTCCGGCTTGAGGAATGAATCAACTGGATGTTCGGGGAACATCTCAGTCGATTCGATCTGAAAATTTCAGAAACAGAACGAGACATCTATTAATGTTTGAACATCAGCAAGTCCCTACACTTGTCAAATTTCGTTTTCGTCAGTGGTTTTTTTTTTTAGTATCAGCAATCTGTTTGTCATTAGGTATCCACCGGATTGTTACATGTCCGTCTGTATGTTCCTGTCGTACATAGAGATATGAGAGTCTGACCAAATGTTTCAGAGTGGATGAGTCATCTACTCCCGCCAAGCGGATAGCTGGTTTATGTCTCTATAAGCGGTACTCACAGCGAAAAATTCGCTTTGCAGGAAGAGCTACGTGATTTTGAAGTTTTGTTCGCCAAATCACTGGATTCCCAAATAAGTAAATGACGTACCCTGTAGTAGAATAACCTCCCGCACTAGAAAGTCCCCAAGATGCATCTAGAAAGCACTCAATTTTATCCCCCTTATCAGAGAACATAAGTCCAAAATTTTTAGTTCTCCGGAGATATACCTAATCCTGATGACTGCGTGCCATTCTTCCATCGTAAAGTTTGTCTGGCGCCTACTTAAGATACTAGTAGCATAGCAGATAGA
Organism: Leptopterna dolabrata; assembly: GCA_954871275.1. Taxonomy (NCBI): domain Eukaryota; kingdom Metazoa; phylum Arthropoda; class Insecta; order Hemiptera; family Miridae; genus Leptopterna; species Leptopterna dolabrata. The sequence continues at coordinate 45,316,658 of OX940978.1, read as the reverse complement.
GCCAATCGCCTGTCTATAAGGAATGGAATTTAGATCACGGGCTTGTTCAGAATTTCCTTTTTCTATAGCTTCCTACCAAAAACCATGGGAGTAGAAGCCGTTCTACCCCTATGAGGATCACATTTCTGCAACATGAGATCATTATGAGATCTCTGAAAAATAGCAGTTGTTCTGTTCCCCCGATTTCTAACAATTTCTAGTCCCAAAAATGTCCTGGGCTCTCTCAAGTACAAAAAAATTCCCCTTCCAACGTAGGCCCCTAGCTTCCCTTGTATGTTCTTATACAGAAAATTCCGCTTCCAAAGTAGCTTTTATCTGGCTTATCTTTCCTTTACTATTTGTTGCCACCATAATGTCACCAACATACAACAAAAGAATATCAATTTCGTCACCGAATTTCCAGATAAACAAAAAAGGTTGAAAACGATAGGGATGAAATTCCATCTTTTTCAGCGCCTCCTGGAATCTAACAAACCACCGTTTTGAAGACACTTTGGGTTCATATAATGAACCTTGCACACATTGCTACTTCTGAGATCTTCTGCGGTTTGTAAATATTCGTTATAGCCATCAGAGATCTCCATGTCCACCAGCTTATCTAAGGGTAGGTACGTTTAGAAAAGCCGTTTTTACACCATACTGAACCAATTCCAAGTCAAATTTGGCTGCGAGAATCAGCGAGAACTTATATATCTGGTAGTCTAGCAACAGGGTATACCTAATAGACCTCCGGTAGAGCACATTGATTACTATCTGTAAAACCTTTCCCCACCAATCTACTCCGATACCTAACTGAATCATCAGCCTCCGATTTCTTTTTATGAACCCATCGAGTTTTCATGATTTTTACCCCTTTCGGCACCGTACTTTTGGTTTATTATTTTCAATAATGAACCATTGGAATCGAGCATGAAAAAAAAAATTCTTACCCCCCCTCAAAATTTGATGGTTTACGTTTCAAGGTATGTAGAATCCAAAACTGCAATAAAAATATTTCTGTCTGTCCGCCGTACGCCGTACGCCGTACGCCGTACGCCGTACGGGCCACTTTTCTTAGTTACCATGAAAAAAAATTGATGAAATTCGGGTTATAGGTTCCGTTCGGCGTCTAGTTGGTCCTCGAAGCTCGACGTTACTGTGAGTCATCTCTAAGGGGTTCAAAATAGGGGTTGAAATTTTCAAAACGCCTATACCATTTTTTTACGTAAATATTTTTACGGTTTTAAATAGTTCTTGAACTTGCGAGTTTTTTAACCTTCATCCGCTCGCGTGGGCGGCAGATTGGCCGCCTTTTCGAATTTTCCCGTGTATGCTCGCTCAAAGTATCGTGATAGCCCCAAGAGTGCCATGTATTCTCTAGTTAATATCTTTCCTGCTAGACTACGTTGACTTCCGATCGTGGTGGACACGTCAGCCCAGTCAGTACTGCTCCAAAGTTGGGGACATCAGGTTCGAGCCAATTTGCCGCCTACGCGAGCGGTAACGTGGCAGTTTCCGCATCGCACGATTTTGAAAATGTAAGTAAATATTAATTTTCCTTTCGCATGTATTTTCAACTGTACTAGTTTCACAGTATTCTAGAATATGTGTAGGGCTTCTCATCGATATTTCTTGTCGTACTCTGCTGTATTTTGAACTGAAACATGAATGTTTTGCATCTCGATTTGGAAAGTTCTAATGTTTTGAACTATGGATATTCTAGTTTTGATCTAGCCAGCTTTCCAATTTGATAAGTATTTTGAGTTTTAACTCATCTTCCTGAGTATAATTTTTGTAGTTTTTTTTTTTTTTTACTAAAGTTCTAATGTTTTGAACTATGGATATTCTAGTTTTGTTCTAGCCAGCTTTCGTTTTATTTTATTGTCACGTTAGTTAGGTATTTGTCGAAATGAGGTAGGTATTATTATGATTATATTCAAACTTTTGTTACCTCCTTTCAATAGAAAAAGTTGCGAACTGCAGAATATTATTTTAGTGCAGAAAACCTTCAAAGACTGAAAATGTGATTTTGATATAATATCTACGTTCTTATTGTGATTGCCATTATCTGAATAAAGAATTTATGATAAAAATGTGCTTGTAATGTTGTGCTGGAGTTCCCTGGTCAAAACTAATTTGAAACAAACGAAGAAAAGTAGTGAAAATTATGAAAAATCAAGGGCGGCCAATTTGCCGCCCACGCGATCGGAAGTGTGACTTCAGGAGAGGCGAGCGGGTGAAGGTTAAGACCATCCGGAGCATCGTACGTCCAGCCGTTCGTTCACAGTAAGGCCCCGAAGTTTGTACCGACAGGCATTTTCGACTCCAGTGTGAATGAAATGTATACAATTCAAACCAAATCTCGTAACCAGAGACGCGCCCACAATAGGAATTTGTGAATACGGCCAATCATTGGTAGGGATCACCTGATTATATTGGCGGAGTATGAAGTCGAGTTGGTTGTTCTGTGATATTATTTAATTTGAAAAATGATGGCTCTTTTGGAGTTTGTTGGTAGGTAGTGAAACTTGGACAAACGTTGAAGTATTATTGATGGGTAAATTATTACTACGGTAAATTATTACTCAACCGTAAATTATTACACAACGGTTCATTATACCATCTACGTAGAAGGGGCTGGAGTTTGTTGGTAGGTACTTTTGCAACTTTTTTCACTCCTCATCAACAATTTCTTTTCAGAACTTCATTATGTGTGTTTCTTTTTGTTAGGTACTGTTTGTCATCGGCAGAATTATTTTAGCAACATTTAACTCGTGATTTAGGTAGGTACCTAGTAACGAGTACGGGGTTACGTACTAACCTACGGAGGGTCTGCGATCTACATAATATGTATATAATAGAATAGTACATATCATATTATATAGACGGGTTATCTATACATAGAGCTATGATCTGTAACGGAAGGGTATTCTATAAAAAATAATAAACCGTTGTGCAGGGATTTGCAGCGTTTTCTCAAAGTACTTTGTCTAAAACAGCAAAAATTAAACTGACATACCGTCGGTTTACCGGTGGACCGAGGAAACAGTGTACTTATATTTGCGTTGCAACACCGGCGGCAGTTTTACTCAGAACATGGTGTAAATGATGTACTCTACACAAGAAAAAACTCAGTAGTTATGTACTCCTTTTAAAATAGAAAACTGTCATGCTCACATTGTACTGAAGCTGGCACCTCACTATTTTGCGTTATTATTTTCAATAATGAACAATTTTTTAAAATAATAAACCGTTGTGCAGGGATTTGCAGCGTTTTTGAACAATTTTCCAAGTCTTACATTTTTCCAAAGCTTGAAACTCTGTCCTAGTAGCTTCTAACCAGTCCTTGGCATCTGATTCCCACACCGCTTGCGAATAAGTAATGGGACCATCACCCAATTTCTCAGAGGCATCTTGTAGAAAACAGGCTTAGTTTACTGAATTACCTACCTCTTCAAAAAATTTGCATTCAACATTTTCATGAATCAGCACCAGATTATGGACTTGTTCCGTCCCTTGAGTGGACTCCTCGGGAATATACTGAGCCTGTTTTTCACCACCGGATTCACAATCAACTCCCATTGAAAACTTCGTTTATGTGAACGGCTGTTGTGAATCTGGGATTCATTTCAGGTGATCAGCATACGTCCTGCTTTCAACAAAGTCCGCATGCTTGGATCTCAACACCGTTTTATTCCTGAAATTTAATAAATAGTAGCCCGTTTCTCCGCATTCCAATAGAAAACCTAAGCTAGCTTTAGAAGCAAATTTATACGAACTTCGGGTATCCAAGATGTAGGCTTCACGTACAAACCGTTTTACAAACCTGAGCGTGTGGGCAACCGATTTAGTCTGAGTTGTCTTGAACCCTGTTGCTTTATTTGCAGCCCTATGGATATACAGCACATGCCGCATGGCATAAGGCCGACATTGAGCAGGAACTCCTGAAGAGATTATGTTAACCCGGATGTTTTCTTCCAACTGGAGATTAAGTCGTTCTGATGTGCCGCTGAGGAGTGCAAGGCTCGCACTGTAATGTTTTCTTGACTAAGTAAAAACTTCATTTCCTCCGTTTTATATTCAAGACCGCCATCATTCCGCAGTTCCGCCACTTTCGTATGAGCCTCAGTTAATTTTCGGATTTCTTCCAGACATTACAGGTAAAGCCAAGTTAACCCTCGTTCTGTTATTTATTTCACAAGCAAAATCATACCTACTGGCATCATCGTAAAATTGACAAGATACTTCGGTTGAGACCTGTGTGCCGACATGAATGTAAACGTTGAAATTGCATAATTATCTGTCCTGTGCAGGGTTCGATTAAGAGCTGCCGATCAGAGCGCATCTACCTCAGATAAAAAATCTTGTACGAGACAAATTCCCGAGTATCTTCAACGTTGAGCGTCTTTGTCTCTTCTGATCCCTAAAGCTAGGAGAAGCAATCAGTTGCCCCCTTTGCCCCTAAGAAACCGAGGAACAAGGAACACGGTCAATACAGTTCTTGAGAAGGCCGTCCTAAACCCTCTTGGGTCACGTACGCTTGTTAAGAGCGGGCATTGTTCAAGGCGGTTTGCCTCGGGCAATGGAACTATCCTCACCGAGATGGATCCGTATTCTTGCTCGTGCGTACCACCTTGCTCGTGCCTAATATATGATTCGTCGTATGATTTAGAAGAAATCAACATTCAGAATCGGGCTGAATTAAATGAATACATAATATTATATGTGCATACCGCTGCAGCCCTATTATAAACCATGAAAATTTCGTCCAGTTAGTTATAATAGATAACCAACAAATGTGTATAGCTTTGATATACTGTGATTCGTTTTGTTAATGATCTGCGTTTTGGAACATTGAACTGAGGGAGTTGGTTTAATGTGGTATAACACATTATCTTTACTGCCTTACCCAATTGGTTATGTAAGTTCCAGTCATGCGTCATGCGATATCATGAGCGAATTTATAAATTAACAGAGAGAGAGAGAGAGAGAGAGAGAGAGAGAGAGATGATCCCTAATGGTTTGGTAGGTTTGGATAAGGTGAAGGATAGGAGAGACTTTGCTTCTTAGAGTCTTTTCGGGTCGCTAACGCCCCGTGGTTATCACCACAGCAGGCGTTAGTAGGAGAGGAGGCAAGCACGCAGCGGTTATCACCACAGCAGGTACTAGAGGAAATGAAGGCGTCTGAAGGTTATCACCACAGTAGGCGCAAGGAAGGGTAAGAGGTTAAGAGGACCTCCATCTCTCTCTCTCTCTCCCCTCCCCCCCCCCCCGTCCACCAATGGCTGTTATTGCCGTGGAGGATCGTTGGGAAACTCTATGGAGGGGTCCCTTCTAGTCCCTTTCCCGAGGCGTCATTCCAGCTCGTCGTTCTCGTCGTTTATTTGGTTAAATCCTATATTACATAGGAATGTAGTGATTGAGGGGTACCACGACATAGGTCTCCCCAGATTTGACTGAATAAAAACAGAAAAAAAGGAAAAATATTTATGCTGAGGAACGACTAATACAATTTGCGCTGAAGGCTATATACAAGAGCGATACAAATTGTGCTGAAGGCTATATACAAGGGAGATGAGAAGGTGAGGATACAATGTGTGCCAAGGGCTTTACGCAAGAGCGATTGAAAACACAGTGTCTGAAGGGTATATGCAAGAGCGAGGTATTTGTGGGCGAGGCGACGGAGGGGCGGCTGTCTAGATGAAGCAGTGGGCCATTCGAACCACCGCCATCTGGACACTTTATCCTAACGTGCAGATGGTGATGGGAAGAAGGCCCAGCTGTGGTCGAGGGGGGGTGGGATTGTAGGCTGGAGCTGCCAGGAAGGTGTGATAGTTGCGGGTATGGTGTCGCTCTCTCTTCCTAGGCCGGTTCCTGGCCATGGCTATGGAGGACATCCCGGCAGTGGCGCATCAGTGGTAGGCGGCGCATCGGTGGTCAGTGGCAGCTGTGATGCCATGGCCGGGTGCTGGGGAATGTAGGGGGCGTGTAGCCTGGTGGCGAGTGCGATATAGTAGTCGACCAGAGTACGGGACCACTGCCAGCACCGGGGAGGTTTGCCGGGAGTATAAATCGAAGGGGGAGTCCATTGTGGAGGTGAAGGTGGCCTGGGAAATGGAGAGAGCGGACAAGGGACGCAGACATCGCGCATGACAGCTTCGATGCCTGCGTCGCTGTGTGTGGCCAATGGCGAGGAGCTGCTAAGGTGTTGTATCTTGGGCTGCTGGTTGAGGACTGCATGGTGGAGCAGACAGTGGCGGTTGAAGTTGGTTTGGTGGGGAATTAGGGAGGGAAAAAGCTTGTTTGCAGCGGGCGAGCGGGACTGTGTGGGGTTTCCCGTCAATTTGAAGTGGCGAATGGAATCGTTTTGATTTGTCCGTAATTAGGGTTGGGTTCTGTTGGAGGATTACCCGTGTATTCCTTCAGAAAGATGTCGGTGGGTAGCCTCAAAGGTGCCCAAAAGGTTCGATTGGCGGGACTAGCTCTGTCGGTAGGTCGAGCGGCGTTTCTGAGGCTCAGCAATACATAGAGAAGGAGGGCCTTTGTCCATGAAGGTGAGTCGCATGACGTGGCCAGTGCTTGTTTCATAACAGAATGCCACTTCTCGACCTTACCGTTGGATAGGGGATGGTAAGCCGTCATGCGGTTTTTGGTTATCCTGAGGGAGTGTAGGAGTTCATTAAATTAGGCTGATTCAAATTGCCCTGATCGAACGTGACAACCCGGGGACAACTGTACCAGGTGATCCAATTGTTTAGGAAGGCCCGGATAAAGATGTCCGTGGTTATGTGGGCGAGTGGGATGCACTCGACCCAACTGGTTGCCCAGTCGATCATGGTGATGCAGTATTTCTTCCCTTCGGAGAGGGGAAGTGGTCCGACGAGGTTGTGGTGAACGTGTTCGAAGGGGAGGGCGTCGTCAAAGGGCTGTGGTGGTACGTGGGGGTGCGGCGAGACCTTACATTTCTGGCATTATTGTCACCCGAGAACCCAGGCTCGAATATCAGAGTTCATCCGGGGCCAAAAATACCGGGCGGTTATTAGGACTTGGCTAGCCCTGATGCTGGGGTGGCGGAGCGAGTGGGAGTGTCGGAAAATTGTATTGCCTAGGGATTGAGTGATGTAGGGGCGGGGGGAGTTGGACGAGGTGTCTCATCATAGATCGTTGGGTGGGATTTGGTGGAGGCGGTCGGTGGTGATGAGATTGGTGAGGGCCAGGTTGGTGGAGGGGTCTGGTTTCTGAGTGACGTGGAGGGGCAAGGGGAATGATAGTAGTTCGGCAATGGGTGTGGTAGGTGGTCGAGAGAGGGCGTCTGCTACTGGGTTGTCCGCTCCCTGCTTGTAACGGATGTCCGTTGTGAACTGAGCTATGAACTCAAGGTGCTGAAGGCGACTCGGGCAGACCGACTTCCGTGTTTGGAGGAGGGCGAGGGTGAGGGGGTGATGATCCGTGTTGACAGAGAACTGGCGGCGCTGTGCGAAGTCACGAAAGTGCTTTATCGTTTCGTAGATGGCCAGGAGTTCCCTGTCGAACGTTGAGTATTTTTGTTGGGCCCTCGAGAGGTTTTTTTGAGAAAAACCCTAAAGGTTGGGAACCGCCTCTGATGTGTTGATGGAGGACGGCACCAATGGCCCAGTCGGAAGTTTCAGTGGTGATGGAGAGAGCGGCGTGTGGGGCTGGGTGAGCGAGGGGGTCGGCGTTTTCGAGGTCAGTTTTGCATTGGTCGAAGGCGGTTTGCAGTGCGTGGTTCCACGGGATTTGCTGTTGTCGTGTTTTTTTTATGGTTGGGGATAGCGTCGATGAGGGATTGTTGATGTTGGGCGTCATTTGGAAGGTGGTGTCAGTAGAAATGTATCATCCCTAGGAACCTTCAAAGCTCAGTGACGGTGCGGTGTCGGGGGAATCGCCGAAGGGAGTGAAGTTTCTCTGCAAGGGGTGTGATCCCTTGGGCGGTGACCAAATGTCCGAAACATTTGATGGACGGTTGGGCGAGGAGTCATTATGATTTGCTGATGCAGAGTCCCTCAGTTTGAAAAATGTGAAGGCATGGCAGAGGTGGTGGTAATGGTCTTCAGGCGAGGCTGATGAGACCAGGACGTCGTCGAGGAAGCAGAATACGTAGGGGAGGCCTCCGAGGATCTGGCCCATGTATCGTTGCCATGTTTGAGTGGCGTTCCTAAGTCCGAACCCCATTTTGAGGTATTCGAACAACAATGGAATGATTATCGCCGTTTTGGGGATATCTGGAGGGTGGATATCAATGTGATGAAAAACATGCCATCTTCAGGCTATCTGAACAGGCACGATGTGGGGCGTGGTTGAGGCTGGTAGGCATCAAGGAGCGCTGTGAATTTCAGGTCGGTGGGTGGAAAGGGACTGACGGTGTTGATAAACCAACCTATGGGTTTATGTGACAAGGGGTCTGTAAGTTTGGCGTGTTTTATGTTGACCTGGAGGCCCAAATAAAAGAGGAAGTCAGTCCCCAGGATCGGTTTGTCGACATCGGCTACCTTGAAGAACCATTCATACACCTGGTCGTCGAGGTGGATGGCGGAGCGATAGGCCCCATAGGAGGGGATCCTGGTTCTGTTGGCCGAGTAAGTAGTTGGTCACTGGGGGGCGAGCGGTGATGGAGCACGTTGTTGGGGATGATGGAAAGGTGGTGGCAGAGCGGGGGGCGATGGTGGAAGTCGGGCGTGGCCTGGGTAACGAAGGGGCGGTCGGGCGTTGGGGTGGTGGTGGCTTTTTCAGCGCTGCGGCGTAACTTGGCGGTGGGGTGACCGGCGCAGCGGGTCCGTTATAACGGACGGTTTCGGCGACCGTGACGGTCGAGATGGAAGGGTTTTTGATGTGGGGCGGAGCAGAGGATTTCAGAGTGCTGTGGCGTAGGTCGGAGGTGGAACGGGTGTGGTGAGCAGGCGATGGTGGAGATGGAGGGGCGTGAGAAGGGTCGGAGGGTCAATCCACTCATTGGAGAGGGAGAAACGGCGCCTGCCGAGTTTACCGGCGAGCGTTGGTGTTTCCCTGGGAGGTGGTGGTAGCGAATTTGCAGGGAGGGTGGCAGTTACGTGCACCCACACCGATGTTATCATGGTACCAACACCAGTCGGGATTGGGTGGTTTGTTGTCAGGGGCAGGGGCGGTGAGACGACGGCGGGGGTTGGTTTGTCGTTCCGCAGAGCCGGCGCAGCAATCGGCGGACGAGGTCTGTCGGCGGTCGTTCGATAGCAAACTAGGACAAGGGTGGTGTTGTGTTGGGCGCGTTTCGTTGGCAGGGGGAACCTCATGGCGGACGTGGTGATGTCGTGCATTGTGTCCCTGAGATGCAGGAGAGTTTCGTCGTCACTGTCGTGGTGACGAGTGAGACGTCCACTGTGAGCACACCGTAGAGCTGGTGGTGGAGGCGGCAAAACAGGTGGCTTCGCCGAGGTGTTGAGGTTGGGTGATGGCCGAGATCCGGGCGTACTTCAATGGCTTGTATAAATTGATGAGGCGGGAGCGGAGGTCATAATGATTATATGTTGATAGGAAGTGGCTGCCAATTTGGATATAAAATCAAATACTTGATCGATTTTACCTACTTTAGGTGGTCTATACACTACTCCCACAACAATTTTGTGCGTTCCTACTCCCATTTCAGCGAAAATATATTCTGGGCTTTTAAAATACAGTGGTGAGGATTTCAAAAGCATTTTGAATTTCAAGCTTTTTTTTATTAGTAATGCTACTCCTCCTCTAGCTAGGCCAATACTATCGTCCCTGACCCATACATATCCAGGGATTTCCACTGACTTCGCTGACGAGGCTCCCAAATCGCACCCATTTCTGACTGCTAAATCATGCCCCCAAATGTCTTCCATAGCACTTGTAGCAGAGTGCTCATGCTGGCTCCGAAAACAGCGGTCAAAGTTGACTGCTGAATATTGTCTTGCGGAATTATAAATTCACTTTCGTAGGTATCGTTTTGAGGTGATAACCGACTGTGAAGTATGAAAATATGAAGCCGAGCTATGAAGTCGCGATACTAGTTCCAGGTTGCTCTGATTGAAAAAATCAATCCCCTGGCTCTGATTATAAAGCTTCCTTTTGAAAAAGGTCGAAGACTAAACAAGATACCAAAAGGGCAGGAGGGAATTTCCTGGTATTGATTGAAGAGACATTCAATTCCTGATGGGGAGGAACCTCGTCGCCAATGAGTCTTTCCTCTTTAAATTAAAAGTTGGAACGACTGACGTGGAATTCCTTTCTCGACGGCTGTTCTCATCAGACTAAGCCCCGAGGATAAATATTTACCGTGGACGAGGCCACAGAGAGAAACCAACAAGGAGGAGGGTTGAAGTTTGGAATTTAAGTGTTTAGGGATAACATCGGAAGGAAAGCGTCACTAGTGTTTATATGCGCTCTCTACAACGATCATTTAATTCTAGAGGCAATATTCTTCAACATAACATTGTTTCGTATGTCTAGAGGTAGGGTAGGTTTGGGTTGGTTGAAGGAGAGGAGGATGTGCTCCTTAGGAGCCTTTTCGGATTGCTAACGCCCCGCTGTTATAACCACAGCAGGCGTTAGAGGAATAGGTGTCCCACGGTTATGACCACAGCAGATGCCAAGGAGAAGGGTATTAGCACTCCACGGTTGTCACCGCAGCGAGTGCTAGAGAAAGGAATGTCCCGCTGTTACCACCACACCAGGCACTAAAGGAAAAGGATCCTAACACCCCGCGGTTATCACCACAGCGAGTGTTATAGGGGAAGCATCCCGAGGTTACCACCACAGCAGATGCGAAGGGAGACGGAAGGGTAGGAGAGAGAGTTGAGGCATAAGGTGAGTGAGAGAGAAGTCGTAGGTAGGAGTGCCTTATAAAGGTGCCTCCACTTCGTCCCTCGCCTGTCAATGATCGTTAACGGCCGTTGAGAGTCGCTGGGAGAGTCGCTGGTTCGATGAAAAGAAACCTTCTGGTCCTTTTCCAGAGGCGTCGCACAGCTCGTCTTTCTACTTTTTTATTGGTTGAATACGTAAGTTTACATGAGAATGGTATTGCAGCTGAGGGGTACCATGATACATTGTATGCCATACGACTTTTTGGGTTTCTTACCGTCAACTGACATAATGGCTACGAAAAACGTTTAATCGTTTTGCAATGGGTGCTGATAGGTTTACGACCTCGGGTGTAGAAGAGATAGAGAACCTGCAGTCCCTCTTTTTTTTCCTTTCTGTCTGAGGTTTCCTCGAGAATGAGCTGGTTACGACCTTATCGGCCTAGCACCGCCCTGAGAATACGGGTTGGGAGCTTAATCTATCTGGCAGTTTAGTCATTGTGGGAGGGAACTGGTTGCTCAGAGGATTGTGGAAAGGGTTTTTTACCCTTCTTAAGAAATATGGCGCATTCTTTAGTGGGGATGACTTCGCATGACGTGGAGAAGGAAGGCACGCGACACAGTGTAAGTAGGTATCCGATTCGATTCACTCCCGTAATTTTTATATATATATATATATATATATATATATATATATATATATATAAGTAGTATCCAAAAGCCAATCCTGGCGCACTGACTTAGATCCTTGATAAAAATTTTTACCACAAAACATCAGAACACATTTTTAAACACAAAAACATCAGAACCAGTGACTTTTTCATTAACCGACTTAGATCCCTGATAAAACTTTTTAACACAAAACATCAGAACACATTTTTAAACACAAAACATCAGAACCAGTGACTTTTTCATTTATCGACTTAGATCCCTGTTAAAACTTTTTAACATAAAATAACAGAACACACTTTTTAAACACAGTGACTTTCCTTAAAGAGGGTGGCCGATTTGGCCACCCTCTTTAACGTTAAAGGCGACTTAGATCCCTGTTAAAACTTTTTTAACACAGTGACTTTTCGGGGGGTGACTTTTTTAAAAATATTTTTTATCAGAAACTCTAGTGAACTCTAAAAATTAGGAAAAAATGCAAAATTAGAACCTTTTAGGGGTCAAAGTTTTTGAAATTTAGCTCCCTCTGATGTTTTCACTAATGAGGAGTTAGTAGGATGGGAGACAGGATAGTATCCATACAAGAAAAAGTGGGTGGATAATAAAAAAAGTGAGGGGGGTAGTTAAAAGAATAACTTTTATAATAAAATGTCAGTGATTGAAATATATAAGAATGCCGTTAAAAAATCAAACTACTCATCTTTCAAGGATATTAAAAAAGGAACTTATACCATCTTGGAAAATTTTATAAAAAATTCGGAATATGGTGAAAGCGTTGTCGTTACAATTGATTATGATGATGAAGAGATATGTTTGTTTTTACCTAAAAGAATTTCACGTCGACTTCTTAATCACGTTAGAAACAATCCAGAAAGACATCCTGAAAAACTTATTTATAATGGAACAGATAAAAAGTCAAATGCCTTTCTGATTGACTTTGAGTAAATATTATGCTTTTCAAAGACTTAGTATCTATTACGTTTTTATAGGGAATCTCTATAAAAACAAACTTAAAACCTATTTTTTTCTTACTCATATTTAACGGATAACACACTAGTCTTTTTTATTGTTTTCTTTTATTATTTCTTCAAGGTGAGTTTTAAACTTGTCTCTACTTATGTTTATTTTATAGTGACCCCAAGCCAAAGTATCTATGCCATTTTTCATTATAAATCTTTTATCATCATGAGCGGAAAGAGCTTTCTTATTCTGTTGTACTGTGGACACATCGTGTTTTTTCGATTTGAATAATATCTGTTTCTGATAGTTTGGTTTTTTAAAGAATAAGCATCTTTTATAATCCTCTATACTTAAACCCTTATTAACGACATTTTTCTTTACTCCTTTAGATTTTTTCTTCACATCATTAGTTTCGAATATTTTTAAAGCGTAGCACTTTGGGCGAAGTCCAATAAACTCATCTATAATCTTACCTTGTAACTCATCTTTAAATTTCCCCAACACTTTTTTATTAACTTGTGGAATATTGTAAACATTATTTTTTGGATAGTCGGAAGTATCGAAATGATCCAACATATTTTTCATATCATTATAAAAATCATCCGTTTTTATTTCCATTATTAAACTATCTGTATCTCCGTATAATAAATTTACATCACTTTTATATTGTTTTTTAACCGTGTTGTAATAAAAATCATACATGCAAGTTTTGGAAATGTCTAGAATACTCATTCCGATGAAAATTGGTTGTTTAAGTGTGATATTTACTTTTTCCATGTGTACAGCCGCTAAGTTTTCGGAATAAATAGTTCTACCTTTAAAGTTTGGTTTTGAAATTAGTTTTTCCAATTTAAAACCATCAGAACAAAGCCTAATATCCACATGTTTACGCACATTCATCATTGTCCTCCCATATACACTATTAACCATCTCTTTAAAAAATTTTTCTTCGAATTTTGTTTTGGCTTTTGCTCTAAGATTTGTATTGTAATCAATATAGCTTTTTAACCAAGCACTTTGGTCAAATTCTAAAATCTTATGAATTTTTTCTAATTTCATTCCTAGTTGTAAATACTGTTTTAACGTAATGTAATGGATAACGTATTTTTTCTTATCATACAACGTGCATAAAAGTTTTGATAGTTTTTCATCACCATAGTTATTTTCAGGAGCTAAAGGAAAATCAGAGTGTAAATCGTGGAGTTCTTGAGGATATTTTAAATCAACTTCTAAAATATAACCCTTGGGTGAATCATCAGGAATGGATTGTATATCGAAATTATCTAGATCCATTTTCCATTCAAAATTTCCATAAGGTAAAAATTTACTCATCGCCCAACCGTAAAGATTATTTGCATCCAAATATTCAATGAAAACAGTTTCTTTTTCTTTGATGAATTGGTCTCCCATATATTTATTATTAGCTTTCGCGTATCGTTTTGAACATTGAGAAATTCCGCCTTTTATTCCTTTTTCTACGAGTAAAATCTTATCATAATCTGTTAACAATTCTATCTTTTGTTTGGTCATTCTCAACATACAGTCCCAAGCGAAACCTGGTGTTGTATAGTACCAAGCGGGGTCTAATTTATATTTTTCTAAAGCTATATTTCTAAAGTTTTCCATGATATCTGCTAACAAAAGAACATCAATTTTATTGTAAAGTTCTGTAAATTCTCCCAAATTTTTAATTTTGAATGTAGACCAAATTTCTAGAGCATTTTTATAATCATTTTCTTTAACATTTTCTCCAGTGAGTTTACTGTAGAATTTCTCTATAGGTGGAAGGTTAGTTTCTCGATATTTTTCAACAGAGTCCATATACTCATATGGATAAGCTAATTTTCTAGTAATTAGTTCGAGATGTTCTTTTGGGAAATACTTTTTTATTTCCTTAAATTGATTTTTGGTTAAACTTTTAGCTAAAGAATATAAAGAAGCAGAAAGAAATTTAAAAGAATCTATGAATCTCAATTCTATAGTCTTTTTCTTTTTGTTACCATTTTTATCGAGTTCATTACTTTTATAAGCTACCATTTTAGAAAAGGAAATGTACTTCTCTTCACTTTGTGGTAAAAGTTTAATATCGTAATTATCTTTTTCAAATTCTTTAATAAATAGATGTGCATCGTAGCCAGAAAGATTATGGAAAAATACTGGAATAAACTTTGGATTTTTATATTCTAAATTACAAATCGAATGAGCTGCTCCTCTGTACATTCCAGTCAAATGTGAGTGATCCCTTACTTTTATACAATTATCAGGTATATTTTCCTTCGAAACTTCTAATTCTTCAATATATTCATCTGCTTTAACATCATTTTGTTTATCGATAAAGTGTTTAATTGTTTTTCTCAGTACATCATGTCTATTTTCAATTATAGGTGGAAGTTCATTAAATTTTCTTTCACAAATGTGGCAACTCTCAGCACTATCGTATTCTCTTTGTTGTTCTTCGGTTAAATCTTTCATGGGAATATTAACGTCATAGTATTTTTTCGCCACCATTAAGGCGTCTTTTTTTATTTTTTCGTAAAACACTTTTACCACATCCTGTCCAGAATATTGTACAAGTTTATAATCGCCTACATAGTTTTTCCTACTTTCGTCTTCGGCATTTTTCATGAAGTAAACAAAACTGTACGGTTCATGTTTTTGAATGGCATTTGTATAACATTCATCGGGATTTGGTTTGCAGGTATCAATCTTTTGTAACGTACATTCAAAATCTGCATAAATTGTAAAAGGTACTTTTAAAGAGTGTCTATAATTTTCAAATTGCAAAATGTTATCATAAGGTTTTGGTAGATCTACTTTAACAGCTTTATGAACTCCGCAATATTTTTTATGGTCGTTTAGTTTATCTTGAGTTCCAAAGCTATTCAAACACATTTTACATAAAAATCTTTTGTGTCCATTCTTTGTTAGCTGACTATGGCCAACCAGTTTCCAAAGATTCTTGATCCAACAATAATGTTCAGTTTCCTTGTTTTTCAAGTACAACAAGTCAATGTGCCTTTCCTTTTCATCTTTCGTTATTTCCAAGGGTACTATAGTATTTCCTTCATTCAGACAGTAAACATTAATGGAAATCCTAGTTCTTTTCTCAAACTTTTTCACATCGATAAGTTTCATAGGAAAACTGATATCTTTCAACGCTTCATCAAACTCATGTTCCCATGTTATGTACTTTCCTATTCTATCAGAATCGCGGTCTGCAGGATGTAAAGCCGAAAGAACAGCCCATAGGAAACATTTATTATCATTATTTTGTACATTTATAATTGCTTTCCTACTTTGTAGAAACTTAGGGAGTGGGATGAAAGATGATCCTCTCAAAGGAATGTACTTGTTAACGTTCAGTTCCAAATGTTTGATTTTATGAAGTTGCCAATTAGATCCTTTAATTTCGAACGTTTCCATTTCATTTAGAATTTTCTGTTTCATTTCATCGTAACAGTATGCAACTTCTGCTGACTGCAATATTATTACGTTTTTAGTTTTGAAATTGAGTTCCTGATACTCCATGTTATTTTTGTTAGTTCCTTTTTTAAATTCTGCGATTAAAACTACATTAACTTTTAGTTTCATTTTTCTAAGTTTCCATTTGATTAAACCTGTTACGGTTCTTTTAATACTGTTCAGAAATTTGGAAGCATCTTTAAATCCTTTCGTATTTTTAATGTTGTAAGTCACTAATCTAGATTCAAATGCAGTTTCCATTTCAACAACTTCCGTTTTCGGTTCTATATTTTTTTCAAATACTTTTTCACTAAAATTAAATACTTTGTGCAATTTCCTCGGATTTACAAATACAGGTTTCGCTTTTCTAGGTTTTCTGATAGTCATTGTCCGGTCCGGGTCGTTTTTTCCATGGCGCTTAGACTTTAGATGTCTAGCCCAATTTTTATAAGTAGTGCTAACATTGCACTTTTCACAATGCCTTCTCGTATTATCCATTTTATTATAGGATATATAATTTTTTTTCGTATCGTTCATTTTTATTAGAAAATAGATTCTTTTAACTAACCCCTCATTTTTTTGAATTCTTAAAGGTGGAGGCGAATCGCCGCCACCTTTTTCTTTTGTCTATTATTGGAGAGATCCTTTTAACTTACCCCTCATTTTTTTAGCCAGTGACTTTTCTAAACATGTAAACTATTTTTCTTAGCTTCTTCATGTATTTAAAAAATTTTTAAATACATGGGATCCCATTAAACCCAAATTCTTAAATAGGGTTTAATGGGATCGGTTGAATATTACGAATATTCTATCAACGATAGTCGTAATATTATCACATAACATTTTATTTATATAAAAGAAATCTTTTATATAAATCATTTTATTCATAATTCTAGAATTCTGTTTTTTGTAGTTCTTGAGCATAGAAAGATCCTTCAATATCTTCATCATTTAAATCTTTGATTTTGTATGTTATTGGATTAGTAGAGAGAATATCAGAAACCACAAAAATTTCTCTGGTCCAATTTGCTTCATATTTATTTACAAAAGTTTTTTTAAATCTTTTGATGTGAACCCTATCACCAACACTGAATTTAACTTTCTGTAAATTTTTTTTGTTTCCAAATAATCGTACTGTAACGTCATTTTGATTTAATTTTGTGACTTCTGATGGTTTCATACCAATAGATCTATGAAAATCTTTATAATTGTATTCATTAATTAAATCCTGTAGAAAATCAACCCATTTTTTATCATTCTCAACTTCAAAAAGAATTTTCATTTTACCATTCAATGTACGATTAAATCTTTCAATAATGGCAGATTTTTCTTCATTCTGTGTATGATACATTTTTATTTGGTGATTTTTCAGAAAATCTTTGAAAAGTTTATTTTCAAACTCCAATCCTTTATCCGTATGAAGCAAATTGGGGGCATTATGATTTTGAGATTTTGCTTTTTCTATTATTTTCTCAAAAGCTTTAACAACATTTTTTCCATCCTTTTTCTTCAAGGGTAAGGCCCATGCAAATTTTGAAAATGTATCGATAACATTAAGCATATAGCCGTATCCATCATTCTCTTTTTCATAATTTTTCATGATTATCAAATCAGCAGCCCACAAATCATCAATACCTTTAGTAAATATTGTCCTTTTTTGAAATTTATTTCTTATTGGCTTGTGTAATTCTTTAGCAAGAGATAATTTTTCATCATCATTCAGATCTTCTACTACAGGTTCTTCAGAATTTTCTTTCTCAGGTGAAGTGATAAATTTACTCTTTTTGGTTTTACATTTTGAGCATTTAGCAGCCACTCTCCATCTCCCGTTGATAGTTTGCACTCTTTCAGCATCAATATTATTGGTTCTCTTCTTACATTTATGGCAATAAATAGGATCAGTTAAATCATTATCCATTTTATTATAGGAAAAAAGGTTTTTTATGAGAAATATCTCATAAAAAAGAAGCTCCTCACTCACTCTTCAATCAAATGCAAATAAACTGTAACATTTTCAAATTGCAGCTCATCTCCATTTTCATTTCTACATGATAGTTTAATCTCTTTAATATCTCTCATTCCTTCTCGTATAGGGCTGTAAAGAATCTTTTTATTTGTTTCCATATAAATAGTATTGGGGAGAATCAGTTTCTCTATCAAAGATACATGCAGTAATTCATGTTCGCTATGAAGATGGGAATGCTCATCATGATTAGCAAAACTATAATCAATAATATTACAATGCCATTCAATTAACGAAATAGGTTTGATTAACTTTGGGTTGTCTTCAGAATAGTAGTCCTTATTAACTTCAAAATAATCCCCAGGTGTTTTACATTGTTTAAAATCAAATAGTTCACAGAAATTTCCAAAACGTAAAAATTCAATTAAAACAGGAGATTTAAGAAAAAATCTATTACGATTTGTAGTGTAGTCTACTTTAAAAACCAAACTTTCAGGTTTTATTTTTTTTAATGTGTCAATTTGTGATTTATATAATGTTTTATTCTTTTCAAAACCCTCCATGAGTTCAGTTATATAACTTTTTATTTTTAAATATAATTCTCTTCTAAACGTCTCAACAGTAAATGTGCCATCTAACACATACTCATGATGATACCATACATCTGTAATAAGCAATTTTAATGATATCAATACATCTTTTACTTGAAATGAAAGAGAAGGTGAAGTAAATAATAACTTTACTATTCCAAGTTTATAATTTTTATTGGGATTTAGAACAATTTTTTGAGCAAAAGTTATTTTTAGATCTCGATGTTTATCAGAAATCTTTATTAGAGTCATGCTTTTATTATTTTTATTATAGAATACATTCTTTTAACTAACCCCTCCAAAAGAAAAAGTCACTGGTTCTGATGTTTTTTGGTAAAGTCGAATACAAGTCAATTTGATTTTTAACAGTAAATACATCGGACCCGTCTGCCAGACGGGTCCGATGAAAAGTCGAATACAAGTCGAGAACATTTAAAGAATATTTTCAAAACTCTTAAAGAGGGGGGGCGAATCACCTCCCCTCTTTAACCTTAAAGTCGAATACAAGTCGAGAACATTTTAAATTTCTTTTAAAACTCTTAAAAAAGTTTTTTTATAGAATCGAAATTCTATAAAAAATATCAAGATAGTGGAATAGAAAATATTAAAATCCAGTTCTGAAAACTTCCCCATGTTTCAAAAGTGATAGTTTGATAGGATCCACACTTTTAACTTCTTTCTTATTTTTATTATATTCATTTAGAATAGTACTTTTCATATTTATATAATTTTTTATTTCTTGTTCAATATCATTGAACTCTTCATCAGATATTTTACCGTCTTTAATTGCTTTTCTGAACTTTTCTTCAATCGAATCTAATTTAGCTTTTGCCAAAAGCTCAATTTCTTTGTGTTTATTAATTTTTTTATTGAAAAATCCGCTTGAAGTCCTTAATATTATCGATAAGGTTGTCAATCCTGTAGAAATTGGAACACTGAATGGAATTATTATTGGTAATGCTATAGAAGTACCAACCAGTCCGAGTTCTGAGAGGGCGAATAAAAATTCAGTACCGTAAAGAGTGCTGGATATTTTTCCATATTTTTTTTTCAAACCATTTCTCATTTTCACTTCATCTTCTAAAAATTTGTATTGATTGATAATTCGATTGATTCTATAATTGTTCTCATTAAACTCGGGAAAAATTATTTTTGGATATAATCTAGGATGAGTTATTGGAGTAAATTCTTCAGGGGCTGAAGGTGTTTCATTATTATTTGTGTACATCATTTTATTATAGAAAAAAATTTTTTATAGAATCGAAATTCTATAAAAATATCAAGACTATAAAATTTAATAAAAGAAATTAAGATTTTCCTTCAATGTTCTCATGCTATTTACAAAATCGTGTCCTTCTGATAGCTTCTTCAAAATTAATAAACATAAATGTCCACAGATAGGTGGATCATATTGGTTTTGGATTTGCTCCTCATTATAAAATAAATTTTCTGAACCTAAATATTGAACAAGTTCTCTTGGTGGTGGTGCATTTCCATACGAGTCAAAATAATATTTTAAATTGTTATTTTTATGAAATGCAGTCCAGTGGCTTCCAGCCTCATCAGAATTTTCTAGATTTATAATTCCACATTCCGTGTGGTTCACTTTCTCTGGTAAATCATCCTTCATGAAAACTCCTCTGAAGTTTTTAATTTTCATTTCTTTCGATAATCTTTCAATATCAAAATTGGTAAGAGGCTGGAAGCTATTTAGTTTTTTGATTTGGTAGGTTTCTTTTTAGGTTTCTTTTTAGGTTTCTTTTTCTTCATTCCAGAGCCGATACTTAGACTTTTTGCATTTTTAGCTAGTTTTTCCATCTCGAGATTATGACGTTTTATTTCGGCTTCTTCAGCGGCCTTATGTTTCGAGTCTATAACACTAGAAGCTACTGCAGCTCCACCACCCAATAATGCCCCAAGGGCACCAATTCCTGCAAAAAGTAAGGGTAAAAACCCACCTGAATGATTTATTTGCAACTGATCATAATTCATTTCCAATTCCAACCCTTTTTTGTTTTTGATACATTTATCTAGCTTTTTTTTCTGAGTTTCATTTAACAGGATTTTATGATTTCCATTTCCACTAATATCTGCAAAAGCCAGTCGTACTTTTACTGGAACACGTTTTTTATAAGCAGATCTTATTTTTTTCATTTGTATTTCTGACAAATTTATTTGATGTGTAATCATTTTATTATAGGAAAAAAAGTTTTTTTTTTTTTATAAGATGTGAATCTTATAAAAAATTAATATACACCCATCCCAAAGTGTCTTTTGGCTTTCATACCAGTTTTTACTATAGCAGCTCCCAATATTTCACTGATATTTGTTGAACTTTTCATAATTTTATCAGCTTCTACTTCCAATTTTTTATCAGCAAGATGCCTATCACTAGTTTTCTCATGATCTCTGTAAAAAATGTCATGTTGTTTACAGGCTTTATCAAGACTATTTATACCTTCATCACCTCTATTTAATCTCTTATCCAATTTAGTAAATGGTCCACAATATTGATAACCACCTGGGAGATGCATTTCTGGAATAACAGGCCCAAGTTTATTAAGAATAGTATTGAAAATACCAGAACCATTTTTTATCATATTTTTGGGTAAATTATTAATAATTTTAATCAAGTATTCAGTTCCTTTGGGTTTATCAATATCTTTCTCCAGTTGATCTTTAATGAAATTTATAATTCCCAATTTTTCATTGTGAAAATTATTATTTCCTGCCTGCTCTTGTGCATACAAATAGTATAGTCTTTGTGTAAGTTGATTCAAATTATCTATATATTTAAATTCTACAGGATTTTCAGTATATTTAATCAACCCAGTGCCAATCTTTTTCTTTTTACTATACTCCCAGATAGGTTTTATGATTTCTTTCCATTTTTTACTAACACTTGATTTTGGTTGTTTAGATTCGGGATTATTATTTTGAAACATGCTATCTGTTTGAATGAGGATTTTTGTATAAGCTTTAAAGTCTTCATTAGTGTATTCATCTTTGGATGGAATATCAGAAGCTATGGGTTTTGTTAAGAGCTTCCATAAGCCTTCAGTACCGGAATATTTCATTTTTTCTATTTCAATATCATTTCCATTTACTCGTATCTGTTTATTTCCAATAAAGATATGATTTTTTAAAGGGTATATTCCAAATTGTCTATCAGGATGAAGAATATATAATTCTGCAATTGGTCCAATACCTAAAGGACCTACAGAAGAGTTTGGTAATTTAACACTTTTTTGTAAAATTGTTTCCATTTCATAATCCCTATCTGCATTGTCACTTGAAAAGCTTTGATTTAATGTATCTTCAGTATCAATACCTTGGGCCTCGGTATCAACATCTTTAAAAGTAACTTTTTTAGGCGAACTGATAGCCAAGGGGTTAATTGTTTTTATTACAGGAATGAGTTCTAATTTTTTACCAAGATCTTCATCAGTCTGTTTCACTGCTTTTTCTACCTTATCTAATCGTGAAGTTATAGGTTCATAAGCCTTTTCTCTTGTTTCCTTATCAGATGCTTGGTTAACCCTTTCTTGTTTTGCTAATTTCTGTAAATTTTTCTTGAGTTTAATCGATTTATCAGCTTCAGCCACAGTCATGGGCTTACGTTTTCGTTTTGTGAAAATTATTTGTTCATCTTCAGAGGGTTGATCAATCTTTTTGATTTCTCTAAGTTTGACTTCTTTTTCCTTCATCACTTCATTTTGCGCTTCTTTGAATTTCTGTCTAAGCGCTTGTTCTAAAGTAATTTTTGTTGTCATGTTTTTATTATAGGAAAATTTTTTTTTAAAATCGGTTAAACGTTAAAACGCTCAAACGCTTAAACGCTTAAACGCTCAAACGCTTAAACGCTTAAACGCTTTAGGAACGCTATTTTTGCGTTTTTAAGCGTTTCCCAATGCGATTTTTGAAGCGTTTCCCAATGCGATTTTTTGAAGTTATCCATGTAGCGTTTTTATAGGGAATCCCTATAAAATTAGGGGCGGTAATTCGCCGTTCCTAATTAAGGCAAACTTAAAATCTATATTTTTTATCTAAAATATTTCACCAAATTTCTTTCGGTAACGCCCGTTACTGCGTTTCTTTGTTAGGTCAATCGTTAGAAAACCAAAGTCCTCATCCCAACAAGAATAGCATAATTCTTTGAATTGGCCATAAGTGAAATCACTTCCCACATATTCATCATAAATATCTCGCATGTATCTTGGTCCTTGTCTAAATACACATAAAAAATTAATATTGTTTCTAATGAGTTGTTTATCAACTTTTGACCATGATTGTGTCAAGTAAACGCACGAGATTTTCTTAGGACGTCCTCTAACGTAATAATCTTTAATAACTTGTTGCTGTTGAACATTAACACAATCATCAAAAACTACCAAACTGTTCGACTGACAATCATCTAGGGGTAAAAGTTCTTCACAATTACTGAAAAACTGTGCTATTTCCACACCATCTTTTACAGAAATTATTTCATAAGCGCTTCTCAAAAACTCATATGCATTCTGATCCATAGATTTTGAAAAAATATATAGATAATGAAAGGGGATTCCCCATGATTTTGTGATGAGATTATAGAGAAGTGTTGTTTTCCCACAACCAGAAGTTCCTACTATTAATGCTCTTAAAGGTAATGGTAAAATTCCTTTTCTAGCCTCTTTTTTATCAAACGGAATTGGTTCAATCTCGTATTTACTCATCTTTATTATACGAAAAAAAACTTTAAAGGTTAAAGAGGGGGGGTGATTCGCCCCCCCTCTTTAAGAGTTTTGAAAATATTCTTTAAATGTTCTCGACTTGTATTCGACTTTACCAAAAAACATCAGAACCCAGTGACTTTTTTCTTTTGGGGGGTTAGTTAAAAGAATGTATTCTATAATAAAAATGAATCAAATTAAATCAATCTACTCGAAATACGATTCTGAAATCACAAGGCTTCAATATCGAAACTTTAATCCTGAATCTAATTTGGAATTGAACTCTGAGAACAAAAGAACGGTTTTCAAATTGCTTCTAGATGATGAGTTTCTTAGCAGCAATATTCAATATTACATTGCTGGAAAATACATTCCTAAAGATGCAACAAAAACATATGGAATCAGTGATACAATAATGATGGTAGACAATTTTGTTGCACACCTTTTTTCCAAAATTGAAGTAAAAAAGCACAATACGGTTATTGATGAAATTGAAGAACCAGGTATTGCTAGTACGGTGATGGGTATAGCTTCTTTCTCAGGACCATCAAACTATAATGGTAAATTAATGAATTCTGGTTTCAATTCTAAAGTGAATGGTGGTGGAAATTTCAACGCGAATGGTAACTTGACTGATTTAGGTCTTGGATTCTTCAGCGATATTGCACCAATTTATAAGGGAGGATTTGAAATTACATTCATTAGAAATTCTGATGATAATGTACTCTTCCGTTACAGTACCTCTCCTGAAGGTGTAGAGGGAAAAGTGGAAATTAAAACTTTCTACCTGCGAGTCCCAATAATTGAATATGAAAGTGAATCCAAAGCTAAATTAATTGCTGAACTCTGTACTTCTCCTTATTTGTTTCACTTTAAAAAATTACAATGTATCGAACAAAAAGTTACTGGAAAAACTCTAAACTTCAACATTACAAATATTTACAGAAATGTACAGAATCCGATCTGGGGATTTGTTGCCTTCCAAACTGCCAGAAAAAATGATCAAAAGAAAAATAATTCCAAATTTGATCATTTGAATGTTAAAAATATTAGTTTTGAAGTAGCAGGAAAAATTTATCCTGAAGAACATTTGAATTTAGATTGGAGTTCAGGGGATTTTAGTTTAGCTTACACCATGTACACAGATTTCAAAAGAATAGTATGCCAAGACTCATCCCTTCCATATCATGAGCCTCAGTCCTTCAAAGAGAACTATCCAATATTCAGTGTGAATATGACTAGACAACCACAGTCCATATCTGGACAAAAAAGTAATATAATTTTACGAGCAGATTTTGAAAAGAATGTGCCAGAAAACACTTTTGCTTACGTAATTTTGGTTTCAGAAGTCACTCTCAACTATATGCCACTTAAAAATATTATAAAAGAGGAAATCTAAAACTTACCTTGATAAGAAAAGGGGGAAAAAAAGGATAAACAATATAAATAACAATTTTTTTATTGGGAACATTCTCAATAAAAAATATATAGTTCACGTAGAAAATCATCTACTTCATCAGTCGTTGAAACTTGGGATTGGTTCATTTTTCACTCACAAATAACTCACTGCGTTGTTTCTCACTTGGTTTCTACAAACTGACTGGGACGAGTCAAAGGGGTCTGCAAGACAATCTTATCTCAAACCGGTCGACGGGAAGGCCACAAGGTCGTCAACTCATCAGCTGCGTTCTCGTTCTCATTCTCGTTCTCATTCTCGTCTCTTTTCTCGCCAGAATTGAGAAAAAATTAAAATATACGCGGAGAGGCAGTTAATCCTGTCTCCCGAGAACGCAGCAGTCTCGTTCTCGCGAGAACGCAGCAGTCTCGTTCTCGCGAAACAGATTAACTGTTTCGTTTCACTTTTAAGGGTGATACATAATTTTAAAAAATTCTGAAAACAACCCATTCTCTCGCTGGTCTACAGAACGACCTTGCATCTTGTTCAATATGTTTTAATGGGGAATCCCCATTAAAACATCAGAGGGAGCTAAATTTCGAAAATATCGACCCCTAAATAGTCCTAAATTTGCATTTTTATTTACGATTAAAAATTTTTTAGAGTTTCACTAGAGTTTCTGATAAAAAAAAGTTTTAACGGAAAATTTCCGTTAAAAACAATAATATTATACTAAGTTGTTTTCCAAGACCCGGTAATTTACCGGGTCTAAAAAAGGGGGTGGATAAAAAAAAATGAGGGGTTAGTTAAAAGAATATATTATATAATAAATAAAGAGATATGGTTTTAAGCGATGAGGCATTAGATATATGTGATGAACATGGAGGTTTCTGGGAGTTTGTAAAGAAACCTGAATTTCGATTTTATGATAGAAACTGTGACGCACTAGACGAGATTCAACGTGCATTGAGGGAGTATAGATTTTCTAAACGGTTGTTAAAAGAAAGTTTATTTGGTGTCGATGGTAAACCACCACTCCTTTCAAAGAAGCAAGTAAAGACATGTCTTAATGAAAAAAAGATTAAGGTTCCTAAAAATGCTACTGAATATCAACTTAGAAAATTGCTTTATAATGAAGATAAAGTCACACTGAAGAAGGATTTTGAGTTTCAGTTTCGATACTGTTGCTAAAGCTCAGAAGTATTAAGGAGATTTTATTTTTAATGAACACTGCTCATTAAAAAGTTCTTATGCTACTAATTAGCAGAAATATTTTTTTTAAAGACGATTCAAAAAGTTTGTTTTTATAGAGATTCCCTATAAAAACGTAATAGATACTAAGTCTTTGAAAAGCATAATATTTACTCAAAGTCAATCAGAAAGGCATTTGACTTTTTATCTGTTCCATTATAAATAAGTTTTTCAGGATGTCTTTCTGGATTGTTTCTAACGTGATTAAGAAGTCGACGTGAAATTCTTTTAGGTAAAAACAAACATATCTCTTCATCATCATAATCAATTGTAACGACAACGCTTTCACCATATTCCGAATTTTTTATAAAATTTTCCAAGATGGTATAAGTTCCTTTTTTAATATCCTTGAAAGATGAGTAGTTTGATTTTTTAACGGCATTCTTATATATTTCAATCACTGACATTTTATTATAAAAGTTATTCTTTTAACTACCCCCCTCACTTTTTTTATTATCCACCCACTTTTTCTTGTATGGATACTATCCTGTCTCCCATCCTACTAACTCCTCATTAGTGAAAACATCAGAGGGAGCTAAATTTCAAAAACTTTGACCCCTAAAAGGTTCTAATTTTGCATTTTTTCCTAATTTTTAGAGTTCACTAGAGTTTCTGATAAAAAATATTTTTAAAAAAGTCACCCCCCGAAAAGTCACTGTGTTAAAAAAGTTTTAACAGGGATCTAAGTCGCCTTTAACGTTAAAGAGGGTGGCCAAATCGGCCACCCTCTTTAAGGAAAGTCACTGTGTTTAAAAAGTGTGTTCTGTTATTTTATGTTAAAAAGTTTTAACAGGGATCTAAGTCGATAAATGAAAAAGTCACTGGTTCTGATGTTTTGTGTTTAAAAATGTGTTCTGATGTTTTGTGTTAAAAAGTTTTATCAGGGATCTAAGTCGGTTAATGAAAAAGTCACTGGTTCTGATGTTTTTGTGTTTAAAAATGTGTTCTGATGTTTTGTGGTAAAAATTTTTATCAAGGATCTAAGTCAGTGCGCCAGGATTGGCTTTTGGATACTACTTATATATATATATATATATATTTGTTTATAACTTCGGACACAAAAAGAGGACACAGAGAAAGAAACTTACACTACGTCTGAACGTTTCGCACTCAGCGTCGTCGGCAGACTGGCATATATATATATATATATATATATATATATATATGGTCGTAAGGGCCTACGTTTCATCAGATTTACGTAGTAACTGGAAAACTCTGCAAATTGTTACGCAACGGCGGTTAATTATTTACTTGTACTGCACCTTTTGCGTAGATCGCCGTTTTCTGTGATTAATACCTACCCTCGAGCCCCCCCCCCCCCCCGCCACGAAAGACCTAAATCGAGTACTGGAACCGGTTCGGAAACTACAGTTTCATAAAAATGCGCGGATTCAATAATTAAACCACTAATTATTTGCTGTTATTCATGAAGCATAAGGTAAATAATAAGTCGTTGTGTAAGAAACCATTGTGTGCTAAACCATTGTGTACTAATTCACCTGTATAGATGCCCCTTCTGCGTAGATCACTGTTATCTGTGATCAACACGTCTACCCCCGTGCTTCCCCCAGGAAAGCCCTAAATCGAGTAATGGAGCCGGCCCGGGAATTAATGTTTCATAAAAATGCGCAGGATTCAATAATTCAATCAATAATTATTTATTTGTTGTTATTCGTGCAGCGTAACGTTTTTTCAAGTTACAAAATTACCTATCAACAAAATCCAAAAGATCCATCATTTTTCCAAAGTAATAATATCACAGAACAACCAACTCTAATTCACATAGCCATCCATGATTTTTCCCTAGCAATGATATCTGGGCCGGTTTCATACCGTTTCATTCAGGGTGATGTTGGCGAAGCTTGTCGGCTGGTATGCGAACGAAGGCTGGTATGCTCCGGACGGTCTCAAAAAATGCTTTAGTTCATATCAATTTAAAAACGTAAAAAAATACACCCTTCTAATGAAATTTTTTGAGGTACGGCATTCTGAAAATGTCAACCCCCATTTTTCACCCCTTAGAGAGACTGACAGTAACGCCATATTCACGGACCAACTAGACCCTAAACCTGCCCCTGACCTACAAACCAAGTTTCATTAATTTTTGTTCATCGTAACTAACAACAGCTCGAAGTACGGCGTACGGTGTACGGCGGACGGACAGATATATTGGTTTATTATTTTCAATAATGAACCATTGGAATCAAGCATGAAAAAAAAATTGTAACCCCCCCCCCCCCCCCTCAAAATTTGATGGCTTACGTTTCAAGGTATGTAGAATCCGAAAATGCAATTTAAAAAAAAGCTGCAAATCCCTGCACAACGGTTTATTATTTTGTACAGAATACCCTTCTGTTACAGATCACAGCTCGCTGTATAGATAACCCGTCTGTATAATATAATATGTACTACTCTATACATATTATGTGATTCGCAGATCCTCCGTAGGTTAGTATTTAACCCGTACTCGTTACTTGGTCCCTACCTAAATCACGAATTAAATGTTGCTAAAATAATTCTGTCGATGACAAACAGTACCCAAAATGGCAAGAAGAAACGCAAATAATGAAGTTCTGAAGTGAAATTGTTGATGTGGAGTGAAAAAAGTTCCAAACGTACCTACCAACAAACTCCAGCCCCTTCTACGTAGATGCTACTCGTATGATGAACCGTTGTGTAATAATTTACCGCCGTGTAATAATTTACCCATCAATAATAATACTTCAACGTTTGTTCAAGTTTCACTTCCTACCAACAAACTCCAAAAGAGCCATCATTTTCAAAATGAAATAACATCACAGAACAACCAACTCGACTTCATACTCTGTGAATATAATAAGGTGATCCCTAGCAATGATTTTATCTCGGGCCAATTTCCGATTGTTAGCGCGTCCCTGGTGATGGCATTTGGGTTATATGTATACAATAAATTCGAATTCATTCACCCTTCTGTTGAAATACTCGTTACTAGGTATCTACATAAATCACGAGTTATATGTTGCTAAAATAATTCTGTCGATGACAAACAGTAACTAAAATGGCAAAAAGAAACGCAAATAGTGAAGTGAGGCATTGCCCACCACTCGCGTCACCCCGTGGCACTTTTAACCCCCCCCCCCCCCCGAACGGGTGATGACCACCCAAATAATAATAATAATAATGATAATAATAATTAGAAAAACCTGAATACCGCAATCCTTCCAAGGCTACTGTAATGAGCCCAGTAATACTCCTGAATGGTCCATAACTCTATGCGAAACAACGATCGAGATGAGAAAGTATTGAAAAGGGGATAAAACTGTGCAGCTTGGGACCAAATGGTAGTGAGGAGAACTTGAAACACAGCCATATAAGCATGAACCATATTATATTGTGAAATAATATGATGAACATAATTAGGGATGACAACATAATATCGATATATAGGAAATATCGATATTTAGGTTCCGATATATCGATATATCTGTATCGGTTTTTGACCTTCGATAATATCGGGAATATGGATATTTTTGAACCGAGATATCGGCCTAGAAGATGTCGTCAGTGATGTACAAAAACTCGCACATTCTACATCCACTCGAATCTAAAAAGTGGGGTATATGCCTAATTTATTAAATTTTACTCAATAAGTTCAGTACATTAAATGTATTTTGTTTATTGAACAGTATTTCTATCACTGATTCAACACTTAGTTTTGACCAATGATTTGATAGGTATCGACATTTTACGAACTTTATTATGACTAACTTTCATTCATTTTTTTTTATTTTACAGTTACTGTAGCGTGCGTAGGCCTATAGTCAGTCTGTACTATCATGTTGTACTACAGAAAACTAAGTGAGAAATTGAAAAATGTAATAGGCTTATTTTGTTACTTTGACTAAATACATTTATGTGTTATTGAATGTATTATGTTTATTGTACGATATTTCTATCACTCATTTAACCCTCAGTTTTGACTTATATTTAGCGATATATCGAAATTCCGATATATCGTATATATCGATAATTTTTACCCGAAATTATTGTACCACCGATATGTTGCTTGCGATATATATCGGAAAACCTATATATCGATTTACTTAACAATTTTGCTGTCCCTAAACATAATCATGAACCATAATCATTCAAACGTATTTAGTAGTAGGGCATTACATTGCCCGAGGAATGTGAGCCCTCAATTCCTAATGTGTAATGGATGAGGGGTGTAACTTCTCCGCCCATATAGCTTAGTTTCCCCCTCACCATTCTCAAGAACGGTAGGGAGGCAGAGTGACAGCTGCCCTCTGAGGCACTGGCTTGTTTATAACGCAATGCGTCTAGGAGCTGACGATTCGTTTTGGCGAATCGACCGCCCCTTCAGCCGCGTGTCAAAAATAGGGAAGAGCCCGGATCCAATATGGACGGGATTCCCATATACCGTCACAGATGTCCTTTAAAATTTTTTTTTTTTTTTACAAAATAACAATTTTTTAAAATGAATTCATGTTATGAAAATAACAGATAGGTAATTTATTATTGTTATAAACTGTTTATGTGTCAATAATCGCAAGGTATTCCACGTATCCATCCCATTGTTGGGTTTTAACGACCCGGCATAATTCACAGCTAAACTGATGTATATATTCATTTTGTTGCAGGTCTGGATTTTCGGAGACTTATGGTGTTCTGCCTGGCTCGCTCTAGACGTTTGGATGTGTACAGCGTCCATTCTCAACTTGTGTGCCATATCCTTGGACCGCTACGTTGCTGTTACAAGGCCGGTAACATACCCCAGCATCATGTCCACGGGTAGGGCAAAAATTTTAATAGCTGCGGTCTGGGTGTTGTCATTCCTCATTTGCTTCCCTCCTTTGGTCGATTGGAAAGGCAAAGATGATGCGCCAACGATACCAGAAGGACCGGGAAGGCCACTAACTCCAGGTGGAGCTACAGTCGTGACATCTTCGGACGTCATCCCCACAAATCCAGAGCCACCATGTCCTTGGCGCTGCGAGCTTACAAGTGATACGGGTTACGTGATATATTCCGCACTTGGTTCTTTTTACCTTCCCATGTTCGTCATGCTATTTTTCTATTGGAGGATCTATAGGGCGGCTGTCCAAACGACTAGAGCTATAAACCAAGGGTTCCGAACGACTAAATCCGCTCGAGGAGGTATCGGCAGCCGCTTTGACGAGCAAAGACTCACATTACGTATACACCGCGGGAGAGGGTCGGTGATGCAAGGCTCCACTGGCAGCAACTCAACCACCACAACAAACTCAACCACTAATTCTGTAAGCAATTCCCCAGGCGGGCACAACACGAAATCCCCTGATCGAAGGCACTCTCGAAAGGATCGAAAACACGAAAAAATAAAGATTAGCGTCTCCTACCCCAGTTCTGATCAAATCTCTGCTAATAATAACTCACCGCCGCCATCTAGTCCAAAATCTTCAATATCGAGTAGTTCGCCGACTAGCACAGGTGCTTTGTACGCGGTACAGTACACAGGGAGTGAGCCGAGTTCTGTTTTCCGAAAAGATAACTGCCACCTTCGTGTCGCATCCCTCAACTCTCACAGGAGGGGGCGTCGTTCAAACTCTGATGGGGGTTCGGAAATTCGTTCGAATTCTCGCCCTAAGCTTCTCGGGGATCCGCTCTCAGTGACAATACAGAAAGATCTGTCACCATCTCCAACCTACGAAGAGTCATCAAACAAACCCAAGCTCATCTCTCGTATGGGGAAGAGGAACATCAAGGCTCAAGTGAAAAGGTTCAGGATGGAAACCAAAGCAGCCAAGACGCTGGGAATAATCGTCGGCGGATTCATCGTTTGCTGGTTACCATTTTTTACTATGTACTTAGTCAGAGCATTCATGGGAGACATTCATCCTATGATATTTTCCATACTTTTCTGGCTGGGGTATTGTAACTCCGCAATCAACCCTTGCATCTACGCGTTATTCAGTAAGGACTTTCGATTCGCTTTCAAGCGTATCATCTGTAGATGTCTCTGTTCCCGAGACAGCGGGCACAGGAACAGTTCCAAATACCTTAGAAGAGGTTCGGATGGATCGCACTTGAACATCCGACGCGGTGAAAGGAGATCGGCCTCTTTGGACCACAACGAGCTTGCAATGCATCAGCACCACAGCGACAGTGACCCCAACAATGAACAAGGCTCGGAGTCTAGGTGACCTAGCAGAACTCATAATGGGCTAGTAAGGGCAAATCAGACTCTGTTAAACGTGACTTCCATGTTCATGTAATTATGGAGAGTTCGCTTATAACAAATGTTCTCACACTCTTCCTTGATCGAGTAGGTAGTGAGAGAAAGCGTTCCTAGTTCGGGCAGGAATGTTAAAATAACAAATCTCAACTGAAAACATTGTGAAAGTCAAAACAAGAAGAGTCATACTCCTGTATTAGTTTAAGGAAGTTGAAACTTAGCTCTCCGATTAGGCTGCCATGTCTCCTAATCATCATAGCTTATTTATTCATCAATAAGTACATAACAAACAAATATCAATGTGTCACAGTGATAACCACGAGAGCGATGATTCAACCCTCGCGCTCTTACAGGATACAGACTCTCCTCGAGAACGTGTCGCTTTCGAGTATCATGTGTCTAACATTGAGAATATAACTATTCCAACACCTCATCTTATAATTAACATAGCCAAGTCGTAATTTAAAAATGAGCTATAAGCAAAAGCGTTAGTCTCAAATATTATGTAATGACTGCGTAACCCTAACTTCTGCTAAGGACAGAAACCGATATAGTAGTTCAATTTTTCCTATCCCATCATTTTGGAAAGTACCTACCACAAACATCAATGGAGCTTCAATTGCACCAAAATCGTTACCGTCTCTGTAATTTATTTGAACAATATGTGAAATCAGCTTATTGATATTAAGGTATGTTAGCTTGAGTAATCCAAGTAGTTTTCGAAATTTGTTTACGTGAGCGACCTAACCGTGCTTTATAATTTACTGTTTTGTGAATTTTCTGAATTGATTGTGTTTAGAATGATTTTTTGAAGACCGGTTTCAGTAGGCATTACCTACTTACTCTTGGAAACCATTTGAACAGATACTAACTTACTGTCTTAAGCTCTGTTTTCCTAGCGACGCGTTTTTTTGCGCAGCAGGAACCGGTTTTGTCCATATCACGTCGGCAGGAGCACGAATTGTATTACGACGAATTGTATGCGAAAGTGTTTTCCTAGGGGCATAGTGTTGATATAACCAGTTGATGTACGAACAGTGGCTGAGATGGAAGGCGTATCAGAATGGACAGAAAAAAAAGCTATTGCAATGCTCATTATCAAAAATATGATGGATGATGATGAAGAAGAGCATTACTTACTTAGGGTATAATTTCATGAAGGAAGTATTATATTCCGAAGTTATAATAACCCAGTTCTGTTCCAGCTTGTTGACATGCGTTGAAATATACACGACCTGTATGAAAAGCTAAAAAGACGTTTTCCAATAGGTATTATCGCTCAGGTGTTTTAGAAGTCAGTGAGTTCTTTTTAGAAATCGGGAAAAATTGATTTGTTGAAAATTTTGATCACTAGTCACCTCGTCAATATCGTATGGTTCTGTACACACTCAAAAGTTCGTGAACCGAAAAATGCAGTTTCGGCACCTTTTTGCCGCTGATCACTCGCAAACGAAGTGTCAAACTATGAGACGAGGCCACAATCACGCAGCGTGCGACGCAGTTGACTTCTCTGAAAGCACACAAACGCGTCGAGCGTAACACGTCAGTCTGGATCGTGTTGCGCTCTGTAGGAAAACAGCCATGTTAAAATACATGGGAGGAGTAGGCGACATAAAACTCTGAGCGTAACACGTTGTACACGGCGTAAAAAACGCGTCCCTAGGTAGACAGGGCTTTAATGTGAAAAATATGTATTTACATGATGTTATAATATTAAACTGAAGATAAGAACTCTCACGTTAACTTCCATGTCAGTAACGAGAATTTCTAGAGGAAACTAGGCGTCCAGTGCTACTTACTTATTCATTTTGATATCGCCTCAGTGATAAGTGGTGATACATAAATATTCGTAGATCTCCTTTTCAAGTTGAAAAGTTTAGGTTATCTGTGCAGTAAATTCGTGCGGGAGATAAAACTAATCTAGCCCTTTGTTTTTAATCTGTTGAGTATGTTTCTCTGATAGATATCAATTGCAGGTCGAGATTCTTGAGAAATATTCCTCTCGCCTAATACCTAGTGATCAATTACCGACGTTTGACCTTTTTAATCGTATGACAAAAGTGACACAAAAACGTGGAGATGCGAAAACACTAGTCGTTGCGGCCACTGAAATATTGCTTCGTATTATCGAATATTATTATTTTTCATTATTTTATCAAATTTAAATTTATATATCCAATTATTTGTTTGCTTTTATTGAGCATACACACACGGTATAGGACGCTTCAAGAGGGCCAGTAGGGTCAATACAACCTTATATTAACAACTCGAATTGTGGAAAAATAACATGCACTTCAAACGATAGCTAGGTACTAGCAATAAAGATGCATTGTTCCTATTTTTCTCGGAGTAAGTCGAGTTCACTGAGTTACTGGCCCACTTCATATTTCTTTCTTATCATTATTCCAACCTATTTAAAAATTTGAATTTTTCAATTTCGAAGCTGTGTAACATTCCAACAATATTGGGTTAGTAGGTATATTGAATATTTAGATAATGATTTTCATTCGAAATATGATCATTTCAGTTGTGGTAGTTACACAGAGTTTTGGATGATTTCCGAAGGCCTTCGCTCCACCTACTCGGCACCTACCTATTTCACTCAGCGTGGAAAATTTGCGCTTTGCAGTCAAATTTGTATACAAAAAACCGACAAGATAGTGACAAAAGAGCGAAACGATAATGTGCAAGCAACATCTCCATTAAATGTAAAAATATACACTCAAAATGACGAAGTTACATTCATTCGAGATCACGAGGTGAACCTAGAAAAAGGAGAAAAAAAGCGATTCCAAAACCATTATACGGCTCCGGAAATGGTCACTCGGAGTTCTCTCGTTATCAAACTAATGTAGTCCAATTCATTTCCAATCTAAATGATGACCATTGGTTATAATTTGGTTGAAAACAAATCGAGAGCTCCGATTAAGAATCTCAAATCTAATAAACCACATTATCCCACTAGGATCGGACGAAAATACGGGTATTAATTTTTAAGGTGAGAGTGTCATGCATTGTCATGCCCTCCAAAAAATATTTGTCCCCTAATATAAATTGGTACACAAATTCTGGAGCCATATCCATTATCGATTTACGACTAATTCTGATGCAGAAGATGCATATATACAATTTCGGAGAACAGTGATCAGTACTAGAAACAAAAATGCGTATATATTCTAAATGTCGGTTACTTTTTATTCCACAATTTGTCTTATTTTATTGAGCCCTACTCATTTGAATGGTTTGCAATAGGCACATTTGATTGCCCACATAGGTTCTACTCAGTTGAATTTTGTTCACTTAAATGATAGCTACATAATTTGTACCGGTGAGTGAAAATGAAAGGCGTAGGATTCCTAGATCTGGTGGTATCTACACACACGCACACACACACACACACACACGCGCGTACACGCACGTTCACACACACATTCCTTACATAAAATATATTATGATAATAGCAAGTTGTTGCGTTTTCAACGTCTACCTGTGATTGATTGTAGAATAACAAAAATGTTTGTGTTACCTCACCCACAATGATTTTTAAAATCTAAGGTACTCGTAATAGGGTTAACAACTAGAAGATCTTTAGACTTTGACATCCCTTAGAACATAATAATTAATTATTGATTATTTCGTTATCGAAGAAACCCTCACAGATCACTTTTGTTTTTTGTTCACGTTAAACCAGTTTCGTGTTCGGCGTATAATAGTGAACACTTTTTATCAAAATGGCTGTGATCCATGGGCAACCTACGAGTTACAAGGTTGGAAATTGTCTTTAGGAAGATAACATTTATTTACGTTGATGTATGGAGTGTATAGGTACTTATGACGTTCGGTCATCTGATTAGTTTCTCTAATGTGGAGTAGTACTTGTAAATCATACTATCTATCTCAACAAATTATCAATAATTATACCAGTAAGTAAAGAGAGAAGCGCCTCGGTGTGCGGTTGGTAGACTGGGTGCGAGCTGAGGGGAGGGTGTCTTTTAATGGTTAGTGGGTAATAGAAACTGGTTCTAAATAAATGTATGCTTCCGTGGAACTTTGTCTACAAAACAACGTTTTGCTATTTAACTCGTAGCGATATGTGGAACGTTTTGCTAATGTAACTCGTATATCATGGGTTTCCATGTTTAGTTCGTACAGTTACCTTTCTGAGCACCTCCGTTGTGCTCATGCCAACAAGTTTAGATAGGTTTATATAGGTCAGTGTCGATCGCTCGAATTTAGAGTGTGAAGTTTATAGATAATGATTACCTCCGGTACTTACCAAAAACTCAGGAATAGGAAGCCTACACGGTAAGGTTTATAGAATTGGCTTCATATCCGTAAGTTATTATTTCAAGTTATTTTGTCTTTCTCCCTTTTCTTTTTCAAACTAGCGGTATCTATTTATTTGCTCGTTATAAAATTGCATTCAATTATTGTTGAAAACGATTCATACCTATTCAACTGTTAATATTGTAACACGACAACGACTGAAAAAATTGAACGGTTGACTTGTACGCTTTTTTACCATTATTATTATTTATTCAACCATTGAAATCTGTCACGTTCTTCAGTTTTAAATCGTTGTGCAGTACACCACCTACACTACACCCTCCATAGTGAGAGATCGGTGTGTAGTATACCAGTAATCACTGGCGACGTTAATTATGTATGCAGAACGTCTTTTTCCACAATATTTCAATCATGCTGTTGGGCGTGACAGTGATTTTTTACTTGGTTGATAACCTCTTTTTCAGCCTCTAGTTTCCTTAAGTTCTCTGATATCTACGATAGTTATTATTTATTAACTTTCCTAAACTTTGCACATCAAATTTCCATAATATGTAGCCCAGAGAACACCCGCCAACATACAGTGAAACCATCTGTTAGTTTCTTCATCAAGGTATTATAGTTCCTTCAGCTTGTTCCTGTATATCGCTTAGCTTCATCTGTTAGGTTACCTGTCCATTTGTAAATTAAAGGGTACACTGCACACAAATTGAGGCCCCCAATGAGTTTTGAATTATGGTCTTCCCACAACTATTTTTGTCAGCAGGATTTTTTTGTCTTCCGTTAAGTTTGTTTTTCACAAATCGATCATTCGTTTTCGTACATGAATACCTAGCTGAATAACTTGTGAATGGGTAGGCACGCGAGTTTGTAGGTGTGACGCAATCACGTCAAACATTGAAAATATATAAGTGTGACTGTGACAATAGGAAAAACCCAGCAACAAACCATGAAAATATTAAATATGCATGAATTGTAATATTGATAGCAGTCCTGAACATTGTCTGCTCTTTGGATGTCTGAGGGTCCGTCTGTTTTGTTTGACATTGTCACTCAATTGTAAAAGGAACAATGAGGTTACACAATACGCCTTTCACTATAGTACCTATTGTAGGTATTTATTGTCGCATCTTCGTTTTGGGGATTGAATGGCTGGTGGCCCACTGCAGTATGCTCGTAGCCTAACAAATCATTACCCCATAAATATACTTCTGTACACCTATTTTATTTCTTCAGCATTACCCCTACATATAATAGAAAACTGCCAATCTTATGACTGCCTAAGTCCGACCCTCCTATGTTCTCAACATTTTTTCAAAATGTAATGGTGGGTTACGAATAGGCCAACGGCGTAATCAAATGCCCGATTAGCAAGCCGTAAAAATCACTGGATACCGTGCCTCGGCCATAATTTAACGGCAAGAATGAGAGTATAAAAATATTATGACCGTATCAACTCGAAAATTCTACATTTGCAATTGGGGTATGTGCACCTAGGTATTTATCATTATTATTTTATTGTTATTTTTAATGAAAGTAGATTCCATCCTGAGCATTTTGACACCAACTGCACTGTCCTAAAATAAGTAGTTCTTTTTCTACGATATAATTTCAAAATTTCCACCAATTCTGGCGTCATTACACACCTCTCGCGTGGGCGGGACACCCACTGTGACGTTCGAATTCGTTGAAACTTTGAAAAATTATAGAAAAAGAACTACTTATCGTAGGAAAGTCGGTTGGCGTCGAAGTTCTCACAATGGAATCTAACTTCATTAAAAGATACCTTTTTTGGCCCATGGCCCATACCCCATTTTACTGGTCACGGTTACGTAGTGGGGTAGAGAGGGCAACACCACCCAGTGTGATTGTGTAGTACCTTATGTTATCCACTGCAATTGGCCAAATATCAGGTCATTTGTCCACATAACAAAGTGGTCCTGCCTACTTATTTTGTCTGTCTTATGTCCTATCGACTCTGAGTCCAGTCCAAACTTTTTTTTTGAATTCTGCAAATAAGGCTCATGTCACGTGATGGTTGAGTAGCGACCTTCCGATGAACACTGAAAGCAATACCTCTCGACGACATTATCAAAATATAGGTATCCTAGCAGTAGCTGAAAACATTTTTTGAAGATATACAACGAAGATAAGTAGTGTGGATTGATCAGTTGATATTGGTAGGACACCATATGGCCCCTCGATAATGTAGCAATATGGACGTCAGGTGTGAACGGGCCAAAGACATTGTGTGAACCCAGCTTCAAGTGCATGTTGGATAGGTAACTAAACATCGGATGTGGAAAATATAGTTATTCAATTTCAAGGATGGTTTCAGTCATGTTTCGAATACTGTGACATCAGGCTAGACCATGAGCATTTTGCTCGCTCGCTTCGCTTGCTAGTCACGTGGCTATAAAATCTAGTTCCTAAGAGTCATACGTAATTGTCATTTTACTGCTTGACTCATCGCACACGCATTGTTGTTATTAATGTCTAGAACAGATCTAGATCACTCAATGCTTTGAGAACCCGACTATACGGAGGACGAAATTTTGCAGATAGTTTGTGACTCACCTACTTTTATTGCATGTTTGTGCATTTAAAAAAGTACCTACGCGTGTAATTTTAAACGATCCATAGGTACTGACTAACAAAATCTGATTATCCTGCAAAAATATTGTTATTCAGATATCATTATTTCAAGGTACCTCCGTAACGACACGAGCGTAGTCGTACAAATTAGTGAAGAAACTGGGTGAACCATAAAAGGCATGCTCCCTATCGTGATATTATGTATACCGATGAGTATAAATGACAGGGTACCTTATTAGTTACTATAGTTAATTATCCACCGTTTTGTCGAGGTAGGAGAGAACTAGCTCCCTTTCTCTATTTTTTGAAACGCAGCACCTAGTGAGTTCACATTTTGGGTCTTTCCTTACATACTATTTTCTTCACAGAAATGTGTACAGGGCAAACATATTGCACATAAATTGAACAAATATTCTTGCAGTCTTCATTATAATTATCCAAAACCTGAAGTGTTGAGTTGAGGTGTTGGAACTGATGAAGAAGTTGATGTATCCAGAACATGGAAATACTTGATAATATTGTAAATTGCAGCAGTTGGTACTACATACCAAGCAAGAATAATTTGCCCATTATGTAATAGCCCGTGCAACGAGAGTCGTACCCCTTTGAATACCCATTGATAATAATATAACCGTGAAAATGAAACCTGCTCGCATTAATCGTGTTGAAATTTATAATTCTAGTTTTATTAATTGTGTGGATAATTAATAACCATCATAAAATACAACTAACGAGGATCAGACACCAGCAAAGATACTTCACATTGAAGGTGACTTCGCGCATTGATCCTCCGATTTGTGGTTGGGTGATGGTTCTCAAAATATTCGTCCAACTATCTTGAAGTTATTTTCTACCCTCACTTTTTCAATCAACAAATTGTCTGCCTAGATCCATTTTTTGAGATTAGCGAAACAGTTTATTATGGAAAGATTTTTCGGCAACAATTTATTGGCGATCCCGGTGGTTCTTAAAAATATCGACAGGTGGTTTTTGGATGCATAAAAATAATGTTCTCTCTCTAGAGAGTTTTGCAAACAGCGCGCTATAACTCTACTAGGGAGTTACGTCAGTATAACCTTATTTCTCTTTATTTTTCATTTTGAGGCTTTTCCCGTTGTCAGGGGCCTGACGCCAAGCCCGCTTGCCGTGCTAGTGGTATTCATGGTCCAATGGCATGGCCCCTTGCCAGGTAATCCTAGGTCTTCTGGAGAGCCCTCCCGGGCCCTATTTCTTCGAGCACCCGCCGGACATGCCCATACCGTGGGAGCGCATTCTTCTCACGATGAGCAACCACCGGCTCGTTTTGTTCCATTTTTGCACGCACCGCTTCACACCCCGCCCCGCCGCTTCGCCGAACCTTATCCAGCCCCGACGTACGGACACCTCCTCAGGCCATCCGTCTCAGCTGAATTGGACCGTTGCTTATTTCTTTGCACCAGAGGTGTATCGCAATATAATACAACGGGTGTATGACAGTTCCGCGCAAATCCCCAAAAAGTATGACAGTTCCGCGCCAATAAGGCCTTCCTGAACCTTACAGTTCCGCGCGGTTCCATATGACAGTTCCGCGCAAAAGAAATTAGGGAATGACGACCAAAGATGTTAGACTCATGCGAAAATATCGTGTATTTCATAAAAATCAACCTGAGCAGCGATTGGGCATAAAAGAATCGCGAAAAAAATTATGTAGTAAAGTATACTATATATACCTATATATACATCTAAAAAACTATAGTTTTTACAAATTTTTACTGTTCTTGATGACCATAGTGGAATTGGAGGCATTGTACTAGGTCGTAAGCAGAAATTTCGCAGTTGTTGTACTTCTCCAAGCAGTTTTCTAAGTGAGTTTTGTTTTTTTTCTGTTTCCTCCCTCGTCTAATTGTTTTCGAGCTGTTGAAACTGTTGATGGTGGCTTGGCTGGTGATTTGCGAGTCCTTAATTGCATCTCAACTACACTCACTTGCACTGTAAACACTCCATCTCAACTGACGTCTCATAGAAAACTGACACATCCTGCGGAAATCGTGACCCTCTAGATAAGCAGTAATACAAGAAACCAATAATATTTTTAATTCACAACCTTTCTATGATACAACAACTTTCAAAGGGCACTGTGGGGCAATTTTAGTTCACTAATTTCAAAGTGCACTCGTAAGGTCGTCGAGAGCGATGGTACATACAAACAGGTAGTAGCTTCAACGTTGACTCTTCGCGCGGAACTGTCATATGGAAATAGCGTCTCGGCCGCGCGGAACTGTCATATTCAACAAACCATTTTTCGGGGATTTGCGCGGAACTGTCATACACCCAATACAACTGCATAGTGAGAGTCAAGCATTACAACTGCACTGTCGAGAGTCAAGATGGAAGATGGTGCTGAGGATGTGCTTTTTTTGTTCCAAATTGTACTTCCCCACTCCACCGCGAACCATTAAGTGCCCGAATCGCTCTAGGTTACTCCGACCAGACAAAACGTCGGCAGAATACTGCTTCATTCGAATGTAAGGCAACAACCGTACAAGAGTCAACCTGATCCCGAAGAATGACTGGAAGCATTATTCTCTGCTTTCATTTCTCATTCATTCATTCATTCACATCATTCATCGGGATCAGGTTGACTCATGTACGGTTGTTGCCTTATATTCGAATCTATCTTCTAATCTCCTTCCAAGCATATGCACTCCTGTCCTCGTTCACCACTAACTTTTCCTGCATGCGCTCCTGGTACAATGCTCGAATGCTTCCATCTTGTGGAAGGCAATACCTGTACCTTGGATCATCAATCCCTGTTCCCAGAGGCTCTTGGCTACCAACTACTGAAGTTTTCTTTTAAGGAAATACAGCTAGGTAGTGGTCTGTTCCACATTCCGTCCCAAGATTAACCTTAACATATTGGATTATCATCCTTCGGATTCTGCGTACTTGAAACGGAACCATCAAATTTAGAGGGGAGTTGAACTTTTTTTCATGCTCGATTCATAAGCTTCATTATTGAAATTAAAAAACCAAGAGTTGACGTTGAGGTTAAGACCTATGGTTTATCAAGAATTAAATGATGATTGGGCCCCCTGAAATAACGAGGGAGGTATCTCAGGCTTGAAAGATTCCACTCCTTGTATGGGATCCTGAAATAGTAGAATTAATATTCACCACTTCCTCGCTAAGCATTAAATAAATTTTATTCCTCTCATAGCGAATAGTAACCAATCGAAGCTGAAACTACTCGGTCAATATACCCACATTAGCTTCATTTATTGAGGGACAAAGCAAACTTGGGTCCTATATATATCCTGTCCTGTCTCTATCTCCACCATGATTACATATGATGCTTGTAACATACAAACATTGAACCAGGAACAAATCTCGGTGTTGAATAGGTAACGCGAAAGTGTGATAGCTATTATGAATGACTAATAATTCTAAACAGGAATTTTTTTTTGTAAGTTACCTCAACTGTTTTTCAAGTTTACTTGAAAAAAAAAAAAATTGCAATGTTTGTATAAATATTTCGACATTAATTACCAACAGATATTTTGATGTAATATAATAAATAAGTTGAGTGCATATTATTACCATGAATGTACATGTGCGCGCGTTATATCGGTTATTTCTGAAAAAATAAGTATGTACGATTTTGATAGGCTCACGGTCGCAAAATATTGTTTCGACAACCATCAACTTCATCGAATAGGGAAAAGACTAATTGTTTTACATAGTTGTTACGCTATATCTGTTTCTCGTCCCTCCTATTGTATATCTGAGATGATATGATGTGTTAATATTAGGATTAAGGATGCAATATTATACAGTTCAATGTATGTACTATTCTCTTCTGCTCTTATTTTTCTTATGGATAAAAATATTTATAACGAAATTATTCGTTAATAACAAATAAAATTATAAATATGATGTTAATGTGATGTTA
This sequence comes from Leptopterna dolabrata, assembly GCA_954871275.1. Classification (NCBI taxonomy): domain Eukaryota; kingdom Metazoa; phylum Arthropoda; class Insecta; order Hemiptera; family Miridae; genus Leptopterna; species Leptopterna dolabrata. The sequence continues at coordinate 45,273,841 of OX940978.1, read as the reverse complement.
AAATTGATCAATTTTAAAGAAAGTAACGCTTCATTGTATAATACGTATGATTCAGTTGTGAATATTTTTGAAACAAACACGGGTATTGCTAGTATATTTATCGAGCTAAAAGATGATATATATTATACTATACTAATTGGATCCAGATTTTCTCAATGCTATCTGCCCTTAAACCTCCTTGTTGAATAAATGCACAGATTCATCAAGTTCACACAAATCATAGGCAATTTACAAACATTATAAATGGCAGGCTCGATCTTGAAGGAAGTAACACTCCATTATTTATGATATTATGATTCATTCTTGGATATAAAAACAGAAACGGCTGTAGCTTGTAAAATGAAACGAACGATGATAGTTATAACAATATTTGCTGTAGATATTACTTCAAATCTTCAGTTTGTGCATCACTAGGTAGGTAAATCCTTTTAAACCTGTCTTCCTCTTTTCAACGGATATGTACCTATATTGAATTTGCCATACGGTAGTGTGAAAAATTCGAAATATCCATGCATTGAGTTAACTTCATAATTTCTTCGTAATATTGAAAGATCAAAACTGAAATTCAAATATTTTCCCTCCATGAACTAGCTGCCTACAGTTTTAGAAATTTAGTAGGTACCGTTTAGTAGGTAGGAAGAACGATTACTATTGCTCCTTCATGAGCTTAATAGGTACTATGAATAGCGAAGTGATAGATCGTCTGAAGCCGGACTAACTGGGGATTCGATCCAGCATCATCTGGATGGCTTAAGCTTATGCCATGTACAAGGTCAGTGGATTGATACATATATATATATATATAAATATATTCAAGCTTGTGCTCAATATCAAGATGCGCTTATTGATCTATATTAACTGACTATCTTAACACGATGTTAGCTCGCTCCCTTGATAGAAATATGACTTTTGGTGTATTATTTTCAATAAAGAACCTTTGGAATCGAGTTTAGAAAAAAATTTTAACCCTCTCAGAATTCGATGGTTGCTGTTTCAAGGTATGTGGAATCCGAAAATGCAATAAAAACGCTGCAAATTAATTCACAACGGTTTATTATTTACCTATATAGATGCTCCTTCTGCCTAGATCACTAGTTTCTGTGGTCAGTCCTACCGTCGAGCTCACCCGGGAAAGCCCAAAATCGAGTACTGGAGCCGACCCGGGAATTAAAGTTTATACAAATGCGCGGGATTCAATTATTCAGTCATTCATCACTCATCATTTTTTGTAGTTATTCATGAAGCGTAAGGTAAATAATAAACCGTTGTGTACCTGTATAGATGCCCCCTCTGCGTAGATAGTATAATAACCGTTGTGCATTAATTTACAGTTGTGTAATAATTTACCTTTGTGTAATAATTTACCGTTGCGTAGTAATTTACACAGGAGTAAACCGTTTTGTAATAAATTACAAATAATTACCTGATAATTTACCTGTATGGATGCCCTAAATCGAGTATTGAGCCAGCCCGGGAATTACATCTCGTAATAATTGTTGTCATTCATGAAACATTACGTTAATTCAAGTTACAGAGGTACCTACCAACAAAAACCAAAAGAGCCATCATTTTTCAAATGAAATAATATCACAGAACAACCAGCTCGAGTTCATACTCCGTGAGTATAGTCAGGTGCTCCCTAGCAATGATAATCTGGGCTGAATGTATACAATTTCGTTCACCTACCAGTTGAAGAAGCCTGTCGGTGCAAACTTCTGGGGCTTACCGCGAACGAACGGCTGGATGTACAATGCTCGGGGTGGTCTCAAAAAACTCCCAAGTTCGAGGATTATTTACATTTTTTTTTTTAAATCGAGATAACGGCGTCCTGGAGATTTCCAACCCTCATTTTTCATCCCTTAGGGATGACTCGCCGAGCTCCGATGGCCATATACACTCCAAATGAGGCCTATCAACCGAATTTCGTCAATTTTGGTTCATGGAAACTAAGAAAAGTTTTTTGAGACTACCCGGAGCATTGTACGTCCAGCCTTTCGTTCACAGTAAGGCCCAGAAGTTTGCACCGACAGGCTTTTTCAACAGGAGGGCGAATGAAATTGCATATATTCAGCCCAGATATCATTGCTAGGGACGTGGAATCAATCGGGAGTTGGCCCGAGATGATCATTGCTCGGAAGCACGTGATTACATTCACGGAGTATGAAGTCGAGTTGGTTGTTTTGTGATATTATTTCATTTGAAAGACGATGGCTCTTTTGGAGTTTGTTGATCGAGTGAAACTTGAACAAACGTTGGAGTATTATTTATGGGTAAATTATTACACAATGGTAAACTATTACACAACGGTGAATTATTCCACAACGGTTCATTATACCATCTACGAAGAAGGGGCTGGAGTTTGTTGGTAGGTAGTTTTGCAACTTGAACAACCGTTGAGTACTATTGATGAGCAAATTATTACACAACGGTAAATTATTACACAGCGGTTCCTTATACCATCTACTTAGAAGGGTCATCTATACAGGTCAATTATTACACAACGGTTTATTATTGACCTTATGCTTCATGAATAACAACAAATAATTAATTATTAAATTATTGAACCCGCACATTTTTATGAAACTGTAATTCCCGAGGCGGCTCCAGTACTCGATTTCGGGCTTTCCTGGTGGGAGCTGGAGGGTATTGACCACAGAAAACAGTGATCTACGCAAAAGGGGCATCTATACAGGTAAATGATAAACCTTTGTGTACTTTTGGTTTATTATTTTTTATTGCATTTTCGGATTCTAAATACCTTGAAACGGAAATCATGAAGTTGTGTTTGTTGTTGTGGAGGGGGGGGGGGGATTTTTTTTTCTCAAGCTCGATTCCAAAGGTTCAGTGAAAATAATAAACCCGAATTTCTGTCCGTCCGCCATACGCCGTACTTCGCACTTTTGTTAGTTACCATGAACCAAAATTAATGAAATTTGGTTTGTAGGCCCCATTTGGCGTCTAGCTGGTTCTCGAAGCTCGGCGTTAATGTCAGTCATCCCTAAGGGGTGAAAAATAGGGGTTGAAGTTTCCAGGACGCCGTTATCTCGAAATTTTTACGTTTTTAAATAGTTCTCGAACTTGGGATTTTTTGGTGACTACCCGGAGCATTGTACATCCAGCCGTTCGTTCACAATAAGGCCCAGTGGTTTGCACCGATAGGCTTCGTCAACTGCAGGGTGAATGAAATTGTATATACAATCAGCCCAGATATTACTGCTAGGGAGCACCTGATTATAATCTTGGATGGCTGTATGGAGTCGAGTTGGTTGCTCTGAGATAGTATTTAACTTGAAAAATGATGGCTCTTTTGGATTTTGTTGATAGGTACTTAAGTAACTTGAATGTTATGTTTCATGAATAACAACAATTATGATAAATATGTAATTCCCGGGCTGGCTCAACATTCGTTTTAGTGCAGCTATGCAGGTAAATTATTACACGACGGTTATTATTTGTAGATCATTGCACAACGGTTTATTATTGTGTCAATTACTACACAATTGTAAATTACCACACAACGGTTAATTTTACACAACGGTAAATTAGTACACAACTGTAAATTAATACACAACGGTTTATTATACTACCTACACAGAAGGGGAATCGATGCAGGTAAATTATTACACAACGGTTTATTTTTTACCTTATGCCTCATGAGTAACTACAAAAACTGATGAATGATTGAATTATTGGATCCCGCGCATTTCTATGAAACTTTAATTCTTGGGCCGGCTCCAGTACTCGATTTAGAGCTTTCTTGGAGGGAGCTCGAGGGTAGTGACCACAGAAAACAGTGATCTACGCAGAAGGAGCATCTATACAGATAAATAATAAATCGTTGTGTAATGATTTGCAGCGTTTTTTTTTAAATTAAATTTTAAGGAACTTCTTTTTCGAACTACTTACGCGCAAGAATTTTCTTCCAATTTTTTACAGACTACGCAATGCTTCATGCGTGATAACAAATGGTGATAGATATAATTAGGAGTACTCATGACTTCTTTTTTATCTTTGAATGGAATTAGATTCCATTTTAAGAATTTGAGACCAACCGCAGTCTCCCACGATTACTAGTCTTTTTTCTATGAGCTTTGAAGAGTTCGAAAACCAGTGAGTAACAACGGATAATGGATTACCACCCAAGCGAGAGGGGTGCAATGTTGTCACTTGTTGCCAAAAGTTTGAACGCTCAAAAATGACTATTCGTCGTAGGAGAGTGCAGTTAGTCTCGGAGTTATAAGAATGGAACCTACTTGATTCAGAAATGGGAAAGTAGTATAAACAGAAGTCATGGGTACCCCTCATTCTTGAATTCACCGCATATTAATGAAATTGTAATTATTGCCCGGCCAGTAGGTTATCGATTCAAAGCCCTGGGGGAAGCATGAGACAACAGAAAAGAGTGATCTACGCAGAAGGGGCATATACAAGAAAACAATAAGCCGCTGTGTAATTATTTGCAGCATTTTTAATTTCACACATTTCAAGTATAGTGGTAGTTTGTTATAGAACTTCAGATGAGTAATGGAGTTATAATCATGGTTGTAGCTTCGTACTTTGCGAGAATCTTTATTGGCATCCGTATTACGCAAACAAGATTCCATTCACAGGAAGACTCTCCCACAAATATATCATATTTTGATTGGTAGAGAAAAGTCACGTGTTCTGTTTTTTCTAACACTGTTTACTGGAATCGCGATGATAGGTAGCAAACCCGGGATAACATGGGGGTTCCTACGTTGGCCTAGCATCTATGTTTACCCCAAATATGAAGAAATGTGAATGAAATATGAAGTGGGATACGAATTCGATCAGCAATCTGGGAGACATGGTATTTATCCTATTTTACGGTTTTGTGACGATTGATCATGAGCATACCATGGGCGTATCAAAATAAGGCTTTCATCCACAAGCGCTCGGCATATATATTTTGAACGAGCAGTTGTTAAAGTAACTTGTGGCTTCATATTGCTACAAACCACAAGATGATGTATCAGGGAGCCCATCCAATAAGGTATCTAAAAAATAGGGTAGAACCTAAAATAGAACCTTGTGCTTTATAGCGTTTTCTATGTTTGCATGACACGAGGCTACTGTCCTTCCGATCGCATTATACAATTCATTTGGAATTACATCCTTGAAAAATTCCATCGTAATCGTACGAACAAAATCGAAGAAAGGATTCTGTAGTGTGCGCATATATTCTGTTGACGGTCTGATCATTCTGAAGGTATTGAAATAATCCCCCACCTGCATGGACCCAGTAAATGTTCTTAATCAAAATTGGTCGCATATTCTAAGATGCGATTGAGTCAAGAAGGTGAGTTTGATCAAATTCACATGGGACCATCTGGGAACCAACTCACCCCCTTGACGTTCAGTTTCATTGTATCGTTCATTCAATACGGTGTTTAAAATTCTTCCATGGTGACATACATATAACCGTAACCCGAATTTGTAATAGTATTAAACATATTATGTTCCAATCCTTTGTTGAATTAGCAATCCCCTGTATAAATAGTACTACCGTAGAGGGAATTAGTTTTGAGGGAATGATCGATTCCCATAAGACGAGAAATCATGGCACCCGGTTCGTGACTCTTATCTGAACTAAACTACTCATGCTACGGGTGACCGATATGTCACTACCGAGAGTTTGTCTAATCAACTCCTGCGTTTTGCACGCGACCGAAGATATGGGAGCGAATTGCTGTTCAAAAGCAGTGATTGATTAATCGTGACCTGTTTGCTATCTGGTCCTGAGCCTCAAGAATCAGCTTCTATTAGGTGATAATTGACAATTCAGTAGTGCACCGAAATCCTAGTCTTTTACGTTAGATTCACAGAAGTGGATTGATTGCTTTTGTGTCCTATTTTTCTTACATCGATTCTCCTACCTAGAAAGTTTTGAAATAAATACTTTTCATATCCCACAGCCCTTTACTTGAAAGATGTACGGTTAGAAAATTAAAGAAGCGTTGCCGTAGGGGGCGTCTAGCCGCCAGTGGTTTGTGTTCATGACGGTACGTTTATTGTCGAATGAAATCTGGGGGACACCCCCAGACCCCCGGATTATAACAGTTTAGATCAAGGATCAAAGCAAGGAAAGATGGAATATGTTTTTCCAATAGGTACATGATGACAGAGGTTATGGAGATGTAGAAAAACATCTGCTAATTCGAGTAGGCACTATAGCTTCCTCACTTGAATCACATGAACGTATAGAATAGTTGGGTAGGTTCGTTATGATACGGGACCATCTGCGATCCAACCCGCGTATACCCTAAGAATTTCAGCTCTCTACGACCATTTATCGCGTAGTTTGAAGCGTTACATGGAAATTGTCAACATTTCATGTTCGCTCATGCGTATAGATCCAAGTTACACAACGATTCAAGTGAAATTAATTTGGAACTTCTTCTTCTTCTTCTAGTGCCGTCTCCGTTATCGAAGGTTGGCGATCACTTCAGCAAACTTTTCTCTGTCTTGAGCAAGGTGGAATAAATCAGCTGCTCGGTCAATACCCGTCCAGTTCCTAATATTAGATAACCACGATGCTCGTCTTCTACCAACACCCCTTTTTCCGCTGATCTTGCCCATCATAATGGTATGCAAGAGGCCATACTTGGTTCCCCTCATGACATGCCCCAAGTAACCCACTTTTCTTCTCTTTATAGCGGTCAAAAGCTCCCGAGATATTGAATTGTGCTCCAGAATGTAGTCATTGCGCATTCGAGCGGTCCATGGGATCCGTAGCATTCGACGAAATAACCACATTTCAAATGCTTCCAGCCGGTTAACGTCCGCTGCCTTCAATGTCCATGACTCTATTCCATACAGCAATATCGACCAAATGTAACATTTGACGATGCGCCAGCGCAAAGGAAAAATGATCTCCCGACTACATACAATGGTTCTCATGTTATTGAACGCACCTCGTGCTATCTCAATGCGGCTTCTGATCTCTCCCTCCAAAGACCATGTCTCTGAAACCCAATGACCTAGGTACTTGAACCGGGCCACCTGCCCAATCTGCTGATTGTCAACCGACAATTGTACAGCCACCCGTCCGGTCTTGCTAATCACCATGGACTTTGTCTTTGCAACATTTATGGAAAGACCATATTCTTTGCCCGCCGTGGAGACTCTATCCAATAGAGCTTGCAGTTCTAACTCAGATCGGGCTAGGAGAACTGTGTCATCTGCATACCTTAAGTTGGAAATATGTACTCCGTTCACTGGAATACCCATATCAGAATCCTCCAGAGCTTCTTTGAAAACCTGTTCTGAATAAATATTAAAAAGAAGCGGTGACAGCGTACATCCCTGTCTCACACCCTTGGCCACACCGACTCGCTCAGAGAGAGATCCACCAATACGCACCTGGGCAGTTTGCCCCCAATAGAGGTTCCGTATCAGCCGTATGTCCTTATAATCCAAACCAACGTTCTCCAAGATCTGGATAAGCTTCCCATGCTTCACATTATCAAAAGCTTTTTCGAAGTCAATAAAACATGCATAGACTGTACATTGCTGGTCCAAACATTTCTGTACTAGGACTTGCATTGCGAAAAGGGCTTCCCGTGTTCCAAACGCGCTTCGAAAACCAAACTGGGAATCACTGACTTCGGCTTCTACTTTCCTCCACAAACGGTAGTGCAAAACACGCAGAAGAATTTTCAATGCATGGCTCATTAAACTTATTGTCCTATGATCACTGCATTTCTTTGCATTGGGCTTCTTAGGCAAAGTTACAAACACAGAATTCAGCCACTCTACAGGCAGATCACCACTATTGTAGATACGATTATAAAACTCAGTGAGCCTTGCAATGCTATCGTCATTCATGAGCTTCAACATCTCTACACTAACTTCATCCTGGCCAACAGCTTTTCCTGTCTTGGCAGTTTTAATCGCGTGATGCACTTCTTCCTCCAAAATTGGGGGGCCCTCCATTTCCTCACGGGAAATCAAGTCATACACCTGCCGATCATCGCCAAACAAATCCGCCACATAATTCTCCCAGACACGACATTTATCCTCTTGAGAAACCGCAACCTTCCCGCTTTCATCCATTATGACTGATGGGTAATTCTTCCTGCCCGTGAAGGTTAACTCACGGATCTTCTTATGCATATTAAAGTCATCATGGATACTGCTCAAAAACTCGATTTCATCACACTGTGCCATTAACCACTTGATCCTCGCCTGCCGAGCTAGTGCTCGGATTCTTCTGTGCAACGCCTCATACTCACCACTGCCTTTATTTTTCAATAAACGTCGTTGCTCCATCATTTCGAGAATGTCATCAGTCATCCATTTCTGCTTCTTCTGGGGAACCTCACTGAGATTGTCCTTAGCAGCAGTATTAATGGCATCCTTTAACTCAACCCAGGCATTCTCGATGTCGGTATACTGTACATTCTTGACTGCATCGTTCATTTGGTCAGATGCTTTTTGTGCTACACTTGCAGACTTAAGTAGTGACGGGTTAACTCTTCTTAAAACCCTAGGCTGGGCCCCACGAAGACTCAAACGAACTACTGCAACCACAGGGTTGTGATCCGAGTTCACATCTGCACCAGGATACGTTTTCACACATCTTATTGCATTTCTGAAACGTTTTTTAATTAGTATGTAATCAATCTGATTACGCACCACCCTGCCAATCCGGTCCTGGGGAGACCTCCAGGTGTACAGTCGACGTTTCGGAAGCTTAAACCATGTATTAGTCACTACGAGGCCAGCATCTTGGCAAAACTCAACTAGCCGGTCACCTCTTTCATTCCTGCAACCAAGTCCAAAGTTTCCAACTATTCCTGGGACACCACCTTCACCAACCTTGGCATTATAGTCCCCAAGGTATATGTTCATTTCATGTTTCTTGATTATCCGGCCAATTCCGTCCATCTGATTATACAAGGTCTCCAACTCCTCAACGGGCTTATCCGCTGTCGGAGCGTAGACCTGTATGATGTTAACATTGATTGGGTTCCCTTTCAGTTGCAGCATCAAGACCCTATCTGAAACCGGTAGGAAGTTAACCACCGAACCAGAGAGCTCCTTTTTTATCATAACCCCCACCCCATTCGGGTGGCCACTATCATTGCTGCCGGAATAAAATAGGACTGTATCGTCTCTCACACATTATCAAAGTATTATTCCTGACCGACCCCCCAAGTTTGAACTCATTTCAACGATATTTAGGGTAGTTATGGGTGTTCCAATTATTTCACGTTTGCGCATGCGCAGACGAAAGTTACGGTACGTTTTCAATGATTTTGGTATGGGACCATCTGTGACTCAACCCGCACCTACCCTCAAAATCTCAGCTCACTTCGACCATTATTTCGGATAGTTGTGGTTGTTGCAAGGAATTACCACAGACAGACACGGAACCAAATAATGTTCCTCGATGTCTGAAACGGAAAATGGTAGTGGAAATTTTCATTTTGGAGGACATGAACTTTTTTTCACTCAGTCATTTAACATGTTAAATAAATTTGGATAATAATTATCAACATTGCAACGATGGTATTGTAATAAGTATAGTACTTCACCAATAGTCATTTTATCACCCTTTGAGGATCGAGCTGTTGAATCCATCCAGCAGCACTGGCAACCGTGGTTCGAGATCCGACCCCAGACAATGGGGAGGGCGGCGGGACTTCAGTTGACTTGCCGCCCAGTTGATGGAGGGAGGAGGTTTGGGCCTCTTCTGGCTGTGCCGTCAGGCGGCTTCTCTCCTCTCCATTGAAGGTTTGAGTTCAGCTCCGGGCCCCAGGGTGCCCCCATGGTCCACCGGCCACACGCTGAACAGCCTTTCTCCTGAATGCAGACCACATAAACCCTCCTCCTGTTAGGAATCACGTGGTCATCTATTCAAGTATGAATTCTGGGTAGCCCACCCTTTTGAGATCTGCTGCTAACCCACTATGCCACACACGGCGCCAAGTGATGGTTGCGCTAATCACCCTAATCTGGCCAGGCCGGATGTCTGCCAATCCTGCTGCTGCTTGTAGCAGCTCATCCACCTGGTACTTACGGATCTTGGCAGTATTGACGTCAGGGAGGGATCGGGATCCAGAGACCACAGAGACGTCAATGATGAAGGCCTCTCTTGGTGTCACCACCAAGAGATCTGGTCGATAGCTCTGCTCCACCAGGTTGAATTGGGGCTCAAGCCACACCGGCTATCCTTTGCGTCGTGCATAAACATGCAAAAGGTCCAGAGCAGCATTATGACGGGTGCACCTAGGTCGGACCATGGAGGGGCAGACCTGGAGGTCATGAGAAGCCCTTTCATTTATGTTGTGACAACCCATTCGACAGTGATGGGTAGTTCCGGAACGCCTCATCCCAGTGGGCAGAGAACCAGAGGGAACCTTCACCAGACCTAGGGATTTCCAGCCATGCATTCTTGCTGACGGGTTCCTGATCCATGCAGTGCTGGCTCTGGTGTCCTGTGGTTTCACCAATTCTGCTCCATCAGTGGTGCTATGAAGCCGCTGTGCTCTGGCACGGTCGAGTCGTGCTGACCATTGCTGTTGCTCACTAGTGTCGTCAAAGAGCTGCGTGCGGACATTGCCTAGCCTGTTAGACCTTATTGCAGGTAACTGGGTGAGCAACTCCACCACGCATATGCCCCTATCACCTACCGGTCCGTGGATATAAGAATTAGCAGAGTCAAATGGTAGTCTCAGCCATTTTCTCGTGTGGCCTCTGGTTGCCACATCCATTTGCTTCAGGGTAGCAGTGGCATTGCAGGGGGGGGGGGGGGGTTGCAGGGGCATTGTATTCCCCAGTACCAGTTGATGCTTCATTGATGGAATTCCGTGATCCCACAATATCACCAGCTTTTGTAGAGGCTTCAGGGGGGCTCTGTCAATTTTCTCAAGCATGGACGCTACTTTGCTGGCTGTATTGCGACATACACCCTGGGCTCCAAATGGGACCCCCAGATATGTCCATCGAACATTATGTGGAGAAGCTCTTATGTATTCACCATCAACGTCAATAGTGAAACCTTCCGATGGCACCACTAGTCGGCCACCTCTTGCCACAGCGCCTCTTGCCTCTTGTACAGCGATTTTCTGAGATTGAGGGTTAGCCCCACCTGTTCCAAGGCACCATTGAGTGCTCTTACCTGGGCCTGTATTCCTGCCCTCGATGTAGCAATCAATACAACATCATCAGCAAAGGCAAGCGAGGACCAATGCCGACCTGCGTGGAAGTAACCCACTCTGGAGGATAGGGCTAATAGGACATAATCCATGACCACATTGAACAGGGTGGATGACAGGGGGTTGCCCTGCCTAATTCCCCTCGCATTCCTCAGCCACGGACCTACCCCAATTCTTGTTGATCCATTTTGGTAGACTGCTTCAATGTATTCCACCAATTGGTTGGGCCATTGCCTGGCTTTTACTATACTCATGATGACAAGATGAGAGACTCTACCAAAAGCCTTCTCAACACCAAGAACTGTCATATGTAGCTCCCTTCTCTTGCGGTTGGCTTCAACTAAATTGTATTACATGCTGCCACATTCATTGCCAGCCCGTCAACGCCCCTGCGGAGCCCTCTTTGTTGCTCTACATGAGTAACAGAGGACTCTAATCGTTTTCCTAGGATCTTATGGAATTGGCGTACAACTACTGATGGGACTGTAATTGGGTGGTAGTCTGCTTCTGTTTTCGGCATATTACTCTTTGGTATCATCGTGGTTCTGGCCTGCGAAAGCATGGAAGGCATGACCCCCCCGGCGCATGATGATGTTGAAGAATAACACCCTCAGCCCACAAGGCACAGCCCTCCATACCCCCGCCTGCAGCCCATCAGGATCGCATGCTGTCTTGGTCGGTTCAGAGGTACGGATGTCATCCTCTGTTACTGTTGCTCATACTTGGTGCATGGACAGGTCCTGTGGGTGTCGCACCACCTCAGCAGTCCATTCCCGGGAGGGTAGTGTCCATTGATCAGCCCAATAATGCCGCAATTCTTGGTCTGTATGCCAGGCTTGTGCTCTTCCATTGCCCAGGATATCTTCTGCTATGGCAGTTCTATCCCCACCCCACTTCCTCCTGAACCTAGCAAATCTAACGCTTCTCGTTTCTGGTGGTGCATCATTACTCCGAACGTGGTCTCTGGGGGGACGAGGTGCTGGACCACTGATGTGTGATAGCCAGAGAAGTAGATCGTTCTGGGGGTTCTGGTCTTGCACGACCATTCTCGCCGCGTTTATCAGTGGCTGATGGCCTTGGTCTTGTTCTGCCACCCGTCGAGCCAAGCCAATACCCATCAGTATTGCATTGTCAAACGAGTGCTGGGAAACCTCCTGTCGGGGGTTTGACTGTGCTGGAGTTTCATTGTTGGTCTGAACAGGATTCCCACGTAACTGCTCCAATACATCCCGGTAATGTGGTCTTGCTCGCACTCCTTCCACAGATTTGATTGTTCTATCAACCATTTTTGTGGTAGGAGCTCGGTTCATATGGGTGTTCTGTATTGTGACCTCCAGCTGAAGCTCCATTGCTGCCGTGATGCTAATTTCCTCTTGTGACCAGTATCTTCATCGTTTTGGGCCTGTCTCATCGAAGGCACGCTGTTCTGGATGAGCTGATCTAATATGTTCAGGAAGTCCTGTGCGTGAGCCAAAAGTTCTTTCACAGTGGCCACACTGATGTTCCTGCATTTGAATCCAAGACTTCCCTTCCTTCGGTAGTGAGGGGGCAAAAAACTTCTTGGGATTTCCAAGCCTCGGGCCAGTGACCTAACGCAATGCAATTTAATACACGGTGTCAGCTGCCACAGCTGGAAACGGCGGAACCCCCTCGGCAGTTTTTGGCGGAGTGGGGTCTGGCCATACTCTCCTCGGAGAAGGCACCACGTGCCAAAGGAGAGGAGGTGGGTTGGGTGGCAGGAGTGGGGTAGAGGGAGAACTGTGTGGGCGACGGGGAGGAGAGCCGAGTATTATGCGGACAGGACGCGGATGCTTTCCAGCCCGGTTTACCCCCGTTAAAACATGTTCCATGTTAAAAAAATAAATAAAATAAATAAGAACACTGAGAATTTCCGGACTAAATCAGGACAGTTGGGAATCATGTATGAAAAGCAAGTGAAGTGACAGCCATTCCAGGCTGGGGCTTTTCGTCCGACTGCCCTGCCAACGTCGCAGACGTGATCGGCTGTCCTCCAGTGGGGGAATCAGAATTCGACATGATAATTATTCAGCTCTTGGCAACTCATTGCTTCGCCCCCTTGTGGAGAGAGGGGTTCGCCCAACAGCCACGTGGGTCATACTGGACAGGTCACGGCGCTCGAGGTTACTTCAGTGATCTCACGGGAACTGGTTTATTCCACCTGATAGGGCCGTTGGGCTAGGAATCACGCATGAAATGCTACGTTAAATTGGCGTCCATGAAAATGGTTGATATGGAAAATCGATTATTATGGTTTCACATGCAGGGCGACAATACAACATAGAAATTATGTCATCCTCATGATGTATTGCTTATTTTAAAAAGCGTTCCATGACGAAGTGAAGTATACATTTGTCCTGTTGAAGCGTCGCAAAAGAGACCTTTCCATGGGAGCAGTTAGCGTAATTGCTAGGGAAGAACAAACACCCTCCACTTTCAAATACAACATTTCGAGGAGAAAATTCTACCGCATCCCTTCAACAATCCCTTCTTTCCTCACATTGTCATTCGCGGCAATCCACCTCTGAGCAGAAAATCTTGACTTACCCCTACATAATTCCCTCCGCCCACCCGTTTCTCGGCGTAGCTAAAAGGACCATCGCTCCCGCTGATAAAAGACAAGCGAAACTTTTGCACGGTGTAGCATTTCCTGCCTGTACCTCCATTCTACCGGTAGGTTAACTTTTCTATGCTTCACGCGACGATGCCGCCCTGAATGTTTGACATCCCATCCTTGAAAAGCCGTGAAGTGCACAAGTTTACATCCTTTATGACCTGAATCCTAAATCCGCCGCTGCCTTCATCCTATTTATTATTCATTCATCTGCCTGAGCCGTTGGGGGGGGATCTAGGTCGCGAGAGTGAGGCGTATTGCTTGTACAGGTAAACATACGTGCTTGAGGGCAGGCAATCTCGGATTGCGGTGAGTGGACCCCCACCTATCCTTTAGCTATTTTATAAAAGAACATTCATTTCAATGTCTGTCATTCGCTTACCATCGATTTAATGAAACTAATGAAACTAAAGTTCATACGAATTCGATGGTCTAGAACGACTAGTTTATGTTGGTATGAATCGCCACGTTTAATTTACTCTTCATGTTCAGTCCATGCATTGCTATAAATGACCCAGTGTCAATTTTAGCTCCAATTTTAGCTCATAGACTCCATTTGGAGCTTCTCCGTGATGTCGGTAATTTAATTGCAGTATCAAATATGTTTCATGCAAGCAAATCCGAGTCCCGTTGTGAGGTGGTACTAATAAATTATTGCCTGGCATTCTTCTTCATTGTTTATATTCCACTACCCCCATCTCCTGTAACACAGCATGTTGACCCCACGGACCTCCCAACCGGTAATTTAGAAACGTGAAAGCCAAATCGGCTCCCGTCCTTTGTTTCGAGATTCCCAAACGGCTCCCTGAATTCTCAAAAAGACGATTCCCACTCGGCTCCCACTACGTAGGCATGGCAGATAGTAAACAATCCCACCTGAGCAAACTGTAGTGAAAGAATGATAGGGCTGGGTTATGTTACTCCTACAAAGCCTAATAACACTGAACTCTACAACATTCGAGATGGGCCCAACCGTTGCAATGCCAGTTTGCTTCAGTCAATTCGTGATAATGGAAGGAAAAAGTTCTATGCTGAGTCGCATGTGTAAAAAACTGTTGGTGATTGAAAATTTTACATTTTCGTTCCATAAAAATCTCGCTGATGACGCGGAGCGCTGGAAATGTACGACTCGTGGCTGTAAGTCCTATTTTGAGCGAAACACCCTTGGTGAAATTTATGATAAGCACCTAGAACATAACTATCCAAATCTAGAGGACACAGTTTTAAGAAGGAAGGATATTAGTAATAATTCAAAGCGCAAAGCTCTAGATAATGTGCACGAGACCAACACATTTTTAACCACACCTCAATCGTGGCAGTCCTAAGTCTGCATGAAGTGGGAAGGAATTTGCGATGATGAAAGCGGGAGCCGTTTGGGGATTTAGTATTCCTATGGACGGGAGCCGTTTGGGAAAAACGGGAGCCGAGTTAGCTATAGCCTTTAGAAATTCTGAACGCTGAAAATTCATGGTCGCTGAGCCTTTGTGGGACCCTTGACATATTCCCAAACGTTCACCTAATTTGGGTGATTCGTTTGGCCGTGAACACAAACTAGTACCTATCAACAAATTGGTAAAAAAGTACAGCTATCAAGTAGGTAATCCAATATAACTATCTTTCTCCAAATGAAAGATTATAACGTTATTAAACTTGTCTTGAGCTAAACAATTTTTTGAGACCACCCGGAGCATTGTACGTTCAGCCGTTCGTGTGCAGCAAAAAGCTTCGTCAACACGATCGTGAATCAAACGGCATAAATCCGGCCCAGATAATCATCACCAGGGAGCACCTGATTATAATCAAGTAAGGCTGTATTCGAGTGATGGACTATTGGGTTTTGTTGGTAGGTACTTCTGAAACTTGAACAAAGCCAATCAACCCAATAGTCCACCACTTATCAAATGAAATAATATCGCAGAACAACCAATTCGAATTCATACAGCCATCCTTGATTATAATCAGGTGCTCCCTAGTGATGATTATCTGGGCCGGATTTATACCGTTTGATTTACGATCGTGTTGACTAAGCTTTTTGCTGCACACGAACGGCTGGACGTACAATGCTCCGGGTGGTCTCAAAAAATTGTCTAGCTCAAGACAAATTTAATAACGTTATAACCTTTCATTTGGAGAAAGATTTGAAGTGTTATTGATGGGTAAATTATTACACAATGGTAAATTATTACACAACGGCAACTTATTACACAACGGTACATTATTTTCCTTACGGTAAATTATTACACAACGGTTCATCTACCAAGAGGGGGCTGGATTTTGTTGATCGGTACTTTTGTAACTTGAACAAACGTTGAAGTATTTTTGATGGGTAAATTATTGCACAATGGTAAATTATTACACAACGGTAAATTATTGCTCAAAGGTAAATTATTACACAACGGTAAGTTATTACACAACGGTAAATTATCACACAACGGTTCATCAACCAAGAAGGGGCTGGATTTTGTTGATCGGCCTTCAATCACCGTTGAAGTATTATTGATGGGCAAGTTATTACACAACGGTTCATTATACATGACCACGAAGGTAGGTAATGACCACAGAAAACAGTGATATACGCAGAAGGGGCACCCATTTCACTCCATATCAACAATTTTCCTTCAGAACTTCATTATTTGCGTTTCTTTTTGCCGTTCTAGTTACTGTTTGTCATTGACAGAATTATTTTAGCAACATTTAACTCGTGATTTAGATAGGTACCTAGTAACGAGTACGGGGTTAGGTACTAACCTACGGAGGGTCTGCGCTCCATAAGATGTATAGAATAGTACATAAATATTATAATTATATAGACGGGTTATCTATACAGAGAGCTGTGATCTGTAACCGAAGGGTATTCTGTTCAAAATAATAAACCGTTGTGCAGGGATTTGCAACGTTTTTTTTCTCGTAATTTGTGACATAGTTGATACATACTCTTTGTTATTAGTGAAATGTTCAAGTAATAATGCAATAAAAATAGGTATTAAGATGATTTTGTTCGACAACTTTTTGCACTCAAAGCTATTTTTAAGGTACCTATTCGACAATAACTTTTTAATGTGATGGTTGCTCTTGCATGTTTTCGAGGGTAACAGGCGACCCATCCCCGAAAAAGTGAAAGGTACAATAGCGCCGCTTGGGAAGCGGCGCGGCGGCTCATCCCGGGGAGTGGAGGGTCCTGTCATCAACCCGTCCCGGTAAATATGCGCATGTAAACAATGAGAAGCCTGGTGAAAGGACAGGTGATAAGAAGAAGTTGGCGTGGTCAATCGCAAGGCGAGGCAGTTGAACCTATAGTGAATAGGCATTGCAATGGAGGAGACCGTAGTTGTAAAAGTAGTTCTTTCGACAGAACAAAGCGTAAAAGTATCCCAACCCTGCACAAGTCCATAGACGAGGTGCTCTCTGTGATGCAAACAATGGACATTCGCACCAGCATTTTTTCTTCTACTGACGAATGAGAAGCACATCGTCATATTCACTTGTGAGACAAATCTACGATGCCTCGTCACGTGCAACAGGGTGTATATGGATGGAACGTTCGACTACTCACCCAACTTTTTCGTCCAGCTGTTTACAATCCATGGGTACGTTCTTATTTTTAAATCAATAGGTATACTTTCATATAAAATCGTGGCAAAATAATAAATAAAACGCTGCAAATCCCTGCACAACGGTTTATTATTTTGTATAGAATACCCTTCTGTTACCCTTCTGCTCTATGTATAGATAACCCGTCTATATAATATGATATGTACTATTCTATACATATTATGTAGATCGCAGACCCTCCGTAGGTTAGTACCTAACCCCGTACTCGTTACTAGGTACCTACCTAAATCACGAGTTAAATGTTGCTAAAATAATTCTGCCGATGACAAACAGTACCTAACAAAAAAACACACATAATGAAGTTCTGAAAAGAAATTGTTGATGAGGAGTGAAAAAAGTTGCAAAAGTACCTACCAATAAACTCCAGCCCCTTCTACGTAGATGGTATAATGAACCGTTGTGTAATAATTTACCGTTGAGTAATGATTTACCGTAGTAATAATTTACCCATCAATAATACTTCAACGTTTGTTCAAGTTTCACTACCTACCAACAAACTCCAAAAGAGCCATCATTTTTCAAATTAAATAATATCACAGAACAACCAACTCGACTTCATACTCCGCCAATATAATCAGGTGATCCCTACCAATGATTTTATCTCCGCCAAATTTCCTATTGTGGGCGCGTCTCTGGTTAGGAGATTTGGTTTGAATTGTATACAATTTCATTCACACTGGAGTCGAAAATGCCTGTCGGTGCAAACTTCGGGGCCTTACTGTGAACGAACGGCTGGACGTACGATGCTCCGGATGGTCTTAAAAAACTCGCAAGTTCAAGAACTATTTAAAACCGTAAAAATATTTACGTAAAAAAATGGTATAGGCGTTTTGAAAATTTCAACCCCTATTTTGAACCCCTAAGGGCCGGTTTCACCAACGTAAACGAAGGTGTTGATCTCAGTTCAAATCGCGGTTCAAATCGTAAACGGAGATTGTCCGTCAGGTTGGGTTTCACCACGGGAGTTTAACCCTGAACTCAGTTCAACGGGAGTTCAGCGTTGAACGCTCGATTTTGGCCAGTCAGCAGTGATAAACTCGGTTCAAGTCTACTTTTCCCTCCCGCTTATCCATTCACATCAACAATGTCTCGATCACTAGTGCGAGTTGTTAACATGATTTTCGACGAAGATGGAAGTGATGAACTCAACAATATTATAATTCGCCGCCCGAGGTAATTCCGCCAGAGGACAGAACATTTTGAACATCTTGATGAGTGACTTTTGTGTCGAGATACAGACTCTCGAAAGAATCTACGAAAGATAGATAAATACAATGTATAGTGAATGTTTCAGCATACAAACCCAAACTGAACCATTCATAATCACGTTTTCGGTGTGCATCAATTATTATTCAAAGAGCTGATGATAAGAATTCAATGAGACTACGCAAGCTGTGTGGTCTACTCCACTGCACAAACCAGGAAACGTATTTTGCAGAGAGGAAAAGCCGACATAATGGGAAAATAGGATAAAAATTCAATGATTCCATAAGTAGTCGTGACATTGAATTATAGCGTTTATTTTATTTTCTGTCTACGGTTAGCGGTCAAAATAATCACATGCTCGCCATTTAGGCAAGTGATATAAGGAACTTTGTCACTTTCTGAAGGTTCAAGTAATCACCAAATGTAATATTTGTCATAAATGCAAATTTGGTGACGAAAATGAATGCGTAGGAACTGGTGGAAGAGATTCAAAACAGTGTCGAATATCTCCCAGTGGCTTTCTACTAGGTCGCAGGGAATCTCGCGCTCACTGGCTGTGAAGATCGGTTCTCCCTTGACTCGTTTTGTTTCCATTAGGAATAAGGAAAACGGGACACAAAACACAGAAAAACAACTACGTTTAGCGAGAAAAAAAGGGGAAAAACAACGTGTAGGTAGGGAAAGCAAAAACAGAAATGGTTAGCTGGGCTTCTCGTTCCCACGTTTATCAAAACAGCTGACACCCCCAATTTTACCTCGTTATCACCTGATCGTATCATCAAATCATCGAATAATCGAACCCCTGCCTTCCAAATCAGAGTTCAAACTGTGGATCAACAGCAGCTCGAACTTGGTTTTCGTTGATCTTAGTTCAACATGAACTCCGATCCTAGAAACTCGTTTAACTTCGTGAAACCCAAAACTTTTTAAACTGAGATCAATCCATCGGTTACGATGAACTAGGTTTCCGATAAACCGAGTTCATGGTTTAGTGGTGAAACCGGCCCTTAGAGATGACTCACAGTAACGTCGAGCTTCGAGGACCAACTAGATGCCGAACGGAACCTATAACCCGAATTTCATCAATTTTTTTTCATGGTAACTAAGAAAAGTGGCCCGTACGGCGTACGGCGGACAGACAGAAATATTTTTATTGCAGTTTTGGATTCTACATACCTTGAAACGTAAACCATCAAATTTTGAGGGGGGGTAAGAATTTTTTTTTCATGCTCGATTCCAATGGTTCATTATTGAAAATAATAAACCCAAAATAAATGAAATTAAATACATGTAATACAAACATAAATACACGTAGAGTATGTATACATGTAGATCCAGGTGGATTAATACACTCATCGCACGACAATCCCCCGAAGACGACCTCTATCTCTATGTAAAGAGGGTTAGCACCCACTTCGGGGGAATTCTCGATCGTCCCGAGTGATTTGATTAATGCATTGTTTATTGTTGACTATATACCCCGTAATCTCTATTATTACGACTTTTAAAGACTTGTTGTTTAACATGATGTTACCTAGAACTAATTGTTGGACTCCCTAAAATCAGGTGTTTGAAAAGAAGTTAAAAGTTTCAGTTCTTGTTCTGTGATCTCGATTTCTGCATCAAAAACTATAATATTGTCGAAATAATACACTAGTCTAGTTTTATTTGCTTCGCGTTCTATCGAACATTACCACGGGGATGAGTTGAGAACAACAGAGTTCTTTAAGTTCTTTCGCAGGCTGGGATGGATCGCCGGTTTCCCGTTTTCGACTAGTTTATCGATGCGGGGTGCGGGGTTAATACTTTTCGACACTGCCAGTCGTAGGTCACACTCAGGGTTTACCAAAGTTGCTCGAACGTTCGAAAGTTGCTTGTTTTTCATCGCGAGGATGGTTGAAAATCCAGCTCGCATAGGTAGGTAGGTGGCGGAGAAGAGAGTGAGAAGTTTCAGGGCAATATCATGAAGTTTGAATTACGACAGAAGGCTTTTGCAGCAGAACTCATTTTGATTGGCTAAGTTATCCTTGCAGTTCCTCTCCTTTTCTAACTTTTAGTTCTTCTTGCACATCATCAGGTACTGAGATCGCGAAGATATTGAATATTTTTTGGAAAGGATTAGTGTCACCGGCGACCGCGTATTCAGGGCATAAATGCGCAAATTCACTCTTCAACGATTCCAAATGCATAATAATGTTTTCAATAATGATACCAGTATCATAATTCTCATCAAACTCAGTGTACCTATCATGATAAAATCTTTCAGTGTGGAAAGTTGCCATCATTTATTTGGTGAGCCACATTTGAATTTTATCTTCAAATACAAATAATATGTTTATCATGTCTTTCAAATTCAAATTCCCAGATCCTTGAAGTTGCAACTTCACCTTATTCAGATGTACAACAAACAGGTGAACAGTAACTATCACTCTGGGTACGCGAACAAGTACAGTGACCTACGATCGATTCTATGATTACACAGCTGTCAAGAAACAAATAAAAAACGCTGCTAATTATTATACAACGTTTTATTATTTAACTGCATAGATGCCCCTTCTGCGTAGATCGCTGTTTTCTGTGGTCAATACCTACCCTCGAACTCCCTCTAGGAAACCCCTAAATTGAGTATTCAAGCGACTTTAGTACTCTCCAAGGGGTGGAAAATAGGGGATGAAAATAATTTCAGAACGCCGTAGCTCGAAAACTTTCAGTAGAAGGGTAGGTATGGTTTTTTAACGTTTTCAAATTGATCTCAAACTAATGAATTTTTTGAGACCACCCGGAGCATTGTACGACCAGCCGTTCGTTTGCACCAAAAGGCTTCGTCAACATGATCGTGAATGAAACGGTATAAATCCGGCCCAGGTATCATTGCTAGGGAACACCTGATTATAATCACGGATGGCGGTATGGTTGTTCTGTGATATTAATATTCATTTGAAGAATGATGGCACCTTTTGATGTTGTTGATAGGTAATTTAATAACCCGAACAAACGTTAGGCTTCATGAATAACAACAAATTAACCCCGGGCCGGCTCTAGTATTCGATTTAGGGCTTTCCTCGGTGGAGCTTGAGGGAAGGTATTCACCATAGAAAAAAGTGATCTGCACAGTTTTCATTTACGTATACTCAGTTTAAATTTTACCGTTGTGTAATAATTTGCATCGTTTTTTTTATTCCGTTTTCGGATTCTGCTTATCTTGAAACGGTTGATTTTTATTTAATTAATTAATTAATTTATTTTATATTTTTCTTCTTCATGCGCGATTCCGAAGGTTCATTATTGAAAATAATAAACCATTACCTACTCTTTTCTTTCTTCCTCCTCTCTTACCTACTTATATTTTAAGTAGGGTATTCAGTTTTATAAAAAGTCTAGCGGACTACTCCTGGGTACCTCGCGGGCCACTGGTGGTGCACGGACCATAGGTTAAGAACCATTGATCTTGAGCCAGCCCTCAAACGGCGCTCCAGGGTATACTACAACTGCACGACTGACCAGTCTTGCATGTTTTGGCCTACCTACTCGATCGTTAATTTCTCGAGGATCCTCGGATGAAAGGTCATCCATTCATCCCTCGTCAGAAGGCCCGTCAATATAATCTGATCCAAACTACATTAACGGTTTTGGTACTGTTTACCGGCTTTTAAGGTATCTTAATTCGTAATGTAGAACTACTTTCACTTGTGAGGAGAATTCCGAAAATTTCTCGGATACGATAAAAACAAGAGATTCGAGTTTTAGAGCATGCGTAGTAGCCTCCTCCTACCCAAACCTACCCCACCTTTAGGCCACGACACTGGTGATCCCTCAACTACAGCTCATCACAAAGGTAAATATAGAGAAGCTGGAGGACTAGACCAGGATATTGGCAATGACAAGCAATTCTGTGATTGAATGGAGGAAGATGCGGCGTTTTATTCGATCGTAAACGGTTCAAGAACCAAATTTGCACAATTTTAACCAAAATGCCATTAGAAATTTTGATTTTGAAATACTTGAAATCAGGATTTTCCTTTCTCACATGCATTATTGACATTTTCATGTCTTTGCCCTGGCACATAGCACAAAAAACTGTCACGAAATTGCGTAACGAAATTGTGTTACAGTGCCTTTATAATGATTTCCGCTTACAACGACGCCGTTGTTAGGTTTGATCATTTTCTACACTTTTTAACCCACAAAAATCGTTCACCACTCGTTGGAAAGCTCTCGATTTAACGAACATTTTCATGTTCTCCATAACATATTGACTATACGAATAGCGGAGCTATGGGCATAACTGTTCTCATATTTTGTTTACAAACTAATGATCGTGAGTGTAGAAGATAATTAATCCGGAATCGTCTATTTTTTTCTGATGATTTTCGCTTACAACCGATTCGTTGCTACGGAACTTTATCTTCGCCAGTTATCATCGTACAAAAATCGTTCACCACTCGTTGGATAGCTCTCGATTTACCTAACCATATTACGTTAACCACTGCGGAGTGCGTGGCCGACAAGCTGCGGTATGAGCGTGATTGTTTAAATAATTGTTTACACACAGGTGATCATTCTCAATAATTTAAATTGTCAACACGAATGCAAGCTTCATATAAGTTTCTGATGATTTTCGCTTACAACCGATTCGTTGCTACGGAACTTTACCGGTTATTATCATACATATACAAATTGGGAAGAGATAGAGCCGCGAGAATGGTTTCCAACCACCAAGCAAAGATTATACATACGTGCCAAATTCTTACAGAAGAACGACGCGCTCAAGCACAATGGAGGGAGGCTCAGCGCTCTGCTGAAGGTCTATTGGCCAAATTCAAATCCACTCTTCAATCTTAGCCGACATTTCATTTAAACAATAATACAACGTTTATTACATTAATCGAAGAACTGAGTCTAATTACCAATTCTTTTATGATCAACACTACAACTTAGATTGCGACTTTATAATTAGGTACCTACCTAATTTGGTAGGTGAGAAGGAAGGAGGGGAAAGACATGAAAATGTCCCAATGCGTTGCAGACTCGTATGCAAGCGTTTATCAACGTTTTTTAACCTCCTAATTAAGGATTTTCAAGGATTTCCAAATCACATTTCAATTCAAAGTTTTGTAATGACAAACCATATCAGCGAATTTTTACTATCGATTTATTATGACGGTTCCCCATAACTTCGATAGTGACGGTAGTGAGGGTGACATGTCATATCACATTGAATGTTATGGCTGATGGAGTCCATGGCATAAATAACCTGAACTCTTCGAAAAAACTCAAGCACCCATCAGTGGACCGGTTCTCACCTACTTCTTACGTTTGGGCACCAATATTGTACAAAGGAAACGTCGGTAGAAGCGCAGACAACACTTCCTTCTAACATCAATGAATAGGCGAGAGTGTATTGGTGACCAGCCCAAAACCACCCTCAATTTCAACTCCTCAAGTCCTTTCTATCGCGCTTTACATGCATTCTGCATATTCATCTGTCTTCTATGACAATTCATTAATAAATCATAAGAACCAAACCTCTATTGATAATTAATGAATTAAATAATAATTAGTTATAAAGAAGCTGAAATTTGCATAGTCATTTTCATGTTCGAATATAATACATGAATCAATCATAAAAACAATAATAATAATGCCAATTGTAAAAACGCTGCAAATCCCTGCACAACGGTTTATTGTTTTGTACGGAATACCCTTCTGTTACAGATCACAGCTCTCTGTATAGATGACCCGTCTATATATTATGTAGTATTCTATACATATTATGTAGATCACACAACCTCCGTAGGTTGGTACTTAACCCCGTATACTCGTTACTCGGTGCCTACCTAAATCACGAATTAAATGTTGCTAAAATAATTCTATCGATGACAAGCAGTACCCAAAATAGCAAAAGAAACGCAAATAATGAAGTTCTGAAGTGAAATTGTTGATGTGGAGTGAAAAAAGGTACATACGTACCTACCAACAAACTCCAGCCCCTTCTACGTAGATGGTAATGATGGTATAATGAACCGCTGTGTAATAATTTACCGGTGTGTAATAATTTACTATTGTGTAATAATTTACCCATCAATAATACTTCAACGTTTGTTCAAGTTTCACTATACCTACCAACAAACTCCAAAAGAGCCATCATTTTCCAAATGAAACAATATCACAGAACAACCAACTCGATTTCAGAGTATGGTGAATATAATCAGGTGATCCCTAGTAATGATTTTATCTCGGGCCAATTCCCGATTGTTAGCGCGTCCCTGGTGATGACATTTGGTTTAAATGTATACAATTCGAATTCATTCATCCTTCTGGCTTCTGTTGAAATACTCGTTACTAGGTACGTACATAAATCACGAGTTAAATGTTGCTAAAATAATTCTGTCGATGACAAACAGTAACTAAAATGGCAAAAAGAAACGCAAATAATGAAGTTCTGAATGAAAATATTGTTGATGTGGAGTGAAATAGACGCCCCTTCTGCGTAGATCACTGTTTTCTGTGGTCAATACCTACCCTCGTGGTCAGGTATAATGAACCGTTGTGTAATAATTTACCGTTGAGTAATAATTTACCGTTGTGTAATAATTTACCGTTGTGTAATAATTTGCCGTTGTGTAATAATTTACCCTTGTGTAATAGTTTACCCATCAATAATACTTCAACGTTTATTCAAGTTTCAGAAGTACCTACCAACAAAATCCAATAGTCCATCACTAATCAAATGAAATAATATCGCCTCGTCTCAAAAAATTGTTTAGCTTAAGACAAATTTAATTTTAAAAAACCATACCCTTTTATCAAAAGTTTTCGAGTTACGGCGTACTGAAAATTTCAACCCCTATTTTGAACCCCTTAGAGATGATGGACAGTAACGCCGAGCTTCGAGGACCAACTAGACCCCGAACGGAACCTATAACCCGAATTTCATCAAGTTGTTTTGATGGTAACTAAGCAAAGTGGCCAGTACGGCGTACCGCAGACCGACAGAAATATTTTTATTGCATTTTGGATTCTACATACTTTGAAACGTAAACCATCAAATTTTGAGGGGGGGTTAGCATTTTTTTTTTCTTCCTCGATTCCAATGGTTCATTATTGAAAATAATAAACCAAAAACAATAATGATAATAATGAATTAATTAAAAAGAAGCTGACATGTGTGCATACCTTTGAGGAAAATACTGAATCAATCATAAAAAACATACAATAATAATCAGATACCTAATCAGTTAACTAACCATCTTTGAAGGATAGGTATGTATCTCCGGGTTTCAGAAAGAAAGTTATTATATTCTTTTTATTTCGTTTCAACATGAAAGGATGTTTTTGGAAGTTTCAAATAGGTACTTTTTTATAATTTTTTTTAATTCATGTTTTTTATTCGAAAAGTTCAGTATCGAAAAAAATAAACACTATCCTATACTATGTCGAAGGTTGGAAGAAAGCAAACGATGACCAACTCCGTATCGAGCAAGTATATTGTATTTACGAGGTTTCACTAATTTTGGTCGAAGTAATCAGAGTTTCATTCCACACCATGGCGAATATCGTTTTCTTCCACTCATTTGAAAAGGCGCTTTAACGGAAGAGGAAGGCAGGGGACAGTAGATCAGATTATTTTTCCAGGGAGCATTGTTCGAACGAGTGGGCGGGCTCAATTTTCCAACGAGTGGCTACCGGGAACAGAGGGGTGACTGGACGGGAATGGAATTTCTCGTGAATGGCCAATTCAACCTCCTTTCATCCGTGGGACAATCCGTACTCTTCCTTCACCACCACCGCCGTGTGATTTTTCCATCCTGTCTTTGTAGGGGGAAGAAAAAGGATGTAAGCCATCCTTCGTCATCTGTCCTTTCAGTGTGTTCCTATTGGCGCTGAAACTGAGTTGTATTGATTCAGACTATATCAAGATAGAAGTACTGGTGCTGATCCGTTAAGAGGAATCCATGTAGCATAACTGATTGCATTTTCATACGATGTATATATCTCATGCCATGATGGGACATCATTAGTTGCAGAAAACCCGAAAATGAGAACATTTATTTTGGTTTATTATTTTCAATAATGAACCTTTGGAATCAAGCATGGAAGAAAAAAACATCAACCCCTCCCCCCCCTCCCATTTGATAGTTGGCGCTGCAAGGTATGAAGAATTCGAAAATGGAATAAAAAAAGTCTGTCCGTGCGCCGTACTTAGCACTTTCCTAAGTTACCGTGAACCAAAATGAATGAAAATTGGTTTGTAGGTCCCATTTGGGGTCTAGCGGTTCCGCGAAGCTCGGCATTACTGTCAGCCATCCCTGAGAGGTGACAAATTGACATTTTCACAACGCCGTAGCTCGAAAACTTTCAATAGAATTGTATAAATAAAGCGGTTTTTTTACGTTTTGAAAATTAAAGCATTTTTTGAGACAACCCGGAGGTACTTCCAGCCATTCGTTTCTACCGAAAAGCTTCGTCAACATGATCGTGAATCAAACGGTATAAATCTGGCCCAGATATCATTGCTAGGGAACACATGATTATAATCACGGATGGCTGTGTGAAGTCGAGTCTCTTGGATTTTGTTAATAGGTGCCTTTGTAGCTTAAGCAAACGTCATACTCCATGAATAACAACAAATAAGTATTAATGATTGAATTATTGAATCCTGTGCATTTTTATGAAACTGTAATTCCCGGACCGGGTCCAGTACTCGATTTAGGGCTTTCCTGCGGGGAGCTCGAGGGTAGGTTGACCACAGAAGACAGCGGTCTTCGCAGAATGGGCATCTATAGATACAGGTAAATATAATCCGTTGTGAAATAATTTGCAGCGTTTTTAATTAAATAACTGATTACATTAGGTATACAAGGACGACATTGATGTTGATGAAAATTTTCTTTTTCGTTTATTTGTGGTAAGTAGCCCAATTTCGGGTGTCACAATTATTGGTCAGCGGGTATTTAAATCATGTATAATCCACTCAGCCACCCTGGCTCCCTTCCACTACACAATACAATATTACTGGGTCGCTAGAACGACGTATATTTTGTATTGCATGTCTAATCTCTCACTAAAAATTATGTAAAATGCGAATAGCTAACGTTGCTGAAGTACGTGTACTATAAGTATTGTCACGTACACCAACGAACAGCACTGCCTACGCTATGTTTTTGTAGTATGAACGATGGACAGTAGATATAATAATATGGATCTGGAACAGCCTTGAATTAGATAAGGGTCGATGAACTCTTCTGCCACGAGGGATTTGAATGTATTGCGGGCGTCCGGTTGGGGACCGGAGCGAGGGTGATAGATAACTACAAGGATAGTAACAATGTGGTTGTCGTTGTAAAGAGATGGTAATGGCAAATATTACGCGTATATAGGAGTGTTTGCAGAAAGGATAAAGTTGAACGAATTTCCCAATTAAAACGAATGACTTACCTATCACCAGGGATTTGAATGAACCATCGGAGTTTATTTTTCGCAGCTGATTTTGATGGAAGGTATAGTTGACAAAAAAATATTGTCACAGATATAGAAATTATCGAGAAATTAAAATTACGCTGTGGCGGAAGTGACCTCAAGGTCATCGGCGTTGAGTTTGTTGGGTCTAATATATGGCTTGATGCGACCTATACCCCCTACAATAATAACTAATCTACAATTACAACTATCTAATAATATTGCTGACCATTTGACCTGGCTACCGAGATTCGATAACCTCCGCTGCATCATTTTACTATAATGCAAGTATGTACCCAGCTAATAACAGAAATTGACGGGGGAAATAAAATAAGTCGTTAGATTTCAAAGCCATTTATGCAACTCTAGCGCATTCTTAATGAATCTAGAACCTTTAATATTGATTAGATGTGAACAGTCCGGATAGAATCTTGCATGCTCTTGCCAGGGGTCGTCATTCAAATACCATTCGGCAATTTTTCCTCCGCGCCTGTAATATTTCACCAGGTCCCCAACTTGGTCTTCATAGTGGAAACCTACGCTACTCAGTTGCTACTCAAGGTGTTGTAAACATTTTGGTCATAGCTTGGACGTTTTGAATCTTCCATCGAATGTTTCGAGGTTAGGAGATATTGTAGCAGTATCCAATGCTGCTATTGTTTGTGTTCCTTTATTTTTAGAAGAGGAATTGCACATATTGGTAGGTAGTATGCGATGAACAGTTAACCAACCCCATCCATAAAGTATTGTTAGATTTTGCCAACTCAAGCACCTATGGTTGGGGTGAATTGAAAAATGAAACTTCACACGTAAATCAGTTTTTGTTCAATCCCAGAGAGTTTAATAAATTAATACATTGTTCTGCAGCATAGTGAATACGTAAACATGCACAAGTGCCTACAGTGTTTATGCCACCCGGATCGTGCGATGCCCAAGTACGTGTGTTGAAGTGTAGTCCATTTGGAATTTTCTTATAATAGGCACCTAAATTATCAATTTCCAACCGAAAGATGCAATAAATGAGTGAATCCACTCGTACCATAGCTTTATAAAATCCCATTGCTCCGACGTACCGTAGGGTATTGTTGCCAGGTTCGCAAGACCCGTGGTGTCATCATAATTCACTAGAGAGTGAGTTGAGGACTCCCGTTTTTCCACCGCTTCCCGCTTTCTTCTTCTTCCGTTTCAATGAAACCGCAATAACGCTGGATGAAGATTACGACTTCTACCAACTACATCATCAGCAGAAATGAGAAATAAGATGAATAGAGAACTGAACTCCGAAGGTGAGATCTCTCATGGTTGACATAGTCGGTACAAATTATGTTCCCATTTTTTTTTAGAAAAGGTTGTATTTAGCAGACAGGTTGCTGGCTTGTAGAAGATACGCTGGAACACCTGTCTTCAGATGACTGAATCCATCAGTTATTAATGCTTCAATTGGATGTGCATCCTCTTCCATGGTCGTATCCACGATGAGCCCGCCGTCTGAATCATACCTAGTGGTGGATGACTCACAGTGTTGGTAACCAAATCATTACCTACACTCACAGCTCTAAAGTCTCTCATTTTATCCATAACAGAGTTTATGGTTGGAAGCAGAGTTATCAAACTGGACGTTGTCTTTGCACTTAATTTAATAGTAGAAGCATCAGTATGTAGAAGATCCATCCAACTTGGATGATAACTCAATATTAAATGGTGTTGCGGCATAGTAGTCGCCGACATGTGGATTCCATGAAAAAACGTAGAATCAATAATTTTATGATCTGTTAGTTGTAGCTTCTCACTTCTCACTCAACAGTTCCCAGCCATCAACACAAATGTAGAATGCCGTGCCACGAGGTCTTTTTATCACAATCACAATTGTAGTCGAGTCAGAGAGACCAACGCCCGACAGCAGATTTTTCGAGCTATCAATGATGAATTTGCTGGTGAGCAAATTATGATTTGCTGGTGAGTCTATGATGATGACGATAGTGATTGCGCACTAGTGGTTTACCAGTTGGTCCTTGAAGCTCGGCGGTACTGTCAGTCCTCTCTAAGGGAAGGAAAATAGGGGCTGAAATCTCCAGGACGCCGCTCCCTCGATTTTTTCAAGGTTTTTAAATATTTCTTGAACTTAGGAGTTTTTTGAGACCACCCGGAGAGTTGTACGTCCAGCCGTTCGTTCAAACTAAGGCCCCAAAGTTTGCACCGACAGGCTTCTTCAACAGGAGGGTGAATCAAACTGTATACATTCAGCCCAAATATCATCGCTAGGGACGGTTAACATTTGGGAATTGGCCCGAGATAATCATTGCTACGGAGCACCTGATTAAATTCATTCACCGAGTATGAAGTCGAGTTGGTTGTTCTGTGATATTACTTCATTTGAAAAACGAAGGCTTTTTTGGATTTTGTTCATAGGTACTTTTGTAACTTGAATAAACGTTATATTTAATTAATAACAACAAGTATGAAATGTACCTAATTTCCGAGCTGGCTCACTACTCGATTTTAGGCATCTATACATGTAAATTATTACACAACGGTTATTATTTGTAAATTATTACACAACGGTTTATTTTTGCGTAAATTACCACAAAACGGCAAATTATTACTCAACGGTGAATTATTACTCAACGGTGAATTATTACACTACGGTAAATTATTACACAATGGGAAATTACTACAGAACGGTTTATTATTCTATCTAAGCAGATCTATATAGGTAAATTATTACATAGCGGTTTATTATTAACCTTATGCTTCATCAATAAATGATGAATGACGAATGATTGAATGATTGAATCCCGCCCATTTGTATGAAACTTTAATTCCCGGGCTGGCTCCAGTACTCGATTTAGGGCTTTCCTGGGGGAGCTCGAGTGCACTGACCACAGAAAACAGTGATCTACGCAGAAGGTGCATCTATACAGGAAATAATAAACCGTTTTGTAATAGGTTGCATCGTTCTTTATAATCAACCATCCTCTCCCATTGCTGTCGTGAGCTGAGCAAATTATTTCTTAGCTTCATAGTGTTTATTTGCGTAAGATGTTGTAACATAATCTTGAGGTGAATTGGCCTCCCCAGTACTAAGACGAAATGTTCCAAAATGCAGAGTTGGAGTTTAATCAGTTCTTACGAAGGGGAGTGACCCTAGTGTAACAACATCTGACGTATTTATTGCACGTTTCACATTATTCAATCGTTATTCATTGAAATCAACTACATTAGGGTTGGCTGATATAATCAACATTAATTATTTGTAGTTATTCATGAAGTATAAGGCAAATAATAAACCGTTGTGTAATAATTTACCTTTGAGTAATAATTTACCCATCTATAATACTTCAACGGTTGTTCAAGGTGCAAGAGTACCTACCAAAAAACTCCAGCTCCTTCTCCGTAGATGGTATAATGAACCGTTGTGTAGTAATTTACCACTGTGTAATAATTTACCCATCAATAATACTTCAACGATTGTTCAAGTTTCACTACCTACCAACAAACTCCGAAAGAGCCATCATTTTTCAAATGAAATAATATCACAGAACAACCAACTCGACTTCGTACTCCGTGAATATAATCAGGTGCTCCCTAGCAGTGATTTTCTCGGGCCAATTCCCGATTGTTACCGCATCCCTAGTGATGATATTTGGGCTGAATGTATACAATTTCCTTCACACTCCTGTTAAAAAATTGTGGAGGGACTGCAGGCGAAGGTGAAGGAGTTGAAGCCGATAAACGTAAAACACAAGAGCAAATTCACTCATTTCGTCTTCAAGGATTTACAAGATGCGAGCCATGTATTCGTAAGGGTGGATAAGCTGAAAGCCTCGCTTGTCAACCCTTACGAAGTCCCTTTCAAAATTATCGAGCGGACCGAGAAATTTTTCACAGTGGACATGAAATCCTGGTGAATATGTCAATTGATCGCTTGAAGCTAGCCTACTTGCTATCGAATGCACACGAGGAAGAAAAGGAAGACGAGGAACAGAAGAGAGAAGAAGAGGTCAAGTTCCCAAGAGTTGGTCGGGGCGACAAGGCTCCCGAGCCCGTTTCCATGAAGGAATGAGCGCATTGAACTCCTCGCTGGAGGGGGGATAGCTGTGGGGGTTACCCACAGTACCAATTTCAAAGTTGCGTGACCCAGTGTTATTATAACCCGTCACCATGATTAGCAGTTGCGAAATAAATTTACTCTGATTCGTATTTGAACCTCCGATGTTCACGTGAACAAAAACTACGCTAAACCACCACATAAACCATAGGAAAAACACTCCTATAGTAGGTAAAAGTCATTCATTTTGATTATTATGAAATTCGTACAACTCGTCGCATCCTTATCCTTTTCACGAGTAACCTCATCCGTCTTGCATACGCATATTTGCCATTATCTCTTTTCGATATTTATCAAGACTCGAAAAAGGTCAGCTCTCCTTCTCCTCCGATATGAAAACACGATATTCGAATAAGTCAACGCCCTTCCTCTTGTCAAAACAAACTGCCAAAACATCGCTATAAGTGGTGGCGGTGTTCTGATCCTTTCTACGAACACTCTATTTAAGCGTATTATTATCTCTCACGACAACCACACCTATCACCCTTGTTCTGGTCAGCAGCCGAGTCCCGTATAATCATGTTCTTAAAACATTCTTGTCAACTGATTCTGTTAGCCTACTGGATAGCATGCTCACCTTCTAATCGAAAGATCGAGGGTTCGAGACTACCAGAAGTCACACGATTTTTATAGCCCTGCATCTGTCAACGCAAACGCTATGCAACTCCCGCACCACATTCAAATCCCTCGTGACAGAGGAGTTCATCGACCCTTATCTAGTTCTAGGCGGTTCCAGAGCCATCTTCTTATATCTACTATGAACGTCGCAAAGCCATTTCTTGTGTACAGGACTCGTAGTCATTCATAAAGTACGTGAGGTTAGTTTCTTTTGTAGCCAAGCTTCTAATCTGTAGTTTTGGTTTATTATTTTCAATAATGAACCATTGGAATCGAGCATGAAAAAAAAATTCTTACCCCCCCTCAAAATTTGATGGTTTACGTTTCAAGGTATGTAGAATCCAAAACTGCAATAAAAATATTTCTGTCTGTCCGCCGTACGCCGTACGGGCCACTTTTCTTAGTTAACATGAAAAAAAATTTATGAAATTCGGGTTATAGGTTCCGTTCGGCGTCTAGTTGGTCCTCGAAGCTCGACGTTACTGTGAGTCATCTCTAAGGGGTTCAAAATAGGGGTTGAACTTTTCAAAACGCCTATACAATTTTTTTACGTAAATATTTTTACGGTTTTAAATAGTTCTTGAACTTGCGAGTTTTTTAAGACCATCCGGAGCATCGTACGTCCAGCCGTTCGTTCACAGTAAGGCCCCGAAGTTTGCACCGACAGGCATTTTCGACTCCAGTGTGAATTAAATTGTATACAATTCAAACCAAATCTCCTAACCAGAGACGCGCCCACAATAGGAAATTTGGCGGAGATAAAATCATTGGTAGGGATCACCTGATTATATTGGCGGAGTATGAAGTCGAGTTGGTTGTTCTGTGATATTATTTAATTTGAAAAATGATGGCTCTTTTGGAGTTTGTTGGTAGGTAGTGAAACTTGAACAAACGTTGAAGTATTATTGATGGGTAAATTATTACTACGGTAAATCATTACTCAACGGTAAATTATTACACAACGGTTCATTATACCATCTACGTAGAAGGGGCTGGAGTTTGTTGGTAGGTACTTTTGCAACTTTTTTCACTCTTCATTTACAATTTCTTTTCAGAACTTCATTATGTGTGTTTCTTTTTGTTAGGTACTGTTTGTCATCGGCAGAATTATTTTAGCAACATTTAACTCGTGATTTAGGTAGGTACCTAGTAACGAGTACGGGGTTAGGTACTAACCTACGGAGGGTCTGCGATCTACATAATATGTATAGAATAGTACATATCATTATATAGACGGGTTATCTATACATAGAGCTGTGATCTGTAACAGAAGGGTACTCTATACAAAATAATAAACCGTTGTGCAGGGATTTGCAGCGTTTTCGTTTCATGTGGTATTGCATTCTGGTGTCATTTAGAAGGTGTGGAAGCATACTACGCATTCCAATAAATAAGAACGTAATAACGGTATCTCATACCTCATTAAAAACCGCCGAGAG
Organism: Leptopterna dolabrata; assembly: GCA_954871275.1. Classification (NCBI taxonomy): domain Eukaryota; kingdom Metazoa; phylum Arthropoda; class Insecta; order Hemiptera; family Miridae; genus Leptopterna; species Leptopterna dolabrata. The sequence goes on along the minus strand of OX940978.1, from coordinate 45,239,584 downwards.
ATTTAGGGCAGTTTCTTCGACGTTGGGAAATCGTTTTTATGTAATATAAGGACTGGTTTCACGATAAATATTTTATGGCTGTTGAAAATACGTGAAGTATACGTACCTATTCTGTGTAACACGGTTTTGTGCCACAATTTTCTTCAAATTTCGTCAGAGAGATTCACCACCCTCACATAACTGCTAGGTATACTGTTTGATGTACTTAGACCATAATTTGACAATCAAAAGAACTTACCTGTGAAGTTCGATTGTAATTATACGAAGCATACAATCTGAAAACGTCATTAATAAAAACCATGTTTTTAACCAGTAGTAGTGTGAACCTGCTACCCAGGACGCTGTGTTGAAAGAAAATTCGGATGAATTCCAAGAGTAAAATTTTGAAAAACCGCTCCCTGGCGCTCGGGTATAATCGGCCGTCTTCGCCCCCGCATTTCGCTGCTCCGAGACGCCATGACCTCATTAACGTTCAAAGAAAAGAGAACAAAGGTTGCCCAAATCTCATATTTGACGCCAGGGTGGGATGGGTGGGTGGTGACGTTTTCAGATTGTATGCTTCGTATAATTACAATCGAACTTCACAGGTAAGTTCTTTTGATTGTCAAATTATACTTCAGCATACAATCTGAAAACGTCATTAATAAAAACCATGTTTTTAACCAGTAGATGTTTAAAGAGTCGGCGGCAAATTGCAGAATTTTGCAACCATTTAAAATATGTACTCAAAGGAAACACAATGTGATTCGTAGGTATGTAATGAATTGGAATGAGGGCTGTGTGGCTCCCTACTCCGACAAATTGGTTGATGGACAATAATCATAAAATTGAAATTAAATTTTCTCCTGTTTCTAATAATGGGAGATTATAGAATCGAGCGAACATAGCTGAACTCTGGGTCCAACCGGCCGTCACTCGAATGCAGTCCAAGGACAACCCTTTCCTGTATGCTGCGGATGTTGATGCATGACGCGTAGAATGTGGTTTAAATATGCAAGTATTAATACCCGCAGAGGTTAAAACTTGCTTCACCCATCTCGCCAGAGTCTGCTTGGAAGCCGTGTGGTATGGTTTTCCATAGGTAATGAACAGGCTAGAGCAGTGTGATGGACGAAGAGCTGCAGTCTTATCCACGTACTGCTGAAGCAATGCAGCTACACACCACTTTGGTTTTTCTCGAAAAAACGTAAAACTGAAGAAGGGTTGAAAGTTGCGGGGCCCCGAAGTTTTTGTCAGATCGGGTATGAAAATCTTGACTGCTTGGGAGTTTACTTGAACATTCGAAACTTGAATAAGAGATAAAGTGTGGAGACGATGGCCTGTAGCCAACGCCAGCAAAGTTATACATTTTAACGAAAGTGACTTTAAATCGTTAGTGGAAATGTCTTCCAGGTATGTTAGGACAATGGAGGGGTCCCAAGTATAATTGTACCGAGGGGTTGGGGGTCTAATTCTGAATATACCCTTCAAAAACCTTTTCAAAAGTGGATCATCACCGATAGAGTCCTCCAAAATGAGCGACAGGGCTGACCTGTGTGAATTAAATGAATTGTAAGAATTGTTGGAGGATGATATGAGGTCTTGGAAAAAAGCTATCACCTGTATTACGTGTGCATTGTAGGGAGCCACACCATGTAAATTACAATATTTAAACCACATGCTATAAGTAACACCGTATTGGCGGATTGTATTATCTGAAAGGGACTTCATCATAGTTTCCGTAGCTTCTAATGGGATTTTCTTCCGTAGAAACGCTTGCCGGATAATTTCCCTGCAACCAGGATAAGATCCTCGTTCAGCGGATGAACTCTGTTGCTCCTATAAGGAAAGAACAGAAGATTCCTGTTAGGACCCATGAGCATAGGTTCTTCTAGCAGCAGTTGAAGGAAGAGTGGATACCATGCCTGAGCAGGCCATTTAGGTACCACCACAATTCCAGTGGCTGCATCATCCACGATTTTTCTGAGAACCCTTAGAATGAGCGAAAAAGGCGGAAACGCATAAAAATTGAGTTCCCTCCACGAAATAGTAAAAGCATCTATGGATACGGCTCCTGGATCTTTGAGCCATGAAACATATAATAAGCATTTCTTGTTATCTCCAGAGGCGAACAAGTCAATGTTAGGAGATCCAAATTTGATAACGATTTTTGAGTAAAATTCATCATTTATTGACCATTCTGTTTCAGAAGGTAGATCACGTGAAGCGCGATCCGCTTCCCAGTTATTCTCAGATGATATGTAGGAGGCCGTGAGCCATATATCACGACCTTCGCACCATTGCCATAACTCTCGGGCCAAGGCGTTGAGATGGGGGTGTTGCACACTCCCCATACGATTAACATATGACATGGCCGTCGTGTTATCAGTCCTAACTAAAATACTAGCAGAAGCTGTATTTTGGCCGAAATATTGTACACCCAGTTTGATGGCGTTCAGTTCAAGGAAATTTATACTACTCAAACTGTACCTCTCCGACCACCACCCCTTTATACTTTCCCCTTCGCAGACGGCACCCCAACCCGTCAAACTCGAATCCGTATGAATTACGAAGTCATATGAATCACTGGACAATACGTTCTTAGCAGAATCGATATGGTTGAGCCACCAATTTAAATCATCAGACACGCAATCCGGAATCGTCATGATAGCGTCATAATTACTGTGGGAAGAAGCCAAGGCCCGTAGTTTCTCGCCTTCAAGCTTCTTTGTGTAAAGCCAGCCGTATCTACATGCTGGGCAAATAGAAATGAGGAGACCAATAAAATGGGCAAAATATCTAATCTTGCAGGTCTTTCTTGAGAGCAAATTTTGAACAGTTGTTTTAATTCTCTCTCGCTTATCGACTGGGAGAGATATGGTTAATGTTTTTGAATCATAAATGAAACCTAAAAATCTAAACCGATTAGAAGGCTTCAGCTCACTCTTGTCAAAATTGACCGTTAAACCCAGTGACGCCAACAAGTCGAGCAAATGTTTCGTATGTTTAAGACATTCCTGTTCGGATGAGCCTAGGATTAAAAAATCGTCCAAATAATTTAATACCTGAATTCCCTGAGAACGTAGATGTTGTGTAATTACTCGGGTTAATTTTGTAAAACACAATGGTGCCGATGTCAATCCCATTGGGACGCAAGTGAATTCCCACAGGTTCCCGGAATGGGTGAACCTCAAGTAGCGACGATGTTTGGGGGTAACGGGAACCGAATAATATGCACTTTTTAGATCAACCACGCACCCTGCACAATTTTTCCAAATGAGGCGACAAACAGTTCTATAGTCCTCAAGTTTGAAGTGTGGCGATGCCACAAAGTTATTCAATTGTTTTAAATTAAGAATAAATCGTTTTCCCCCACTACTCTTGTCAGCTAAAAATATACGAGAAATGAATTGATCAGAAACTGGAAAACATTTTTCTATTGCCCCTATTGACTCGAGTTCTTCTATTGCCGTTTTCATCTCCAGATCTTCTGATCCTGAAAACCTCGTCGAGCGGGGTGGTGCCGGTTGATAAGGAGGTGTTAGAAAAGGAATGTTATATCCACGAACCCATTCTAAAATGATTTTATTGGAGGTAAGCACCTGCCAATTCTTGTAAAAATGCTTTATAAGGCCAGCAAGAGGTAATATTGAACTCACCTTGCTGACGTTTACTGGGAAAACCGTCGTGGAGGATTTATGGGGCGGCGTTGTCGGGGCTCCTGCTTCCGAGGTTGAGACTTCGGCAGTGAGGAAGGGGGGTGGTATGTATTCCCGGACGCGCGTCTCCCCCCCTTCTGATGAGACTGTCCCTTCCGGTTTAAATGTTGGCCAGTATAACCATACCCTTTGGACGACGAAGACGCATCCCCTTTTGCCCCGTAAGAGTGAGCACTCTCACTGGCGGGTCTGAGTCCTCGAGCGAGACCCTCAAGCCCCTTTGCCATCTTGATTTTTTCGGATAAATTGTCGCCGAATAGAAATTCCTCAGATGGGAGCACGTCTTGGGTTAGCTCTCTAAAATTCTTGGCCAATGTAGGCAGAATTGCCGCCCGTCGAGCAATGGAAAGTCGGAAAAATATGGACGAAAAAATTCGACCTGCATCCCACAGGTCTGCTACGACTCCCTCTCTAACACTACCATCTAGTAAAGAGGGTTGTTCAACCAAGGGGTTCAGTCCTCGACCAATTGCTATAAGCCCCTTGCCTAACCTTGCCTGTACTTCAGAGAATGAAGCATCTTTCGTTAAAGTGGCCTTGGGAAGGATCGGGGCAATTTCTGGATTAATTTTAGGGGGTACAGCAGCTTGAAAATTCGAAGGGATTACAAACTTTCCCAAGAGGGCGCTGAAATCCTCCTTTGGTAACCCATTTATGAGGAAATGTTTCCACCGAGATGCAATAGACTGGTTGAGACTTACCTCCACCGTTGATGGTTTAGAAGGATCCTCACCAATTATGTTAAGAATCTCTTCTGGCAAGAGATCCTCCGGGTGGAGATCCAATATTTCGTCCGTCGCAACCATCTCCCCTTCTTTTTCGCCAGTTGGAGAGCTCCGAGCTGGCGGGACACCGGACAGATTCTGGGTATCCATTTCAATATGCATATGACCATCAGATCCCAAAGGGCTCCGGGAGCGTGGTAATACGGCCTGAGCAGGCCCCGAAAAATCGCCTCGATCATAAGCATGATGAGGAGCCCTAACCTCCAAATTGTATGGGTGCTCACGAGCACGACTCAGGGAAGAGCCTTCCGTCCTTTTTCCCGAGTTTTGCGTCGGGGAAGGTCTCACGACGACTGATCTAAGAGGCGACCGTTCACTGGAAGATGACCGCTCACGCGATGAGGAACGGGACGACGACGATTCCGAGGAATCCGATCTCAAGCGAGAACGCGAACGGCCCGAACCCCGACGTCTCAACTTCGACTCAAGTGCCTTGAGCCGCTTCTTGAGTGTCTTATACCTTTTACCCATTTGAAACGTAGAAAAGGGCAGAAAAAAAAAAAAGAAAAACGCGTCGAACAGAACGATAGAATAAACTAGAAAGGTAGTTAATACGGGGAAAAGTGGAGGACAGTACACAGTGCTGGGCGACGCTGTTCACAGAATGAGGTCATGGCGTCTCGGAGCAGCGAAATGCGGGGGCGAAGACGGCCGATTATACCCGAGCGCCAGGGAGCGGTTTTTCAAAATTTTACTCTTGGAATTCATCCGAATTTTCTTTCAACACAGCGTCCTGGGTAGCAGGTTCACACTACTACTGGTTAAAAACATGGTTTTTATTAATGACGTTTTCAGATTGTATGCTGAAGTATAATAACAGAAACCGAAGTAAATTTTTGAATATCTAGCTTTCTAGTGAATTTTGTATTTGGTCCTATTGAAGAAGCATTTTAAAGTACTCAGTTAGTAAAGTAATGTGTACTAAAGTACTCAGTTAGTAGTACTCAGTTCACCTTCACAATTTTCGCCAATTTAGCAATATAATGAACATCTCGGGCAATGTTATTAATTTGTGTTCCTCCAACGCTGAGGGGTTCTCTGTTAGGGAGTGTGATCCGTTGCTTGATCCGGACGTCGCTCACCCGTCTTTTGAATTTCAGTTGCGCCGCCAAAATCTAGAGTGCATATCTCACGCCCCTGAGAGATTTGCTTATATAACTTTAAAAAAAAAAAAAAAAAAAACCAGGCTATCCCGCTATAATAGTTTACCTGGCCAGTTGTGATTGGTCTTTGTGCTCCACGCTTCCCCTTGCAGAGGCTCTCAATCTTCTCTATCAGAATCTGAGAACCGCAATCGAGGCCCATGTCCCAAAAACCATGCCCTTCAGGAGCTCCTATCCCCGATGGTTTTCATCTGAACTTACTGCATATGTGGTACAAGCGAGTAGCACATGCGCGTTACAAACAGACAGGGTTGGAAGAGGACTACATTGCCTTCTCTGAGCTGCGCAGGAAGTGCTAAAGCATCTCTAGAAGGGACTATGCCAGTTATGTTGGTGGAGTGCAAGATGCGATGAGGTCTGATATAAAGGCCTTCTGGAACTTCATCAACTACCGGGATGGCCAGAATGAATTGCCCCATTGCATGAAGTTGGATGGTATCACTCACTGCATGCCAACCTTTTTGCCAGATATTTCTCTTCAGTGTTCGAGCCGGCTGTAATATCTCCACCTACTTATCCTACATTGGATGTTGTACCCGTCGGGATGCTGAGTTTTTCTGAGGAGGAGGTAGGGGTGAATCTGGAGGTCCTGGATCCGCGGAAGGGTATGGGGCCTGACGATATACCGCCGTTGCCTTTGAGGAACTGTGCCTACTTGTTGAGTCTTCCACTCACTGCCATCTTTAATGCTTCACTTGCCATGGGTCATTTTCCCGAGCCATGGAAGCTATCCTTCGTCACACCAATACACAAATCAGGGGATGGATCAAATGTAACACATTTTCAGGGTGTATGTTCCATCTGGGCTAAACCGAAGGTTCTGGAGAAGCTGGTTGTGGAGCGTATCACACCACTGTTCTCGAATTTTATCGTCACCCAGCAGCATGGGCTCATGACAACCCATCCACAACAACCAACCTCCTCTCATTCACTGAGCATGTACATGGGAACTTTGACAATGGTGTCCAGGTGGATGTAATATCAACTGATTTCGCAAAAGCGTTTGATAAGATTTCTCATGCTCACATTCTGGCATTGCTGGAGTCCCTGGGCGTCTTTCGCTCTTTGCATCAGTGGATTGCAAGCTTCCTTAATGAGAGGTGCCAGTGCGTCAGGCTGCGTGGTTTTGTCTCGGACCCCTTCTTGGCCTCTTCAGGCATGCCGCAGGATTCGAACATCAGGCCGTTGTTCTTCCTGTTGATGATCAACTCCGTGCAGGCTTTAATGGGGGATGTTGAGTATCTTGTGTTTGCGGATGGCCTCAAGATTTGTTGCGGTGTTGAGAAACCTGGGGATTCCGATCGACTTCAGTCTTGCTTGGACTCGCTCCTCGGTTGGTGTCCCACTAACAGCTTGAGCCTCAACCCGGCGAAATGCTCAGTTACCACCTTTAGCAGAAATGATCACACCTACGAACATCATTATCTCATCAGTGGAGCACCAATTATCAGGAAAGCGGTTAACCGTGATCTGGGTGTTCTTCTTGACTCCCACCTTGAGTTTTCCGCTCATATGGATGCGGTTTGTGGGCGTGCTTTGGGAGCGTTGGGTTACATGAAGAGATGCCCACGTGATTTCACAGATGCTGAGGCCATCGTATTGCTCTTCAAATGTCTCGAACTACCACTCTTGGATTATTGTAGCGTACTTTGGTCGTGGCACTATTCAATTCATATCGATCGCCTCGAAAAGATTCAAAGGAGGTTCCTTAGTTTCTTGACATAGGTGCAGGACTCGAGTACCTCGCGACCAGGTTGATTGTCGGGCGTTGATGGTGGCGCATGGTCTGGAGTCACTCGACGTTAGAAGGAGGGTCGCCGATCTTTTCTTCTTTTACAGGCTTGTCGGTGGGGAAATATCCTGTCCTTGGCTTCTTCCACAGGTGGGATTGTCAGTGCCTGTATACCCGGTGAGATCGCAGCAGCTATTTGCGGTTCCATTCGCCGACAGGAACTACCTGTTCCAACGCCACATGCTTTGCTTGCCAAGGATGGCCAATGCTTTGATCGACGGTGCGGACGTCGACTTCTTCACGTGCTCCTTGGGTCAACTCAAATCCGCGCTCGAGGTCTGTATCTTTCCATGTACCTGCCAGTATGTATGGGGGCAAAAAAAAGTAGGAAATACCTCAGAACTGTTTCAGATAATATTCAAACACAATACCCCCCCCCCCCCCCCCCTACACCTAATTACCAAAGATCTCTTGTAGCAAGTTGGTTACTCATGCAGGTGCTTATGTTATTCATGACTACCATGCAATTGACAAACTTACACATACGAATCACAAACGGTAAACCAAAATGCCCCGTAAAGATTTCTGTCCCTTTCACCATTGATGTTTTCCCACATTACGGAAATTGCTACCATGAATGTCAGGGTGGCGTATATTATCATTTTGCAATAAATTTAAACACGTGTCAGATCTTCAAAGATTGCAGCTGCATAGGGTGATCTCTAGATACCTACCTACTGCAGTCATTGATGTCAATCATTAACGATTACCTACCCAATATGGTCGGGACTATTTGTATTTAATGACCAATAGGTACTTGCCTACACCGAACAATTGCAAAACTATTCTGAGCGTGGACTTGTACCTATCCAGTCCTTCACAAATCTCAACGGAAGCTTTTCATTAGGTGCCTCCCGTCTAGATCCTGACGAAGAGTAATGGAATTGGAAGGAAAAGCTAAAGACGGTAGTAGTAATGGGCCGAGTTTCGTTCAGCACCTCTTGATTTCCACACATTCTTTCTTTCAGTCCAATCAATCTTCAGCGTTTTTCTCCCACTTGAGCTTCCTTTAGAGAGCTACACTAGAATCGATCATTCTGTGTGGCACTGAAGAAAATGAAAATTTCTTAAACACTTCACACTATTTTGGTCTAGTGTGTTGCTGATGGTGGTTTTATTGTTTGGTAGGTCCAACAAAGAAATAGTAAATCGTCCGCGCTGATATCAAATGCATCGGTAACATGGTTAACACACATATATCTTTAGTCCTAGTTGAAATCGAATCAACTCAGATTCGAAGACAATCGGTTCGTGTTTCCCTCATTGACATTAGACTTGATTATTTAATTTAGTTTTTACAATTCACCAACACCAACTTATTCACATGGGACCCAACACCTGCTCATGAGGGCTAGTACTATTGACGGGAAGTTGGGTAGTGCCACAATAATTTATCACAGACCAGAACTACCACGTACTCCCGAATTTCTACTGTGAGCGATCATTTAGATATTTGAATTCAGTTGATGCTTTCACCAAATGTCGGTGCGGCTACTGGTGGTTACAGCGTTCTCCATTCGTCATCTGCTGTGAACGTTTCGCCGTGGAGACCAACAGTGACTTCACGCGTCAGGCCGCGTTGCTTGATGTTTTAGGGTTGATTTGAAGAATATTTTAAAATTTAAAAAAGAAATCTTAAATTATATTTATATTATTATACAGTTGATTTAGGATGGACATTGACTAGCCCAGCGGCGCCTTACAACTTGGCGATGTGGTCGGCTTGTGCCTGGAACAGCTTTCGCTTGGCTTCCTCGACTTCTGGGCTGTCTGGGATGTACTCTGGGGTCCTCTCCTTGGGGATGTTGGTGGCAGCAACTCTGAAACCGTTGACGGGGTCGGAGACGTAGGCAGCTGACTGGACGAGACCGTGAGAGTCTATGTAAGAGTAGCCTGTGAATGAAATGAAGGAGTCAGTGAGCGGGATTTTGAACGATAGGGAGCCAAGGTCGTGGTCGCTGCCAGATACCACAGATCATAGTTATCTAGGTAACCATGACTTCGGTTTGCCTATTTGGGTATCAATATTTTCTCTTTTGGTTCATTATTTCATTGGCTTCGGAATCGAGCACGAGAAATTTAGTTAAACCCCTTCGAAGAATGGAGGTAATTTTGGAATTAGTTGATCATACTTATGTAATTTGAACGAAATACCTAACAACAAATAATTAATTATAGAATTCTTGGATCCGCCGCATATTTATGAAACTGCAATTGCACGGCGGCGGCCGGCACCAGTACTCGATTGGGGTTTTTCTGGGAGGAGCGCGAGGGTAGGTATTGACCACAGAAAACAGTGATCTACGTAGAAGGGGCGGGGCATCTATATACAGGTAAATAATAAATTGTGAATAATTTACAGCGTTGCTTTATTTTGTTCCAGTAGAAAATTTCTTTTTGTTCTGTTTCGTTCTTTTGTAAAATAAAATAGAACTTGGATAATTTAATTTGTCGTTAAATGTAATCGTGCCTATGTAAATAGTGATCGATAATAAAGAACGTCAATGGCTGACAAAGAAGGAAGTAAAACTACAAACATTGAAAAGCGTGAAAAATCCTAATACCTAGCTACGTATTGCTATTTTCCGATTTCGCGATTGTTTGGTAAATATATACCTACTGAAGTAATAATATCCACTTTACAAATCCATTTTCTCCAATATGTAGCCCAAACGGTCCAGTGGAGTTGAATCCGTCGCATGCGGAAATTGGTTTCTTTAAGTGCTTTGAAGTGTTCCGTCTTGGTCAAGTATTATGGTCAGCTATATTGTCATTGATAGAGTTCCCTGTTCATTGATTCTTTTTGACTAGAAGATAATATTAGATATTTATTACGGAGGAAAGAAGATAACATTGGGTATTTATTACAGCTCTTCTTCGTAGAGACCGATGAAGTAGGCTGATACCTACTACACTACGTGGCAGGTACGTAGTGATATACCTGCCACGTAAAATCATTGGTTCTACCGCAATAACTGCTTATGAATGGGCCGGAACTTGTTTGAACATTTGAAGAAATTTGATTTAATGATTTGCTGAGTCAGTTCTCATACACCATCTACTCCAACGAGTACTACGTGTATACGTTTGATTACAGAATCTTCCTTTACACAAGCGTAGACCAAACTAATTTATGTAATTTTTTATGGCATTGTGTCATGAAATCATATACCTAGCTAATTACATTTGATTTATGAGATTTAGAAATTGTGGTAGGATTATTACTATTATAGATTATTATAATTATATATGCGTTTCAAAATTATTGAACGATGGAATGGGTAATTTCGATTTAACCCAACCATTATTCAGAAAGCGTAATATTGCCATACAACGGACTATAACATGAACATACTAATACACGTATGATGACTTTTATTTAAAATATGTAATCATAGGTAACATTTTTTGCAATATCTCGCAACTCTATGCAATGGATCAATTTACAAATGAATATTTGAATTGAATTGAACTGATATTGTCATCACGGTTGTTTCAAGTTTTGCCCACGAAGTCAACAAAAAACTTTTTGCTTTGTTGAGCCTTGTGATCTGCATTTATTATGATTTATCTTTCAATGCAAAGATGTTGAAGAGAATATTATTATTTCAGCTAGTCCTCTTTACTGTTTGCAGCAATTAATTATTATTGTTGTCTGCCTGGGTGATATACCCCAAGTTGAATTGAATTTAGCTCACCTCCACTTGTGAGGCCATCCACAGTTTTCACTTCGTGCTTAGCCGAGGGACCTCCTGAGTAACCGAAAGTGTACTGTCCGAGTTCATCCTGAGCATGATATTGGGAGGTGATCTGACCGACGTGCTCCAGCGCTACTGGACCAGAAGGAGTCCCGACGACTGGAGCGACGACGGGTGCTACCACAGCTGGACTCCCGACGGCCGCAGGGGTGGCAAGTAATGCTGGAGCTGCGGCAACGGGAACCACAAGTGGTCCAGTGGCGGCTGTAAATTCATTATTAGGATATAAAAGTCCGTTAATATTCATATATACAACAAACAGGTAGGTAATGGGGTAAATAACAAGCAGAGGCCTTTGATCTTCTATTTGAATTAAATTTTTCCGGAAGCTTTTTTAGTAGCTTTTCCAGCTCGGTGCTGGAGAGAGATAGGTAGTTCCAGTGTTCATTTTCAATATGATAATCACGCAATCACTGCATGAACAACAGTGTGCCTAATTATTTATCCATTGATTCACGGGGACCAGAGAACATCATTCAATATGAGAAAAAAACTAAACTTACCGGGTGCGGCCATGACTTCTCTGGTTAGTACTGAAGTAACAACGGCAGCAGTGACGGGGGAGGCTGCTGGGGCAATTCGGGTTGCAACAATGGATGCAGGGACCGCGGGTGCTGGAGCAGCAGGTTCTTGAAGAGCTGGCAAAGCAGCCTCGGCTACACGTACTGAGTCAGCTTGAGCTGGAGTTTCAGTCGTTTCCGCTGCTGACTCTGTTGTTTCGCCCTCTTGGGAGTTTTCGTTTTCCGAATCACCAGAGTTGATGTTGTTTTTGACGTCTTCAGCGTCTTGAGCAGCATCTCTCAGCTGTGAAAAATCGTTAAAATAATTTGAACCTTAATATTTAGCCAACGTAGGTACTATTGACACAGAATCAGTGGGAGTTATTTGCATTTTTTTGAAAATAAAATGCTGTCTCCATAATCACAAAAAGAGTTGCAGATTAACATAGCTACTTGGGTATTTTAAAGTAGAAAACGAACTGAAACTGTGGGTATTCTCACTAGAACAGAAGTACACTATTGTACCGGTTTCGGTGCCATCGTCAGTTACGTTCTATAACTTTGGTTTCTTTAGACATTGAAACGTTTTAATAATACTGTACTTTGTGGTTTATTATTTTCTATAACGAACCTTGGGAATCGAGCATGACAATTTTTTTAAACCGCCTCTTTTTTTTTAATGGGTTCACACGATTACATCGTCGGTGATTCTTTCGTAACATTTACCTTCACTTCTTCAAAGGCAGCAAGATGGGCAGCTTTTGCAGCTTGAACTTCGGGAGTATCTTGAACCGGAGTGACAAGCTGTTCAATAGTGGCAGATGCAGCTTGAGGTTCAGGAGCAGCCTGGGCTTCAGGAGCAGCTTGAGTTTCACGAGCAGCTTCAGGAGCAGCTTGGGCTTCAGGAGTGGATGCATTTTCTCCTACTGAGGAGGCCTCCGAAGAAAGCTCTGCAGAGGCAGGATTCTCTTCTGCAACTGTTTCACTAACAGGTGCTGGAATTTGTTGTGGTGACACAGCGTTCTGGACAAAAGTGGGGGACAATTGAGCGGTTGGCGCTACTGAATTGGCCACTGGGGAGCTAATCCGAACTGCTGCTGCGAGAGAGGAAGGGAGAACAGGTATACCGGGAGCGGCGGGGACCACATCAACAGGTGCCACAACCTGTGGCATAGCAGGGACTCCAGATCCAGCTGGAAGATTGGAAGCGGCTACTCGGAAACCGTTTATTGGGTCCGAAACATATGCTGCACTCTGAATCAATCCATTACCATCGACGTACGAGTAACCTTCAACGAAAAAAGGCGGATGTATTTAACAAGTGGCTACACGATGAAAATTTTGAATTCGAATGTTGTGTCTCAGCATTGGAAAAATAATACCAAAAATACAATATTTATTTGAATGTACATTCTTACGTGGAATTTCGCTACTTGCATCGTAGGCAATCCCATTGTTGGATTTGTATAGAAATTTGAGGGAGTTGCGTGAGGGAGAAATTTCTCGTGGATGATTAGCATTGACCACGATTTCCTACCATGACAATATAGTTCTGTTCTCCAAAATGAATTACCTCCTCTAGTGATGCCGTCGGCTGTTCTGATCTCTTCCTTGGCCGATGGACCACCGGCGTATCCGTAACTGTACTGACCAAGTTCGTCCTGTGCATGATATTGAGTGGCTACGTGACCGACTAGCGGGGCAACAGAAACTGGGATGACACCAGCAGATGCCAGTCCCACTGCTGCCAGAATCGAGATCTGTAATGATAAGAATAAAATACATTAGGTTGAAAGAAAAACCTACCCATTGTACACAGATTCATCTCGGAGGGGTGCGGGGTAGATACTGTAATGAAATATACGTATGTGAATTTGGGTTCATGGTTATCCGTTTTGATACCCTCCTCCTCCACCATCTCTCTCTCCCACCATCATAGTGGTCGCATGCTTATATATCAAGAAGGAAAAAATATTATCATCAACAATGATGACAGGATTCAAGCTCTGGGAGTAATTGGTAGGTACAAATTTACCTCAATCAGTAATTAACTGCGCGTTAATTAATCCATTGATTCATCGTGACGAAGTGAAACATTTGAGTTCTAGAATTGAGGCCGTGGGCAAGCATCTGACCTTTGGCACAGGATCGAATTGTTTGGAACTAAACGGGTACCTATCAATCTATCTGTCAATTTATCAATCTACTGAATACATAATCTTGTGCAACGTTTCCGTGGCGTTCATAATGAAAACTGAGACGGTATATTAAATAATTTTTCTATTATTTATCACTTCGTGTTTCTTATTTTCAATAGGTAGGTAGGTGTACACCTATGGCCGTTCTAGGATTGAGTTCTGAAGGTCCCGTCAACGGGCTGAAGCAACGAGTAATCCGGCCGTTACTGAACTGCTCGCTCGAAAAGATAAGCCAGCGACCCATGACTTTCCTTTTACTCAAGTCCCTCCTTTTCCCAACTCCCTGAGAACTCGTTTGTCCATTCAGAAAAACCATCATTCACGAATGACGAGGTAAACAATAATATTGATAAGACGTAAAAGGGCAACCTACTTTAACAATTATTTATTGGAGTTAATGAAAGATATTTTGGGGGACCATAGATCCCTGATGTGTTCACAATCATAAACTATTCCATGTAATCAAATAGGTGGTGTCAAATCTTAGTGGTAGTTGACGAAAGTGACAACGTTGTCTCCAGAATATCCAATACTCCCTCAAGATCCACCCCCCTCCTCCTCCTCTCTTTTCAAGATTCACTATAAATGGATGAAAATGGATAAATGGATGCAGAAGATCCTCTGAAATGAAACCTGCAACCGTAAGATATTTGAAAAGTGGATAAGGTGGTGGGTATATAATGATTAGGTAAAAGAGCACAGGTAGGTAATGTATACCAATAAAATCATGTTCAAAGTTCTGGTGTAAAATTTAATTTATGTGTCTTGATAATTCATTCCAGGCACCGTACGATTTATAAAGATGATCGTTCAGCGATCAGCGAAGAACAGGATCGGTCACTCGACAATAACACAGTGACACGTGTTGATTTATTCAACAGATGTAAGGAGTCATTGAGCAGTTAACAATGAGTGTTGAAAAACCACGAGTTGAACAGCGTGAAAAATATAATAATATAGTTTTTTCAATGTTCAAAAGCTTGCATTCTAAATCTATGTTCTATAATAGTAGTATTTACGCCTTGAATGATTTATAAATCATTCAATAAATAGCCAGAGGACTATTGGGAAAACACCCGAGAAGGAAGTGTGCATAGAAGAACACTAGGAATGAAAATCTTGTAATTTATTTTCCTTCCATCCCTCATGAATCAAAAAGATAAAGAGAGTATTGGGAAGCTGGTCGCGTGCTCACTGGTAGCAACATGTACCAGAGCGGGGGGGTTCAAATTCTCCGTGTGAATCTATTTCCTATTGCAGGTCACGCGTTCTTCCCAGCCGCTGGCAGATTCTACGAAGAAAGATGCAATAAACCATTCGTATTGATAAAACCCTTCGGCATTCTATATCCAGCCTCCACCGTGGAAACTATTTCGATCTGTGGATTTTCCGCGTCAGCAACTTGTTGAATAGAATACGTAAAAAGGACAGCGTTACATTTCTGATTTGCGATGGCTAGCAGCGCAACATACGAACTATTCACTTGTTCAAGATTCGTTCATTGTTCCATTGCTCATTGCAAGTCAAAATCAAAATTGTCTTACCTTTTTTAATTCTTATTATTTTTTAAAATTTTTATTCCTCACAAGCCTTCCTAAATTTGTTTAGAATTTTGATTTTGACATCAAGGAACACTCCTATTTGGGAACACACCATTCATCGAAATGCGTCTGCAACTGTCACCTACGCATGCTCCGAAAATCTGATCCAATTTTGATGAATTTTCAGAGATAGCGCTGTTTGGGCCCCCGATAGCGAATTTCATCGCTATTGGAAATACCCATGAACTTCGTTACTTGAATGACATTACCGATTTTCGTCGCTATAGAAATTACTGAACATAGCTACTTTCGTTGGGCTTCATAGCTCAAATTTGCCCCATTTTGATTATAATAGCCAGGTGTTCTCTAGTAACATCTGAACTGGATGTACCTATACCTTATTATTCACAATCATGTTTAAGTTTTTCGGTGCAAATCTCAGGGCCTAACTGTGAACGAATGACTGGACGTGCAATGCTCCGGGTGGTCTCAAAAAATCCTCAAGAGCGAAATCAAACTAACTTCAAAAACATACCTTCCTATTGAAGGTGAAATGGAATGAAATGAAAAAGTCTTTCATTCCATAAAAACAAAAAACTGATGTTAATAGACAACACTTCTTCGATGTAACGAAAATAATTAGGTAGGTAGTTTCAGAGTTCACAATGTTCGATTACATAGTTCACATTGTCCTACTGCAAGTTCGGAACTACTCCACTCGATTGAATTGTGTTCATGTTGTTTTGCGCTAAATTTAGGGCAACTGACTTGCTATTGTGTAAATATGCTACCAAACAGCATTTGGCTATCTAAGAGAAAACTAATTTTTTATGAAGACGACCTTGTGTAGTTTGACGACATCTAAAGTTAGCATCAGGAAGTAATCGGGATGTCTGTGATAAAATGGCAAAACGGACTTGATGTGCAGTTAGTCTATTGAGAAAAAAAGAAAAAAAAGTGTTTCATTATAGAGAATGGCTGGCGAGAAATTTGGAGGCTTACGCAGGATCACTTTTGGGATTGACTTTTGAGTCGCACGCAGAGCATTTAGAACTATATTTGGCGGCGAACCCCTCACCAGGATGCCAAAAAGGAGAACGCCTTAGATCAGAGCCTTGTAAATCTGAAGAAGCAGCTTCACGGGGAGACATTTTCTTAGATCGTAGAAGAGATGGACAAATTCGCGCAATCTTCATACCAAAGCTATGACCTGGCCCTCCCATCTGACAGGGTTTTGACGTACGGCGTTCTGAAAATGTCAGCCTCTATTTTTCACCCCTTAGAAATGACTGACAGTAACGCCGAGCTTCGCGGACCAACTAGACCCCAAATGGGATCTAGTAACCAAGTTTTATTAATTTTGGTTGATGGTAACAAAGAAAAAACTAAGTACGGCTTACGGCGGACGGACAGACATTTTTTAATTCCATTTTCGGATTCTACGTGCCTTGAAACGGAAACCATCTATTTTAAGGGTTAAGATTTTTTTTCATGCTCGATTCCGAAGGTTCATTATTTAGAATAATATGCCAAAAGTACCAGCGTGATGAATTTTATTACTAAGTGAGTGAGCGGTTCTTGGTAGAAAATGACAGCATGAACTCTCATAATATTTCAGTTGGATAGTATGAAATAAGTTTCGTGTCTAAGGCACTATACACTGCCCCTAGTTTCATGGGAAAATGATACCGCTCTAAGCCGATAAAAGTTAGGGATATAGCCAGTTTTTTTATGCTACATCCCTTCAGCTACGTGGGGTAATAAAAAAACGGAGCGAGGATTGTCGCAATATATTTTGATAGAATCTTGAAAGACCCAAATACGAAAAGCTTTCCGGGCCAGATGGCGTGAAAGGGGAGATATATGGTTTCGTGTTTAACTGTACGTTGCTTGCAGCCGCTGTAATGTCCGCTCATGTATGCAACATTTGAAAACAACGAACATTGATTTTGAGACAAGGGATAACAGATCAGACTGATCAGTGGAACAGGAGGTAACATACTGTTCTTAGTAGGTTGGGTATTCTAGTTTACAAACCCACTTTTGAACATGAATAAAAGCCACAAGGCTACAAGGAATATGGGCTATTTATATCATAAACATTACAATAGTTACATAGGACCAATTTACCACACATATTTTTAAATCAAAATAAGAAAAACAGGATAACAACCAGAGCATAGTTATTGACGAGAGACGACACCAATACGCTTTCTTTGGCATAATATAATTTGATACTGTGCTCTCTATTGATTCATGAGCTACCTCGCCCTAGCTCTCATAATATATTATTCCTCCCAAGTTATTTGTCCCTTGTGTTTATTTTCTAATGTACCTATGCCAGAACTGTAACGAAATGAATGAATAAACTCTGAATGGATATTATTTCCATTTGACTATATTAATTCGAATCCTAACTTTTTGTTTTTTGACTATTTTTTTGGAAACAAGGGCATGTTTAATAATCTATTCTCATATTTTATGTCATCGCACCATGAATTAGCTTCAATGGCGCTTTCCTCAAGCGTGATTTAACAAGGGGAATCTAAGTGAAAAGTTGGAACAAATCTGCACACAAACGAGAGTTTATCATACTTACAAACCTACGACTTTCAAACCAGCTTCAGTTAGTATGAGTATATTGTATAGAGCTCACAATCATTGGTGAAGCTGCTACATACATATAACTTACTATTTTCACATCATTGCATGCTCGCTTGAAGAGGATAGAATTTTGTATTTACGGTGCTCTGTATAATCATCATTTAGTGGTTTTTATGTGTTCAGGAAGCAGACTTGTCTCGCAACAGGAGGTGACGGTGTAATAATGATGATTACATACAGCCAGCAGCCTCGGTAGTTATTTGGAGTTAATCGAACCCACGCCCACCTGTGATGATCGGAGACGTAAAAAACCTACCGGAGGAAGATGCAAACCTTAGTCTTATTATAGTGATGCAAACACTCCTTGATCTTATTAGGTGTTTTTGGTGACTAATAAATTCTAGAACTGACATAAGGAGATGACATCTTTGCATTTAGCTTTAGGCTGTGATGTAATACGGCACTAACCTTCCCACAACCACAGGGTTGCTGCCGTTCAAGGTAAACGGGACGACGTGTAGATAATTTTTGGGTGTGTTCATAGGAAGATGGTTCTTATAGCTCATGTCCACCATCGTTTCTAACAAAAGTTATGATCACATAGTGATAAATACCTGTATCCTAATGATTTATTCATAAACTAAACAGGTTCAAACACTGGCGATAAATTGATC
Organism: Leptopterna dolabrata; assembly: GCA_954871275.1. Lineage (NCBI taxonomy): Eukaryota > Metazoa > Arthropoda > Insecta > Hemiptera > Miridae > Leptopterna > Leptopterna dolabrata. The sequence continues at coordinate 45,220,871 of OX940978.1, read as the reverse complement.
ACACGCATCCGCTAACAAGATTTCCTTTAATTTCTCATGCGAAACAATTCACAGGATCGCTCATTTCTGGATGGGGTCTGGAAAGAAGGGAGGGTGATTTGAAGATGGTCTCTTATCACCTTCATCACCCCTCAGCAGGCACAATTTGCAAATGCAAGAACTCGTTCCGTGCGAAAACTCAACATTTTGGCCAAAAGCCATTTAACTAGGCGCAACGATGTAGTTTGTAATTATCGTGTGATGATAGGATAAATAGATGGAGTTCTACCAAATAACAGCTGAAAATAACCAAACAATCATGGTAGTTAGTAACGTTGTGTGCGCATCGTCACTTTTTATTTTCCCCAAATGAAAGATTTCAGCGTGGGCTTCTCTATAAGATGTCGTGTGGAGCTGGAAGAGCGGAAATCTACCAGCTGTGTCGTCACCGATCCCCTGCTTACGTGGGTGGTGAGGAAACACCCTAAATTGTGTCAAAATTGCAAAAATAAGTTTCTGCATAAAAATATTTGTTCAGGAGTGTCTGAAACGCCAGTCACGTGTTACAGACAATGTTTAACTCCCAAGCAGGGGATTCAGCTATCTAAGTAAGTGGGCTGGAAGCAAGATGCACAATACTTAACTGGTACCTACCATCCTCCATTATCTCAAAAACAAAAGTCATACGATAACCATGCTCCGGGATGATTATGTCCGTACTGATTTTGGCTGAGTACATTACCACACAGTACAAGATGTACCCACCAGAAAGTAGGAGCGCTTAACTTGGATCCTTGATTAAATTTGTATCCGATAATGTAGGTAACAACATACGAAAAAATGACGTATCGTTCGGACGTTGGTTATTTCATTAGAGGTTACTTTCTAATAATATCAAGCGCCGTACCTATCTAATGTGGAGCGTTCGCTTGAGTTACGAGTAGTTAGCCGGGTTATCATCAACATAGAAGCAGGCTCAGTAATAAACAATTAGCTTGCTGAGTAAGCAGTGCGCTGATGAAGTAGGTAAATGTCGGCATCAACTCACCCTTTTGAAAGCGTGTTTGTTTAGGGCTTTAGACGTGTGTAACGTCAGAGAGGAAAAAATACACTCTGAGAATATAAAAAATATGGTAGCAATAATTGCAATATGCTGTTTGAACATATATGATGACTCATTTGAAAGGTCCGAACTCCAGAATTCGGATGGTTAGGTCCAACTGACTGTCGATCTCAGAACCAAAATGACCAGTGGACTGAGACAGTGAACGTTTGGTACATAGCTGAGGAAATCGGTAGGCTGCTGTGAAATTTGGTTGAGACTTTGGGCTTTTGCTGAGCGCTGGGAAAGGAACCTTCATGTATTCAGCTGACTTCCTCCAAATTAATATAGAATTTTGTAGATACAAAATCATCAACAAACAGTGAAAATAAGACCGTTCCCATACAATAATAATATCATCTCGTATACCAACTGGCTTTGTTACCGGTTGATAATATTACCGAGCCTTATCAGGCAGAAAAATAATTGAAGGTGGTTTGTTACGGCTATGCATTTAATTTTGCTACCACCTAGGTAATGAGCCGTTGTGTGTACATAATCAAATAAGAATCTCCTAAGGGGAAGATTAAGGGGGGGGGGGGATACTAAAATCAATCAAAACAAACATATCGGTTTTGCTTCATTACATTAAACTAAAGTGAAAAATGTATTAAGGCATTTTCCCCACACTCCTTCCAACATTGCCCTTCATTACCCTCAATGCCCTGGATGATGGAGCACAAATTATTTATCCTATGCATCAAGTTTCATTTATATCGAAATATCTAGGTATATATTTTACAATAATTAGGGAGTTTACTATAACGAGGTTGGATTTTCACCATAATATTAATGAGCGTCCCATCCATTAACCCGCCCAATATAAAACCTTGGCTACATAATAAAGAGTCATGAAATGAGTTGAAAATGATCAAGTTATGTAAAGTTGAGAAAGTTTGGGGTCAAATTTATTTTTTATGGGTAAAAAAATGGCTAGAAATCGGAAAACATTTTCGCTATACGTACCTACCTATTAACTATCAACAATTTTATTACTAAATAGAGAACTGCACATCTCGGTCCCATTAAGGGTGGCTTTTAATACTGCTAATATCGCACAAATAGAAACTATCATGTGGAGTGGATCATTCAGGTAGTCCACAATATTTAGACAGAGAACAGTGATGGTCACTGTGGTTAATGAACGCATTACTCACAATCGTCTTCATGGCTAGAGACGCTGACTAGCTGAGTTTTCGATGAATCTGCGCGCGAAGGACCGCGGTATGGACTTGTTTTGCAGGGGACCGGGGAGCCTGTCAGGTATTTATACCGTCTCCCACTCGAACGGCCCACCCGGTCAACTCCTGAGCCAGAGCTCACTGATGCAGTTAAGGGCCTTGATCTTTCGAGGGTCACGCCCATCGTTGTTCTTTCCGAGGGCTGTCCTCAAGGAGGTCCATGTGGGCCGAATGCGACCCATCATCGGGTCCAGGGTGTTCCTGGAGGTGGTCTCTGTTGGACCATCCGCGTTTGCCTGGAAGCTCGAGTGCAGAAGAACCCGCTTTCCACCACTCCGAAAGAGCTGAAGCTCTTCCGAAAGAACTATCGTCGCACATTTACTAGAGAAATTCAATGGCCGTTCATGAAAAGTGTCTCAGATCGTCCCCTGTTAAACCCAAAATGATCGGAATAGGTTCTGCGCTTTCGCAAAATTGAAATCTTATCTAAGAACTTTTTTAAATCCGCCAAAATTTTAAAGTCACCTTTAGTGAAGCAATGCCAACAGTACTGTACAAAGTAGATCTTATTTTAGTGGGGAAATTCGTACATAGATAAGTTAAGTACTTGAATTAAAAAAAATTTTGTCTAGTTTGCAGGTGGATTAGGTGATCCAGTCACTGTGGAGTTTTCATTTGGCACGACGTTTCACTCTTGTTGGGACAGTACTGACTGACATTGTTTTGAATAATTGTTGTAGGAATGCAGCAGTTATTGATACTCAATTTCTGCGCAAAATACAGAATCCAGCTTTTACTTATTTATTCTTTCACACATTTTATTCATTTGCTAGGTTTTCCCAATCACTTGAAATTGTGAGGCTTCATCCCACGATTCTAGTCAAAACTACTAAATTTTGTCAAGTGAGAAGACATCGATAATGCCACCGCTCAGAATTCATGACAACCTTTCATCAATACCTGGGAAACTGAAAACTATGCAAGTGAAGCTAACATAAATAAAATAAAAAAGCTGCAAATTATTACACAACGGTTTATTATTTACATTTATAGATGCCTCTTCTCCGTAGATCACTGTTTTCTGTGGTCAATACACTCGAGCTCCCTCCAGGAAAGCCCTAAATGGAGTACTGGAGCCGGCCCGTGAATGAAAGTTTCATACAAATGCGTGGGATTAGATAATTAAATCATTAATTATTTGTAAGTATTAATGAAGCATAAGGTAGATATTCCGGAATGTAATAATTTACCTGTATAGATGCCCCTTCTGAGTAGATAGTACAACAAACCGTTGTGAAATAATTGACTGTTGTGTAATAATTTACCGTTATGTAATAATTTCCCCAATAATACTTCAACGTTATTTTTTCAAATTGCGGAAGTACCATTCAACAAGATTCAAAACAGCCATCATTTTTCAAATGGATTAATATCAAAGTCAACCATTTCGACATCATACAGCCATCCGTAATTATAATCAGCTGCTCCTTAGCGATGATATCTGGGCTGAATGTACTTATACCTGATTCACTCTCCTGTTGATGAAGCCTGTCGGTGCAAACTTCGGGGCCTTACTGTGAACGAACGACTGGACGAACAGTGCTCCGGGCGGGCGAAAAAAACTCCCAAGTTCAAGAACTACTTGAAACCGCTAAAAATTTCGAGGTAACGGCGTCCTGGATATTTCAACACCTATTTTTCACCTCTTAGAGATGACTGGTATTAACGCTGAGCTTCGCAAACCAAGTAGAACCCAAATGGGACCTACAAACCAAATTTCATCAATTTTGGTTATGGTAACTAAGGAAAGTGCGAAGTACGGCGTACGGCGGACGGACAGAAATTTTGGGTTATTATATTCAAATAATGAACCTTTGGAATCGAGCATGAAAAACAAGAACGCTGAAAATCCCTGCACAACGGTTTATTATTTTTTACAGAATAACCTTCTGTTACAGATCATGGCTCTCCGTATAGATAACCCTCTATATAAATAGTGTTCTATACATATTATGTAGATCGCAGACCATCCGTAGGTTAGTACCTATTAACCACGTACTCGTTCCTAGGTAGCTATCTTAGTCACGAGTTAAATGTTGCTAAAATAATTCTGTCGATGACAAAAAGTACCTAAAGTGGCAAAAAGAAACGCAAATAATGAAGTTCTGAAGGTAAATTTATTGTTAATGTGGAGTGAAAAAAGTTGCATATGTACCTACCAACATACTCCAGCTCCTTCTACGTAGATGGTATAATGAACCGTTGTGTAATAATTTACCACTGTGTAATAATTTACCTATCAATAATACTTTAACGTTTGTTCAAGTTCCACTACCTATCAACAAACCCCAAAAGAGCCATCATTTTTCAAATGAAATAAAATCACTGAACAACCAACTCGACATCATACTCCGTTAAAATAATGAGGTGGCCCCTAGCAATGATGATCTGGGGCCAATTCCCGATTGCTAGTGCGTCCCTAGTGATGATTTTTGGGCTGAATGTATACAATTTGAATCACCCTGCGATTGAAAAATCCTGTCGGTGCAAACTTCTGGTCCTTACTGTGAACGAACGGCTGGACGTACAATGCTCCGGGTGGTCTTAAAAAACTTCCAAGTTCGAGAAATATTTCAAACCATAAAAATTTCGAGATAAAGGCGTCCTGGACATTCAATCCCTATTTTTCACTCCTTAGGGATGACTGAGCTTCGAGCTTCGAGGACCATCTAGACCGGAAATGGGACCTATAAACAGGGTTTCGTCAAATTTGGCTCATGGCAACTATGAAAAGTGCGAAGTACGGCGTCGTCGTACGGCGGACGGACAGAAATTTGTTTATTGCATTTTCGGATTCTACATAGGTACGTTGAGACGGAAACCATCAAATTGGGGGGGCGGGGGTAAAAATTTGTTTTCATGCTCGATTCCAAAGGTTAGCAAATAATAAACCAAAATTCAACCCCCCCCCCCCCGTCACTCAAAGTTTGATGGGTTACGTTTCAAGGTATGTAGAATCCGAAAATGCAATAAAAAAATTGTCTATCCGCCGTACTTCCGATTTTCTTCGTTACCCTGAAAAAAAAAATTGATGAACTTTGGGTTATAGTTTCCGTTCGGGGTCTAGTTGGTCCTCGAAGCTCGACGTTACTGTCAGTCATATCCAAGGGGTTAAAAATTAGGGGTTGAAGTTTTCAGAACGCCGTAGCTTGAAAACTTTCGCTAGAAGGGTATTGTTTTTTATAACGTTTTTAAATTGATCTCGAACTGAAGAATTTTTTGAGACCACCCGGAGCATTGTACCAGCCGTTCGTATGCACCAAAAAGCTTCGTCAGCACGACCGTGAATCAATTTTTTTTTCTTTATTTAGGCGCATTCAACCATAAAGGGTCATTGGCGCCATCAATTTTATATACAGATTTTACAGATTGTCATACGGTTATAATATCTTCAAATTCTGGAATAGCTTCTTGATGTGTGGAATAGCTTGTTGAGTTGTTTCCAAGAAGCTCTTCGAGGTTGTTCGGAAGCTGCGCTGGGCGTCTGCGGAAGGCTCGGCATTCAGTCAGCAGATGACTTGCAGACAACTGACATCCACACGACGCACATTCCGGGGGAGGGAATCGTTCTCTCGACATCAGATATCCATGGGTTAGCCGTGAGTGCCCTATTCGGAGACGAGTTAGGACCACCTCTTCCCTGCGAGAATAGTGGACGGATCCATCTGGGAGTCTTTTAGTCCGGCTAGAACAGGAACAAGCGGATACTTCCCTCTTGATTTCCCACCGCTTCTGGCGCTCCATGTATAGCCAGTCTCTACACCAACTGGCCCAAACAGTCGCCTTTATAGTCGATAAGTAGTCGGCGATGATGTATACGGGTGATGTGGATGGCAAAAAAAAAAAAAAATTCTGAAGCAGGTTTTGCGTTCATGTCGGTTACTTCATTCCCTACAATTCCTACGTGGCCAGGGACCCAACACAATGTCACAGGTGTACCTCGAACTCTGAGATCGTGAATCAAACGGTATAAATTCGGCCCAGATATCATCTCTAGGGAGCACCTGATTTATTATAATCACCGATGGCTGTATGAAGTCGAATTGGTTGTTTTGCGATATTATTTCATTTGAAAAATGATGGATCTATTGGATTTCTTGGTAGGTACTTTTTAAACTTGAACAACCGTTGAAGTATTATTGGGTACACGTGTCGCGTGATACCTACCTCACTTTCGTTGGTGCAGTGTGATACCTACCCGCTAGACGCAGCCTACCCGTACCGTACCGTAATGCAATGTGCTACCTATCACATGAAAAGTCAGGAAATTATAGAAATCTTACCTTGTCGTCGGGGTTCATTCTTCTAATGGGACGAGTGTCGTGGAGATGAGGGGGATGATTTTCACTACAAGTTGTGCTTCATGTCGGCGAAGAAGCAGTCCATGAGATCTTTGTCTGGATAGAGAGTTCGCCACCATTCTTCAATTAATTGTCTTTCTAGGAGTTGACGTGTGCCACACCTTCTTATTTTATACTTTTGTTTGACCTGGTTCCACAAACTTTCAATAGTTTGGGTGTGGGCTCCTGAAGTGGAGTCTACGAAATTTTCAGAACGATTGACCGTTTTGTGCTGGTAGCCATAATTACTTAAAGTGGAATCTTTCGCAAGCTCATTTTGTCACCTATCTCAACACGCGGTGCGAGTCAACTGTTTCCAACTTGGCAGATCACTTCCGGACAGATTACGGTCAGGAGGTTTAAAGGTGAGCGTTGTGGGTGAACACCATCGTAAACATCAGCGCGTAGGTATCACACTGCACCGCCCGATTGGTCGGGTAGGCTGCGTCTAGCGGGTAGGTATCACGCGACACGTGTACCTATTATTGATGGGCAAATTATTACATAACGGCAAATTATTACACAACGTTCATTATACTATTTAAGTAGAAGGGGCACCGATACAGGTAAATTATTGCAAAACGGTAAATTATTACACAACGGTTCATCTACCTAGAAGGGGCTGAATTTTGTTTATAGGTACATTTGCAACTTGAACAACTGTTGAAGCATTATTGATGGGCAAATTATTACACAACGGTAAATTATTACACACCGGTTCATTATACTATCTACGTAAAATGGGCATCTATACAGGTAAATTATTACACAACGGTTTATTATTTGCCTTATGCTTCATGAATAACTACAAATAATTAGATATTGAATTATTGAATCCCGGGCGTTGGTAGGAAACTATAATTCCGGAGCCGGCTCCAGTACTCGATTTGGGGCTTTCCTGGGGGGAGCTCGAGGGCACTGACCTCAGAAAACCGTGATCTACGCAGAAGGGGCATCTATACAGGTGAATAATAAATCTTTTTGTAATAATTTGCAGCGTTTTCTTATTGCATTTTGGAATTCTATATACCTTGCAACGGAAACCATCAAATTTTGAGGGAGGGGGGGGGGGGGGGGGGGGTTGAACATTTTTTTTTTTTCATGCTCGATTCCAAAGGTTCATTATTGAAAATAATACACCAAAAGGACTTCCTTCGGTAATGGACTGCCAAGTGGGCGTTATTGGCCTGTAGTTCTTCGAGTAGTAGTTCTTCCGAAGGTAGGTATGGTATCTCCTTGTGAATAAATATTGTTTGAAACTTTTCACGAGAAGAAGACTGTGCGCGAGCAAAGCGGCTACACGCGGACCTGAACGAGGCCAGGAAATGTCTTTATATCAGTGCCAATCGATATTGAATGTCAACTTTATAATACATGGACCTTTCCTCGTATTATTCTATTGTACATGAAATTTATATATTGCAATTAGTTTTGTTATTGACTGCTGTTTGTTATTGACGTTGTTTTGCTATAGCTCATTATTCTGAAAGTACGTACACTCTCCTTCGTCTAAGTTACATTTCAACTCAATATTTGGCAAAAAGAGAGGATCAGCATTCAGCAATACGTATATATTCCTTTCCATCGTATTATGGTTTACACTTTCTTCTTCGCCGTCTGACCAAAAAGCCTGTTATTGCATAGATAGGTAGTTATTTTTTTTATCAACATTTCGTGAAGAGTTGTCGCTTTCGATTGGATGATTAATTGTTGTCATCAGTCGATACTCGACGATAGAAACCATAACTCAGTTGAGAAGTATCCAGGTGCGCCTAGCATGTCCACGTTTCGGTTCAAAATTATTCAAAGCTTTTTATTTTTAGAGAGTTTAAACAATGTGGATATTAATGATTTAATAAAACAAATTAGAATAAATTAAGATCCCGTTAAATCCTGCTGAATGTCAATTCGGCCAACATCCATTCTGCGGTATGGAGGAAGGAATCCTTTAAGTTAGGTCCTAATGTCAACAATGCCATCTGGTTACAATGTAAACCCCCCCCCCCCCCCCCCCTCCATCGTCCACACGATTCACAAGCTTACAGTTTTGGAAGACACCAAATCATGTTGCACCCGAAGGATTTGCATACTTACCTACTCATTTCGTTTGGAGGAATGAAAAAAAATCACCATTCGTATGCTTACGTGGTTTTTGATCATCTCTGTCGGAAGAAACCTAAATAACCCTCAAATTAGGCTGTGAAACGAGGAAAGCTCAAGAGAAAAATTTCAATGAAAACCAATGAAAAAATAAGGCGTCACGAGGGGTTGGAAGGGAAAACGGGGATCTTCGCTATTTATTTAGACACCCGAGTTTACAGTCGTTGCTTCCTCTGGTTCAGACACTAATGAGTGCGTATTTATCCCTGTGACACTCTCAGCGAGGTGAAAGGTGAAAGAAACCGGAAGCCCTTTCGGATGAAGAAATGCGACATTCATTCCAGAGGAGTTCGAAAATTAATTTATTCCGCCCTTTAATAATCATTTTTGGAACTGAAATGGAAATTAGAATTGGGCTACACGTTTCAGTTAATTTCAGCTATTTAATTTTGCAGAGGGTCAGATTACCCGGTATTCATGGACGAATGAACGTTTAAAAACATTCGAGTACTTATTATCAAAATATCTAGTCAGTGATTTCCAGCATTTTTATAAACAGTCGAGTCTCAATAGACTATCTCAAACGTCCAAAATACGTCCAAAATATCCCATTTGTTATGAAGTTATATCCTAAATATTGGTTTCAATTGATTAGTAGTGTAGGCAGGGTGTAGGATGACGATTCTTTACATGGAAGAAAATGGGAACATGAAAGAATTACATGATTCAAAAATAAAGATAGCTTGCGTGACTTCAAGATGAGATTGATATGGTTATTTAGTACCTAGTTAAGTGCTCTTACTTGTAGGGAGTAAATAGATAGGGAGAAGAATTTAGAGGAGGATAAAGATGTCTTGGCTAAATACCCATTGAGAGGATGGATTTCAAAAGGTAGTAGCTTAAATGGGTAGCAGTCAGCAGTTTGGGCATCTTTGGCAAAACTGTCATTCATGAGAACTCTCAATTACCTAATAAGTCAACAACAAACCTTCGGGATCGCGCTAGAAAACAGTGTTTAAGCTCCATGAAAATTTGGTGATTTACATTTTAAGGTGTGCGTGTGTGTGTGCGTGTGTGTGTATGTGTGTGTGTGTGTGTGTTCTGTAGAAATTAATAAACCGTTGTGCAGGGATTTGCAGCGTTTTTTTATTGCATTTTCGGATTCTGCACACGTTGAAATGTAAACCATCAAATTTTGAGGGGTGGTTACAATTGTTTTTTTTTTGTAGCATGCCCGATTCCAAAGGTACATTATTGAATATAACAAACCAATAATAAACCGCTGCGTAATAATTTACAGTGGTTTTTTCTATTTCCGGATTGTAAGTAGATACCTTCCTTGAAAAACAAAGCATCGACTTTTGTGGAAGTGGTGAATCATTAAAATAAATTGTCCATGCTTGATTCTAAAGGTTTGATATTGAAAATAATAAATCAAAATAATGCAGCACACCATAAAACTGTTGCTTGGGATAATCAAGTAGTGAAACAATTCGTCAGTGATCTGGAGTCTTGCGTAGGTACCTATACACAAAAATGTCTTTTCTCACAAATTACGGTCGTGAAGACGACCGCTAACGCAACTTACGGAAATCGCTTAACCCCGCTCTGCGGCTTTCCATATAATATTCATCCCTCTATTTGGCATCCAGGCTTTATCTGCCAGAGTTAGATATTACAGAACACCGTCCCTTGGTTCCTTCGCTTTCCAGAATCTGACCGTAACAGTCTGAATCTTCAATCTAGGAAGTTGGTTTTTTCTTCGCGAAGCGTCTTACACATTTATATTTTCCTCTTTCTCCTTCCATTTGGGTCCTACAAGCACATTTGTATTTGACGATGAATAATGGGGCATGCATGGTGAAGACAACATTTCCCTCAGTCCAGTGGTGAGTCATATATGCAGATTGTTCGCATAAGGAACTGCACCTTTGTAGACACCTTCGAATCCTCCTAGAACTTATATGGGATGGATTTTATCAATCAGGTAACCTAATAAGCCTCTTCACTCAAGGAGCATAATGAATACTGCACACCAAAAGATCCAGTATTTAATGAAGAAGATGTAATATTGAATGAATTGAAGTAGTCGGTTGGTACAAGTACGTATATGATTTCATTCGCTGACTTCTTCCTCCGTAAGCGATCTGTTGAAGAAAATGAGCTAAGTACAATGGGTCAAACATTGTACGCAGATGCCTGTCCGAGGGGAATAAAGAAACAAGACACTCATAAGAGTGGACTGTATTCGTTGGTCTGGGGCTTATTAGCTCACTAATAATGATGTACAATAATCAAAAATGCACGAAAAATAATGACAAGTGAATGGAATGGAGTAGGGCTGACCTTGTGTTAGGCGCATGAAGTTGCTCTCCTCTGGATGTTGAAAACGGCACTTCGCGACTACGCGAGTTATTATTGGGAAGGCCCGGGGTGGGAAGGAACAATAATGTAATGAATAGCTAGGTGAAGGACCAGGGTTGATTTCGAGGATCCGAACGTGACCTTTCTTACAATTTGACTGACTTGTGAGTAGGGGTCGTAGGCAGGTAGGTACAATGGAGGGAACAGTGTAGTACGAAAGGGTAGGGAGAAGGAAACATGATATCTCATACATTCAGAACTAATGCACATCAAAACAGCGAGAAAACATAATATTGAGACGAAGTAACCATTTATGGTACCTACATAATTCTTTAAATAGGTTTCGGAGCGTTCTGATTCCACCCCCAAATTGTGTATATATTTTACATGCATGTGTATATATGAACAAAAAGTATACAGGTTTTTTTGTTAGCATAAAAATATATAGAGCTGATGGCATTTCAAGCACAATATTCCCTGTTTTTCCACCTGTAAACTATTCCGGCTAATATCATTGGATATCCAAAAGAATTTACTTATATTTTTTGGTAACTCATGTGTCAAGGTGATATGACTCGAACTAAGAATTAAAGTTCATATTTTGCCAACATTTTGTCCATGTTCTGAAGTACGAAATGCCATTAAGTATTGAGTCTGATTTGAATTCTGTGGATCAGAAATCGTCAACAAGAGCTGAGAAGTACATCGCCAATATTGATATAATGAATGGTGACTTTAGCCACGAGAAGACTGGGCATTTGAACAATAACAAAATACGTTTGAATTGTCAATGGATCGAGGGAGAAAACATCGACGGAATAATTAAGGCTTTTCGATCAAAAATCAAAATTGGATTCCCTTTCTTAAATTCGATAATGATACTAAGCGTCGGTCATTAATTAACTGGAAAATATCCAACTAGGGTAAGCGTGGGGATCGTTTACCCCCATTTTTCGAAGTTTAGAGTTTGGAGCATCACCAACGATCAGCGCCTGATATTATCGACCCCGAATGGTTCTCATTTGATAGAAAATTTCATCTAGTTTTCAAAAATGGGGCTCTATGTACCATTACGAATGAAAACAGCATTTTTACAATAGAGAAACCTGAAAAAAGTATAGAAAATCAATTCCCACTTTTACCCATTCAGGTAGGTAGGTATAGGAATTAACGAACGTCGGTATTGGTATATAATGTAATGTATGTGTTCCACACTACAGACCGCATCCACAGGCATTTGTGTCTCGCAGACTCCTAGAATTTATTAAATCATTTTTGGTGCAACCGTAATGCCCGGGAGTGGTGCCATGGCGCCACGACATGCTGAAACCTGTCAATTTCGGAGACCTAGGGCTTTAAATGAACAAAAAAAGGTACAACACACGTATTTACTCGATCGATTTTAGAACAACACTACCATTCATCAAGACCATTGTGCCAGCAAATGGCGCCATGGTGCTAGTAGCTCCGTTTGTCAGTAAATACGTGTTTGGTATTGTTCTTTGTTAATTTAACGGTAGTTACTGAACTGATTTCGTATTTCAAATTTTTGGTATCGTTCTTTGTAAGTTGTGGAGAACTAAATCGATTTCGAATCGATTCCTTATGAAGCAGCCAAATAACTAGGTGGTGAACGCTTTTTGATTACTGCAGAGTAAGTAATGAAAAGTTATCACACATGGTAAGTGAGGAAAAAAAGGGTCAACGACTGCCCCAAACGTGTGCTGGAATCTGACCCCGAGTCAACCACCTCTGTCTTGTTAACCTTAATCTCATACCACTCCTGTACTAGTTATAAGATTTTCCCAATAAAGACGGAGAAGCCGAGCTACGCATTACAAGGGACACAGCCAAGGTACCTCTTCCTCCAAAGGTCTGTCATTCCGATGAGACATGAGGGGGGTAGATGAGCCTATAAATACGCCCAAATGCCTAGCTTGGGTTCATTCTTCCAATTTCTCTCAAGCGACTACCTTCTCCCTTGAACCTACTCTTCTAACACATCCAACCTCTTCCCTCCTTAAGAGCTTTCAACGAGGTGAAAACCGGGTGAAAGCATCCCTCAAAAATACTCCTCGAGATGCAAACTGGACGAGTATTTACCCAGGTATCCAAGAAAAGCGGGTAGATATCTTCCTCACCTTTCAAATGTTCAACGAGGTGCAAACCAGGCAAATATTTTACCTAAATTCCCTGAGGCATATCCAAGGAGGTGAAACCCGTGTGGATACCTACAACTCCTCTCATATTCCTAGTCAACTTTACTCAAATTCAAAATCCTCACATACAATTTTATTAACCATGAAATTTTATATTTCAAACCAGGGCCATCTTAACCTTAAAATGGAATAATAACGTCTAGTGGTTGTTTACTCCCCTCCCCGCAGTTTTTCACTTCCCAGAAGCGTTTTTGCGCCAACAATCGTGTGTTTTCAAGGAGGAAACTGGTCAGGAATATGATAAATCAAAACAAAAACTGTAGTTGAGTGAAAAAGTGTAAAACAATGACAAAAATGGAGGAGAGGTCGTAAGTACTTTTGAGGTTTTTGTGTTGTATGCAAGGCCCACCAAAACGCAGAAACGAAAGAAAATGAACAGCCACAACAGTGTTATCAATCATGAATTAGTAAAATTGTTTATACATAGTAGGTAGGTCAACAGTTAGCTGCATTATGATAATTATAATAGTGTTTCTTAGTGCTTAGTGCTAAATGCAGAAAATATAAAATGCACCACTCTTATATTTTAAACCTGCTACCACTGCAGCCATAATAGATCGATGCTGTGCATTATTGTGCATTGTTGTGGTTTTCCATCAAACCTTTCCCTTATCCTTTTCCAATTAACGGCGTCGTGTTCCTTCAGTCGTGGAGCCATCAGACCGGCAGGACACTGTAGACGAAATGTGGGGTTACCCGTTACATCAGTTTGACTAATGAGCCTACTTTACTCCCTACCGACCACCTGGCTCCACTGACTCCGGAGTTCAAACACGTGGTGTGATTGCTTGTGGGTGCTTATGTTTATTATTTTCAATGATGAACCTTTGGAACTGAGCATGAAAAAAATTATTTAGCACCCCCTCAAAATTTGGTGGTTTACGTTTCAATGTAATTGTGTAGAATCCGAAATTCTAATAAAAAAACGCAGCAAGTTATTACGCAACGGTTTTGTAGTGATTAAGGATGGAACAGACGAGGCCGAAAGTTAGCTTGAGAATGGTTATCTATTTGTTGGCCCCTCGGCTCTTTATAGGCCCCTGACATGATCAGAGGGGGGTCGGGGGGTCCCCACTCTGAGGTACAACATGTATGTACATTACATTGGTTGTGGAGGAGCAGCCGATCACAACACTGCTCCCCCCAGAATTTAAGTAACGCATTTAGTTAAATTTTGTTCTGTTGCGGTGGCGGTTGCCGGGCGTGGGAGGTGCGTGTGCTGGTTGCGGTGGTTCGCTGTGGCTGCCCGGGTCGGTGTCGTTGGGGGCGGTACGTTTGCGGCGTATGAAGAGCCGGGGTGTAGGTTGAGTGCGTGGGTACGGCCGCGGCGGCTGTTGTTGCGGGCGCCAGGTGCATGGGGTGCGGCGTTTTTGTGCTCGGGGGTCCCATGTGCGGCGGTAGAAACACGAGCCGTTCGTCGCGCTGCGTGTGGTCGGTCGTGGCTGCGTCGGCGGTCGGTGTTGTCGTCTGTTCGAATCACACGAACCTCTTCGGTGACGGTAGCCACTCAAGGAGGGGGAGCGAAGGGTATGAGGCGATCGGCGAGAGCAGCGAGGTTCGTGACGTCGGGTTCGTCGCGCGCCGCTATGTGAAGGCGAATGCTGTCTGGTAGGGCGCGTGTGAAAAGCTGCCGAACGAGCGGGGTTGGTGTGTCGGCCGGAAGTGCTCGAGTGAGTCGGCGGGCGAGGACTGACGGTAGTTCGTCGTCGGAAGTCGGTGAGCCGGGAGCCGTCGGACGGTGCGTTCGTGGCTAAAAGGCGAGTTGTCAACGTCTGGTAGTTGTTGGCGTTCGATGGTGCCAGCCGCTAGTAATTCGCCGAAGTGGGCCGACGCTTTCGCGTTAAGGTCCGGTAATATTCGGCGAAGTTTCGCTTGGCATGGAGGTCCCTTCGTGACGATTTGATGTTCTACGCGTTGCGGTGTGTCGGCCGGGAGGGCTCTACGGAGTCGGCGGGCGTGGACTGACGGATTATCGAGCTCGGAAGTCGGTTGGGGTCGTCGTAGAGGTCCGCTTGTCGGGGCTCGAAGGCGCGGGCGAATTTAGCATGCGGCGTCGTGAGGCCTTCGTGAGTCAATGTGATCTCGAGTTGGGCGAATCAGACGTGCGGGAATGCGGGGTCGTACGGCCGGAGCTGGAGCGTTGATGTCGGTGGAGTCGTTTCTGCGGGTGTCGGTGGTTTCGGGTCCGTGTTCTCGTTGTAGGCGCCAGTCCCGGAGAGGTGTCGTCTGGAAGTGTCAGCAGGAAGTGTGCGAGGCGCCGGCGTCCGTTTCCTTATATAGGAATCGGATGGTGGGGCGAAGTAGCGGGGGGCCGCTGCGTTGGGCGTCGAGGCGGGCGTCGGAGTGGGGCGCCGCTGTGTGGCGTCGGTGGGGGCGGCGCTGTGGGGCGTCGGAGTGGGGTGCGTGTGCCGGGCGTAGTGCTGCGGAGGTGGGGCTCGTCGCAGACGGTCGGCGGGCGCTGAGCGGCGTTGTTCGTCGCTGTCGTCGCTGTCGTCGCACCGCGGTCGCAGACGGCGGGCGGAGGCTGCGTGTCACCACTCGGGGTCACCAGTGTAGTGATTAAGGATGGAACAGACGAGGCCGAAAGTTAGCTTGAGAATGGTTATCTATTTGTTGGCCCCTCGGCTCTTTATAGGCCCCTGACACGATCAGAGGGGGGTCGGGGGGTCCCCACTCTGAGGTACAACATGTATGTACATTACATTGGTTGTGGAGGAGCAGCCGATCACAACAGGTTTATTATTTGCCTGTATAGATGCCTCGTAGATAACTGTTGTCTGTGGTAAGTACTCGAGCTCCCTCCAGGAAAGCCCTAAATGGAGTACTGGAACCGGCCCGGAAATTAAAGTGTCATACAAACGCGCGGGATTCAATAATTAAATAATTAATTATCTGTAGTTATTCATGAAGCATAAGGTAAATAATAAATCGTTGTGTAATAATTTATCTGTGTAGATACCCCTTCTGCGTAGGTAGGTACCTTCGTGTAATAATTTACCGTTGTGTAAAAATTTACCCAATAATAATTCAACGTTTGTTCATGTTGGGAAAGTACCTATCAACAAAATCCAAAACAGCCATCATTTTTCAAATGGAATAATATCACGGAACAACCAACTCGACTTCATACATCAATGCCATCAGTGATTATAAGCGGGTGTTCCCTGGCAATGATACCTCGGCTGAATGTACACACAATTCGATTCACCCTCCTGTTGACGAAGCCTGTCGGTGCAGACCTTGGGGCCTTACTGTGAACGAACGGCTGGATGTGCAGAGCTCCGGGTGGTCTCAAAAGGCTCCCAAGTTCAAGAACTATTTAAAAACGTGAACAAATTTGAGGCCGCAGGACATTGACCACAGGGAACAGTGATCTACGCAGAATGGGCATCTATACAGGTAAATAATAAACCGTTAGGTATGTAACAATTGGCAGCGTTTTGCAAATGGAGTAATATCACGGAACATCCAATTCGACTTCATACAGCCACCCGCGTTTAGAATCAGGTCCTCCCTAGCGATGATAATTATCTGGGCCGGATTTGTACTGTTTGATTCACGATCATGTTGAAGTAGTTTTTCGTTGCAAACGAACGACTGGTCGTACAATGCTCCGGGTGGTCTCAAAAAATTCTTTAGTTCAAGATCAATTCAAAAACGTAAAAAAACCGTGCCCTTCTATCGACAGTTTTCGAGCTACGGCGTTCTGAAAACTTCAACCCCTCTATTTCACCTCTTAGAGATGGCTGATGGTAACGCCGTGCTTCGCGGACCAACTAGACTCCAAACGGGCCCTACAAACCAAATTTCATTAATTTCAGTTCATGGTAACGACGAAAATCGGAAGTACTCCGTACGGCGGACATTTCTCCATAGGCCCTCCTTCCTCAGAGGAAAGGACGGCGTTCGGCGGACAGACAGAAATTGTTTCATTGCATTTTAGGATTCTACGTACGTTGAAACGTAAACGATCAAATTTGATGGGGGGGGGGTTAAAATTTTTCTTTTCATGCTTGATTACAAAGGTTCATTATTGAAAATAATATACCAAAACAATGTTTCTTTTGGATTTTGTTAACAGGTACTTCTGCAACTTGAACAAGCGTTGAAGTATTGTTGGGTAAATCAATGGTAAATTATTACACAGCAGTAAACTATTACAGAACGGTAAATTATTACCCAACGGTTTATAATTATACTATCTACTCAGAAGGGGCATCTACACAGGTAAATTACTAAACAACGGTTTATTATTTACCTTATGCTTCATGAATAACTACAAATAATAATTAATGATTGAATTATTGAAACCCGTGAGTCTGTGTGAAACTTTAATTCCGGGGCCGGCTCCTATACTCGATTTAGGGCTTTCGTGGGGGGAGCTCGAGGGTATTGACCACAGAAAACAGTGATCTACGCAACACACAACGGTAAATTATTACAAAACGGTATATTATTGCACTACGGTTTATTGTACTATCTACGCAGAAGGGGCATCTACACAGGTAAATTATTACACAACGGTTTATTATTTACCTTATGCTTCATGAATAAGTACAAATAGTTAATGATTGAATGATTTAATCCCGTGCATTTGGATGAAAGTTTAATTCCCGGGCCGGCTCCAGTACTTGAGTTAGGGCTTTCCTGGAGGGAACTCGAGGGTATTGACCACAGAAAACAGTGATCTACTTAGAAGGGGCATCTAAATAATCAAGCTTTGTGTAATAACTCACAGCGTTTTTCTGTTTAACGTTGTTTCAATTTTATGGTGACTGTTATAATCGACTCCAATTAATTCTGATTCTCTAGCGAACAGAGAACTTTAAGAAGGGACCTCGGGACACTTTTTTTAAAATGATAGTGATACAGGCAAACTATTCCCTATTCTATAACTGACAGATAAACACTAGTGACCCCTCACCGCGCTTCACATCAATTAGAGGAAATTCTCTTCTGCAGTGTCATGATCTAATACTTATTTGAGGTTTTCTGCTGTACATCAACTTTTCGTCGAAATTATAAGGCAATAGGTAGTAATTATTGTTACTAAACACAAACATTCCATTTTGTTGAGTGCCAATTCAGTATGAAATCAATCAACCGAATTGTATTAGATTCGCGCAGGAAACCTATCCACACCAGTCAAAAAGGTGGTTTCGACTATTACTGACGCAAGCGGGTATATAACTATGCAACACGAGCTCAATTCCAGCGTAACAGTTTCAGGTTGTCCCAGCTCTTCTTTGATACCACCCTGGAGGAAATGTCACAAGTGGTAATTTATGGTGTTTACCTTCCCAGTATTGCCAAGGTCACTCCAGGATGGGGCTCCCACATTCCATCGAGCTATCGACTTAGCACAAATAGCTTCTAGCGTGACCGTCAAAGGAAGATTGAATCGAGGTTTTGAGTCCGTCTGTTGGACCACACGTCATGTAGAGATCAAAGCGCCAACAGATGGAACATTCCTTTTAGCCCTCAGGATCGACACTTCTGTTCACTTCAAATAATGGTCTACCGCAGGAAGCAGGAAAGCTCAAATCCAATGGAGAAGCTCATTCACTATACTGAATATCAATTATGGAGTTTTAAAACATTTCCACCATCATAATTTATCATCAGTGGTATGCTGTGCTATGAAAATCACAACGCAATACTATCCACGCGATGTATATACTGTTTCACTGGCCGCAATTTTTTACAATGAGTTTTGACCACCCTTGTTTGAATCTAACAATTTCCAAAGGAGGGGATGATATAACTCTTTAGCAGCCGAAACATTTCTTCGCAGGACGGTTCGAAGCCAGTCTACGGTCGGCCTGTCTATGTGGTAACGGGAAATTTGTTCTTCTCATCAAATCGAAAAATATATTGGTTTAGTCGGTATTTTCAATGATGAACCCTTGGAATAGATCATACAAAATTAATCCCCATCAAAATTGTCAAGGTACGTAGACACCAAAAATGGAATATATAAATTCTGTCCTTCCGCCGTACGGCTTACTTCGCGAAATCATGACTTCGTCCATAGGTTGCTACCTGAGAAATGCCTAATTTGGGGAGGATTTAAAAAAAATTGAGCGCAATTTCATGAAATAGCCCGGTACCTATACAATCCATCGATATTATGAACCAATGAATTGATTGGCGGAGGCTTCTCTCAAAAGTTATTCGCCAGTGAGGCTGACGCTATTACAGTTCAATCAGGTCCTGCCACCTCAGACGATGTTAGGCCCAGAACTTGATCGTATGTAATTAGTCTGTTAGGAGAGGACAGTGGCAGAGAGTGAAGAGGGGATGGCGCCCTGAATCGGCCTTGCCCGAAGGTCGGTGAGCATGCGTTGGGCTCCTGAACTTCAACTTGGAATGAACAACGTAATATGGTATAGAAATTCAGTCAAATTTACTCGGCGGTTCCTCAAACCTACGACCGATTGATGGTTTTGATGCCGATATTATTGTTATGAATTCAGTACAAGTCTCTCAGCATATCGGGATCCTTCTCATGAACGATTATGGTTTTCAAGGGTCTAATATAATTATCAAAACCCCAAAACACATGTAAACGACTCGTTCTTAAGTGAATCAGAACGGACATAGGCACTGTAAAGTTAGCTTATAACGGTCACGAGACTGAGAAGATGTATTAGTATTTGCAATCAATACCTGGCAACATTATTTATTTATACTACGAGTATAATACTGCCCCCGTAAGGAAGAACGTCCTAAGTCCATTTTTTCAGTTTTTGAGTTAAGGACATGGCCTGGTAGAGCTCGACGAGACGCATTTTTTGAGCTAGGTTAGAACGTCCTACATGTAGTAGAAAGCAGTGAAAAAACGCTTTGTCCTAAGTCCATTTGCACCACTTTGCTGTCTAAACTAGGCTAGAGTGTCCTATGTGGAACATATTAGGTTAAAACGTCCTACTTGGGGCTGAAGTCGGACTTGGGACGATCTAGCGTAGTATTATACTACGCTAGATCGTCCTATGTCCGACTTCAGCCCTCGAGGTAGGACGTTTTAACCTAATAATTTCTACTTAGGACACTCTGGCCTAGTTTGGCAGCAATAATTGCTCAACGCAGTTCTGTCCTAAGTGGCATTTCTTGGCTAATAATATTGCGAAATGTCTTAGCAGTATCATGGTAGTTCCTCCAGTGACCATCCTCCCAGTGAGTGGGGTCAGAAGCGGTCATTCCCCATTGCCAAGGCAGAAGGAAAGAAAGACAGGAGGAGAAGGAATTAATTACAAAGTTGAAGGCAATTATTCCAGATTGTGGAAATCGTCTTCATTTTTGGGAGTCATTGCCAGTCAGCAATGAAGAAGAGTCCCTTGATGATGCAAACACTGATGTTACCAATTTAGACTGATTAGCCTTCGTGACCATTTTCAAGTGTTACAACATTTTTTAATGATACTTCCAATGTACTATTTTTCTATATTATAAATACGTTCATTCTTTCGAGTTGGTTAGTTAATGTACTAGTACATTCAGTGACATGTTAGTTAGGCACAGTGTCAAAAATAGTTTAATATTAAAACTGTCATCTTTTATGACTTAGACTGATATATTTTTAAAGGTTCCTCAGCAATTAATAATTATATTGATAAATATAATGTTAAAAACGCTGCAAATCCCTGCACAACGGTTTATTATTTTGTACAGAATACCCTTCTTTTACAGATCACAGCTCTCTGTATAGATAACCCGTCTATATAATATGTACTAGTCTATACAAAATATGTAGATCGCAGACCCTCCGTAGGTTAGTAGGTAGGTACCTAACCCCGTACTCGTTACTAGGTACCTACCTAAATAACGAGTTAAATGTTGCTAAAATAATTCTGTCGATGGCAAACAGTAACTAAAATGGCGAAAAGAAACGCAAATAATGAATTTCTGAGGGAAAATTGTTGATGTGGAGAGAAATAGATGCCCCTTCTGGGTAGATCACTGTTTTCTGTATTCAGTACCTACCCTCTGGTCAAGTATAATGAACCGTTGTGTAATAACTTGCCCATCAATAATACTTCAACGGTTGTACAAGTTGCAAAAGTACCGATCAACAAAATCCAGCCCCTTCTTGGTAGATGAACCGTTGTGTAATAATTTACCCATCAATAATAATTCAAAGTTTGTTCAAGTTTCACAAGTACCTACCAACAAAAGCCAATAGTCCATCACTTATCAAATGAAATAATATCGCAGAACAACCAACTCGACTTCATAGAGCCATCCTTGATTATAATCAGGTGCCCCTAGTGATGATATCCAGACCGGATTAATACCGTTTGATTCACGATCTTGTTGACGAAGCTTCTTGGTGCAAACGAACGGCTGGACGTACAGTGCTCCGGGTGGTCTCAAAAAATTGTTTAGCTCAAGACAAATTTAATATCGTAAAAAAAAACCATACTCTTCCATCGAAAGTTTTCGAGCTACGGCGTTCTGAAAATGTCAACCCCTATTTTGAACCCCTTAGAGATGACTGACAGTAACGCCGAGCTTCGAGGACCAACTAGACCCCGAACGGAACCTATAACCCGAATTTCATCAATTTTTATTCATGGTAACTAAGAAAAGTGGCCCGTACGGCGGACAGACAGAAATATTTTTATTGCAGTTTTGGATTCTACATACCTTGAAACGTAAACCATCAAATTTTGAAGGGGGGGGGGTTAGAATTTTTTTTTTCATGCTCGATTCCAATGGTTCATTATTGAAAATAATAAACCAAAAGAGACTAGTAAATTATATTTTACGTTTCAGTGCTGTGTTATAAAAGTGATAATCAAGGCTGTTAACGAAAGAATAATTCATGAAATGAATTTACCTACCTAATGCAAAAAAGATAATAAATGAACTTTGTTTCCTAGAAGAATGCTAATTTGTTAATGATTTGGTTACCTTACCCATTACTACTAACGGTTTGGAACCAGAGAAAATAGGTACCATCTATTTAATATAAGGATTTTATGTGCACACTGATATTTGAATATGAGGTAAAAAATGCTTACATCAGGGACTCCTGGACTTTCAATTTTAATTTAGGATTCATGGTCTCATTGGATGATAAATTATTGGAGAATTTTTTTTATACGGGGTAATAATAGTATTTTTAAAACTGAATGAAGCGAAATTTTCCCTGTAGATAAGACGTTCTAACCTAGTACCATATACGTTCAAGTCGTCCGATGTAGTGCATACTAGGTTAGACCGTCCTATGTCCGTATAATTGCGCTAAAATTGATAATTATCGTCAAGGTAATTAATTGCATGGTTGAACAGTATGTGGATGAGTTGGGGGAATAGATATGAGACACGATCGAAAAAGTTGGGCTTGAATTAATTGAACTGGGTGGATGGCAGAAGAAATCTCACTTAACCTCGTTTTTCTCGAAATCACAAAAATGGACTTAGGACGTTCTTCCGTACGGGGGCAGAATAATGGTTGCACTTAGGCTGGTGCTAATTCACAGCTTCCTCGCCCCTCTGTCTGAAAAAATTCAATGTCTTTGACCTCCCAGGCTGGACGAGATTAAGTAATCAGTACCAAGTCAGAGACTATAAGTCAGTATCATCAGTATCATAAGTAAGTGGATGTGATTATTAACAATTGTTCTGATTTTGTGCAGCAGGCCAAACTTCACCTCAAAAACCGTCGTTCTTATTGATTTTAACTGTAACAGAATAGATAGCGTTCGAGTTAGCTACGACCACTCTGGTATTGCAATCGAATGAGAAGAGTCTGCACTGGAGGTTAATATTATTTACTCGGGTGGATAATATTTGCCTCCAATCACAACTACTGACTTGAGAACTGAATGATATTATATCTTCAGGATAGCGTTTGAGCTAATGATAGATAATGCACGAAGTATGCACGGGAGACCTCATTCTATTATCAACTATAAATACAATTCATTCATTCATCATTCAACTATTAATGAAACTAGCAGTATAAATGTACATAAATTACCAGCTGGAGCAGTTCATCTGCTCATGCAATGTGTTCTAGCGCTTCTGGCCCGTTTTTCTATACCTATGTGGGAAGTCTCATGTATGGAATTATTCATTTAAAAACTTTGTGTATCACACTACCTACTGTGAAAGCGGTTTTTTTATTGCTTTCGAATGTATATGACCATATCAACATGATAGGTATATATAGCTATAGGTGTATAAATATGTTGTTTGTAATTATTTAACTTGGACTTAATTAGATAAATAGATAATCATTAGATGTAATGAAGTATCTGCGAGAAGTGACAAAATTAATATTGAAATGTGTAACGGTGACGAAACCGTCAACATCTTTTCGTAAAAGAATTAAGTGGCTAATGTTTAAGTAATATCTCTGGGTAAGATTATTTCTACCGTACCTACTATGATTTCTCTAGGATCAAAAGATTTGATTAGGAAAATGCAAGTTTGTTTTTATGCCTTTCCGAGACAAAAACAAAAAAAAGCAAGCATTCAAAATTAAATATTTTCTTGGTGACTATGAACAACGGCATTTAGGCGAAAAATACTCAATGAACATTACATAGGACTGAAATAGAAGCTTCATTGAGATTTTGAGAGGGTTTACGTCGGCTTCTTAAAGCTGTCGGCATCGGAGCCAAAAATTACCTTTATGACCCCTACTGACCGTACAAAGGTAACATTTTAGGAATTGCCATCTATTTTTTGATAACTCCGAATAGAAAATCGACAGGTAAGTGGTAAATTATTTCGGGTTTCTTGGTGTATAATATTTATAACATGCCTCCTCTTCAGCCAACATAGTGGAGAAGAGGGAATAAACGTGTGCTATAGATACTGGTTCCGTAGCGCTATAGAATGTGGCTTGGTGGCCTGGGGGACAATGATCTGTTCCGCTAAAAATATTTGACTTTCAAGTTCATAGTCCATCTGAAGGTCAGCCACGCCCTGGTATGACGACATTTCTTTCTTCTTGCTGCCCAGTCTGTTCGACAACGGCGATCTCGTGAAACTCTGACTCATCACTCCGCCGTTGATGGTGTCGAGCACTGAGTGGTTTGACTACCTAACAGGGCGCCTGGATGGCAGGCTAGAGAGATAAAAAATGGCGAGTAGGTCTGATATAATTATTGCATCGTCATGAAACGAGATCTCCAACCACATACAGTCTTTGATGTTTTTCACATGGGGACTTCCTGCGATGGGGATATTTTCAGGAGCTTATATTGTCAATAAACAGTGTGAGATACTTCCGCGTTGACTCTACAAATTTTCTCTTGGCATTAAGAACAGCAAATACCATCGTCATTTAAACTACTAATTTCCCCCTACACTCAGTGTAGATAGATATGTACACATCCAACATGAATAAGAATGAGAAATTGTTGAAGGCAATGAGCGAGCGAGAAATAGGGTAGCGATTGCTTTCTTGGTTTCATTTTATCTACTTGATTAGAAAGGGAAAAAAAAACTTGATATTATAATTTCTCACAACCAACATGAAGGAATGGACCTGAAGGAAACGAGAGCGCGGAAGTCATCGGATTCAGTCATGGTGACATTTATTTGATAGGAAGAAGTAACAAGGTTGCTAACACCTACCTGTGACTAACTAAGTTACTTCCTCTTCAACTGGAATATACCACATAATTATACCTAATCAGTGGTTCAGTATTGGAAACTAACTTTTAAACCAAAAACAGATGAAACCACGAAATGCATCAATCAAATCATTTTTGATCCAATCATGATGTTATGATCGGAACTCACACAATTATTGAAAAGCAATAATTGCAAACATTGACAAGCAACAATGTCCATTCAACCTGTCATCGATGTGTCCTCGAAGTTGTATAGCATTGTCAAACGCTATAAAACAGATATACCTATAACTACTGGACGTAATATCCTCCCAAACATGAAAAATCTCATTCGATCTCGAATGCTGCTGGCGCCCTAACTATCCGTCCACTTCTGGTTCGTTTGCATGTCCATTTAATCTGCCAGGCATCTGATACCAGCGTTGCAACTCCTGGATGACCAAACCTGATTGGCAGATAGCACGACTGGAGTCTTGAAGTTGTCCGTGAACTTGCCTAAATCAGTTTCGTTCCCACTCGGAGCAACTCGTCAACCTCCATCCTCTTCCACGTTTCATATTTGTCGACTGTCTTGTACTGAACAAGTTGAGAGTAGTCTCTTAATGGTACAGAACAACCTTTGTTTTGCCCCAAGTCGGGGCCTTTCTATCAACCACGGCAAGTGAACATTGTTGCTCCTATCTCCACCCTGCTCTAAGAGGTAAGGGGTAAGGAAGATATTCCCCCGGTTTCACCTCGTTGAATATCTAGGAGAATAGTCGCCCTGTTCTCACCTCTTCGAGTATTGAAGGATGTTCTCCCCCGGTTTTCACCTCGTTGAGAACTTAGAGGGAAGGAGATGGCTTAGTTGGTGATGAGAAGGTAAGGTTGAGAGAGGAGGCAGTTGTTGGAGATAAATTGTATGAATGCTCGAGCTAGGCAAGTTGGGCGCTTTTTATATGCCTCTCTACCTTCCTCAGGTCCCATTGGAACGACTGTTGGGAGTAGTTGGAGGGAGATTCACCTGGGCCAGGTCCCTCACTCTGCATAGCTCGGCTTCTCCTTTGATTAATGGTAAAAATCTTATCGTATACACAGGAGTGGTATATTATAAGGGTACCACGAAACGGATCAAACGTGAAGATTCTAGGTACTGCATTGCAAATTACATTCTGGTCGAGCACCTGAATAGTGGTAAGTCTCCCTTCAAACTAGTCAACTCCATTTCGTACAGAGACTGTTGACTGGGCTTGGACGTATCCCTCCAAACAAATACCTAGTGGGTAATTGTCTCATTCCTAATAGTCCTTATTCCTTTGTAATGGACGTGGCAACGTAGACCTCTGTGACCCGGAATCCAATAAAACTCTCAACATTTTACTCTTATGCACTGACATGTAGGGTTTGTAGTACTATTCCACGTGGAATATTGGATTGGCTCACCGAGGTCGTCTGTTGTTCAGTTTCTTAGGTATTTTGGCCCACACATTGCATAGTGCCTCCTTGAACAAACTAGACAACGTATATACTATATGCCCTGCATCGAGCTGCTGGATGCCCTTCTCCGATGCAACAAAAACAGAGGCCTTTTTCTTGACTATCAGATCCCTACGCGGATGTACTTACAAACGTAGAACATTTTACGATCGTGACTGTTGTGGACTTTGCCACAGCGAACACAACTCACAACCTTTGGTTCAGGGCCGTTCTCAACAGACAAAGTATATAATATATATTATAATACAGACAAAGTATATAATATAATAATAGTGGCAGCTGTAGGATTTGCCTCGGTCGTGGAATCGGGTATGTCAATGCTTGCAATTACTTTTGTGATTTCCGATCAGAACACCCGGCATCCCTCGTTTTTGGTTTATTATTTTCAATAATGGAACCTTGGAATCGAGCTCGACAAAACAAATTTTTAACCCCCCCCCCCCCCATTAAAAATTTGATGGTTTCCGTTTCAAGGTACGTAGAATTTAAAAAAACTGAAAATCCCTGCACAACGGTTTATTATTTTGTACAGAATATCCTTCTGTTACAGATCACTGCTCTTTTTATAGATAAACCTTCTATAACATAAATATATGTACTATGCTATACATATTATGTAGATCGCAGACCCTTCCTAGGTTACCACCTAACACCACACTCGTTACTAGGTCCCTACCTAAATCACGAGTTAAATTTTGCTAAAATAATTCTGTCGATGACGAACAGTAACTAGAATGGCAAAAAGAAACGCAAATAATGAAGTTCTGAAGGGAAATTGTTGATGTGGAGTGAAAAGCGTAGATCGCGGTTTTCTGTGGTCAATAACCTCGGGCTTCCCCCAGGAAAGCCCTAAATCGAGTACTGCAGCCGGCTCCAGAATTAAAGTTTCCTACAAATACGCGGGATTCAATAATTCAATAATTAATTATTTGTAGTTGTAATGTTTCCTGTTTGTCGAATTCCTACCTATTTGTGTCAAGGATGGATGGCGAGCTAGGGGCGTTAAATTTAAAGGTGGAATTTCACAAGGACATTACCTGAAGTTCGCAGGTTGGCAATCCGCCCCGCGGTCAGCGTTGCACAGGACTGACTCCAGGTACAGGTTACTAGGAGGCTGTGAAGCTAATGCCAGAAAAACTAATAGATTCTGATGCCTGTCAGCTATTAGAAATGTGACTCTACTGAAGTTTACAAGGACGCTAGATAAAACGGATACGTAAATGCAAGTGAATTTATTGTAAGAAAGATAACAATACAAGTATGGGGGTCGTGGTTGCGCAAAAGTTAGGACAGAAGATGAATGTGAAGCTGAAGAGTGGCGATTATTCGGGAACCTAATTACCATCACAAAGGGAGAAATATTACTGTGGGGGTGAGACAATATAGCAATGTGAAGCAAGATGTGGTAATGGATATGGCACCAGAGTCATGGGGTCAGACAGTGGGTTCGACATGGGTTCAGAGGGATCCACGATATTGTAATTGGGGACGTTTCTGGGGCCAAGTGAGATGTGCTGGAGGTACTGGAACAAACGGGCCAAGACCCTCTGTTAGTCTCCTTCCAGACAGTGGGATGCACAGAAAGCCTGAAGGGCGCTATTACGCGACGAATGTCGCCTAAGTACCAGGTAGTAATAAAGGGAAGTTGGGTCATACCTTCTCTGGAACGCTGATTCGTGTGGTCCAGGGATGGTCCTTTTGGCTGTGGTCCAGGGATGATTCTTGGAGCTCTGGTCCAGTCCTTCCTCGGCTGCTCGCTCTCCTGTAACATTTACTCCGCAGCAGTATGGGTTCACACGCCTGGGTTCAGACGTGATTCCTGGCCGACTCTTCACTCTCCTCTCTCTTGCTCGACAGTTATTAATAATGTCCAGGGGATAATAAGCGGTTTCCAAGTCCGATCGCGTATTTTTCTTCACAGGGGTCAATCAGGGAATTTAAAAGGTCTACACTTCTCAACTAACTATCTCACAACTCTAACTTCCAATACACTCTATTCTGACTTGAACTCTAACTTGACCTACCACAGGTACTCTATCTCGGTTAAGGTCTCAGTGGAAGGGTGTCATGGTGGTGGGCACTGGGGTATATATATGCCTCCCCTCCCACTGCGCGGGGAAGAGGCGCAGAAGGGCCTTGCTCTTAACCTTCATGCGCTCGCGCAGGCGGTCAAGTGACCGCCTTTCTTGAATTTCGAAAAGATGCGCTCACCAGTGATTTTTTTGAGGGACGGGATGGGCATGTATTCTCTAGTTACACTTCTCACCGCACGTTCAGCACCTGAAATCAGTGACCCGCCTCTTTGTTTACGCTCAGTACAGTTCCAAACTTGATAGTGTCGAGTCAGGCGGTCAGGAGACAGCCGTGCGAACGCTTTCGTATTTTCGTTTTCACTGACGGCGGTCAGGTGACAGCCGCGCGACTTCTGACGAAATATTTTCATCGACATCGTAAAATGTAAGTAAACTATAACTTCGTTAATAGTATATCAATAAAATTAATTTCTTTCAAAAATGAGTAGGTAGGTAGGTAGGTACCTATCTAGTAAATTATAATTTTTTCTGCAGTGTTGCGACTTCATTTGCCTATCTTGCCTCTCTCGCCCTCTTCTTCTTACACCAAAAAAAAAAAATAATCCGTTTTCATTTTTTGTTCAGGGAAAAACTTTACAGAACGACTGAGGAGATAGCTCAGGTGCTAGCAGAAATGGACAGTGATGGAGAAGATGGAGGAGACCCGAAACATAAAACATAAAAGAAAAAGCATAAAGAAAAAACATAAAAACCAGGCGAGAATGTGGAGGTTGTGGCAAAAACGTTTGCCTAAAACACTCCACCACTTCAGTAAAGTGCAATAATTGCCAGTTGCTTGAGAACGAGGATAGCGAGACAGACTGAACAATCCTGCAAGACTGAAATGATAATTATGTATTTTGTAATTTTTTAATTATCATTTTGTAATTTTTTTCTATTTCGCAATTTTGGAACTAATGGCTAAGGTTTTTTTCTAGTTTCCATCTAGTTTGAATGAAAAATTGACATTTTTAAAACAAAAATTTGAAGAAAGAATTATTGTCCAAGTGGCCTTTTTGATGCCGATTGCGCTTTTTTGAGTTACCTATTCATGTAACATTCATACATGAGTTTAAATATATGTGATTCTAGTTCCTTATTATATAATTTGATTGAAATGAATAATCCAGTTTTTCCACAAACAAACAAAAGTTGAAGGAAAATAATTATTTTCCAAGTGGCACTTTGAAGCCAATTACGTTTTTTTCGGAAGCAAGAGTTTATTTTTATGTTAATGGCTATATTATTTTTGAATAACAAAGAATTTTTTTATGGAAAATTTGTTTTTTGAGTTGATTCGTAGTTCCTTTGTATTTACTGCAATGGAAAGTAGAGAAACCAGCAGGATAATCATAAAAAAACGTGGGCGGTCAACTGACAGCTGCGCGAGCGCTGGTGTGACTCATGTTGGCGCGAACGCATGAAGGTTAACCCTCCAACCGCCCGAGTCAATATGGAAGTACTGCCCTAGTCAAATTCGGCGTAGACCTTTTTTAAGGTGGCCAATTTGACTACATAGTTATTCATGAAGCATAAGGCAAATAATTTACCGTCGTGTAATAATTTGCCCATCAATAATACTTCAACGGTTGTTCAAGTTGAAAAGAACATATCAACAAAACCCAGCCCCTTCTAGGCAGATGAATCGTTGTGTAATAAATTACCGTTGTGTAATAATTTGCCTTTGCGTAATAATTTTCCACCGTGTAATAATTTACCCATCAATAATACTTCAACGTTTCTTCAACTTTCAGAAGTACCTACCAACAAAATCCAATAGATTCATCGATTATCAAATGAAATAATATTGCAGAACAACCAACTCGACCTCACACAGCCATCCTTGATTATAATCAGGTGCGCCCTAGTGATGATATCTGGGCCGGATTTATACAGTTTGATTCACGATCGTGTTGACGAAGCTTTTTGGTGCAAACGAACGGCTGGTCGTACAATGCTCCGGGTGGTCTAAAAAAATTCTTTAGTTCAAGGTCAATTGAAAAACGTTAAAAAACCATACCCTTCTATCGAAAGTTTTCGAGCTACGGAGTTCTGAAAATTACAACCCCTATTTTGAACCCCTTAAAGATGACTGACAGCAACGCCGTGCTTCGAGGACCAACTAGAACCCGAACGAAACCTATAACCCGAATTTCATCAATTTTTTTCATGTTAAGTAAGAAAAGTGCTAAGTACGGCGTACGACGTACGGCGGACAGACAGCATTTTTTTTTTATTGCATTTTCGGATTCTACATATGTACCTTGAAACGTACCTAAACCATAAAATTTTGAGGGGGGTTTGGAATTTTTTTTCATTCTCGATTCCAAAGGTTCATTAGGTATTGAAAATAATAAACCAAAATGGAATAAAAAAAATTCTGTCCGCCCGCCGTAAGCCGTACTTTGCACTTTTCTTAGTTACCATGAACCAAAATTGATGAAATCTGGTTTGTAGGTCCCGTTTGGGGTCTAGCTGGTCTTCGAAGCTCGGCGTTACTGTCAGTCATCTGATCGGATGATCATCTGATCATCGGATGAAAAATAGGGGTTGGAATTTTCAGAACTCCGTAGTTCGGAAACTACCAGTAGAAGGGTATGGTTTTTTACGTTTTTAAATAATTGATCTTGTACTAAAGAATTTTTTGAGACAACCCGGAGCGCTGTACGACCAGCCGTTCGTTTGTAGGTACCGAAAAACTTCGTCAACATGTTCGTGAATCAAACGGTATAAACCCGGCCCAGATATCATTGCTAGGGAGCACCTGATTATAATCAAGGATGGATGTATCAAGTCGAGTTGGTTGTTCCGTGATTTAATTTAATTTTAACTTAGATGTCTCTTTTGGTTTTTGTTGACTGGTACTTTTGCAACTTAAAGAATCGTTATGCTTCATGAATAACTACCAATAATATTCTATTAATGATTGAATTACTGGATCAGGCGCGTTTTCATGAAACTGTAATTCCCGGGCCGGCTGCAGTACTCGATTTAGGGCTTTCCTGGGGGGAGATCAAAGGTTGGTACTGACCAAAGAAAACAGTGATCTACGCAGAAGAGGCATCTATACAGTTAAATAATAAACCGTTTTGTGATAATTTCCAGCGTTTTCTGTACCTATCTACAAGTTGGATTTTCGTTGAAGGTCCTCAAGGTCGAAAGGACCAATACCAGGTGGAGTGATTTTTATCCAACCTATCGCCATATTATTATGCCTTTTTATAATTTATGTGCAAATTCTATTAAACAGAAATGACTTTAACTACTGGACGTAATACATTTAATACGATTAAATTCGAACCACCCACACCAATGCTACCAGGAACCAGGAACTGCAATTTATTGAGAATTTAAGTACGTCCCTGCTGACCGAAAATAATTTATTCCAGCCTTATTTTTCAAACAGATACGGAAAGATGTGGTCCAAAAGTTGCACGGTGCGATCGGAAAGTCTTATCTTCGTTACACTACTGAAGGCATTGCGGAAATCCAGCAGAACAACGACTGTACACGTGGTGCCATCAGTCTCGGCAACCCTCACAAGAGCATTATGACAACTGAGCACTGTTTGGCAATACGAGATTCCTAACGGTTTGGAAAGTTATTGATTGAGCCAATTCCAGTTACTTTTTGGTTTATTATTTTCAATAATGAACCATTGGAATCGAGCAAGAAAAAAAAATTCTTACTCCCCCTCAAAATTTGATGGTTTACGTTTCAAGGTAGGTAGAATCCGAAACTGCAATAAAAATATTTCTGTCTGTCCGCCGTACGCCGTACGCCGTACGGGCCACTTTTCTTAGTTACCATGAAAGAAAATTGATGAAATCGGGTTATAGGTTCCGTTCGGGGTCTAGTTGGTCCTCGAAGCTCGACGTTACTGTCAGTCATCTCTAAGGGGTTCAAAATAGGGGTTGAAATTTTCAGAACGCCGTAGCTCGAAAACTCTAGATTGAAGGGTATGGTTTTTTTACGATATTAAATTTGTCTTGAGATAAACAATTTTTTAAGACCACCCGGAGCACTGTACGTCCAGCCGTTCGTGTGCACCAAAAAGCTTCGTCAACACGATCGTGAATCAAACGGTATAAATCCGGCCGGGATTTCATCACTAAGGAGCACCTGATTGTAATCAAGGATGGCTGTATGAAGTCGAGTTGTTTATTCTACGATAATTAAAAGTAAAGTAAAGTAAAGTAACAGCCATTTCAGGCTGGGGCTTTTCGTCCGACTGCCCTGCCGGCGTCGCGGACGTGATCAGCTGTCCTCCAATGGAGGATCAGAATTCGATCTGATCATTTCGCTCTTTACTTGGCTACTCATTGCCTCGCCCCCTTGAGTGGAGAGGGACGATAATTATTTCATTTGGCAAGTGATGGACTATTGGATTTTGTTGGTAGGTACTTCTGAAACTTAAACAAACGTTGAAGTATTATTGATGGGTAAATTATTAAACAATGGCAATTTATTACACACCGGCAAATTATTACACAACGGTGAATTATTAAACAACGGTTAATTATGACACCACGGCAAATTATTACACAACGGTAAATAATTACACAACGACTCAACTACCCAGAAGGGGCTGGATTTTTTTGATAGGTACTTTTGCAACTTGAACAACCGTTGAAGTATTATTGATGGGTAAATTATTACACAATGGCAAATTATTACACAACGGTAAATTATTACACAACGGCTCATCTACCCAGAAGGGGCTGGATTTTCTGGATAGGTAATTTTGCAACTTGAACAACCGTTGAAGTATTATTGATGGGCAAATTATTACACAATGGCAAATTATTACACAACGGCAAATTATCATACAAAGGTAAATTGTTACACAACGGTAAATTATTACACCAAGGTAAATTATTACACAACGGTAAATTATTACACAACGGCTAATCTGCCAAGAAGGGGCTGGATTTTGTTGATAGGTACTTTTGCAACTTGAACAACCGTTTAAGTATTATTGATGGGCAAATTATTACACAACGGTTCATTATTCTATCTACGTAGAAGGGGAACCTATACAGGTAAATTATTACACAACGGTTTAGGTAGGTACCCAGTAACGAGTACGGGGTTAGGTACAATCCTACGGAGAGTCCGCGATCTACATAATATGTATAGAATATTACATATTATATTATATAGACGGATTATCTATACAGAGAGCTGTGATCTGTAACAGAAGGGTATTCTGTACAAAATAATAAACCGTTGTGCAGGGATTTGCAGCGTTTTTTTGAAGAAAAAAAAAACTGATAACTGGCGGATGACACATTTTGCAACAATGTAGAAATGAAAACGTGGAATATATTTTAGGTAGACGGTTGACAGAGCAGATTTTTGATAATCGGGAAAGATAAAGGGAGCGGTCCTACTGGTGAAATTGACAAGGTTTGTAATGTGTGCAATTTTAACTGCAAGAAAAACCCCAAATCCTGCTTGGTAGTAATTTATTAGCTCTTACTTGATCCCTGAAAATAACGCGTGGAAGGTCTCCGTTCTATTATCGAGCTCACGTCAGGGAATTGCATAAAATGCCTAGGCAAAGTATAAAAAGAGCCGTGTTTCATGCATTGCCCAGATTAACTTATTAGGTGCTGCACCTATATAAATATGCCTATATATACACCCATACCTATATGGATATACCTATATATGTATCTGTAGGGTTTGATTCCTCTCCTTCTTCTAATATCAAACAAAGGTGTCTTCCATTCACTGAATCAATCAGAGTGCAGTCCGCTTAACATATATCCAGCCACAATAACTGTTTTTCTGGTCATCGTGTGTAATATTACTCGAATAGTTATGGGTATATGTGAATGTCTTGAACGATTCTGAAATGGTTGCGAACAACGAGACGTCACCGGCAGACCACTGAGATTTTGCTTCGAGCAAGTTTCTCCCCCACTTCCGGGACATGGGAAATCATTAGGCAGAAATACAGTCTGAATTTGACTTGAATGAGGCTGGTAACGCACGGGGTCGAGGAAACCGGTGGCTCCCCCCTCGTGGAAGGTATCGATGGCTGCCAACCACAGGCTATGGGTATAATCACGACTCGAGTGATGGATTGCCTCGTACCAGAGGCTAAATATACTGCACCAGTCCGCCGTCCCCTTCCGTCAATCATAATATCAAAGATGGTCGGATATCGAAGGAATCGCTAATATCGTCGGTACCGTGTCACGTTAGTTTGGTAACGAGTGAGTTGTGTGAAGAACCTAGAAGATGTTCAATAATTACCTTCCGCCAAGAATAACTCTGACAATTCCTCGGTTTGCTTTAGTGCTAAAAGAATTTGAATGGAAGAATGGTTATTGATGAATGTATAATGAATTAAAAAATGGTATTCCTAGTCCCAACGTCAATTTCATTCCTCGAGTCAACGTGGAGTAACTTTTGAAGTCGACGAAAGGAATAACATATATAGGTACGTGAAAGCAACATTAAGGTTTTATGAAAAATTGCTAATTACTTACCTACATACAAAAACAGTAAAAATACGATTATCAAAATGTTATTCTTAGAAAGTATTAACAATCCTTGTTGTTTTATTATTTTCCATAACAAACCTTTGGAATCGAGAATGAAGGGGCAAACAAAAATTAACCCTCCCCCAATACACGCGGTTAGGTACTTAGGTATGTACTGATCACAGAAAACAGTGATCTACACAAAAGGGACATTTATACAGGCAAATAATAAACCGTTGCGTAATAATTTGCAGCGTTTCGGTTTAATACTCGTATTTTCAATAATGAAACTTTGGAATCGAGCATGAACAGATCTTTTTTAACCCTCCCTCGAAATTTGATAGTTTCCGTTTCAATGTATGTAGAATCCTAAAATGTCCACAAATGGAACAAAAACGCTGCAAGTTATTACACAACGGTTTATGATTTCCCTGTATTCTCGCCGATTCTGCGTGGTTGTCTGTGGTCAATACCTGCCCTCGAGCTCCTCCAGGGTAAGCCCTAAATCGAGTACTGGAGCTGGCCCGGGAATTACAGTTTCATCAAACATGGAAAACGATACCTCATAAGCCCATGTTCACTTTTTAAAAAAACTGAACTAGTTTTACATCCACTTTTCACCCGTATCATCGCTGGGTGTTTTCCGATCAGGTTGCCGAGCTTCGGAGCACGACGAGGGCCCAAATGGAGCCTGTGTGCAAAAGAACGACGATCTTAGACAAACATTATGGTAAATCTGAGTCAGAAACTATGGTAGAACTTCAGTTCATCGCTCGTTGGTCTAAATCGACTTCATATTTGGTCTCCTTGCCCTTAAAAACAGGAAAGGATAGCTCACAAGCTCATTTTATTAAAACACCAAAAAACCCAATTATTACCTACACCCATTTTTCTCCGACTCCATTTTGTCATCGACAGAATTATTTTAGCAACATTTAACTCGTGATTTAGGTAGGTACCTAGTAACGAGTATGGGGTTAGGTCCTAACCTACGGAGGGTCTGCGATCTACATAACATGTATAGAATAGTACATATATTATATAGAATAGTTATCTATACGGAGAGCTGTGATCTGTAACAGAAGTGTTTTCTGTACAAATTAATAAACCGTTGCGCAGGGATTTGCAGCGTTTTTTTTTTTTTTTTTTCATACTCGATTCCACAGGTTCATTATTGAAAACAATAAACGAAAACCATATCCTTCAGCTGAAATTTTTCGAGCTACGGCGTTCTGAAAATTTCAACCCCTATTTTTCACCCCTAAGAGATGACTGACACCAACGTTGAGCTTAGCGGACCAACTGGACCCAAAACGAGACCTACACACCAAATTTCATTAATTTTGGTTCATGGTAACTAAGAAAAGTGTGAAGTACGGCGTGCGGTGTACGGTGGACTGACAGACATTTTTTTATTGCATTTTCGGATTCTGCATACGTTGAAACGGAAACCATCAAATGTTGCGGGGGGTAACATTTTTTTTTTCATGCTCATTCCTCAAAAAGTTCTGCCCGTCCGCCGTACTGGGTGGAGCACGAGGGTATTGACCACAGAAAACTGTGATCTACGCAAAAGGGGCATCTATACATAAATTATTACACCACGGTTTATTACAAAATGATTCATTACACAACGGTTTATCAAACAACGATGTATAACGCAACGCTTTATTAGTTACCATAAGGTAACAACACATAATTAACTATTGAATCCCATGCATTTTTGAAACTGTAATTCCCGGGCCGACTCCTGTACTCGATTTAGGGCTTTCCTGGGGGGAGTTCGAGGGTTGGGTATTGACCACATAAAACAGTGATCTGCGCAGAAGGGGCAACTATACAGGTAAATCACAACGGTTTATTAAACAACGGATAATTACGCAACGTCTTATTACTTCCCTTATGATTATGAATAAAAACAAATAAGCAATTATTGAATTATTGTATCCTGTGCATTTTTTGAAATTGTAATTCCCGGGCCGACTTCATTACTTGATGTAGGGTTTTACCGTGGATGGTGGTTTGGTGTGTGGTGATGGGGCGGGGATGGCGGGGGGGGGGGGGGTGAATGATGGCAGGTAAATAATGAAACGTTGTGTAATAATTTGCAGCATTTTTACTTTGAATCCGTTGGTTATTGAGAGCAGTGTACGTTCAACTTCCCTGGTAAACATCACCCTGTGCTTGTTTGATTGTTTGATTGCAAACGAAGCAAATGATGACATGTCAAGTGTGCTACGGGGGAGGAATCCCTGATAAGCCCTGAAAATAAAGGATCGGTAGCCGGTAGGACAAGAGGTAAGCTATATAAACTAATTATGTTCCCAAGCCGTTCTAGAGAGTTCGGGCCAGTGAGTAAATAGTTTTACCTACCAATGTAGAATGTACCAATCAACAGTAAGAATGAGTAACGTCAACTTTCTTAGCTTCGAAATTTGTAAACACCGACTGTCTACAATAATGTTGTACCAACCATTTTAAGATGGGCACAGTTGGAATTTCGGTTCAACATAATTTAATAATAAAATAGGATGATTTAGATTGAGGTGATCAAGTAATTATTTGATCATTGATATACATTCATTACATTACTTCCAAAATTTATGTATCTATTTATTTATTATCAATTTTATTCTATTATTAATGTTTTTTTTATTTTACTGGTAAAACTGAATGAGACAGATCTCTGATTCTGATGTGAGACCAATTTATTATATTTACCTACAAGTGTTATACGACCAGCTTACCATTCACAATAACGGCTTGATGTTTGGGCAAGAAATATATTATCATAAGCGTGAATGAAACGGTATGATTTCAGCCAAGTTTTCACAGTGATAGGGAATAGCTGATTCAAATCACTCATGGTTTTGTGGAAACGAGTTCCTTGTCCGGAGACAAGTTTTGATGTGCACGAAAACTGGGTTGTTTCTGTATTTTTTCGTAGGTGCCTACCTTTCGAGAGTGGTTGACGACGGAGGTACCTATGGGCACAGAGCACCTGTGGGGTTCTGGTCTATAGTATTACGGTTCGGAAAATGTTCATCTTAGGAATTTCGAGGGACCGGTTTCTGAAATGCAAATAATACGCTTCGAGGAAAATCCCTTGTCATTCGTAGGGGTTGAAAAGCAGACAAGGTTGTGCTTTCCGAGACCAATACTCGCTGAACCCACAGCCAAATTGTTAAGGTCTAATCGAAGTTAAGCAAAAGCAGGGAAACTCGAGAAAGGAAGAGCGCGATTGATGATGGCGTAGTTCTAGTGGGGGGTCCGCTAATTT
Source organism: Leptopterna dolabrata (assembly GCA_954871275.1). NCBI lineage: Eukaryota > Metazoa > Arthropoda > Insecta > Hemiptera > Miridae > Leptopterna > Leptopterna dolabrata. Next base: position 45,182,613 of record OX940978.1, on the reverse strand, counting down.
TGGTTTATTATTCTGTGAATAATACACCTATGTATTCGCTCAGCAAAACATTTTCATAAAACCCCCTCAAACTTTTTTCTTTTCCGTTTCAAGGTGCGTAGTTCCAAAAATGCAATGTCCGTCCGCCGTCCACCGTACGCCGTATCACGTCTACAGGCCTCATTTTCGGTATAAAAAAATCGTTCTTTCGCACACATGCTCCATTTGGGCCCCAGTTGTGTCCCGAAACTTTTCAGCCCGATCGGAATATACCCAGGGGTGTTATGAGTGAAAATGTGTGTAAAAATAGGTACTTTTTGCGTTTTAGCAACATGTTAGTAACATGAGCTTCTGAGATATCATTTCCCATGTTTTTGGGGACGAGAAGACTGAATATGAAGTCGATTTTGACCAAAGAGTGGAAAATTGATTTCTACCAAACGTTCAGCTCCAGAAATTGATTTTTTATGAGTGAAAAACCTGGGAAATCGTCTGAAATCACCATCAGTTTGTATAATAACACTGGAAAAAGTGTCAACACGTGGATCAAGGCGATTAAATGGCACTACCAATGATCAAAGATAGTTACTTAAAAAAAAAAAAAAAAAAGGAGCATACCTAATTTGTGTTTTAGGGGCCAAAATTAATGGAAACCATCAGAAATAGCTATTTCGATTATTGCCCATGAAAGAAACAATAAATGAACAGCCAAAATTTCTGTACGTATGTCCAAAAGTCCAAAAGAATAATAAACCCATGTGACAAGGACTTTGCAGCGTTTTTGGTCACGGATGGTTTGGCACAGATTTCCACCAAACTTGAGGAACAGAAGCTGCGACCCCAACTCTTGCTTCTTGACATTTATTTGGTATTTTCTGTATAGGGTGTTCAATATGTCCTCAATAATCCATTAACAACTGCAATCGGTTATTGAACGTCATGAAACATGATTTTACAACGGGAGAACAGTACAATACTCACAATGTAGAATAAACAAAAAAAAAATAAATAAACCTTTAGCTTACCGCATATTTAAGAGCTAAATGTTTACTTATTTTTTGTTTATTCCACATTGCAAGATGGCTTACCACATAAGGTGTAAGAAGAAATTCGATGAATTGAATCCAATACTCAATTGTACCTGGCAATCAAAATGAATAGTATGACGTTATTGCATCCTTCCAACAGTAAGCGCATGTTTGAAGTGATTTCAAGGTTGCAATTGTGATAGGCAATCTCTTTAAAGTCCAATTTACCAGAAAACCATCATTACCTCGAGTATTGGTAGATTAGGTGTCGATGCATACCCCTTATAATGAAGTGAGGCTGCACTGACTATCTCAACCGCAATGCGTAACATGATCTTCGTTTGTAAGGCGCAGGACAGCTTGCCAATACTAAAATACGTTTTTACGTTCTATCTTAACTCACCAAAGCTGAAAATATTTTTGACCTGAAAATCCGAATGTTATAAGCTTTCGGCTCCAGTTCCGGCTTCAGTTCAGAATATCCGGGTAGGTATACAATCGTTTTTAATCCATACTTAGCATTTCAAGTTATTAACTTCATGTCACACAATAAAACAAGGCTGCATTTCGAAAAATTAACAAAAAACGCTGCAAATTACTACACAACGATTTCCCCCTTCTGCGTAGATCACAGTTTTCTGGGGACAATACCCTAGACCTAGAGCTCCCCCCCAGGAATGCCCTAGATGGAGTACTGGAGCCGGCCCGGGAATTCAAGTTTCGTACAAATGCGCGGGATTGAATAATTCAATCCGTAATTATTTATAGTTATTCATGGAGCATAAGGTAAATAATAAACCGTTGTGTAATAATTTACCTGCATAGATGCCCCTTCTGCGTAGATAGTATGATAAACCACTGTATAATAATTTACCGTTGCGCAATAATTTACCCAATAATACTTCAGCTTTGTTCAAGCTGAAAAAGTAGGAACCCATCAACAAAATCCAAGAGAGCCATCATTTTTCAAATGAAATAATATGACAGAACGACCAACTCTATAGCCTATAGCCACCAGTGATCATAATGATATGATCCCTACCAATGACATCTGTGTCGTTTCATTCACAATCGTGCTGACGAAGCTTTTCGGTGCATACAAACGGCTGGTCGTACCATGATCTGGGTGGTCTCCGAAAATTCTTCAGTTCACGATCAATTTGAAAACGTAAAAAAAAACCATAGGTACCCTTCTATCGAAAGTTTTCGAACTACAGCGCATTGAAAATTTCAACCCCTATTTTTCACCCCTTAGAGATGACTGACGGTAACGCCGAGCGTCGAGGACCAATTAGACCCCAAACGGGGCCTGCATACCAAATTTCATTAATTCTGGTTCATGATAACTACGAAAAATGCGAAGTACGGCGTAATTTTTTTTAATTGCATTTTTGGATTCTACATGCCTTGAAACAGAAACCATAAAATGTTGAGGGAGTATTAACAGTTTTTTTTTCATGCTCGATTCCGAAGGTTCATTATTGAAAGTAATAAACCAAAATGCGTTCCCTTATTTAAAATAATTCTCCCATTTCCGAGTAGAGAAATCAGCTGAGTATTCCCCTTCTGGTTTATTATTTTCAATAATGACCCTTTGGAATCGAGCATGAAAAACATTTTTTTAACCCCCCCTCAAAATTTGATGGTTTCCGTTTCAAGGTATGTGGAATCCGAAAATGCAATAAGGACATTTCTGCACGTCTGCCGTACGCTGTACTTCGCACTTTTCTTAGTTATCATGTACCAAAATTGACGAAATTCGATTTATAGGTCCCATTTGGGGTTTAGTTGGTCCTCGAAGCTCGGCGTTAATGTCAGCCATCTCTAAGGGGTGAAAAAATGGGGTTATAATCCCCAAGACCCCGCAATTTCGATTTTTTTTTTTTTTTTTAGGGGTTCAAATAGTTCTCGAACTTGGGAGTTTTTTAAGACCACCCGGATCTGTATGTCCACCCGTTCGTTGACACGAAGGCCCAGAACATTGCACCGACAGGCTTTTTCAACCGGAGGGCGAATGGAATTGCATACATTCAGCCCAAATATCATCACTAGGGACGCGGTAACAATCGGGAACTAGCCCGAGATAATCATTGCAAGGGAGCACTTGATTATAATCACGGAGTATGAAGTCGAGTTGGTTGTTTTGTGATATTATTTCATTTGAAAAATGATGGCTCTTTTGAAGTTTGTTGATATGTAGTGAAACTTGAACAAACGTTGAAGTATTATTTGTGTGTAAATTATTACACAATGGTAAATTATTACACAATGGTAAATTATTACACAATGGTAAATTATTACACAATGGTAAATTATTACACAACGGTTCATTATACCGTCTACGTAGAAGGAGCTGGAGTTTGTTGGTAGGTAGTTTTGCAACTTGAACAACCGTTGAAGTATTATTGATGGGCAAATTATTACACACCGGTAAATTATTACTCAAAGGTAAATTATTGCACGAAGGTTCAACATGCTATCTACGTAGAAGGGGCAACTATACAGGTCAATTATTACACAACGGTCTGTTATGTTCCTCATGCTTCATGAATAACTACAAAATAATTGATGATTGAATTATTGAACCCGGCGCATTTGTAGGAAACTTTAATTCCGGGGCCGACTCCAGTACTCGATTTAGGGCATTCCTAGGGGGAGCTCGAGGGTGCTGACCACAGAAAACAGCGATCTACGCAGGAGGCATCTATACAGGTAAATAATAAACCTTTGTGTAATAATTTGCAGCGTTTTCTTAACTGTAAGTTGACACAAACAGATTAATTATTTGTAGTTATTCATGAAGCATAAGGCAAATAATAAACCGTTGTGTAATAATTTACCTGCATAAAAGCCCCTTCTACATAGATACTATAATGAACCGTTGTGTAATAATTTATGTTTCGTAACAATTTAACCTTGAGTAATAATTTGCCCATCAATAATACTTCACCGATTGTTCTAGTTGCAAAGTACCTATCAACAAAACCCAAAACAGCCTCCTTCATTTTGGTTTATTATTTTTTCAATAATGAACCATTGGAATCGAGCATGAAAAAAAAATTCTAACCCCCCCCCCCCCCCCCTAAAATTTGATGGTTTACGTTTCAACTTTCAAGGTAGGATGTAGAATCCGAAAGTGCCATAAAAATATTTCTGTCTGACCACCGTACGCAATAAGCCGTACACCGTACGGGCCACTTTTCTTAGTTACCATGAAACAAAATTGATGAAATTCGGGTTATAGGTCCCATATGGGGTCTAGTTGGTCCTCGAAGCTCGACGTTACTGTCAGTCATCTCTAGTGGGTTCAAAATAGGGGTAGCGATTTTCAGAACGTCTATACCCTTGTTTCACGTGAATCTTTTTACGGTTTTAAATAGTTCTTGAACTTACAAGTTTTTTGAGACCACCCGGAGCATTTTACGTCCCTCCGTTCCTTCACAGTAAAGCCCAGAAGTTTGCACCGACTGGCTTTTTGTTCAGCAGGGTGAATGAAATTGTATACATTTAGCCCAAATCTCGCCACCAGGGACGCGCTAACAGTCGGAAATTGGCCCGAGATAAAATCATGCTAGGGATCACCTGATTATAATCGAGGAGTATGAAGTCGAGTTGGTTGTTCTGTGATATTATTCCATTTGAAAAATGATGGCCTTTTTGGAGTTTGTTGATAGGTAGTAAAGCTTGAACAAACGTTGAAGTATTATTGATGGATGAATTATTATTACATAATGGTAAATCATTACTCAACGGTAATTATCACACAACGGTTCATTATACCATCTACGTAGAAGGGGCTGGAGTTTGTTGGTAGGTACGTTTGCAACTTTTTTCACTCCACATCAACAATTTCTCTCCAGAACTTCATTATTTTAGCAACATTTAACTCGTGATTTAGGTAGGCACCTAGTAACGAGTACGGGGTTAGGTACTAACCTACAGAGGGTCTGCGATCTACATAATATATGTATGGAATATTACATAATATATGATATAGAAAGGGTATCTATACGGAGACCTGTGATCTGTGACAGAAGGGTAGGTATTCTGTACAAAATAACAAACCGTTGTGCACGGATTTGCAGCGTTTTTCAAATGGAATAATATCGCAGAACAACCGACTCGAATTCACACAGCCATCCGTGATTATAATCAGGTGCTCCCTAGTGATGATATTTGGGCTGAATGTATTATTTGATTCACCCTCCTGTTGATCAAGCCAGTTGTTGCAACCTTGGGGGCCTTGCCGTGAAGGAGCGGCGGGACGTACAATGCTCCGGATGGTCTGAAAAAACTCATAAGTTAAAAAACTGTTTAAAATCTTAAAAAGATTCACGTGGAAAAAAGGCATAGGCGTTCTGAAAATTGCAACCCCTATTTTGAACCCCTTAGAGATGACTGACAGTAACGCCGCGCTTCACGACCAACTAGACCCCGAACGGGACCTATAAACCGAATTTCGTCAATTTTGGCTCATGGTAACTAATAAAAGTGGTCAGTACGAGGTACGGCGGTCGGATAGAAATTTTATTATTGCATTTTCGGATTCTACATACATTGAAACGGAAACCATTAAATTTTGTGGTGGCGGGGGGGGGGGGGGGGGGTGGGGTTAGAATTTTTGTTTTTTGTTTTCATGCTCGATTCCAGAGGTTCATTATTGAAAATAATAAACCAAAAGCCGAGTTCGACTAATACCGCCTGAAGAAGTCATTTGGTCAAACAACTTGATCCCCGGATGTATTCCGAATATGGGCTAAGGCGACAGGCTGATGATTCAATCTGAGAATCAAGTTCAAGGTTAATCAAAATCATTATCGGCTTTGAGTGTCAGTGTTGTTACATTTTCTATGGGGTTTGACTTGGCAGCTTTGCAGAGTAATTGACATCCAGGTTACTGGTTGGCCGACCAAACTTTTAAATATTTATTTGTATCTACTCGACATGAGCCAATTATGTTTAATGTCGGCTTAGTTCTAGAGTATTACAAGAGGGCCTTGGGTTAAGACAGTAAATCTTTCCTTGCTTTACCATAATCCTGTGTTAAGGGTGTAGAGTTGCAAGAAATCCGACATGCCCACACATCTATAATAATAACGAATAGATACATCTCGTTGACATCAGTGTGCAACTAAGGCGTAAAATATAAATATCCTTTCGCCGGAACAAACTACTTCATTAGCTTACAAATGACATGAGTATAGAGAACTGGAGCCTCGATTTGTTAACGACTGGATAGCGTTACTCAGTTTTGGAGTGTAAAACTCAAGTCTCCAAGATGGGTTACGGACGCAGGTGATAGGGAGAATGTGATCAAGGGGATGATTACAGAAACTGCATATCAAGATATTATTATTTTTGAATAGGCATTTTATAGCCACTATCGAGCCTTGAAGACCTTTGCAACATACCTCTATCATGCTAACCTTTTGCCCAGCCGATTGTAAATGTTAGCTGCTGCTCAACATCATACTTGTACTTCTTCCAACGAATGCACTATAAGTTGAGTGATCCAGTCATTAGGCGATTGCCACGATAGCATGGCAATCACACTGAGGACATTAGCTTAATGTCTCATCCGTGGATTGCTCCATCCCTTCCATATCATTGATGTAATTTTAGTATTACATTTTCAATAATGAACCTTTGGAATCGAACATGATAACGCTGCAAATTATTGCACAACGGTTCGTTATTTACCTGTATAGTTCGTCTGTAGTGTTCGTTGTTTACCTGTAGAAGCCCCTTCTGCTTCGATTACTGTTTTCTGTGGATACCTACCCTCGTGCTCCTCCCAGGAAAGCCCTAAATCGAGTACTGGAGACTGCCCGGGAATTGCAGTTTTATAGACATGCGCAGGGTTAAATAATTTAATAAATTAATTATTAGCTGTTATTCATGAAGCATAATGTTTTTTCAAGTCACAAAAGTACCTATCGAAGAACCCAAAAAAGCCATCATTCTTCAAAGGAATAATATCACAGAACAACCAACTCGATTTCATACAGCCATCTGTGATTAGGCATCAGCTGTTCCCTAGCAATGAAATCTGCGGCGGATTTATACCCTTTCATTCACGATCATGTTGACTAAGATTTTCGGTGCAAACGAACGGCTGGACGTAAAATGCTCCGGGTGGTCCCAAAAAATTCAATTGAGATCAATATAAATAATATTTAAATAGTTATTTTTAATGGTTTACAGCCAATTTTTCCCGCCCAAAAATACGAATTAGACTCCAAGTTTGGTTTATTATTTTTCATAATGAACCATTGGAATCGAGCATGAAAAAAACATATTCTAACCCCCCCCCCTCAAAATTTGATGGTTTACGTTTCAAGGTATGTAGAATCCGAAAATGCAATATAAATATTTCGGTCTGCCCGCCGTACGCCGAACGCCGTGCACCGTACGGGCCACTTCTCTAAGTTACCATGAGAAAAAAAATTGATGAAATTCGGGTTATAGGTCCCATTTGGGGTCTAGTTGGTCCTCGAAGCTCGACGACTGTCAGTCATCTCTAAGGAGTTCAAAATAGGGGTTGAAATTTTCAGAACGCCTATACCTTTGTTTTTCGTGAATGTTTTTACGTTTATAGTTCTTGAACTTACGAGTTTTTTGAGACCACCCGTAGCATTTTACTTCCCTCCGTTCCTTTACAGTAAGGCCCAGAAGTTTGCACCGACTGGCTTTTTGAACAGCAGGGTGAATGAAATTGTATACATTTAGCCCAAATCTCGTCACCAGGGACGCGCTAACAATCGGGAATAATTGGCCCGAGATAAAATCATTGCTAGGGATCACCTGATTATAATCGCGGAGTATGAAGTCGAGTTGGTTGTTCTGTGATATTATTTCATTTGAAAAAAACCAGTCATGCAGCATGACTTAATGAGCGAATTTTCAAAGAAATATCGAATTAATGGCTATGGTTTTGTTTTGCTTCGAACTCTCGTCTTCAATTAATACTTCTCACATTTTTCAATCTGACCACTCTAAGGGGGGGGGGGGGGGGGTAAGAGTTTAAAGATTATCCTAGTTTTGGGTAATTTTTGCGCACTTTAAATGCTCTAATTTAAGAACGGATTTAGATATCTAAAATCCGATTTCACCATCGTGTTCAGCGTGCAAAAACCTTTAAAATGAGGGGTCACTTGTTAGAAACTAACATTTTGGGGATTTTTGGGTAATTTTTGCGCACTTTAAATGCTCTAATTTGAGAACGGATCAAGATATCTAAAATCCGAATCCACCATCGTGTTCAGCGTGCAAAAACCTTTAAAATGAGGGGTCACTTGTTGGAAAATAACATTTTGGGGATTTTTGGGTAATTTTTGCGCACTTTAAATGCGCCAAAACCCTCCTTAGAGTAGGCCAATTTCGCCCATCTTCGAACTTAGCCTTTCGATTGCCAAGATAGATTTTTTGTGCAAATTTGAGCTGTTTATCTCAATTCTATCGAGAGTTATCGTCTGGAGTGACATATATATATATATATATATATACATATAAAAAAGTGTTAAATTTCAGGAATCGTTTTAGAATGGTCTGAAACGGATTTCTATGAAGAAAATTTCCAAAAATTTATATTAGTTAAATTTCGAAGCCATTGCAATAGCTTCATTTTCTTTGAAAATTCGCTAAAATGATGGCTCTTTTGGAGTTTGTTGATAGGTAGTGAAACTTGAACAAACGTTGAAGTCTTATTGATGGGTAAATTATTATTACACAATGGTAAATCATTACTCAACGGTAAATTATTACACAACGGTTCATTATACCATCTACGTAGAAGGGGCTGGAGTTTGTTGGTAGGTACGTTTGCAACTTTTTTGACTCCACATCAACAATTTCCCTTCAGAACTTCATTATGTGCGTTTCTTTTTGCCATTTTAGGTACTGTTTGTCATCGACAGAATTATTTTAGCAACATTTAACTCGTGATTTAGGTAGGCACCTAGTAACGAGTACGGGTCTGCGATCTACATAATATGTATGGAATATTACATATATTATATTGAAGGGTTATCTATACGGAGACCTGTGATCTGTAACAGAAGGGTATTCTGTACAAAATAATAAACCGTTGTGCACCGTTTTGTAGAGTTTTTTTTTTACAACTTAGCTTTGATCCTTGATAGTGCAATTTAACTGTCTTCATCCACTTGTTGATGCTACTTCTAGTGTTATTATACAAATTTAAGGTTATTTCAGATAATTTCCAAGGTTTTTGATTCATAAAAATGAGTTATGGGAGCCAGACCTTCGTCACAACCTCAGTTCTTCACTCTTTGGTCAAAATCAACTTCATATTCGGTCTTTTTGCTCTAAAGACAGGGAAAACGACACCTCACAAGCTCACGTTCACTAAAACCTTGAAAAAAAAAAAAACTCGATACCCCCATCTTTACACCAGTTTTTTCCCCCATTACGCCCCTGGGTGTATTCCGATCGAGCTGCTGAGCTTCGGAGCACAACTAGGACCCAAAAGTCTCTACAAGTGGGGGCCTCAACTTCGTGCGGAAGAACGAGGATTTTAGACCAACATTTAACGAAAAATTAAGGCTGAAACTTCGTTAGAACCTCAATTCTCCACTCTTTGGTCAAAAGCCACTTCACATACGGTCTCATGGATCTAAAGAACATGGAAAACGATACCTCACCAGCTCATGTTACTAAAACAACAAAACCCGTATTTTCAGACCCATTTTCACCCATAACACCCTTGGGTATATTAGGATAGGGCTGCAAAGTTTTGGGACACAACTACCTATTGTCCAAATGGAGCCTGCATGCGAAAGAACGAATTTGTGAGACCGAAAATAAAGAAGATAATTACTATGAATGATACGGCGGACGGACATTGCATTTTGGTTTATTATTTTCAACAATGAACATTGGAATCGAGCATGGAAAAAAAAAAATTCTAACCCCCCTCAAAATTTGATGGTTTACGTTTGAAGGTATGTAGAATCCAAAACTGCACTAAAAGCGCTGCAAATCCCTGCCCCACGGTTTTTTGACATTTTATGTCTTTGCTATGGCACATAAACAAAAAACGCTGCAAATCCCTGCACAACGGTTTATTATTTTGTATAGAATACCCTCCTGTTACAGATCATAGCTCTATGTATAGATAACCCTTCTATATAATATGATATGTACTATTCTATTATATACATATTATGTAGATCGCAGACCCTCCGTAGGTTAGTACCTAACCCCGTACTCGGTACTAGGTACCTACCTAAATCACGAGTTAAATGTTGCTAAAATAATTCTGCCGATGACAAACAGTACCTAACAAAAAGAAACACACATAATGAAGTTCTGAAAAGAAATTGTTGATGAGGAGTGAAAAAAGTTGCAAAAGTACCTACCAACAAAGTCCAGCCCCTTCTACGTAGATGGTATAACCGTTGTGTAATAATTTACCGTTGAGTAATGATTTACCGTAGTAATAATTTACCCATCAATAATACTTCAACGTTTGTTCAAGTTTCACTACCTACCAACAAACTCCAAAAGAGCCATCATTTTTCAAGCGAAATAATATCACAGAACAACCAACTCGACTTCATACTCCGCCAATATAATCAGGTGATCCCTACCAATGATTGGCCGTATTCACAAATTCCTATTGTGGGCGCGTCTCTGGTTACGAGATTTGGTTTGAATTGTATACAATTTCATTCACACTGGAGTCGAAAATGCCTGTCGGTGCAAACTTCGGGGCCTTACTGTGAACGAACGGCTGGACGTACGATGCTCCGGATGGTCTTAAAAAACTCGCAAGTTCAAGAACTATTTAAAACCGTAAAAATATTTACGTAAAAAAATGGTATAGGCGTTTTGAAAATTTCAACCCCTATTTTGAACCCCATAGAGATGACTCACAGTAACGTCGAGCTTCGAGGACCAACTAGACGCCGAACGGAACCTATAACCCGAATTTCATCAATTTTTTTTTCATGGTAACTAAGAAAAGTGGCCCGTACGGCGTACGGCGTACGGCGGACAGACAGAAATATTTTTATTGCAGTTTTGGATTCTACATACCTTGAAACGTAAACCATCAAATTTTGAGGGGGGGGTAAGAATTTTTTTTTTCATGCTCGATTCCAATGGTTCATTATTGAAAATAATAAACCAAAATCGTCACGAAAACTGTTTTCGAAAGTTGTCCACGAAAATTGTCCCAGTTGTGTTCTGATCATTATCGCTTTCAACGAATCCGTTGCTAAGGAAAAGTAACTTCCTCAATTTCCAACCCATGAAAATCGTTCACCACTCGTTGGAAAGCCCTCAATTTATCGAATATTTCCATGCCCTGCACACGACCGTGGATGTACGGAAAGCTGAGTTAAACAAAATACAATGTAGGATATTTGTTTACAATTACCGTTTGGTAGAAACATGAGTGCGACCGATCTAATGTTGTGCGTTACGGTCGCCCTAGGTACACAAACACAAATTAATATGCTTGCCCCCTTCCGACGCGCGATCAAATTCCAACTAGATTGAAATCTCTCGCTTTCGTCCGTTTTCGCGCGAACACAGCGCTCCCAGTAGACGGGGTCTCATTCATTTCTCCGTGTTTGAACTGACACGACTTCTTCGCGCCGATTCGTGAGTTTCGCCTGTTGGCCTCTCCGCGCGAAATCGCGTCCAGTGGACGGCCAGCCTAACGTTTTTCGCTTTGTTAGTGTTGATGATTGTTGTAGTGTTGAACTACTGATACGCGTGGTGTACATTACGCAGGTCATATAGCAGTTAGTAACGTGTTGCGTGGTCTGTATATACGTCTTTGCAACTTATATCACTGAACACGTTATGGATTCCAGAGAATTTTTCGATTTTGGACGTGATACGCCGTTCTCCTCACGAACTTCTGATGCTGAGAAGTATGAGGGATTTTTACAAATTAAAAGTGTCAATCTTCGTAAACAACCGACGAAAACGGATACCGAACGAAAGCGCGAGTACCGTGAGCGAAAGAAACTGGAAGTAGTTAAGTTAGCTCCGAAATCAGACACAGAACGAAAGCGTGAGTACCGTGAGCGAAAGAAACAGGCAGTAGGCCAGCTCCGAAATCAGGCACAGAACGAACGCGCGAGTGGCGTGAGCGAAAGAAATTGAAACGTCAACAACCACCACTTTCAGACCAGGAGCGGGCGAGAGAATAACGTTTACGCAAAAAAGTTCGGACAAGCACAGCAAACACTGAAAACAGCAATGAAGAAGTGGTAGTTTGCGAAATGGTTCACAGTTATGTTCCGCCATCACGTTCTCTTGCCGATGTGGAATTCGACAAACGATTTACGTCGAACCGCTTCGGCTTTTCGTGTTCGGTGTGTGATCGATTGTGGTTCGATCGAGATTTGCGCCCTGCGCCTGCCTGCGCCACACATTTACTGTTGAACGAATTTCCCAATGAATCCATCTCTATTTTCCGGACATGCGACAACTGCTATCGATGCCTATGCCAAAACAAAATTCCACGTTTGTCGTGATCAAATGGATTTAAATATCCGCCGATTCCGCCGCACTTGCCACCGTTGGATGCCATAACAGAGCGACTCATCTCACCGCGTCTTCCTTTTATGCAAATTCGCCGATTGCGGTTCGTGAAAGGATCTATAGCAATCATCGGTCAAGTCATAAACGTTCCCGTCGAGGTAAACAATATGGTACACGCTTTACCACGACAACTCGACGACGACTTCGCGTTTAATGTTCACATCAAGAAACACCAAATTCACAAATCATCTGCGTACAGCGGTTTTGTGAAGAAAAGTACGGTGAAAGCGTGGTTGCGCTACCTCGTTAATACACCATTATATCGTGAACATGGTGTGACGGTGGGTAATGGGGGAGGAAATGGGGGGGTGATGGTGGTGGGGACTAAAGACATAAAATGTCCCAATGTGTTGCAGACTCGTATGCAAGCGTTTTTTTTATTTTGTACAGAATACCCTTCTGTTACAGACCACAGCTCTCTGTATAGATAACGCGACTATAATATAATATAATATGTTGGTATCTACTACTCTGTAGATATTATGTGGATCGCAGATCCTCCGTAAGTTAGTACCTAACCCCGTACTCGTTAACTAGGTACCTACCTAAAACACGAGTTAAATGTTGCTAAAATAATACTGCCGATGACAAACAGTAACTAAAACGGCAAAAAGAAACGCAAATAATGAAGTTCTAAAGAAAATTGTTGATGTGGAGTGAAATAGGTGCCACTTCTGCGTAGATCGCCGTTTTCTGTGTTCAATACTTATAATGAACCGTTGTGTAATAACTTGCCCATCAATAATACTTCAACGGTTGTTCAAGTTGCAAAAGTACCGATCAACAAAATCCAGACCCTTCTTGGTACATGAACCGTTGTCATAATTTTCCGTTGTGTAATAATTTACCGTTGTGTGATAACTATGTGAATCGCAGACCCTCCGTAGGTTAGTACCTAACCCCGTACTCGTCACTAGGTACCTACCTAAATCACGAGTTGAAAGTTGCTAAAATAATTCAGCCGATGACAAACAGTAACTAAAACGGCGGAAAGAGACGCAAATAATGAAGTTCTGAAGGAGAGTTGTTGATGTGGAGTGAAATAGATGCCCCTTCTGCGTAGATCACTGTTTTCTGTGGTCAATACCTACAGTGAACCGTTGTGTTATAACTTGCCCATCAATAATACTTGAATGGTTGTTCAAGTTACAAAAGTAACGATCAACAAAATCCAGCCCATTTTTGGTACATGAACCGTTGTGTAATAATTTGCCGTTGTGTAATAATTTACCGTTATGTAATAATTTGCCGTTGTGTAATAATTTACTATTGTGTAAAAACTTGCCCATCAATAATACTTCACCGTTTGTTCAAGTTTCACAAGTACCTACCAACAAAATCCAATAGTCCATAACTTATCAAATGAAATAATATCAAAGAACAACCAACTCGACTTCATACAGCCACCCTTGATTATAATCAGGAGTCCCGTAGTGATGATATCATGGCCGGCTTTGTACCGTTTGATTCACGATCGTGTTGACGAAGCTTTTTGGTGCACACGAACGACTGGACGTACAATGCTCAGAGTGGTCTCAAAAAATTGTATAGCTCGAGACAAATTTAACAACGTAAAAAAAACAATACCCTTCAATCGAAAGTTTTCGAGATACGGCGTTCTGAAAATTTCAACCCCTATTTTGAACCCCTTAGAGATTACTGACAGTAACGTCGAGCTTCGAGGACCAACTAGACCCCGAACGGAACCTATAACCCGAATTTCATCAATTTTTTTTTCACGGTAACTAAGAAAAGTGGCCAGTACGGCGTACGGCGTACGGCGGACAGACAGAAATATTTTTATTGCATTATCGGATTCTACATACCTTGAAACGTAAACCATCAAATTTTGTGGGGGGTAAGCATTTTTTTTCTCGCTCGATTCCAATGGTTCATTATTGAAAATAATAAACCAACAATTTCTGTCTGTCCGCCGTACGCCGTACGCCGTACTAGCCACTTTTCTTAGTTACCATGAAACAAAATTGATGATATTCGGGTTATAGTTTCCGTTCGCGGTCTAGTTGGTCCTCGAAGCTCGACGTTACTGTCAGTCATCTCTAAGGGGTTCAAAATAGGGGTTGAAATTTTCAGAACGCCGTATCTCGAAAACGTTCGATAGAAGGGTATGGTTTTTTTTACGTTATTAAATTTGTCTTGAGCTCTACGTAGGTGATCTACGCAGAAGGGGCATCTGTTTCACTCCACATCAACAATTTTCCTTTAGAACTTCTTTATTTGCGTTTCTTTTCGCCGTTCCAGTTACTGCTGGTCATCGACAGAATTATTTTAGCAACATTTAACTCGTTACTTAGATAGGTACCTGGTAACGAGTACGGGGTTAGGTACTAACCTACGGAGGGTCTGCGGTCTACATAATATGTATGGAATATTACATATATTATATAGAAGGGTTATCTATATAGAGAGCTGTGACCTGTAACAGGAGGGTATTCTGTACAAAATAATAAACCGTTGAGCACGGATTTGCAGCGTTTTGGAATCTGCGCACCTTGAAATGTAAAAGGAAAAAATATGAGGGGGTGTTATAAAATTTTTTTGCTGAGCGAATACATAGGTTTATTACTAATAGAAAACAAAAAAAAATGAAAAAAATTGAAAATAATAACCCAACACCATAGGTACCTTTCTACTGAAAGTTTTTGAGCGTCGGCGTTCTGGAAATTTCAACACCTAGTTTCACACTTCAGAGATGCCTGGCAGTCATGGCCGAGCTTCGCGGACTAACTAAAACCCAAATGGGACCCACAAACCAAATTTCATTAATGTTCGTTCAGGGTAACTAAGGAAAGTGCTTAGTACGGCGTACCGCGGACGGTCAGAAATTGTTTCATTCCATTTTGAGTCTACGTACCTTGAGACGGAAACCATCAAATTTTGAGGAAGTGTCGAATTTTATTTTTGGTACATGCTCGATTCCAAATGTTCATTACTGAAAATAATAAACCAACAATTTGTTTTTACCCTCCTTCCTTCCCCCTCAAAATTTGATGGTTTTTTTTTCAAGGTACGTAAACTCAAATCGAATGAAAGAATTTCTGACCGTCCGCCGTACTTCGCACTTTTATTAGTTAACATGAACCAAAATTAACGAAATTTGGTTTGCCGGTCCCATTTGGGGTCTCGTTTATAAGTCTAATAATAATGAGACTCGTTTGGAACGAATTCGGGTGGAGGAAGGTGGAATAACATTTTTCAACGCCTACCTGCTTACCGTCGGTTTTCCGTCAATGTTCAGGAACTACAGATGAAAATGGTGGGCGTTCCAGTTACAGTCCTGCCATTCTTCGCATCAGTGATCCATCGTTTTGACATACGAATCTGTATTTTTCTTCACTCACTTCTTCTGTGTATCGATACAGGAGCTGTGTACCACATTATGATTTGGTTGTTAAATACCACTTTGTTAGCTAATTTACAACACGCCAGAATTGATGGTAGCCATTCTGCTGGAAAATATTAAGAATCAATACTTATGAATGCCATAGTGTCACAACCTACATGTGCGGCCATTCAACGTAATTCACAGTCGAATATAATGTAAAGGATAAAAGAAAAAGTAATCGGTAAAGAATAAAAATCTTTCTAATTAAGTTTCAAATTCTTACGCTCATCTATTCAAATATATACTCACCTATCAGCCAGATAATTAATAAAATATTACATACATTACCTAGGTGTCTCATTACGTTATAATTTGTAAAGAGAATAAAGTGTTCACTTAAACGAACTTACTGGCGTGTGAATATAATAATTTGGTTATAACCTCATAAAATAATATCATAGACGCAATACAATAAACGCAAAAATTTTATTTATCATCATCCGAGTCTACCCAGGTGAGTAGCGAATAAGTCTACCAAGGTGAT
The DNA here is from genome assembly GCA_954871275.1 of Leptopterna dolabrata. Classification (NCBI taxonomy): domain Eukaryota; kingdom Metazoa; phylum Arthropoda; class Insecta; order Hemiptera; family Miridae; genus Leptopterna; species Leptopterna dolabrata. Next base: position 45,166,136 of record OX940978.1, on the reverse strand, counting down.
CAATAATTTGTATACCTCCCACAAATCCTTGCTATGCGCATAACTACATACCTACTCAAAAGAATGGACGCAATGGGATCCAATTTTGAAGGAAGCTGCAAAAAAATATCTCTGTTGGATTTGAATTGAATTTTTTTATTTTTTTCATTATACTTACGTTGTTTGCTATAACGTTCCGTCCGACTAAACTTTCTTCCTAATCTGGATTCATTCCAATTTGATGAAGTGAAATGATTTCCCGGAAGGCCGCGTTTTTTAACCACTCTTTTCCAATCAAGTATTCATGTCGTATTTCAAGATGTACAGAACAGGCTTCAGGCTGCAAGGATGAGTAAAATAATTTGCGTCATTCATCTAACTGTGTTAGGTATACCCAGCGGTTAACCCTCGAATGGGAAGTAATGCAACATAATCGTCATCAGGAGTTCTAGTTGGCATTGTTCGCAGACCTAAATTACCTATATTATATTGACTTCCAGACTGCCCTCACTCAAATATCCGCACATATAGCTATTGTGGCTTTTATACTTATATCTTTTAGCGAATTTTCAACGAAAATTAGGCGATTGCAATGAGTCCAAAATTTTCAGAATATGAATTTTTGAAATGTGTTTATAGGCAGATCCGAAAGCATCCTGCATTCCAAGAAAGCTCTTAATCGCATACTGGAACCGGCTCGGGAATTACAGTTTCATAAAAATTTGAGGGATTCATTCAGTCATTAGTTATTTATTGTTATTCATAAAGTGCATGGTAAAATACTGGTATATAAACCATTTTTAATAAACCGTTGTGCAATAGTTTACCTGTACCTTTACCGTTCTGCGTAGATCAGCTTTCTGTGGTCAATATCTACCCTCGAGCTTCCCCAGGAAAGCCCTAAATCGAGTACTGGAGCCGGCCCGGAAATTACAGGTTGATAAAAATGCGCGGTTTTCAATAATTCAGTCATAATTATTTGATATTGTTCATGAAGCATATAAGTTTGTTCAAGTTGCACAAGTACCTTTCAACAAAATGCAAAACAGACTTAATTATTCGAATGGAATAATATCACAGAACAACAACTCGACTTCGTACAGCCATCCGTGATCCTAATCAGGTGCTCCCTAGCGATGATATCAGTGCCTTATTTATACCGTTTGATTCACGATCGTGTTGACGAAGCTTCTCGGTGCACACGAACGGCCGGTCGTACAATGCTCTGGGTGGTCTCAAAAAATTCTTCAGTTGGCTCTTATACTTATAATAAATGGGCATGGAAGCACTTGCCTACTTATTATAGGTAGGTCCCGGTCAGAGAGTCGTAGTTAGTAAGCGTTTTCTTACTCTCTGATGGTCAATAATCCCCTAACCCTTCTCACCACGAAGAGTCGTTTATGAATACGCCACTTCCATCGCATGTTGTAAGTACCTAGTAAATGTTCCAACCAGAAACGATACCTATTTTACATATTTTCCTGTTTCTCCAACTTGCCATAGGAGGGATCATTGGGATCGTTGAACATGAATCATCAATAATCGGACTTTCATAGAAAAAACGAATTATTATTTATTGAGCAGTAACAAAACACATGACAAACAGACGGAACATTGGAAGGTAACTAGAATGAGATTTGTTTGGGCTTAGCCGAGCCTCTGGAGAGCGTCGCCGTGAGCGGCGAAATGTTCGATCGTCCTAGCAATAACTTCGGGCGTGTCCCGGACGGTGCCATCGGCGTTGAGTGGGGCCCATGGGGTGCTGACGGCGGACACGATGGGATGGACGGGGAGACCTCGTGCAGCAGCGGAATAAGCGGCGAAGTGGACTCCTTTGGCGGCGCGGACTTCGGGCGTTTCAGCAACGGTTCCTAGATTTCAACAGAAAGATTTTACGTCACTTCATTCGCCTCATAACCAGTAGAGGCATGAAAAATATAATTTTCTGAGGTCGTTTTGCGTGGTATGATTTACCGACAGGCTTCGTGAATTGGCAAAAATCAAGCCAGAACACATCGTTCATAGTTCATATAATTTTAAAGCTACACTTCCTGATGTTGTTATTCGAATGATGAATATCATATTTAGGGTTTTGTTAAAACCCTGGTGCTTACCGTCGGGGTTCAAAGGAGCAGGGGGTCCCCACCACCTGGGCTCTGCAGCCATTACAGCGGGGGCTACGACGGGAGCCACTGAGACCAGACCACGAGCTCTGGCTACTTCAGCGTAATGAGCGACTTTGGCGAGGGCGACTTCAGGGGTGTCAGCAACGGTGCCATCAGGGTTCAGAGGGGCAGACCTCCTGGAGCGGGACAAAGCTTCCTGATGAGCGGCAAGGTGGGCGAGCTTAGCAAGATGAACTTCGGGCGTGTCGGGGATGGGGCCGACGGGAAGGAGAGGCAGGAGAGACCTGTGAATCATCATAATAGCCTGCTATATTACAGAAAATGGAGTCAGTGTAATAATATTGGTAATGGGACCCTCAAAAACCTCTGTGTGCCAATTCTCAACACCAAATTTCTTCAGGCCTAGTTAAAGAGTCAGCCACGTGACGTTACAGCTTGGTCCCCCCTCCGAACCATGAAGAGAGAGGTCGGTGAGGGAGGTTCTTCTCTTCTCATTTTTTCATTTGAATATCCGTTTCGGATCCCTAACATTGCATCTTTTGGGAATTTCTCGTTTGGAAAACTAAGAAATGGCCATGCATGCACCCCCTTGGTATAATAATTTATTAACTGGCGGGTATGTGATGACATTACCACGCCAGTTGGTTATATGGCTGAACTTTTACCTGGCCTGAGCGTGAGCAGCATAGTGGACAGCTTTGGCGGCCTTAACTTCAGGGGTGTCAGCAACCGTACCGTCGGGGTTGAGGGGAGCAGCGCCAGCCCATGGCCACCAGGGAGCATTCCTAGCTTGAGCATGTGCAGCGAAGTGTACAGCCTTAGCAGCTTGTACTTCGGCGGTTTCAGCGACAGTACCGTCAGCGTTCAATGGAGCACCAGGTCCCCACCTGAGATATCAAGAGTTGATCATAATTTAAATAGAGCGAACAATATCTCAAAAGTCCATGGATATAATATTAATGAACCCATTAATGTGATACTTAGTGTGTAATTAGTGAGAATATAATAACAAATTTAGAAACACTAGACGCCAACTGTGTGGAGGATTTGAGGTAGTTGGTGAGTCTAGGCTCCCTCCCCTCCAGAAGAATGAATGAACGAGGAATTTTCAACTCTTTTGGTATGAAAACATTGCTGGGTATTTTTTTCATGCAGAGATCAATTTTTTTCCGAGATCACCTTAATCTTAGGGAGTCACAACACGCATAATATAAGCGTAATGGAAGGAATTCCATTCGAATAGCCCCTCTATAAGCCCGAGGTAATAAAACAGAAAGGAACTATAAACCGATACTCAATGATATTCAAGTAAGGGCGGACTGGAATGTAATTTTATGGTTTGTTTTGGAAGTAAGAAGATCGATAGTATTATGTATTTATGATGGACACGTACCGAATCTAACTAATCTGGGATTCATGATTGGTTGATGTAGCGTTCCTACTACAACTGTAGTGCTAGAAGTGGGGTACTTGGCACCGTGAAGTATTGATAAACTTTCTAATTGTGTTAGAGGAGCGGAATTAATGCTGAATGGGAATCCATGAGTGAAATGAAGAATGAAATCATGATGTCATAGTTGAATAAATCGAGGAAACGGACGTTTCAAGAAATCGTTTGGTGCCCTGAATTCCATTTAAAATGTATTGTGACGGTTTGTACTCACCACATAGGGGCGTATACAAGGGGGATTCCACGGGCTCTGGAGATCTCAGCGAGGTGAGCGAGCTTGGCAGCAGCGACTTCGGGGGTGTCAGCAACAGTTCCGTCGGGGTTGAGAGGGGCAGACCTCTTGCCGCGGGCCTTAGCTTCGTTGATGGCAGCGAGGTGGGCGGCCTTGGCGTCAGCGACTTCGGGGGTGTCAGCAACTGTGCCATCAGGGTTGAGGGGAGCAGCACCTTGGACGCTGACGAGAGGGCTAATGACCAGAGGGCTGAAGAGCCTGCTGGTGGGAGAGGCAATCAGTGGAGCAGCTACCAGAGGAGCAGCAGCAACCACGGGGGCAGGTCCAACGGGGAGGTTAGTAGCAGCGACTCTGAACCCGTTGACGGGATCAGCGACGTAAGAAGCGCTCTGGACGAGACCGTTTCCATCAATGTAAGAGTAAGCTGGAACAAATTTTGCTACAATCAGTCTCATTCGTTCTGATCTCACAATTTTACCAACAACCATAATATCATTATTTAAACAATATATATTTTCTACCACGATGTCTACTTTGGGAAATTATTTATACAACATAATACTCGTAATGTATGCCCGCGCTTCTACATCACTAGGTACGTCCGGTACATTTGGGTCCAAATCAAACTTGCCACAACTATTGGCGCTCGCATGTCATGTATTGACCAAAGTGACGGGGGAATGATGTAGTAAACATTTTGATTTTCGATTGGGAGCGATAAATTTACACTACAGTTAAAATGATTCGGAGTTTACTCGAAAATCATCTGTCTGAATTACCAACCGCCAATATTGATCTGATTCCACGGTCAAGCACGATTGGACAGCTTGCCCAAAGCCGAAAGTCAAACAGCCATGTTCCAAGTTTAGTTTCCGCAGAGTAAATCAAGTCCCTCTGCTCGACACTGCCCCCAGAACTTCTATTCAAACCTTCCCGACTTAGTTTTATTTTCTCTTTTCCCGTGTCAAATAAGGGTCTACCGTGAAAGGATTTACTTGTGGATTCTCTCGTGGTGAAAAGGGAAAATTACATAAGTCCAAGTAAAAGGGGCGCCAAAAAAAAGGGGAAAAGCATTGTACTGAAAAATCGGGGTTTCAGAGAAATGAATGCCCATCAATATGTTGCAAGGATTTTGTGAATGGAGAGCTCTCAGCGACAAGCTGACGAATTAATTGAAGTTTTACACACTGTATCTATTATTCGGGACCTACCATCAAATGGACATAGATTTTTTTTTCTGAAAAGTAATGCGTTAAAAGAAACAATAATGAATTCGTCGCATAAAAACCGTGTAGGTATCTATAATCTTAGACAATTTATTGATATACTGATATTTGTTGCTTGGCGGGAATGTGCGCCTCCCATTGGCCAACCAGTTCAGTGAAGCCCGCCGAACAACACGCAAAACAAAGCCCGAAAATGCCGGAGTTGTGATAATCTTCATTTTAGGTTTTGTTAATCGTTTGAATTTCCGTGTCCGCCGACAATTCTCCATCGTCTGCAACCACGACGCATTTTGGTTCACTTTTCGTGTTTTCACGTTTTTTTTTTTAAATTTCATGGCGATCACAGCGCCATGCTCCATGCCTCTTGCGGTTCAGTTATTTGCCTGCGACGTGGAAAAGGGTCTGATTGAGATGAGGCCTAACTAACTCAGGGCCTATATACAGTCAAGGCCTCATCATTTCTAAATACTGGGGTATTTCACCGTGTACTGGCTTCAGCGAGTGTGGGAGCACCTAGTAGGTAGGTAATTCAAAGCAAGGACTTGGTAATGTCAGCAATGTATTTCACAGCTGTTAATTATATGAATTGGGGCTGTGAACGAACTAAATCACTCGCCGTAAAATCGTGGAAACCCATTTCAAAATAAAAATGACGACGTAATGAAGCAAAGGCAATTTTGATTTATTATTTTCAATAATGAACCTTTGGAATCAATCATGAAAATCAAAAAAGAAAACAAATTCCCCTCAGAACGCCGTTATCGCGGATTTTTTTAACATTTTTATTCAATTTATTGATCTCGAACTGGGGATTTTTTTGAGACCACCCTGAGCATTGTACGTCTCTGAAGTTTGCACTGAAAAGCTTCGTCAACATAATTGTGAATGGAACGGTGTACATCCAGCTGAGATATCACTGATATGGAACGCCTGATTATAATCACGCACGGCTGTTTGAAATCTACTTAGTTGTTCCGTGATATTATTTTCATTTGAAGAATGATGGTTATTTTTGATCTTGATGATGGGTATATTTGTAACTTGAACGAACGTTACGTATGCTAGAAATAATAATTAATGAGTTCTTGAATCCACCGTATATTTATGACACCTTAAGTACCCGGCCGGCTCCAGTACTAGATTTAGGGCTTTCCTGGCGGGAGCACGAGGGTAGATATTGATCACAGAAAACAGTGACCTACGCAGAAGGGTAATTTATATAAGTAAATAATAATAAACCGTTCTGTAATAATTTGGCGTGTTTTTATACTCGTTCTTCTTTTCAATCACTATGTTATACTAATATAATACTCTCACCGAGTTGTGATTAGGAACGAGCTTGTTTAGAGATATTACTGTGCCTAGTAGGCATGACTTCTGTTGCATTGTTTATTTATTTTTTCTGGCGTGGATGCAGGATCAGATACCTAATGCCCATAACTCGTGGACAAGTGAATTGCAAAAATGACAACACGCCAGGGACAACTTTTATCAATCATTATTGAACTTCTTTATAATCCTCTAACGGTAGTATGGTTGTAACAGGAACCAACAAGATAGCGGACGTGATCACTTCTACCTGCCACTTATAAATAGGATCGATGATGGTGGCATGAAGAATTTGATCCTATGAAATCGACTGTTCGTCGTTAGCATCAAAACCAAACTTTAATAATAGCTTTCATAATGAACCGATCGAATAGGGTTGGGCGACAATGTGTAAACAGAGATGTCAGACAATAGGAGTTTGCAAGGGCGGAACTCGTTGAGGGTTTAATGAGGAATGTGAAGGTCGTCCAGAGATGAGATCCAGCCTGCCGCGCCCAGATTCGTCCTCAACTTCTTCCGGTTAGAATCCAAGACTCTGAGAATTGTTATGCAACTATTATAAAATAACAAGGGGGAATTGTATACCATCTTTTAGGGAGATATCCCGTTCATTTGCACGTAGTTCGTTTTACAGTGAGCTATGGATTAATTATTGTTGACTGAAGGCAACGCCGTTTCCGATTTCCACGTGATCATACCTATTGGGAAAAAAAACCTAGGGCTAACCAAATGGTTCAAGATGATTTTGTTACAGCCAATCCAAGTTAGAATCGACAGACGAGTAATGCAGGTATTGACTGTTCAGTCATTATTCATTATTGAAATTTAAATTCCGTTTTAACAAAATCGGCAACTGACAAAAAATAGATGTGGTTCAGATTCTTGACAATTTATTCGACATTTATTTCTCCATTTTAATATTGTTTTCCACCCAATTATTTTGATAACGTATAACACACGTATTATAGACCACATCCGATATTGGTTTGAAGATGGAATTAATTTCCTAGTTTGGTGACTACACTGATTAGGCGATTATCGCACCTAATAGCCTGTAAGGTGCGTAGTAGCTGTCAACACCCCTAACCTGACGCAATGACGAATGGTTGGTTTGGATACTTCGTGGTCTTGGCCAATGCCTGCATGGGAACTTATGTTGTATTGTACACTTCTAACATTATTGTCCACTCATAATAAATTCCATAAGCATTTTATAGTTATACCTATATAATATATATATAAAATTATAGTCTGAAGCAGGGATTACGTATAGCATAATACTGTTTTTATTTATGTTCCGAAACGATAACTTTTTATGTATAGTTGATGAATCCCCGAGTGTTCATGTGATGGAGATGGGCTAATTGATCCTATTCTTCATAGGAAAAAGATCCTAGTCATGGCAATGCGTACTATAGTAACTCTTTCGCAGTGCGAATCATCTAGTTGCTTCAGTAAATGAACCAGTGAAGAATGAAGAATGAATAAATGAGCGAATGAAGTAAATGAACCAGCGAGGACACAATAATCTTGTTTTTATACCTTTTTCGTTGTGAAATATAAAGAAACAAAAGCCGAGAAAATAGAGTATTGTACAAGGGTAAAAGAATCCTCCCATTGTGTTAGAGGGTCTTTGGAAATGGTAACTGCGTTACGCCGCTCAAAGGAAGAAGTTGATTGGCCGAGACCCATCTCGGTCCTATATGGCATGGTAATGGAACGCGAGATGATTGCTCCCAACCTCAAACCGTCCGTTCGGATTATAGCAGAACAAACGGAACGCTAGAGGACTTGAAGCGTTTCAATTTCGAAGAAGGATGGGATAGGCTCCTACCGCGAAAGAGGTGATGGAAGTTCATTTGCGATTCACAGAACGTTCCTTTGCAATGTGTCGACTAGGGCGCTAGAAATCTGAGGGATGTAAACTAGACTGCGGATGAATGCCGCCACCCTCGTCTATTCCTTATTTCCGCGTGACCCTGAGAAACAACCTTCTTGATTTGTGGGGAGGGAGGAAGTCAGGACATTTGCGCCCTAAACCATCTGAGGTGTACAAATTAATTTCACATCGCGAGAATACAGCATAGTTAAAACGCTTGGGTAACCAGTTTTCCGAGGGTAGGTCACCAAAAAAATTTTGAAACCATGTAAAATGGGTTTCGTTGGATCCATCCTATTGATTTTTCAAGTTGTCTGATTAACTTCAGTTTATTTATTCATGTTAAACGATTAATGCTTCCGTTCAATTCGCGCAAATGATCACAGATAGAGAGCAAATGGAATTTATACTGGGAAGCTTGTCAATTATTATTATTTGGTGGTTTGGTGGTTTGGTTTGGTATTATTATTATTATTATTATTATTTGGTGGTCATCACCCGTGGGGGGGTAAAAAGTGCCACGGGGTGACGCGAGTGGGGGGCCCAAGAGCCTATTCCCACCCGCAAGTGCAAGTGGAGGATTATTATTATTATTATTATTATTATTATTATTATTATTATTATATTATCATCGAATGAAACGAATTCGAACAATAAGAGTTTGTTCGAACAACAACTCTCAGAAAATAATATCCCCATTTCCTATATTACCGCATCTCCTGCTGGCAGGTACCTATTCTTATGACAAATTTTGTTCACTCCTAACATTCATCTGTCAATCATTCTATCACACTCGGGGTAATTCATGATAACGATTAATGATTTATATTAGTGTATTTTTCATTACTCTAAAATTTCTTGAATGTTGTAATGTAATTGGGCTCGCCCGTGAAATAAATTAATAAAACGGTATGCAAATTTTCAGCGAACATTCACGAATAGCTGAAGAAGAGGAACGAAGATGAAAGAAAATAATTGAGTGTACACACAAAAATATAGTGCGTGGGAAATTTGTACATGATTGCGCGTAGCTATTGAGGTGGGAAATTTATTGAACCACTGGAATCATTAGAACTTGTCGTTTACTTTGTTGCAATATTGTTGTTGTTCGAGTCATTTTCAAAACACCAGCCACACGCCACTGGTGTGCATCAGCTTGATGTAAACCATACTTTTATGTGACGACCTACATGTACGACCTACCAACCTACAGAATGATAATCGTCAGTTACCTGCCGATCAATGTTGAAGAATCAGTTATTAAACCTCAAGAGCATGACGCCCTCCTTAAGAGTAGCAAACTATCTTCTTTTATTCCAAATTTCATTCTTATCGTTGGATAAAGCGATGTCGCGAATAAAGAGGAAAAAGCCTGATTCCTTCCCTTGATATCTCCCAAGCCAAATCGGTTATCTCATTTGGAGCAATCCTGAGGAAAAATTGAATTGGGCCAGAATCAATGCAATTACAGGTTACCAACTTGCCCCATCCAAATCTGACCTTTTATAAACCGTCAGGCCATTCTTGAAAGTGAATAAAATATAATCAAATGAAGAAGGTTATTGGGCTGAGGCTCCAACGAGTTCTGGACAGGAGGGCAGCATGATGATAATGATAACACGGCTGATTTTAATGTCTTTGAAACAGTTTGAGTGGACAAATAAAATGATCATTTCCGAACATTAGCACTGTAGAGTGACAGACGCCTTGGATTGCCGAACATGAATAATGTTTCTGGAGAAGAAAATCCAGCCTTTACCAGATATGTTTTGGAAAATTACAGTAAACTCGAATTTTGGAATACAGATCTAGAGATAGCGAGCATAATACTAAAATACCTAAGAATTAATACTCTCTCTCTTATTTATATTCCTAAATTTAAAAAAACACCTAGCCAGAAGATATACTTGTTTTAGCTAGATAAATCGCTTTTTCCGATTGAGAAGTTTAAATTTTCAGTTTTACACTTCGTAAGTTTTAACAACTTTTTATTGTTTTCAAACTAATTATTAAGGTTAGGAATTCTGCTTTGCAGCTCACATTGGAAAATAAATGAAAATTTGGAGGACATTATTTAAGAGTTACCTACCGCTTGCATATTTTTAAATCTTTACTCAAATTCTCCGGTTAGATTTTCTAGTTTTCTCATAAATGAAAATGGCAAATTTCCGACTTATTCAACATTGAAAGAGAATTGCAGTTTGGCGTTATGTTACCACGCAAAAAATTAGATTTCCTTCAATTGTATGGCTTCAACCTACCCCGCACCACTTTTCTCTTTAATAATAATTGGTCCTAAGGGGTGGGTAGAGAGGGATCATTAGCAACACCCCATGTAAAGAATGCGTGCGCTCCTTTCCTCCTGTTACTACTTTGATTCCATTGAACGATTGAAATACAATATCTTGGACAACGCAAAATATTTCATGCTAGAGGGAGATACAACAAAATCAAGTTTGACGAAAAAGTCAAGCCTGAAGTGATTCCTGAAATTTATGTTTGCATGTAAAAACAGAACCAGATACTCACATCCTCTTGTGATTCCGTCAGCAGTCTTAACTTCTTGTTTGGCAGATGGGCCGCCGGAGTATCCATATGAGTACTGCCCAAGAATATCCTGAGCGTGGTATTGGTTGGCAACAATGCCAGCGATCAGCGGGTTGCTGCTCGCGAGAGCGATCAATGACAAAAGGATCTGTTGACAAATTAATAGCACAAAGATTAATGCATTATACTCGTACAAATAGGTCCATTCAGAAATATACATATAGGTTCGGCATACACCGGGCTATATTCATATTATTTTGGAACACCTTAGTTTGAATTCGTACGAGATTTTCTGTTTTGAACAGTTCTTTAAAGAGTCATATTTTTTTCAGAATCAGTCAACGTATAAAATCTGCGACTTATTAAGTTTAGCAAAAATTGTGGTAGGAATGGGAATTATGAGTTCAAAAACCAGCGACTGAAATTCAAAAGTGTAGTTGCTGTGAAGAACGTTGGATAAAGGATAATATTTAATTAGTATGTAACTTCGAAAATTCCATAACTAGTACTTCAATTGTCTCGAATCACTTCTGAATGAAAAAAAAAAAAAAAAATCTAAAACCAACCCCTATCAGCTAACCAAGAGCTAAATTGCGATTTTGTTCTTTTTCACACTTCACCCCAATACTGAAACTCTAGTTATGGCTGTACTTACAACGTATTTCATGACTGTTTGTTTCACCTCCTATGCTTTGGCAGCAAGGACTGTTCAGTGACGATTCTGCGGCGAAGTTGACTATATATACTTAGCCCCTGGAGGCTGCAGAAGACCCCGGGGAGGGGAACGTTCCAGAAGTCCTTGTTGCATAATGGAGGGGGATCTTCTAGGCGCTTACAGTACGGGCGGGAGATGATACAAAACCCACCCCGGTCTACCCGTAACCGTTTTTTATTTATTTATTTATTTTTAAAGGTTTTGTTGCTTTTGGTAGGGATCTTTCCTCTACCGCGAGCTTGACGGGAACGGGGTTTTTGCTTCGTTGTTTTTTCGGTCGGGTTTAGTTTTTCCCGTTCCTGTTTTTCTTTTGAGTCTCCCGAGTGCGGCGTCCAACAGGTGATCCCTTCATCGTCGTAGCTCCTCCCTCGCCGGCTACGAGTCTTTTCCATTCGCCGTCGTGCGCTACCTACCCCAGTAGTCAGTTCATTTTGGTTTCTCCTCCGCTCGAGCGAGTTCGCCGCTCCGTGCCGTGTCAGGTTCAAGTTCAAACGATCTTACCCCACGCTCATCTACGACTTTGCGGCAGTTTTTAGGCTTATTTAGATATCGAAATAAAGTCGACGTAAATTTGAAATTATGTACAATGGGTCTCTTGCAACAGGGAAAACTCCAGTTTAAAGCGTAAAATGAACCGTAATGGCGACAGTCCAAATTTCTTTTGTTTTGGTACCTAATGTTTTCTCGTAATATACACGAAACAGATTATACTACACAATCAATAAGAATGCTGAAACTATAATTGATAGGATATTTCTCGACTGGTTCGAGTTTTAATTAACTAGGTGCATTAAAATTCAAACTAGGTAGGTATCGGTTTACTTTTAGCAACATTTTCAATGTGACTATTAAATTAGCTAATAATTTTCTCGGAAATGACTAAGAAACAAATTAATTCAGTAGCTAGGTAAGCAAATGATACAAGTAACTCAGCAATGGATATAGTGTAATGGGCACATAATATTTTTTAGTAAATAAGTACCTACTTAACTACATTTATTTTACGATTTGATGAAAGAAACTTCGCGAAATACTACACAACGGTTTATATTATTTACTTCTATAATAGATGCCCCTTCTGCGTAGATCACTGTTTTCTGTGGTAAATACGAACCCTCGTGCCCCACCCACGAAAGCCCTAAATCGAGTAATGAAGCCGCCCGGGCCATTACAGTTTCATAAATTTATATGTGGTAGATTCGAGAATTCTATAATTATTTTGTTGTAATTTGCTGTTTGCTATGCTACTTGTTGTTATCCATGAAGCATAACGTTTGTTCAAGTTATACGAAAGTAGGTACCTATCAACAAAATTCAAAATGACCATCATTCTTCAGATGAAATGTCACGGAACACCCAACACGGTTTCATACAGCCTTCTTCCCTAGCAACGATATCTGGGCGTTTCCTTCACGATCATGGTGAGGAAGCTTTTTATTGATAATTTCAGGGCCTTACTGTGAACGACCGGCTGGACGTTCATTGCTCCGAAGTTCGCAAAAATAAACCGTTGAAATGGACTGGAAAAAGATTTAATTTTCGAGTAGTTCGAATTGGTGTAGATTAAGGATTTTTAAATACGTAGGTAATAGAATTTTATTTTATATTAGGGCAACCAGACTAGTGAAGTATACTGATAAATAATTCTGAACAAAGCAAATTGGCAAGTCATGTTCCCTACTGGTTGATGGAACCAATTATTAATACTAGTGTATTAATTGAAATATACACTCCTAATAACTCAATTCAAGACATCGAGGTAATTCTACTCCGTAATAGTTCATCAATATCTACGCTACACAAATAGATTACCCTAAACATCAGTAATTCTGTTATGTTGATCTCGATGTTCATGCATTTAAATAAGAATTTATCGGGATGGAATAATACCACGAATAACCAAGTTGATGGAGTGTCATTCACACTCCAATTAAGGTATGGCTGGCGTCGACGGAAATTGATGGCGAATCAGCGTGTCACCCTCGTTCAAGGAACGTTTGATCGGTATCGAACTTAAAAATTAGTCCCCTTCAAGACACGCGAGCTCAGTTATTTCCGCCTCCTTCTTAATGTAATATCGTCACGCGTTATAGAAATAATGATTATTGCTAGACCCCGTTTGAACCACTCGAGCCGAAAAACAAAAGTCGAGCGCGCAGGCAATGTCCCATCATGGAAGGTAGTAGATCTGTTGCCCAATATTCTGATGATAGTTTTCCTGGACGGAGGAAGGGGAAACCACTGCAAGTTATTCCACTAAGTACTGTTTACTGTCTTTTATGGTCGATAACCTTGTTCTTAGGCTTTCTTAGGTCTTTTATAGTCGATATAGTTCTGTGCACAATGCCCTTGAAATACCGATAACTGCACAGAAGCGAGGCGTTAACGGGGAGAAGTAATGTTGAGGGAAGGTGCAGGACTGTCCCAATAAAATCCGTTAAAAAAAAGATTGCAGAGATTCGGCTGCGCATAAATATCTCGAGTTTCCCTGAATAATTTGACCAGTTCCACCGATTTGGCGATTTGTTGAAATGACGTCTCGGTTGCTTATATTACGTAGGTATAATCAGATGAAGTAAATTTGTGATAACTAGGGAAAAAATCTATTTATTCGGAAGTCTCTTCTATAGGTACTTTTATTTCTTCTTGGCTTAATCAAAAGGAATTAGGGACTCAAAATTGAAACTACGCAGTTTTTAAAGTGCTGAATCCGATTTTAATACCAAAAACCGAACCAAAAATACCAAAAATTGATTTCCGCTCATCCCCTAATGCTTGAAGGATCCCCTTATGTTTGAAGGATCGCTTGAGGTTGGTAGGTACCTAGATATTGCCAGATGCTTATTCATGTAAGTAAAGGCTTAATGCATATCACAATGCATACATGCACACAAGCATATTCGATCTCCATTCTCGATATAACGAAATTGTAGTCGAAAACTACTCCCAAGGAAAACACACGGATTGTGATTATGTTCAAAATATCGAGGTATTTAAAGAACGATTCGTCACAGAATTTAATACGAGCAAGAATCACTGTCACGATCTGAACTGCCGATAACATTAGGTATTTCCGCTGCTCTCGGAATAGCTCCATGGGGCAGCACGGAGCGTAGGCAGGCAATTAGCGTCGCGGGAGAACCGACGTTTTTTCCACGACTGGCCTCAAGCAGTATGGATCGCGTATAGCTTCCAATGACCTTTCTGAATGTGAAATCCGTGAAAAAATGTATCCATTCCACAGGGTTTTTCCGTCTACAATCAGAAAAAGTGTCGTCCAGTAAGGCAACTGGTACCTGGTCTGCAGTGACTAATTGATTACCCGTAGGCACCTACATGAATATAATCTGAAAAAAACTTTCAACGTCACTTGACTACTCACTCAAATAGTGATGTCCGGAAATATGCTTACCTTTACATAATTATTATTATGAGCTGTGAAACAGGTGATGTCTGGAAAAATGAACCTACTTAATAATGAACTACCTAATACATCCTATTTAACAACCTACAACCTATAGAGAGTTCCGAAGAATATTAAACGACGCTATCTCGATAGAACATTTTCAGGTCTTGTGCATGGTTCCAGTCAATACAAATATTGACCAGTAATCTCTCGAACGTTTGACGTTCTATACCGAATACCTATAAGTATGCATTGATAAATTTTGAAGAAACACATGATTTAGTAGATTTGGCGGCTTGACTTGACTTTTAGTGATGAGTGTAACTGAAACCCGGTTACTAGCCAACGTAAAAATTTCAGTAGGATCGAAAGAGACGTAGGTAATAGATGAAAAGATTGTGTGACCTACTCTTCAATTGAGACTACCTTCCTAATTATTCTTGAATGACTCCAACCTTTGAGGCAGAACTTCCGACATTCCCATAAATTCACTTGAAAATTCATTCTATAGGTAGGTACCTGGAAAGCACGATTTTTGGCTTATTATTTTCAATAATGACCCTTTGGAATCGAGCATGAAAAAAAAAAAAAAAAAAAAAAAAAAAATTAACCCCCCTTCAAAATTTGTTGGTTTCCGTTTCTTGGTATGTAGAATCCAAAAATGGGACAAAAAAATTTCTGTACGTTCACCGTACGCTGTACTTTGCACTTTCCTTAGTTACCATGAACCGAAATTAATGAAATTTGGTTTGTAGGTCCCTTTTTGGGTCTAGCTGGTCCGCGAAGCTCGGCGTTACTGTCAAACATCTCTAAGGGGTGAAAAATAGGGTTTGACAATTTCAGAACGCCGTTATCTCAAATTTTTACGAGATTGAGGCCACATGTAGATTGGCGAGTTAATGGGAATTGGCCCTTGATTAATAAGCTTTAAAATTGCCAATATGTTTTAATATGGGCGATTGGCCCAAAGATGTAGGTCAATTAGCTATTCTCTGGGTACCCGAAATCGATAGTTTGCAATAAATTGGCTCATTGGATCATTGGAAGAAGATGGTCCGCATTGAATTTTATGTCAATCAATCAATTTTATTCACAAAGTTCCCTTAGGGATTGTTGAGAGGAATAATGGACTTGTCTGGGGCTGGCCCCAGTAACCGAGGTATATCTCACTCGGAAGGTAATTTGTTTTTGAAGTACATAACTACTGAAGTACCAGTTTCAAATTGAAGTTCCATCAAACAATTGTAACGACCATGTGAATGATTTCTACAAATAAAATATTTTGATTTGATTTGACTATAGACTTGTCTATGTGCCTGTTGTGATGTCATCAAATCAATTTATTGTATTTCCACTTGTGGTGGAGAGGGTATTCTTTGTGGGGCTGAGCTAAGAGCATCGCCGAGTGCCTACGCCCACTTCCGGACGAACAGTCCATTGAATCCTGTTGTGATGTGCGCAGGAGTGTTGTAAATGGTGGAGGTGGTGGTTGGCGGTGAAGGGCAAAGTGCTATGAATTTGGCTTCGATCATTGTATGACTACTGCGCATCAGCAAACTCGAAATTTTGATTGGTCTTTCGAATACCTTGGATTTCTTGTTGAGGCGCCGGCTTTTGTTTCTCAACGGGACGTTTCTTCTATCCAATTCCCTATCTCATCCGCCATTCCACTGCACGGCTCCATTTTCTAAGTGGTTACTCGATTTTAGGGCTTTCTTGAAGGGAGCGCGATGGTAGGTATCGACCGCAGAAAACAGTGATCTACGCAGAAGGGGAATCTATACTGAAAAAAATGTACCCTTCTGTAATAATTTGCAGCGTTTTATCATCACTGTAACCTAGCAATGTTGTAAAGTATTTGTAAAGATGGATCGGAAGTAAGTATCTAATGGAAGTATATCCCTATATGAAATGAAAATGTAGGCACCTATTTAGAAACAACGTTGAGAGAGCACCAACCTATCTACACCTATCTACCGAATATTAATTATGCAGCCTACCGCTACTCCACATTATGTTCATGAACCAAACTGCAAATAGACTTTAATTTGCCTTACGTTTTCTTACGGGAGTTACGCGTGCTGATGACTAATTTATCACAAGTACAGACGGAATTGACGAAAACCCGTTTTTATTCCCCCCCCCCCCCCCCCCCCCAACAACATCACTCGCTTTCTCATCCTACTGTTCATTTCAAAAAGTAGGTTAGGTAGTTCCAAATGGTGATCATCAAGAGATTTGGGAAGGACTTTTTGCTGTGAGAGAGTTATAATCGTAAAGAAGTACTGGAGAAATATGTGTGGCTGACATAGATATACGAGTAAATTTCTGATACATAATATATTATTATATACCTAGTAATAATTATTAGTTACCTACGCCAGTTTGGTTGATAAGCATTTGTTTGAGTTCGGATACTCTATTTTATATTCGTCCTCTGTCCTTGAGCAATAATCTAGCCTAATAGGGGCCTATTCCTAAAGACTCTTCAACCTTTCACTTTGCAAGTCTTATATGTACTCGTCACTTTGCGATATATGAAAAGTAGGAAAAATTTCAGTTCCTAAAGACTTCGCGCTCCTGCTCTGCAGTTCGTCTCGAAAGCGATTTTAAAAGTATGTTATTCTACCGCAGAGTCATTTGGGACTCTGCAAAAATGTTGTAAATTTTACATTTGAAATGTAGACTCTTCACTTTGCACTTTGCTAAAGATAACCTTTAGGTACGGAACTGTCCAAAACAGGGTAAAACTCTGCAATCCTACACTTCGCATTTCACTCATCCTCTTCAAACCAAGAGCATTCTTTAGGAACAGAAATTCGTTCGCAAAGTGCAGTGTGGATTTGAAGAGTGCAGAGTGAAGAGTGAAAGTCTTCAGGAACGGGCCCCAGGTCTTACATAAAGTTGGAACGTTAAATTGTAATCTCATGAGTAGACGGTGACAACTGTATGATTGACATTGGACTCTGAGGTGATTGGATTGACAATAAATAGGTATAAATATAAAATCGTAAATATGTTCAGCTGAAAAATTACCAAATCCAAATAGTGATGATTACATAATATCTAAAATCGGGACAGGAATGCGTTGAAGGGTTATGATTAATAATTATACCGTTCGCAGTGGATAATAGATTTTGGCTTGTGTGGCTTGTTTTGGCTTGTGTTTGTTGTTGTTGTTGTGGATTTTGGCTTGTGTTTTTGGCATTGTACCTACTGTTTTATGACTGAAGTATGATACATGTGGAAGGTATAGTTTTCGAATGGCCAGTGTGTTCGGATGGAATAACTGTACTTACACCGTACATTTAATACTCAATACAATATAAGACTCAATAATACCTGCTCATAGAAACTTACTTAAACTTGAATCATGAAACTTACTACTATGCATCATGTGATAATGTAGTGACTGTACCTAGCTGCAATAATTTACAGGAGTTGTAAGGTTATAATTTTCAACAGGGTGGTAACTGCTCGATTCGAGAATAATTTGGGCATCAGTTACAAAGGTTTTTAGATTGCATGAGAAAGAACTATGTATTCACGCTGCTGCCGATTAGGAATACCTAACTCTAATTATCTTGGAAATGGCAGTTAAAAAGTTCACCATCGAAGAGCCCGAAATTCCGTAGCTCTTCTGCAACCCCACCACAACACAAGGGGTGGGCTGTTGTCTGAGATGGCAATCCACTCGCCATGGCACTGACCTTGACGTAAAACAGGGACGAGGCAGTTTCAGGTGCCCCAGGGGAAACCAGTCTGACAGCTACTCGCGGACGATTTATACAGTCAACAGCCTCATAGCAACCGCTTTATCAATTGGACGGACGGAATTAACGATGGTTTGGCTGAGACCACGTCTCGCCCTAGTAACCTAGACAATAATATTGTTGGGCTGCATCAGCCGTATCGTCTTGGAAAAGTGAATAATATATGAAGGTTCCCTAGGTAGGTAACTATGATTACACCAGACTAGCGAGAGAGCTATTATACTACTATACTGACTAAAACTATACTAGGCGTTGTTCGATTGAACCGAGTGCCGTTTACACCCATATTGCAGAAAACAAATAATCAAAAATTATGTGGACCCATTGTTGTCCAGGTCTATGCTTTCACCCACTTTCCATGGGTAGGTAACGCGGATAACTCATGTCCACTCAACGTCTCTCTTGGAGTCAGTCATAATGTTGAATATTATTACGAAATCGTATTTGTAAATCTGTATATAGCCCAAAAATATATCAAATTGCTGTGCCACTAAAAACTAAAAGACGGAAAAAACGCTGCAAATTATTACACAGCAGTTTATTATTAGCAGTTTTTTTATTATTTTTCAGCGTTTTCTATGGTCCGTACCCTCGAGCTCCCCCAGGAAAGTCCTAAATCGAGTACTGGAACCGGCCCGGGAATTAAAGTTGTATACAAATGCGCGGGATTGAATAATTCAATCATTCATCATTCATCATTTTTTGCAGTTATTCATGAAGCATAAGGTAAATAATAAACCGTTGTGTAATAATTTACCTGTATATATGCCCCTTCTGCGTACGTAGTATAATAAACCATTGTGTAATAATTTATCGTTGTGTAGTAATCTACACAATAATAAACCGTTGAGTATTAATTTACAAATAATAACCGTTGTGGGATTATTATAGGTAATAGATAATAATTTATTAGATTAATTATTATTGTTAATTATTAGGATTTAATTTAATCGATGACTTAAATCGAGTATTGAGCCAGCCCCGGAATTACATTTCATAATTATTGTTACTCATGGAACATAACGTTCATTCAAGGTACGAAAGTACCTATGAACAAAATTCAGAAGAGCCATCATTTTTCAAATGAAATAATATCACAGAACAACCAACTCGACTTAATACTCCGCGATTATAATCAGGTGATCCCTTTTACACAACGGTTACACAAATTATTACACAATGGTTCATTATACTACCTACGTAGAAGGGGCACCTATGTGGGTAAATTATTGCACAACGGTTTATTACTTACCTTATGCTCCATGAATAACTACAAAAATTATGAATTATGAATGATTGAATTATTGAATCCCGCGCAGTTGTATAAAACTTCAATTCCCGGGCCGGTTCCGGTGCTCGATTTAGGGCTTTCCTGGGGGAGCTCGAGAGTAGAGACCACAGAAAACAGTGATGTACGCAGAAGGAGCATCTATGCAGGTAAATAATAAACCGCTGTGTAATAATTTGCAGCGTTTTTTCTCACGGGTATCACCACAGCGAGTACTAGAGGAGAAGGAGGCGCCCTGGGGTTATCACCACAGCAGACGCCAGGAAGGGTTGGAGAGAGAGAGAGAGAGAGAGAGAAGGCTCGAGAGAGTGAGTGAGAGTGAGAGAGAGAAGTGACAAGTTGTAGAGTGGTTGGTCGAATGAGGAGCTGGGCCAGCCGGGCAGTTTATTAAGGTGCCTCCACCTCGCCCCCCCATGTGTAAAGGGCCGTTGCCACCGTTCAGAAACGTTGAGGAGCTCGAAGGAGGGGACTCTTCTCCTCTTTTCACCGAGGCGTCGCTCAGCTCGTCGTTCCCCTCGTTTATTTGGTTAAATCTTTGTATTATTCCATAGGAGTGGTAAATGTAGTATTCTGAGTATTTTGACGGGCACCACGACATGCATGAATTTATTTTATTTTTCCAAATGAAAGTAGATTCCATTCTGAGAATTTTGAGACCAACTGCACGCTCCTACGATAAGTACTGCTTCTTCTATGATTTTTCAAATTTTCCAGAGGTTCCTACGTCACAATTTGTAGGGGGTGCAGGCGAGAGGGGTGCAATGACGTGGGAACCTCTGGAATCATTGAAAAATCATAGAAAACGAACAACTTATCATACGTGCTGTTGGTCTCAAAATTCTCCGGATGGACTCCACTTTCATTTTTTTTAAATAAATAATATAAACTGCTTATTTGACCGATGCAAATAGCCCGCTGGAGCGTATTCAAGCAAATTGGTGGGCAATTGATTCCGCATGAATTTTATCAAAACCCGACTGTAAATTTCGTTTGCGCATGCGCAAACATGAAATTTCGGACAATACTACATAAAACTCCGGACCAATCTTACTGGTTTAGCTGACATTTTCATGGATTTTAGAATGATGGATTTTAGAAAGACAGATTGTAGTTTGATGTTTACAATTTTTTGCCGTTTTCAGAAAGTTTTAAACTACAATTTATAACGAATTGATATAAATTCGAGTAATGTGGTTGTAATATACATATCAGTATGTTTGACGTTGAGGGTCATCTTCTGCGGGAATAGTAATAGTAATTAATATTGTGATTTATTTATTTCAACCACCTGTGGTTAAGAATGCAATAAAATCCGTATGTACATAGGTATTATGTGAACTAAATGTTCCTATGAACCGCAGAAACAATAACAATCGTATTGGCCTTGCGTCCAGTTTTCTATAAATGGAATAATGTTTACCTGGATGCTGTAATATAAATCAAAATCCATGATATTCAACAAGCGACTCAGAGTGACCAATAAGGTGTTGACTTCACTACTTGTTGCTAAGTTACCTAAGCTGATATTACGAGAAATATTCGTCGTAACACCCGTGCTCCATCAACCTTCATTCAAACACTTCCATTCCTAGGAAGTATGTTATCGAATAAAAAGTTTCGGTCACGTTGAATGACCATATGAGTGAATTTTCGAAGGATCATCTTTATGACTTTTTTACCGATTTCAGTACTTTTTTACCAAAGCGATTTTTGACGGATAAAGATCACTTTAGAAATCATGTTGAAACGAAATTTTCTCGTGTACATAATAGTAACCTTCTGCTAAGAGTCTTCATAGTATACAACAATATATTTAGGTAGGTGTCATTTCTTAGTGATTGTAGTCATTGTTACATAATTTTAGTTGTCTTGACCCACACATTTTTTCCACTTTCATTTGCGAAAATATCACATATTCAAACGTTCAAATATCAAATATTCGTCCAAATCATGGCATTATTTCATACATTGTGTGAGAGAGGCAGGCAGAGTACTATAGTTCCAATGCTGTATTAAATAATATATTGCTATGATTATCGTTATTCACAATTTAACGGACGCATAAATTATGTTACTTCTAACTTTACCGACAGTAATTTTTGAGCTTTAAACTTATATTTTTCAAGAATTAATGCGCCGAGTAAGAACCTAGCTGTATTCATTCATAATAGTAGGAAATACTTGGTACGTTCCCTCACTTCAAGGGTAACTTTCTAATCCAGGGTAAATACTAAAATATATCTGTGCAAGGAAACATCGATTTTATAACTGTTTATCCATTTATGAGTTCAGGAAATTGTCAATAAACATTTGGGGAATAACACAAGTATCCATAGGTACCAAAATGTATATTGGTATTATTATGATCCCAATATTGAACTATCTAATAATAAAAACTTAATTTATATTTGTTCACTGTTATTCACCTCCATATACAGCAAATCAGGCGGATAGCTGACAAATGGATTTATTAGCAACCATACGCCTCCATCGTTTCCTTGGATTTGATTGAGCGGAGCAACCGTACCTCTCAGTGAGCGCTCGGTGAGTGATGTATAGGCGTGGCGAAACAGATTAATTTGAACAGGATAGCGTGGCGTGTCCTTTGAAGGATCAGAAGTGATGTGACGTGGAGTAATCAATCAGCTTGATGAGATGTGTATAATAATATTCTCAACTGACATCGTTGCGGCTTCCATAGCGATATAGCTACCGTACACATCACGAGGTCAATACCGAATCATTCACCATATTTTGAGGTCCTTAAGATGCCTCTTCTGTAGAGCTACCTAGTAGTTCTTGAATCGCAGACGGACCGCGCCAGTGTTTAACGTTTTTCGGACACGCTGGTTTGTGGTACCATGCAATGGCCAAAAGCGCCGAAGGAGTTGGTCAGAAGCACCGGTAAGTAAATAACCAAAAAATAGTCCCGAAAGCACCGGGTTCACAGTACATCCGGTCTGGGTACAACCCAGTTTTGTAGTAATGTAGGTACCTTCACCTAATACATTTGAGAGGGCTGGGGAATATTTAAGTCAGAAAAACATGCAGGACACTGTTCAAATTACATGCAGTATACTGACATTATTAATTAGGTATTACAAATTATGTAATTCACTTTTACTTGTTTCTCTTCAACTGTGCTTGTTGCTATACCCGTCTAGTTTCACGTACTGCAGTCTGATGATGACTCCAGCAGTGTACTTCTCCCAAAGGTTTTTGAATTTACAGCGTTTCTCCATTTGGCGTTTTCTCTTTTTCCGATTCGGTTCGATAGGTTTCAGACTGCAGCCTTCTTATAGGTAGTATTCTTAACAAGATGAGGACATTCATGAGGCGGATGAAACAACTATTTCAAGGTGGCGATGGTATGATTCTGCTGCATTGGTTGTTACTGGTAAACATGATGACGGTGGAGCTGCCCAGAGACTAGGTGGAAACCGGCTCTTGCTACCATTGTAAGTTTTTGCGAAATATTCCAAAAACTCATCAATTCCTAAGTTTTGTGGCGAGCTTTGTGTAGCCCAAACAAGGGAGGGACCTGACGTGGCAGTAGGTAAGGACAGTTTTTTAAATTTATATAAGGACGATGAATGGCGATCGAAGCGAGGAAGCAGACTGATAGGCCGACAGCACTCGCGCGATAGTATTATAGACGATGCATCATTGTAGATTCGTAAACATGCTCGCAGTCATCGTTCATCGTACATTTGGTACAACAAGACGTAAAAGGGGAATAAAAATAACTTAAAACTTCAAGAAGACCTAGCGGCGCAAACATGTAGTATTATCGATCGATCATAGCATTAACATATTAAATTAAATTGTCAGAATTTGTACATATTGGTGCAATAACTATGGACTCAGTTTGAATGAAATGACCTTAACAAATTTGTATAAAGTTATTTCACTATGGGTTTGTCTCGTTATCCACCTGTCCACCCACTCCTGCTTTTTTAGCACGCCAGATCGTGCCGTATGCTGCTGAACCAGGGAATTTAATTTAGGATACATTTCAGATTGTATAGAGAGAAGATCATCGAAATAGGTAAGCAGGTCTGGATGGTTGGCGTAAAAATCCCTATTGTAGGAGGAGTGGAAACTTTCGCAAGCGTTCGTTGTCCTTGTGACTTCTGAAGTTTTGCTGGCTCAAATCCACATAGCTTCACTCTTTCCTTTTCACACTCCTTTGCTTCATGTGTAGGTCTTCTTGAGACACTACAATTTCTCCGCCAATAGTCCTCAAATATGCCTTGCACGAAAATTTTTGGTTCCCTGAACAAATCCATCGAAGCTCCCCACTTGCCAACGTTTTTTTGGTATACAAATTTAAAGTCATTCCGGAGCATAACATTTCTACCACGCTTGCTTCCACCCTGAACACATTCCGTCACCACACCGTCCCAAGATTTCATGGCAAACTGAAGACAACTCACTCGTAGCTGACAACTAGTCATATCTCGAGCGTTATCTCTCACCTTTGCTATTTCTTAATCGAGTTAAGATCTTGACCTGTCACTCAACGGGTATGAACTGTCCCCACCCCTCGAGAGTCCACTATCCACTATCCAGCGAATTATCACCGGTTAAGAAGGGATATCGATTATGCTTCCCCAAGCGATCCGTCTTCACAGGACCAAAATACTACTCGCGAACAGCCACACTATCACAGCATTGAGTAGTTTGTGACGGTAGAAGCAAAATTCGAGCTGATAGTAAGTGGTACTGGAGAAACCATGGATATAGTTGGGAAAAAAATTAGGGCAGCTTAAAAAGTTCCCTCAGCTAAAATAGTTTGTTTGCTGCACAGGATTTGCCTGGTAGTAAGTACAATTATTTCTGCTGCAGCGTTAACATGAATAAATTTCTCACTGTTTGTCATTACGACCTGACAAGTCTGAAGCTGATGCAATGCATCCCTTCCGTTTCGTCCTGTAAACAGCTTTCTTGACAGGTAAGTCCTCCTCTTCTAAAACAAAGTTTTCACCCCAACTCAGAGTGCGTCGAAAGTTGAAGGGGACATTCACAGGGTTCATTCTCTATTTCTACTTACAACTATTTCTAACGTGGTACCTTTCAGTTTTACGATCATAAATATTTTTGTTCATGTGTGTGTGTGTGTGTGTACTGCTGTTCTGTAAAATTTGGGTACGTTCTGCGTTGGTCCCTAACTTCGCTGCACAACGTTTACTGATGGAACACCACTTCACCTCCACATCACCGTACACAGAAATCTGTTCGGGGGAAAACAATCTAAAACCAAGCATTCAACAGAATTGGTGGTTGTTGTCAACACGAACGTTATGCCGGAACTAAACTGATGAGGACAAGGACAGTGGCACACTTGATAGCGAATGCATAATAATTATAATATTATAGAATTATATTTGTAGAATAATATCGTAGGAGACAGAGTACACTGATCAGAGATGTGCGAGTTTTAACATGGAACATGTTTTTACGGGGGTAAACCGGGCTGGAGAGTGTCCACGTCCCGTCCGCAACACTCCGCTCCCCTCCCCGTCGCCCACACAGTTCTCTCGTTACCCCACTCCTGCTACCCAAACCCAAACCACCTCCTCTCCTACCACACGTGGTGCCTTCCCCGAGGAGAGTCTGGCCAGAGCCTACTCCACCGAAAACTGGGGGTTGGGCCGTTTCCGGCTGTAGGAGCTGCCACCTACTATTTCACGGAAGTCCGTTGAAACTTCGGGTAGTTCGGTGGCACAGTGGTAACGACGTGTATTACATTGCGTCAGGTCGCTGGTTCGAGGTTTGGAACTCCCAAGTTTTTTTGCTTCCACACTACCGAAGGGCGGATTGGATCGCAGACGGTCCCGTATCATAACGAAAACCTGCCCAACTAGTCTATACGTTCATGTGTTTCAAGTGAGGAAGCTATAGTGCCTACTCGAATTGGCAGACGTTTTTCTACATATCTCCATATCCTCTGTTATCATGTACCTGTTCGAAAAACATGTTCCATGTTTCCTTGCTTCGATCCTTGATCTAAACTCTTATAATCCGGTGGTCTGGGGGTGTCCTCCAGATTTCATTCGACAATAAATGTACCGTCATGAACACAAACCACTGGCGGCTAGACGCCCCCTACGGAAACGCTTTTTTTGTCAACATTTCAATCTTTGTTGAACGTTTCAGAGAAATTAATGATGTGCCTGATATCACTGAAATGCAAAACTACAGAGTACACCGAGGAAAGACGATCGGGTTAATTATCAACGAGCCTGATACCACTGAACTACTGTAGTACAAACGGGACGGGAAGAGCGCAATTCTGGCGCTTTGGGACTACAATTCAGGACTAAATAATAAACCAAAACCGGCGCTTTTTCTGTAGCGCTTTTGGGTACAGCATAATTGAGGACCGGCGCTTATGGGCAGCAGCCTTTTGAATAAACAATAAGTCAATAAGTTTGATTATCTATATGAATCGT
Source organism: Leptopterna dolabrata (assembly GCA_954871275.1). Lineage (NCBI taxonomy): Eukaryota > Metazoa > Arthropoda > Insecta > Hemiptera > Miridae > Leptopterna > Leptopterna dolabrata. The sequence continues at coordinate 45,139,731 of OX940978.1, read as the reverse complement.
CAGTGAACTAAATCGACCTTCCCAAGAATTATTATCAGCTTACTAGTTTATTATTTTCAATAATGAACCTCTGAAATCACCTTTGACTCAATGAATCCCGCGCATTTTTATGAAACTGTAGTTCCCAGGCGCGTTTTATGAAACTGTATTGACCACTGTTTTCTGTGACCAATACCACAGAAAACAGTGGTCTAAGGATAAGGGGCATCTAAGGAGCACCTAGGTAAATTATTACACAACGGTTTATGCATCCATGCACGGCTTATGCATCATGAATAACAACAAATAATTAATTATGTAATTATTGAATCCCCAGCATTTCCATGAACCTGTCATTCTCGGGCCTGCTCCAGTAGTTGATTTAGGGCTTCCCTGGGGGGAGTTCGAGGGTAGGTATTGACTACAGAAAACAGCGATCTACGCAGAAGGGGCATCTATACAGGTAAATTATTACACAACGGTTTATTATTTCTTACACATTGTTTTATTATTTACCTTGTCCTTCATGAATAAGAACAAATACTTAGTTGTTTATTGAATGCCGCATTTTTATGAAACTGTAATTCCCGGGCCGGCTCTAGTTATCGATTTAGAACTTTCCAGGAGGGAGTTCAAGGCTAGGTAATGACCAAAGAAAACAGTGATCTACGCGGAAGGGGCATGTATGAAGGTGCATAATAAACAGTTGTATAGTAATTTTCAGCGTTTTGGTTTATTATTTTCAATAATGAACCATTGGAATCGAGCATGAAAAAAAAAATTCTTACCCCCCCTCAAAATTTGATGGTTTACGTTTCAAGGTATGTAGAATCCAAAACTGCAATAAAAATATTTCTGTCTGTCCGCCGTACGCCGTACGCCGTACGGGCCACTTTTCTTAGTTACCATGAAAAAAAATTGATGAAATTCGGGTTATAGGTTCCGTTCGCGGTCTACTTGGTCCTCGAAGCTCGACGTTACTGTGAGTCATCTCTAAGGGGTTCAAAATAGGGGTTGAAATTTTCAAAACGCCTATACCATCTTTTTACGTAAATATTTTTACGGTTTTAAATAGTTCTTGAACTTGCGAGTTTTTTAAGACCATCCGGAGCATCGTACGTCCAGCCGTTCGTTCACAGTAAGGCCCCGAAGTTTGCACCGACAGGCATTTTCGACTCCAGTGTGAATGAAATTGTATACAATTCAAACCAAATCTCGTAACCAGAGACGCGCCCACAATAGGAATTTGTGAATACGGCCAATCATTGGTAGGGATCACCTGATTATATTGGCGGAGTATGAAGTCGAGTTGGTTGTTCTGTGATATTATTTCATTTGAAAAATGATGGCTCTTTTGGAGTTTGTTGGTAGGTAGTGAAACTTGAACAAACGTTGAAGTATTATTTATGGGTAAATTATTACTACGGTAAATCATTACTCAACGGTAAATTATTACACAACGGTTCATTATACCATCTACGTAGAAGGGGCTGGAGTTTGTTGGTAGGTACTTTTGCAACTTTTTTCACTCCTCATCAACAATTTCTTTTCAGAACTTCATTATGTGTGTTTCTTTTTGTTAGGTACTGTTTGTCATCGGCAGAATTATTTTAGCAACATTTAACTCGTGATTTAGGTAGGTACCTAGTAACGAGTACGGGGTTAGGTACTAACCTACGGAGGGTCTGCGATCTACATAATATGCATAGAATAGTACATATTATATTATATAGACGGGTTATCTATACATAGAGCTGTGATCTGTAACAGAAGGGTATTCTATACAAAATTATAAACCGTTGTGCAGGGATTTGCAGCGTTTTTTAAAACTAGAAACAGGTGATTTCACTCTTGTCACGCAATTCGTAATTATAAAGCTCTTCCACAATCGTTTCTGGCCCATCTAAGGAATAATGACAAAAATCCTCTCGTTGATTACATGACATTATCAGTTATTGATTTGAATCAATCAATAACTATTGATTGACCTATCACGACGCAAACAAGGGGGATTGTAATAGAACCCTGTCTGGCTGGGGCTAGATGTCAACCGAGTAAGTAATCGCTATTTGCAATAACTAGTTCTCCGTTCTAGGCCTTCTGCAATATTGTAACAGATGTGAAACTAATATTCAGGGGTAAGCTTAGGGAGGAACATCTATTAGCCCGCACCAAGCCCCTGTGTAACGGCTATTCTACTTAACCCAATTCTGCTAAGCTTAGTTTGACCACTGCTATGTTTGGAAATAGGATCAACAGAGCCCATTACTGTCTGTCACAACAGGAGGACTTTCCCAGGGTGCAGATGTCCCTTTAACACACCTCCATTCACCCCACTTGTAAAAATAACAGTGCTCCAAAAACTCTTGTTTATTAAGCTACTGTTTGGAGAGCTCGTACTGTTTTATAAAGTGGTTTTGTATTATCTTGGGTGTTTTAGGAGACAAATCACCAGATTAATGAGTTCAATGAATTGCGCTTCTGAGGTAGGTGGTTCCGTAAGTCCTGTGGAAGTTTCATTTCGAAACTTTAGGAGTTGAACTGACGACTATAATAGTATATACTACCGATAGTTCTAAAATCATGTCACATGACTGAAGATTGTACACAACGTAAGTTCACAAAACGGTGCAAATTATTACGCAACGGTTTCCTGTTTAGGTAACCCTACCCAGCTAGCACAAACAGGTCGGTGCGACGTCGGGAAATGGGTGATGACGTCCTGGAGACCTCTCCACGACCAAATCACGACTAATTTGGGGAATGATTTTCTGATTTTACCGACGTCACGGCCTCAGGTCAGAATAGAGTCGCAAGGTACTAGTGTACAAATTTGTAGTAGTATTATGCTACAAAATTCTGTAGTAATATACAGGAAGGCTCTTCAGCCTCATACCAACTTTTGGTTTATTATTCTGTGCATAATACACCTATGTAATCGCTCAGCAAAAAATTTTTATAACACCCCCTCAAACTTTTTTCTTTTACGTTTCAAGGTGCGTAGATTCCAAAAATGCAATGTCCGTCCGCCGTATCACGTGTACAGGCTTCATTTTCGGTCTAAAAAATTCGTTCTTTCGCACACATGCTCCATTTGGGCCCTAGTTGTGTCCCGAAACTTTTCAGCCCGATCGGAATACACCCAGGGGTGTTATGAGTGAAAATGTGTGTAAAAATAGGTACTTTTTGCGTTTTAGCAACATATTGGTAACATGAGCTTTTGAGGTATCGGTTTCCATGTTTTTCTGGACGAGAAGACCGAATATGAAGTCGATTTTGACCAAAGAGTGGAAAATTGAGGTTGTACCAGATGTTCAGCCCCCAAAATTGATTTTTTATGAGTCAAAAACCTGCGAAATCGTCTGAAATCACCATCAATTTGTAGAATAACACTAGCAAAAGTTTCAACACGTGGATCAATACGACTAAATGGCACTACCAATGATCAACGATAATTTGAAAAAAAAAAAAAAAAAAAAAAAAAGGAGCGTACCTACCTAATTCAAGTTTTGGGGGCCAAAATTGGTGGAAACCATCAGAAATAGCTATTTCAATTGTTGCACATGAAAGAAACAATAAATGAACAGCCAACATTTCTGTAGGTACGTCCAATAGAATAATAAACCCATGTGACAAGGACTTTGCAGCGTTTTTGTACATACTTCTGTCATTAGAATCCCTTCGTGTTATTGATAAATGTAGGAAGCCGTTGCCATTCATTGTCTTCATCAAAATGGAATCCACTCTGGGCGAAAGCGCTAAGGTGGTAGATAGGAAAAAAAGGTAGATAGGAGGATATGGTACGTACCGATATGTATCACGAGAAATCCCGTGGATCAACATGTCATAAAATAGACGCGGAGAAAATCTTCGACTCTAACTTTCGAAAACAAGTGCCCTCCGGTTCTGAGATGTTTTAAATTTAATTTTCAACTTGGCAACTAAAATGACAACGGTTTGACGACCTATTTGGATGGTTTTAATTTTGAAATGTTGTATTTCCTTGTAACCCATTATGGTTATTAATAATTTTGCATTTAAATCGTAAATAAATTGTATAATTTTCAAATAAACATCATAACCTCAACATAACCAAAGTGATACTGGGAAAACCAAAGAGGATGATTGTAGTGATTGGGAGTCGGATAGACGAGTCGATCGCATTTGAGAGAATGGTTGTTTATTGATGGCACCCTGGCTCTTTTATATTCCCCTGACAAGACCAGAGGGGGGTCGGGGGGTCCCCACTCTGGGTTACAGCATGTTCAGACACAAATTGAGTTGTGGAGGAGCAGCCGATCACAACACTGCTCCCCCCAGAATTTAAGTAATTTTCAATTTCAATTAAATTTTGTTGTTGTCGCTGTGGCGGTGGCCGGGCGTGGGAGGTGCGTGTGTTGGTTCCGTTTGGGCTGTCCGGGTGGCTGCTGTGGTCGATGTCGTGGGGCGGCGATGGGTTGCGGTTGATTAGTGGCGTGGGTGCCGGTGCGGGCGCGAAATGTCCCGCCGGTGCCGTATGTGGTTCGTGCGGTAGGTCGGGCGCTGTGGTCGGGGGCGTTGCGGCGTTGGCGGCGGTGCCGGCTTTGGCGACGTCGGCCGTGCCGGAGGCGTGGCGAAGGTAGACGTGCCGAGGGTTGGGGTTTGCGTGGCCCGTTCTGTAGTCGCTACGAGGGCCTTTGCGAGGCTGAGGGCGTACGTTGATTTCGTGGTGACGTCGGGCGAGGCTTGGACTGCGGCAGTGTGTTGCTGGGGGCGGCGTACCCCGTGGATGCAGCAGTCCGAGCACGTCCCTGCGTACGGCGGGAGTTGCAGGGTGACGGTTGTGGTTGACGGGGCGGTCACCGTCATAACCGGCGTGCCTGGCGTGGTAGTCGACGGGCGTGGAGTCAACGGGCGGATGCCCGGCGGTAGCTGACGCGTGGGTGGTTGACGCTGCTGCGTCTTGTTGTCCCGGGGCCGCGCGTGGATAGGTATCGCGCCGGCTTTCGATATGGTCATAGCCTGACGGATGGGGATCGGGCCATACCTGCCCGGTGGTTGCGGCCGAGTTGGCTTCCTTTTCGCCGGAGCCGGAGGAGACGGCGTGATGGCGAGGTCTCGTAGGAGCTGTGAGGCGGTAGGTTGCTTCGGCGACATAGCGTTGTAGTGGTTGATGTTCGTGGGCGGCGCTCGTCTTTATAGTCGCTGCCGTGGGGTGGGGTGCGTTGGTCGGCGTGTTGGGGGTGTTCACTGTGTGCGTGGGTGGGGGTGCCGGCTTACATCGGTCGATTGAGACTGATGGTGTGCGTCGATCGTCCGTGAGGTAAGTTATTGTTTTTCCATCGTTTGTCAACACCTGATGGGGGCCGGTGTAAGGTGGCTCGAGTTTACCCCTTGGCGTGTCTACGCGCACGTACACATGGGTCGCTGTGCGCATAGTTGCTGGCACGTATGACTGTGTGTAGTGGCGGTACGATTCGTTGGTGCGTAGGGGCACAGTTGATGGTGGCGGTTGAGTGAACAGATCCCCTGGGAGGCGTGGCGTGGCCGAGAAGAGGCGTTGGGCCGGTGAGTAGCCGTCGGGGCCCGGGCGGTTTCGTAGGCCGAGGAGGAGGCCGCTAAGTTGGGTGGCCCATGTGCGGGAAGTGGCTGTTGCGAGAATTGCGTCTTTGAGGACCCTATGTAGTCGTTCGACGAGGCCGTTGGCTTGAGGGTGGTAGGTATTTGTATGGTGTACCTCCGAGCCTATGGACGTGCAGTATTTATGGAATTCGGCTGAGGTGAACTGGGTGCCCTGGTCAGTGGTAACGCGTGCCGGGGAGCCGTAGCGGGCGATCCAGTGGTTGTGTAGGGCCGTAATCACTGCGTCGGCGGAAATGGTCGAGAGGGGTGCGCATTCAAACCAGCCAGTGGCGCGGTCAATCATTGATAATATGTATTTTTTAGTAGCCGATGGCGGTAGCGGGCCGAATAGGTCGATATGTAGGTGTTCGAGTGGCGCGGCGTCGGGAAATTCGCCGAGGGGAGCCCTGATGTGTCGAGTTGTTTTCGCTTGGTTACAACTCGGGCAGGCGCGGGTGAACAACCGTATCGACGAGGTCATGACGGGCCAATAATATCGAGCGCGGATGAGGGCTGTGGTGGCCTTTATCCCCGGATGTGTCATCCCGTGTATGTGTTTGAAAACCGCGAGGCGTAGCGGCGTAGGGATGTAGGGGCGAGGCGAGGCGTCGGTAGTTTCGCACATGATCTCGTGGCCTTGTATTCGGTGCGGTGTGAGATTCATTGTAGCGATGTGGTCATCGGCGGCTTGTGCGTCGGCTAACTGTTGTAGCGTGAAGGGGGTGCCGTAGTCTGTGACTGCGTGGGCCATGTTGGCTGTCGGTGGGAGTCGCGAGAGGTAATCGGCGACGATGTTTGTTGGGCCCTCGGCGTACCTGATGTCAGTTGTGAATTCTGATATAAATCGAAGGTGCCGTAGCCGTGTTGGTGGGGCCGTATTCGATTGTGTCGCTAGTGAGGTTGTGAGGGGCTTATGGTCCGTATATACGGTTAGTGGGCGCCCTTCGATTTGTTGGCGAAAGTGTACGATGGCGAGGTAAATAGCCAGTAGTTCGCGGTCAAATGCGCTGTAGTTACGTTGAGCCGGGTTGAGAGTGCGTGAGAAGAAACCTAGCGGGCGTAAGTGCGTATTGTCGATGAAATGCAGCGCTGCGCCGACGGCGAAATCCGACGAGTCCGTGTGTAGGACGAGAGGTTGGGTCGGGGCCGGATGGGCGAGTGTGACGGAGGTTTCGAGTAAGCGTTTTGCGCGGTCGAATGCGTCAGCTGCGTCGGTGGTCCACGTGAGCGTGCGTTTGTCCTTTTTCTTCGCGTCGGGTGGAATCATTTCCACTAGGGGGCGGAGCGTAGGTGCGGCTCGTGGTATCGCTCGGTGATAGAAGTTAATGAGGCCGAGGAATGTTCGAAGCTCGTGCACGGTAGTGGGTCGCGGGAATTTCTTAATGAGGTCCGTGCGTTCCGGTAGGGGTGTTATCCCGTCGGCTGAAACGTTGTGGCCGAGAAATTTGACTGAGGGCCGTGCGAGCTGGCATTTGGCTGTATTTATTTGTAGGCCGTATTTAGCGAGGGTCTCGAGGAGCGTGCGTACGTGGGTGTAGTGTTCAGACGGGGTGGCCGAGGCGACCAGTATGTCATCGAGGTAACAGTACACGAAAGGTAGGTTGCGTAGGACGTGGTCCATGTAGCGTTGCCACGTTTGCGCTGCGTTTCGTAAGCCGAAATTCATTCGCTTGAATTGGTAGGCGCCGAAGGGTGTTAAGATCGTCGTTTTTGGCACGTCGCGTTCGCTGATTTTGCAGTGAAAAAATGCACGGGCGAGGTCGAATGTGCTGTACACTGTAGTCCCGTACAGGGCCGTTGTAAAATCGTGTAGGTGTGGGACGGTGTAGCGATCGGGCACAGTGAGTCGGTTCAGCGCTCTGTAGTCACCGACGGGGCGAATGTCACCGTCGGGTTTCGGAACGATGTGGAGCGGGCTGGACCACGGCGCCTCCGAAGGTTCGATGACCCCCGCCGCTAGTAATTCGCCGAAATGGGCCTTCGCTTTCGCGTATAGGTCCGGGGATAATCGGCGAAGTTTCGCGTGACACGGGGGGCCCTTCGTGACGATGTGATGTTCGACAGGAGCATCGCTTGGTGTCGATGAAGGTTTGTAGGCGTCGAGGAGGGCTTGAAAACGGGGCTCGTTCGCTGTTGTCGTACAGATGGACTGGCTCGGAGGTACGAGGTCTACTGTCCCGGTGATGTACCGCTGCGTGGCCGCGTTGATGAGTCGGGCGTTGGGTAGGTCAACGAGTAGGCCGTGGTACGTCAAGAAGTCGGAGCCGAGGATCGGGGTTGATACGTCGGCGACTGTGAAGGTCCACTCGTACGGAGGGAGATCTGGTAGGTGTACCGATGCGGAGTGTGTGCCGTACATCTTGATCTCGGTGCCGTTTGCGGCACGTAGAGCGCTTGGACGTGTTGTTTTTCGGTTGAGCAGGGTGTTCGGGACGATCGAGACGTCGGAGCCGGTGTCCACGAGGAAGTGTAGCGAGGTTTTTTTACAGCGGATGAAGAGCCGAGATGTTGGTGGGTTGCGCACGGCCGTTACGGCTGGTCGGGCCGTGCGTTGTCGTTTCCCGTCGGTTTCGGGCGCCAGGTGCAGGGGCTGCGGCATTTCTGTGCTCGTGGGCCCCATGTGCGGTGGTAGAAACATAGCGTGTTCGTTGTTCGGCGTGTGTTCGTCGCCGGCTGCGTCGGAGATCGCCGTTGTCGTCTATCGTTGATCACTTCGACCTCTTCGGAGACGGTAGCCACCCGAGGAGGCGGGGCGAATGGTAGGAGGCGATCGGCGAGCGCAGCGAGTTTCAATATGTCGGGTTCGTCACGGGCCGCTATGTGTAGACGTATGCTCTCGGGTAGGGCGCGGAGGAAGAGCTGTCGGACGAGCGGTGCGGGTGTGTCAGCCGGAAGTGCTCGGGTGAGTCGGCGAGCGAGGATCGACGGTAGTTCGTCGTCGGATGTCGGCTGGAGGAGGGCGGTGAGCCGTGAACCATCGGAAGGTGCGTGTGTCGCTAGAAGGCGAGTTTTGAGCGTCTGGTAACTACTGGTGTGCGAGGGGTTGATGTCGGCGCATAGATCCGCTTGTCGAGGTTCGAGGGCGAGGAAGGCTCGGGCGAATTTCGCATGTGGCGTCGTGAGGCCTTCGTGTGCGAGGATGAGCTCGAGTTGGGCGAACCAGACGTGCGGGAAGGCGGGGTCGAACGGCTGGAGCTTGAGAATCGAAGGAGCGCTCGCTTCGGGCGTTTTTTGCGGTTTCTGCTCCGTCATCTTCGGTTTTCTCTTCGGTGCCAGTCCGGTGAGGTGTCAGCTTGAAGTGTGCTCGGCGCCGGCGTCCGTTTCCTTATATAAGGATCGGTGATGGTGGGGCGAAGTAGCGGGAGGCGCTGCGATAGCCGTCGAGGCGGGCGTCGGAGTGGGGCGCCGCTGTGGCGTCGGTGGGGGCCGCGCGTGGTGGGGCTCGTTGAAGCGGAGACGGAGGCTGCGACGCTATCAAACGGCGGGCGCTGGCGGTGGAGCTCACACGTCGGATGTCACCAGTGTAGTGATTGGGAGTCGGATAGACGAGTCGATCGCATTTGAGAGAATGGTTGTTTATTGATGGCACCCTGGCTCTTTTATATTCCCCTGACAAGACCAGAGGGGGGTCGGGGGGTCCCCACTCTGGGTTACAGCATGTTCAGACACAAATTGAGTTGTGGAGGAGCAGCCGATCACAACAATGATATTTTAAAATGGCGACCTAAAGATGTATGTAACCAATTTGTTAACGCGCTGACCTTAAGTCGGGAAATCACACCTGTCTCACTAAAATCTGTAGTCTTTGTACATAACCTTAGTAGGTACATAACCTTTGTACTAGTGACTTACAACAGTTTTATTACAGATATCTGACGTCGTGGTGACCTCGTCATTCCGTACTACAGATATCGGACGTCGTGGTGACCTCAGCATTCTGTACTGCAGCATATCCGACGTCGTTACAACCTCACAATTCCTTACTACAGATATCCGACTTCGTGACGACCCACAACAGTTGTAGAACGGCAATCTGACGGCGGTGCGACGTCCGGATGACGTCCTTGGTAGACATGCATATTTCTGACGTCCGATGTACTACACGTTATGTCTTAAGTTGTAAAATACGACCAAATCCGACCAATGGTGGTAGTTGGGTTCTGCGTAGATCCCTGAATCCCTGTCAGAGAATGACCCTGCTTAGTAGGGTCATTTTTTGCAGTTGATACTTACCTACTTACTTACGCACACACAGGCACGACAAAAATGCCACCAGAGTTGTAGAAGTTGTAAATTAAGCAGTCCAACTTTCGGAAATTACCTATAGTTTAATAAATAGGTAGTTATGCTTCATTCCCACTCCCCCACATCAAGTAACGCGCCATCTAGGCACCACGAACCACGACCCAGTCATTTTTGAAATTCTGATGAATCTAAGTGGCAGTCGGATCGTTCCAAAATTGTCACCTAATTTGAATGATTCCTTTTACCATGAACAAAAAACGTATAAGTACGTATCAACAAAATCCGAAATCATCTTCTTTCCTCAAATGAATAATAATCACGGAAAGACGGAAACACGGAACAACAAACACGATTTCATAAAGCCATGCGTGATCAGCTGTCCTTTATCAATGATAATCTGGGCTGGAGTTGTGAATAACAATAATTATGCTCATCTTGACGCTTTGAACTACGGACCTAACGCAAAACCCCATTTTTTTGAGATGTGCCTCTGTAATTCTCACAGTGCGATATGGTTCACACGCATGGTAACCGAGCGTTTTTGTTCAAAATTCAGGGCCTTACTGTGAAAGAGCGATTGGACGTACAAAGCTCCAGGTGGTCTCAAAAAATCCTTAAGTTCGGAATCAATTCAAAAACGCTAGAACAACCGTTACATTCCTTACTGACAGTTTTCGAGCTACGGCGTTTTGAAATACCGTTAGTAACGCCGAGCTTCACGGACCAGGTAGACCCCAAGTGGTACCTACCAACCAATTTTTCATCAATTTTTGCTCATGTAACAAATGAAGTGCCGCGTACGGCGGACCACAGAAATGCTTATTACCATTTTCGGATTCTTGAAACAAATGCGAACAATCTAATTTTGATTATGGGGGGGAGGGGTGGGGGCAATTTTTTTCCTTTCTGGAGGATCGCAATATACCTCGTGTGAATTTGAGGCGCTTTATCCGTCTCAGGTTGAGGGAAGGAAAAAAGGAGACTTCACTGGAATACCGGGCCAAGCTACGTCCGTATTTCACGCTGTCCGTGCGGATAAGTCTTGAAGTGGACGAGGGATAAATAATCGGATTTAACATTAATCAAGCACGAGCCTCGCACTCGAAGAATTCATATTGTAGCTCATTTGTCCGCGAGACCGTTCCTACAGTAAACACTCAATGTAGCTTCCTGACAATCTACGTGCTCTCCGAGGGCATATTACATTCTCGGTGGATGGACGATTTTTCTTTTTGGACACAATTACGCCTTCATACACTAACCAACAACGTTAGATGCCACGAGTCGTACCTGTTGATCCAGACGACAGCAAATTGATAACTCTATTCGTACAATAACTGGGGGCCTGACTCTAATGTTAGTTTTATTCAATTTCAGATTGCCCGATTACCTTGAAACGGAAACAACGAATGTGGTGGGGGGGGGGGGGGGGGGATGTATTGTTAGTAAATTTCCTAGTAAAATAGGCTTTACAATGGATTGAAATGTTTATTTCATGTACTTGTGTTACTATTGCGAAACAAACCCGTTGAGTGCATGCTGAATCCAACCAAAATGAATGTACGTTCCACTGTATGAAGCCAACGTACATTTATGATGCCAGAAGTGGTCTACCAAACAATGGGAGTCGAAAAGTTGATCAAAAGTAGATAAGAAAATTCCATTACCTACTATACTACAAAATGCTCGATTCCAATGGTTCATTATTGAAAATAATAAACCAAAATGTAATAACAAACTATTGAAATGACAAAGCTTTACAGGGCCCACGAGTTGTTAAAATTTGGGTTTTTTATAGCTAAAAGCCGTGGAAGGTTTCGAATGTATTGATAGTTGTGACAGAGTGTAACAGTGGGGCTGGACCCTCGAGAGTTCCCCTCCTAGACCAGCGAGATTATCACCGGTTAAGAAGGGATATCGATTAGGCTTCCCCAAACCGATCCCGTCTCCACCGGAAGAAAAAGATGTATCGAGAACAGCCCACACTGTTACACTCCACCCCACATGACATACTTCTGGGTAGCAGAAGTATGAGAGGGAGAGGGGGAATCAAAAGTAGTATGAAGTTCTGGTACAGGAAAAGACATCTGGACAACTTAAAGGTGACTAACCTCCATCGTAATGGTACTACCTCAATAATATTTTACTGCTGGAAAACAAAGCTCCTACATACGAGTATTGGCGGATGATATTGTCAGAGGTTGTTGTCCAGTGAATTGTGCTCATCTGGGCAGCCTCTAGGTGATCAGCCTCCATCGCTGGGATGGAACAACTATTGGGACTTGTCAATTGGGACATGGCATCAATCGCCTTCTAATGAGCTCAGTGTATTTTAATTATACTGACACTCTAAAGGGGGTGGGGAAGCCAATAGATGTATGTATTATCAAAGGGACAGGTTGTTAGTAAAGGAATCCTTCTGGGAAACCTTTGGGCTTATCCTTCTGGTAAGCCCACAAAAAGTGGATGGAGTATGGTGAAGCGCTCAGCGCATACTACCGAACCACGCTCTGCTACCCACGTGACAGAGTGTAACAGTGGGGGTGGACCCTCGAGAGTTCCCTCCTAGACCAGCGAGATTATCACCGGTTAAGAAGGGATATCGATTAGGCTTCCCCAAACCGATCCGGTCTCCACCGGAAGAAAAAATGTATCGAGAACAGCCCACACTGTTACATAGTTGATGTGGGAGTGGGGTTGTAGTTGGTTTAGTGGGAGTTGAGTTAGAGTAGGAATGGTGCTTCGGAAAAATAATATTGTTTTATAGGTAGATCAAAATAATGATGTATCATTCTGTTTGACTTTAAATGTTTTAGTTCATCGTTCCATCTGCCACGCCGAAATGTTTTTTTATACATTAACCTACTTACTTGACCTACCAGTATATAAAATTGAACATTTCCACTATCTTTTCGAGTTACGGGCACCAGTTTTAATATTGTAACGTATACCCAGCACAATAAAAACTAGTAATTAGAAATGAAGCGAATTTGTTTCTTCAACTCATGAATTTTTAAAATTGTATAATATTATATTACATAAAATTGAAATAAAATGTTTATGTATATAAGAAAATAGCCCCTATCAGCTGCAATACTGAAGTGAAGGTTAAAATTGTATTGATGGAATGAGGAGCTTGCTAGAATTCAAGAATTCGCCGGTTCCGGACAGTGAAATTTATGCAAAAACGCTGCAAAGTCCTTGTCACATGGGTTTATTATTCTACTGGACATACCTACAGAAATGTGGGCTGTTCATTTAATTTTTCTTTAATGTGAAGTAATTGAAATAGCAATTTCTTGTTGTTTCCACCATTTTGGCACCCAAAACACGTATTAGGTAGGTATGCTCCTTTTTTTTCAAATTATCTTTGAAATTTATTATACCTACAAACTGATGGTGATTTCAGACAACTTCCCAGGTTTTTGACTCATAAGAAAATCAATTTTGGGAGCAGAACTTTTCGTAGAACTTCCATTTTTCACTCTGGCCAAAATCGACTTCATATTCGGTCTTCCGGCCCCAAAAAATATGGAAACCGATACCCTCAAAAGCTCATATTATTAAAACACAGAAATACCTATTTTTTGTTTTACTCATAACCCCCCTGGGTATATAACGATCGGGATGCAAAGTTTCGGGACACAACTAGGGCCCAAAAATGGAGCCTGTGTGCGAAAGAATGAATTTTTAAGACCGAAAATGAAGCCGGTATGCGTGATACGGCGGATGGACATTGCAGTTTTGGAATCTACGCAACTTGAAACGTAAAAGAAAATAATATATGTACTATTATTTACATATTATATAGATCGCAGACCCTCCGTAGGTTAGTATACCTAACCCCGTACGTTAATAGGTACCTACCAAATCACGAGTTAAATGTTGCTAAAATAATTCTGTCGATGACAAACAGTAACTAATATGGCAAAAATAAACGCAAATAATGAAGTGATGAAGGTAAACTGTTGATGTGGAGTGAAAATACACTGGAAATGGCGGATGAGGTTGGGACAGAAACAAAAGCCGGCGCCACAACGCGAAATCCCATGTGATTGGACAGGCCTAGGCCAGTCATAATGAATTTATTGAAAAAAAAAACCAAAAGAAAACGATTGATTGAACTATTGCGGACCATGCCAATGCGCACCACGCCAATTTAGACGATTCGATTATAATCAAGGATTATAATCAACGATGTTGTATCCAATATATCCCATGGGGGGGGGGGGGGGGGTCTTCAATTGTTTTCCGTTATGTAATAATTTACCGTTGTGTAATAATTTGCCGTTGTGTAATAATTTACCGTTGCGTAATAATTTGCCGTTGTGTAATAATTTACCATTGTTACAGATCACAGCTCTCCGTATAGATAAGCCTTTATAATAATATACCTATGTACTATTCTATACATATGATATAGATCGCACACCCTCCGCAGGTAAGTACCTAACCCCGTACACGTTACTAGGTACCTACCTAAATCACGAGTTAAATGATGCTAAAATAATTCTACCGATGACAAACAGTACCTAACAAAAAGATACGCACATGATGAAGTTCTGAAGAGAAATTGTTGATGAGGAGTGAAAAAAAATGCAAACGTACCTACCTATACCAACAAACTCCAGCCCCTTCTACGTGGTTCTATAATGAACTGTTGTGTAATCATTTACAGTTGAGTAATGATTTACCATTGTGTAATAACGTTCAACGTTTGTTCAAGTTTCACTACCTATCAACAAACTCCAAAAGAGCCATCATTTTTCAAATGAAATAATATCACGGAACAACAAACTCGACTTCATACTCCGTCAATCTAATCAGGTGGCCCCTAGCAATGATTTTATCTCGGGCCAATTTCCGATTGTAAGCGCGTCCCTGGTGACGAGATTTGGGCTAAATGCATACAATTTCATTCACCCTGGTGTCGAAAATGCCTGTCGGTTCTAACTTCGGGTCCTTACTGTGAACGAACGGCTGGTCGTAGGATGCTCCGGGTGGTCTTAAAAAACTCGTAAGTTCAAGAGCTATTTAAAACCGTAAAAAGATTCACGTAAAAAAACGCTGCAAAGTCCTTGTCACATGGGTTTATTATTCTATTGGAGTTCTAGAGATTTTTGTTGGCTGTTAAATGTATTGTTTCTTTCATGTGGAATGATTGAAATAGCTATTTCTGATGATTTCCACCAATTTTGGCCCCCAAAACATGAAATAGGTACGCTTTTTTTTTTTTTTTTTAAGATCATCTTTGATCATTGGTAGTGGCATTTAATGGTCTTGATTCACCTGTTTACCCTTTTTCCAATGTTATTGTACACATTGATGGTGATTTCAGACAGTTTTCCAGGTTTTTGACTCATAAAAAACCAATTTTGGGAGCTGAACCTTTGGTAAAACCTCAATTTCCGCGTCTTTGGTCAAAATCGACTTCATATTCGGTCTTCTCGTCCTCAAAAACATGGAAAAAGGTACCTCAAAAGCTCATGTTACTAACATGTTGTTAAAACGCAAAAAGTACCTATTTTTATACACATTTTCACTCATAACACCCCTGGGTATATTCCGATCGGGCTGAAAAGTTTCGGGACACAACTAGGGCCCTAATGGAGCATGTGTGCGAAAGAACGACTTTTTTAGACCGAAAATGAAGCCTGTACACGTGATACGGCGTACGGCGGACGGCGTACGGCGGACGGCGGACGGACATTGCATTTTTTGAATCTACACACCTTGAAACGGAAAAGAAAAAATTTTGAGGGGGTGTTATAAAAATTTTTTGCTGAGCGAATACATAGGTGTATTATTCACAGAATAATAAACCAAAAGGTATAGGCGTTCTGTAAATGTCAAACCCTATTTTGAACCCCTTCAGAGATGACTGACAGTAACGTCGAGCTTCGAGGACCAACTAGACCCCGAACGGAACCTATAACCCGAATTTCATCAATTTTGATTCATGGTAACTAAGGAAAGTGGACAGTACGGCGTACGGCGGACAGACAGAAATATTTTTATTGCATTTTCGGATTCTACATACCTTGCAACGTAAACCATCAAATTTTGAGGGGGGTTAGAATTTTTTTTTTCATGCTCGATTCTAATGGGTCATTATTGAAAATGATAAACCAAAAGTTATGTATTGATAGGTACTTTCCTTCGACCAACACCGTTTCGTCGTTCTTACCACCATAGTTAGCTGCTGTCCTTGGTTTAGTAGTGCCGAATCTAATTCATGCTGACTCTCTACATACAATTTTTATTATCATTAACTTCGAAGTAATCCACTAAAACACTCGTAGACGTGTAGAACGCCGTTGTTTGTATACACCTGTCATGATATCAATTATTATGATACTAATTATAATCCATTAGGCATAATTAATTGCTCCACTTGTAGCAGGCGCTAATGGATCCGTTGATGAGATTACTGTTGCTACACAATGATATAACTGAATCTGAGTTGGTCTAATAATTAGTTACTTAGTAGGTAAGTGACAAGCTACGCCGTGATGTGGAAGATGAATATCTGCTGGTAAAATATCTACCTTCTTACAAGAATCTACGGCCAACTTAGTGGACTTCCATTCTTAGTGGTTACCTAATTGGTTGGAATTTATTTGACAATTTCAAAATTTCTCTTTTCGGTTTATTATTTTCAATAATGAACCATTGGAATCGAGCATGAATAAAAATTCTTAACCCCCCCGACAAATTTGATGGTTTACGTTTCAAGGTAGGTACGTAGAATCCGAAAATGCAATAAAAATAGTTCTGTCTGTCCGCCGTACGCCTTACACCGTACGGGCCACTTTTCTTAGTTACCATGAATAAGAATTGATGAAACTCCGGTTATAGGTTCCGTTCGGGGTCTAGTTGGTCCTCGAAGCTCGGCGTTACTGTCATTCATCTCTAAGGGGTTCAAAATAGGGGTCGAAAACTTCCGATAGAAGGGTATGGTTTTTTTACGATATTAAATTTGTCTTGAGCTAAACAATTTTTTGAGACCACCCGGAGCACTGTATGTCCAGCCGTTCGTGTGCACCAAAAAGCTTCGTCAACAAGATCGTGAATCAAACGGTATAAATCTGGCCGGGATTTCATCACTAAGGAGCACCTGATTAAAATCAAGGATGGCTGTAAGAAGTCGAGTTGGTTGTTCTGCGATATTATTTCATTTGATAAGTGAACAAACTTGTGAAACTTGAACAAACTTTGAAGTATTATTGATGGGTAAATTATTACACAATGGTAAATTATTACACAACGGTAAATTATTACATAACGGTAAATTATTTCACAACGGTAAATTGTTACAGAACGGTAAATTATTGCACAGCGGTTCATCTACCAACAAGGGGCTGGATTTTGTTGATCGGTACTTTTGCAACTTGACCAAGCGTTGAAGTATTATTGATTGGCAAGTTATTACACAACAGTTCATTATACTTGACCAGAGGGTAGGTACTGACCCCAGAAAACAGTGATCTACGCTGATGGGGCATCTATTTCACACCACATCAACAATTTTCCTTCAGAACTTAATTTTTGCGTTCCTTTTCGCCATTTTAGTTACTGTTTGCCATCTACAGAATTATTTTAGCAACATTTAACTCGTAAGTTAGGTAGGTACCTAGTAACGAGTGCGGGGTTAGGTACTAACCTACGGAGGATCTGCGATCTACATAATATGTATAGACTAGTACATATTATATAGACGGGTTATCTGTACAGAGAGCTGTGATCTGTAAGAGAAGGGCATTCTGTACAAAATAATAAACCGTTGTGCAGGTATTTGCAGCGTTTTTCTAGAGTTTTCATTGTTTATTTCAGCAAATAATCGAATGAAATTTGAGTGGGCATAGGATTTGTGGAAAGTTAGTCTAAATTAATAAGGAGGCGAATAAAAGCAGTTCTTTTGAAAAGAGCCAGTTGCCAGCTAGCTCCTTGAGAGGAATGTAGGCTGTACTGTGATAATGACATCACAGTTGTAACGGATGAGGGGTTTAGCTTCGCCGCCCATACAGCGTAATTTCCCCTTCTCCAAACTTAGAAAAGGTAGGAGGCAGTGTGACAGGTGCCCCCGTAGACATTGGTTTGATTACAACGCAATGCCTCCAGGAGTTGACGAGTCGTTTTCGCGAATCGACCGCCCCTTCAGCCGGGTGTCAAAAAGATCGGGAAGATCCCGGATCCAATATGGACGGGATTCCCATATACACTCACACTCTTCCCATTAAAAACATACTTCTTTGAAGAAGGAGTATGTGAAGTTAATAGTGACACGGGACTGATCGTAGTATGGGGTTCTGATTCAGGAATGGTTCATCTAAAAATCTCCAAAGCTGATAGCTTCCATCGTAATGGTACTACTGAGAATTATTTACTGGTGGAGAACTTAGCTCCTTATAAATATCACTTGGCGGACTTGGGCATAAATAGAAGGAGAACAGTAGTTTCTGAACTAGCTCTAGGTGATTAACCCCCATCATAAGCTGGAACAACTGGAATACACAAAACAGACAAAATGTACAATTGGGTGGCATTGAACGCCAGGCATTGAGCTACCTAAGAATAATAGCTCGATTTGGTGAGGAATAGTAAAAGGAAAACATTTAGAGCTACACAAGAAAATTGAATGGCCGAAGTGTATGTTCATAAAACATAGGGTTATTAAAAGAGAGGATGTTAAAAAGACGACTCCTTCTGGAAAACCTCAGTGCTCTTCCTTCTGGAGAGGAACTCAAAATATAAAGTGGAGGGGGTACCGAGGATAAAATCCAGCACGTACCCACCAACCACGCTCTGCTACCATGTAATGGATGAGGGGTTTAACTTCACCACCCATACAGCGTAGTTTCCTCCTCTCCATTCTCAAGAAACGTAGGGAAGCAGTGTGACAGCTGCCTCAAGAGACATTGGTTTGATTATAACGCAATGCCTCCAGGAGTTGACGATTCGTTTTCGCCCCCACCACCCCTTCACCCGCGTGTCAAAAAGATCGGGAAGAGCCGGGATCCAATATGGACGGGATACCCGTATACCGTCACACAGTGGACTCGTGAAAATGAACTTACAACTTATTTCTTACGATGTAACTTTATAATTTTTATGTATCACTTTTTATGTATATATATATATATAATTTATGAACCTTAAAAAAATGGCGTGATGAGAGATTCGAAATTCTGTCCTTGCAAACTACAAGGAAGAGGTGAGCCAATATGAACAAAATGACAGATTCATAAGTTCGTCGGATTAAGGAAACCAGCAGGTACCGGCAGGTACCAGCTATGCCGTAGGAAACATCGAGATCAGATAGTTGCAGCAGACAGGAGATTTACAAACCAGCTGTTGGGAAAAAAATATATTGGGGGATAAGTAATACATTCCAGGCCATTCCCGGCTGGGGCTTTAAGTCCGACTGCCCTGCCAGCGTCGCGAACGTGATCACCTGTCATCCAGTGAGAGGATCAGAATTCGAGGGATAAGTTATTACTGCGTGAAGAGATAGTCGAAACAACGCTATTGTCTGCGTCAGATCCGCCCATTTTGTAGTTACGACTGTGTCTGAGAGAGCCTTCCTAGAAGATCAAACAAACCCACTTCATCTCCATGATAATTCATTAGACGGGTTGATGTCTAAAATGTGAAAAAATTGAAAACGAGGCTTCGCAGGCTCTCCAGAACAGGGTTCAAGAAACCGAACAAGTTCTGTACACCGATTTCTTAAGTATGCGTCCCATCTGCACGATATGAGTTGGGAAATTGCTGTTATTTATTGATATGTTATTTATCACCATGTGTTCGTACGGCTGCATAAGTGAATATCATGAATTTAGGTGCATGAGCACCCTGCTGCTGTGACAAATGGCTCTCGATTAATTTCACTGGAACGTTCTCACGCGTAACGATGTAAAACTTGAGCGCACCTTTCGATTGTCCCCGAACTCCCGAACTAAGTCTCGAACTTGGCTCTTCCGAGTTGCTATGCAAATATGCGCGTTCTACTTCCTCTGCTTACAAACTCAATCGAAACTTCAAGCCATAAAACCTCAGTTCGTTCCTCCAACCCGTCAAACGGGCAATTCGTAGTATCTTTATTAGGGCATGGTCTTTATTTGAAATCTCTGGGTGAAGGGCGTCCTAAACACCGTCATCTTTCGATCTCAGTAAAATTATATACCTATCATGTTGTACCTAGTAGGTACAACATTCTAAAATGCCAATGCTTCCAGCAAGGCGCAAACAAACGAACGTCAAATTTTGGCACGTAATATATCTACTGCATAACCATTTGGTTATGATCCTAAAGACTATCTTAGAACAAACTGGGTAAGAATTTATGGGGATATAGTTTTCACCAGAGTATGCTCGTAGTCCTGTCTTGATAAGATTCATAAGGGACCACCTGGGTTAGCAATAGACTGAAAACTGCTTGCAGAATATTATTTCAAAATATCCTTCACGTACATTTGGGAGATAAAGTTCAACTGAAATTATGTGAAATAACTACTCCACAAAAATTAAGGAAATCGGATCGAAGTGATCTTGCCAACCAAATAAAGTGTTTGCTTCAACAACCAGAACATCAATAATTATTAAACTACATATTAATTCAACTAAAATTATTAAACTAAAAGATTGATTATAGAACTAATCAAACTTTCTAGATACCCTCGTTTATCTCTTTCCTTTTAACCGTTCATTTGCGATAACCAAATTCAGAGTGTCACAATGTTTGCCAGTGGGTTTATTAAATCTAGAGACATCAACTGATTTTTGTTCATAGCATAACCCAGCTGTTTAGCGTTCACTTTCATGATTTTTGATTGGATGAGTAGTGAAAAGCTAATCTAAAATCTACCAGGATGCGTAAATGCAAGTTTTTAAATCTTATATTAGTCGCGGTTTGAACTTCGGACGCGAGGAACCCACTCGGCCACCCTGGTTCTTTCTGATCATTTGCGCTGGAAACAATCAACTGGACCGGGAGAAATAAATTATAAATTAAATTAATCGAATGGATACATTTCCATGAACGTTGAGACCCCATGATATTGGGATTGTTTGTTCCGCCGAAGTGCAGAACGTATATTACATAACTGACATCAGTTCTCTTACATCGCCCAGGAGTACCTTCTCGTAGCTATAAATAAGTTGGATGCAAATAATTTAAAAATATTGGATACCTGGGTAGGTGCGCATCAATAAATTTGAATTGGAACTCACTTTAAATAATTGGATTTATTTACTCACAATACCTAGGTAATCATCACAACGTTCTTCACACACATCTAATGAGTGGTTAGAGTCTTAACGTGAAATACACAGAACGGTTGTATATACTACAATTCCTAGATATTTATATTCACATCGATTATTCTACATCAATTTGCGCTTGAGATAACGACTATTTCAAGGTAGGTACATAGGACTTATAATTGCCTCTTATTCTTAGTGAATTTATAGGATATTGTAAGAGCATCGACGAGTTGAAGACCCCACCTCTGCTATAATTTTGTCATTTGAGTCGAGTATATTGCGGTTGATTCTTATTAGAAGCCCGTCTGTTGACGTTAGGGATGACTGAAAAAATATAAAATCATTGAAATAAGATATAGCGCTCATTATATTTCATTGATACGTAGGTTGGTACCTTGTTATGCATACAAGAAGAACACGGCTCAAATTGGTAAAAACCATCACAGACTCCAGTACTTTGTCATGTAATTTTCATCCGGTACTTTGTCCAGTAACTTTTATGCAATATTTAAACAAAATTAAATACATCTTTCGCAATGAAATTTGACGATTCAGTCTTTTGACTTATATTTTCAATAATAAACCTTTGGAATCGAGCGTGAAAAACAAAATTTTAATCCCCCTCAAAATTTGAAGGTTTACTTTTCAAGGTACGCAGAATCAGAAAATTGCAATTAAAAACGCTGTAAATTATTACAGAACGGTTTATTATTTACCTGTATAGACGCCCCTTCTGCGTAGATCACTGTTGTCTGTGGTCAATACCCTCGTGCTCCCTCCAGGAAAGCCCTAAATGGAGTACTGGAGCCGGCCCGGGATTAAAGTTTCATAAATGCGCGGTATCCAATAATTCATTCATTAATTATCTGTAGTTATTCATGAATCATAAGGTAAATAATAAACCGTTGTACAATAATTTACCTGTATAGATGCCTCTTCTGCGTAGATAGTATAATAAACCGTTGTGTAACAATTTACAGTTGTGTGATGTTACCTCTGTGTAATAAGTTACCTTTGTGTAATAATTTACCGTTGTTTAATAATTTACCCAATAATACTTCAACGTTTGTTGAAGTTGCGAAAATACCTATAAACAAAATCTAGAAGAGCCATTAGTTTTCAAATGGAATAATATCACAGAACAACCAACTCGAGTTCATACAGCCATCCGTGGTTATAATCGGGTGCTTCCTAGTAGCGATGTCAGATTCTTCTAAATGAATCGATTTAAATCGTATCGATCTTTTAGAAATGGATCGAAAAGAATCGTAGCTATTTTTCAGAAAGTATTGATTTTTAGGATCGATACTTTTCAATGATTTTTACACAGCATTTTCGGATTCTACGTACCTACATCATAAAATTTTTAGGGGGGGTTTTGTCATGCTCGATTCTAAAGATTCATTAATGAAAATGATAAACCAAAATTTCAGTCCATCCGCCGTACGCCGTACTTCGCACTTTTCTTAGTTACGATGAAACAAAATTTATTGATGAAGTTTGGTTTGTAGGTCAACATGATTGTGAATGAGACGGTATGAATCTGGCACAGATAATATATCATTGCTACGGAACGCCTGATTAGAATCGCGGATGGCTGTATGAAGTAGAGTTGGTCGGGTTGGTTGTTCTGTGATATTATTCCACTTGAAAAATGGAGCGTCGCCCATCTGGGTAACACAGTGAACGGCACAAGCGGGTACACGGACTTTCTCCAGCCGACTCGTTGAGCGGTGCTGAATCGTACCATTCTGATTACAGCAAACTGTTCTATACATCACGAGGTAGCTGCATTGAAGGAGATCCAAAATGGAAACGAACATGAAAATAGAGAGCTTGAAGCGAGGCAGTGTCAATAAGCTCAGAAATGCTGCTGCTGACAACCTTCAGTTTCTCTAAAATGCTCCTTACCTAGAGACAAGGACCACCACTACCAAAATCGCCACAATCGCCAACCGCTGTAATTTGCCAAAGTGAATGATGATTATAATTGTTTGACGGATAACAGTATTAGCAAATTCAAACAAAAATACTAGCTTGAACAAATATATGTATTGTATAATAAATCAATGTAACCAGCTGTAGTTCTCTCTTCTTATTTCATTAATTCATGGGAAATAAGTACATATAGCATTTGGGATAGACCCCAATGGGTCGTCGCGAGCTCGGAAAGGTGTACCCAGTTAGGCCGATATTTTTTACCCAGTTGGGCGGTAGTTTGACTAGGATTTACCCAGATGGGAACCGCCCGAAAAACTAAGGATCTTTTAGATTTTGTTGATAGGTACTTTTGCAACTTGAACAAACGTTGAAATATTATTGGGTAAATTATTACGCAACAGCTAATTATTACGCAACGGTTTACTATACTATCGACGCAGAAGGGTCATGTGTACAGGTAAATTGTTAAACAACGGCTTATTATTTACCTTATGCTTCATGAATAACTTCAAATAATTAGTGATTGAATTATTGAATCCCGCGCGCAATATTTTGTATGAAACTTTAATTCCCGGGCCAGCTTCAGTAAGTACCCTTGGCTCGGCTTGGCTCTATAGGCTCGAGCTCCTGGGGGGAGCTCGAGGGTATTGACCACAGAAAACAGTAATCTACGCAGAAGGGGCATCTATACAGGTAAATAATACACTGCCAAGGTGATGGCACAGGAGCTTCCTCGTCACAATCAGAGTGACCCATTATAAAATAGAACAGACTCGGAAGCAAAATAACATAACATTACATTACATTACATAACATTACATAACGTTAAATATACATATTACATAACATTACATGAAATATACATATTATACATAACATGACTTCCATAATACATTACGTCCATTATACATAACTAGCCTGACCGCTCGCTTCGCTCGCTATCCGAGATTCGCTGTACGCAGTATCGTGGAACCAACAAACGCCGGAAAAATCCCATACCCCACCGGGTATTTGTGCCCAATTTTATCAAAATCCGTCAAGCCATTCAGGAGTTGACCATGGTCGACCATATTTCCGCTATGGTCAGGGAATTAAAAATGCGCCTACGTTCAACTTGGGAGGCTACCGGATATTGGTGCCAAATTTGGTCGATATCCGTTGAGCAATTCGGGATTCGACCATGGAGGGGCCCATGGATGCGCTAAGGTCGACCGCGGGGGTAGTCCGAAGGGTCGATCGTAGATAGAATTTCACGTAGATTACGAATACGCGATAAAAAAATAGGGGTTACCATTTCAATTAACGAAGTGGACCATGGTCGACCATAGTTCCGCTATGGTCAGGGAATTAAAAATGCGACGTTGCACAACTTGGGAGCCTACTGGATACTCGTGCCAAATTTGGTCGATATCCGTCAAGCCATTCAGGAGTTGACCATGGTCGACCATAGTTCCGCTATGGTCAGGCAATTAAAAATGCGACGTTGCACAACTTGGGAGCCTACTGGATATTCGTGCCAAATTTGGTCGATATCCGTTGAGCAATTCGGGATTCGACCATGGAGGTATGGTCGACCGCGGGGGTAGTCCGAAGGGTCGATCGTAGATAGAATTTCACGTAGATTACGAATACGCGATAAAAAATAGGGGTTACCTTTTCAATTAACGAAGTTGACCATGGTCGACCATAGTTCCGCTATGGTCAGGGAATTAAAAATGCGACGTTGCACAACTTGGGAGCCTACTGGATATTCGTGCCAAATTTGGTCGATATCCGTTGAGCAATTCGGGATTCGACCATGGAGGGGCCCATGGATGCGCTATGGTCGACCGCGGGGGTAGTCCGAAGGGTCGATCGTAGATAGAATTTCACGTAGATTACGAATACGCGATAAAAAATAGGGGTTACCTTTTCAATTAACGAAGTTGACCATGGTCGACCATAGTTCCGCTATGGTCAGGGAATTAAAAATGCGACGTTGCACAAACGGGAGCCAACTGGACACTCGTGCCAAATTTGGTCGATATCCGTCAAGCCATTCAGGAGTTGACCATGGTCGACCATAGTTCCGCTATGGTCAGGCAATTGAAAATGCGACGTTGCACAACTTGGGAGCCTACTGGATATTCGTGCCAAATTTGGTCGATATCCGGTGAGCAATTCGGGATTCGACCATGGAGGGGCCCACGGATGCGCTATGGTCGACCGCGGGGGTAGTCCGAAGGGTCGATCGTAGATAGAATTTCACGTAGATTACGAATACGCGATAAAAAATAGGGGTTACCTCTTCAATTACCGAAGTTGACCATGGTCGACCATAGTTCCGCTATGGTCAGGGAATTAAAAATGCGACGTTGCACAACTTGGGAGCCTACTGGATATTCGTGCCAAATTTGGTCGATATCCGTTGAGCAATTCGGGATTCGACCATGGAGGGGCCCATGGATGCGCTATCGTCGACCGCGGGGGTAGTCCGAAGGGTCGATCGTAGATAGAATTTCACGTAGATTACGAATACGCGATAAAAAATAGGGGTTACCATTTCAATTAACGAAGTTGACCATGGTCGACAATAGTTCCGCTATGGTCAGGGAATTAAAAATGCGACGTTGCACAACTTGGGAGCCTACTGGATATTCGTGCCAAATTTGGTCGATATCCGTTGAGCAATTCGGGATTCGACCATGGAGGGGCCCATGGATGCACTATGGTCGACCGCGGGGGTAGTCCGAAGGGTCGATCGTAGATAGAATTTCACGTAGATTACGAATACGCGATAAAAAATAGGGGTTACCATTTCAATTAACGAAGTTGACCATGGTCGACCATAGTTCCGCTATGGTCAGGGAATTAAAAATGCGACGTTGCACAACTTGGGAGCCTACTGGATATTCGTGCCAAATTTGGTCGATATCCGTTGAGCAATTCGGGATTCGACCATGGAGGGGCCCATGGATGCGCTATGGTCGACCGCGGGGGTAGTCCGAAGGGTCGATCGTAGATAGAATTTCACGTAGATTACGAATATGCGATAAAAAATAGGGGTTACCATTTCAATTAACGAAGTTGACCATGGTCGACCATAGTTCCGCTATGATCAGGGAATTAAAAATGCGACGTTGCACAACTTGGGAGCCTACTGGATATTCGTGCCAAATTTGGTCGATATCCGTCGAGCCGTTTGGCCGTGCATAGAAGGACAGACAGACAGACAGAGCGCATGCGCAGGGCGAACCGCTGGCTCTATCATGTTGAAATTTATATGGGACCTCAATGGGCCCTACCCGCTTAATTCCTGAGAATTACATTGAAATTGGGTGAAATCTTTGGTTACTACGGCTGTAACAAGGAAATTGAATCTATTTCACGCCAGCGCATGCGCAGAGCGCACCGAGGGTCCGATCATGCTGAAATTCATACTGGAACTCACTAGGCCTTGTCCAAACAACCCTTGAAAATTTGAGCAAAATTGAATCGAAATTGTGAAAGTTATGCGTGTTTGTTGAACTTAACGTTAGCGCATGCGCAGGGCGTACCGCTGGATCAATCATGTTGAAATTTGTATGGGACCTCAAGGGGCCTTATCCGCACCATCCCTCAAAATTTGAGCTGAATCAATTCAAAATCGTGGAAGTTATGGCTGTAACAAGGAAATGCGGACAGACTCACAGACTCACAGACTCACAGATTCACAGACTCACAGACTCACAGACCGACAGACACGGAACCAAATTTGTTCAGTAGGCTTTGAAACGCAAAATGCAAGTGGAAATTTTGATTTCTGAAGACAAAAATTTTTTGGCTCACGAAAGTGAACACAAGGCTTCCGCTGCTTCGCAGACTCGGAAGCAATAAACCGTTGTGTAATACTTTTCAGGGTTTTTATTTATTATTATAAGAATTGGTTAGTGCGGTAAAAACGTGCAGTTGACAAGCTTCCTGGTAAGAAACACCTACAGCAAATGTTCGGACAACACACAAAGAAAAACATTTATAGATTTATCTGTATTTACTCGATGGGGAGAGAAGTGAGGAAAATTACACGATGCAGAGACTCGCATGCTCTTCTTCGGTTTCTCCTGAATCATTATCTCTCGTCCCCATCTCCGTCAGTCCTACCAAAGGGTTTGAGAGTGGTTTGAAACTCCATGGTCAACCCAGTACCACAAATAAACGGAGAATAGAGATTCGAATAGGTTATTCAATTTGGTAATATTTTAGTGGGTCAACGACAAAATTTTCGAAACCAAACCGTAAGAAATTCTTAGCTTGACTGATTGATCTGAATGCAATCGATTGATGATTCACCTAGAATACCTACTTATTAATTAGCAATACGCGTTGACTCATGCAGGGTTTCGGCATCCTCACGAAAATTTGGGCATTCAATCGAAAATTACAAACACAAAAAACCACAAAAATCCACAAAATCTACAAAAATCCCAGTACCCAGTACCTGTAGTTATCTACAAAAATTTCAGATAGACCTTGTGTGCTCCAGGATTCTCGAATTAGGTAGGTAGGTGTGATAAATTACGCTTACTGCCTTGTGATGTTCGCTTCCGGCCAGTTCTTTTCCAGGTCTGACATCGTACTACTAACTTTATTTTGGATTTCTTTAATTTTACTCTTGGCTTGCTTTATTTTATCCAGTAAATTGTCATAAGTGATGTCCTTTGTGATAGTTCCTATCCCGTTCTGAATCTGAAAACAACTTTCGGATTAGATTCACACACATCTAGGTATTCACTATTTAATAATCCACAACACTGTATCCAGTATAGATATTCATACAAAATAAAAAAAATGAACTTTTTATTCACCTCCTCATCAAACTTTCCAGTGAAATTGCCAAGGTTCGAATTGGTGATGTTTTTCAAACGACCCTGAATCGTTGAAATGGACTTCATGAGATCGCTCAAACCATTGTCAAGAGCCTCCTCTATCGGATTTTCTCTTATTTCCTCATCCATCGTCTCTACAGAACCAGCCTGAAATGAACCAAAAATGCAATTCATTGGTCAATTTATTGGTTGAGTACAACACCGTTAGTTTGATATTCATTTGAATGATCCAAAATGTGTACGAAGTACACACATAATACATAAATAAACCACTCCCATATCTACCACTCAAACAGGGATGAAACTATACTAGGTCTACATAAAAGTGAATTGAATGATAACAAGTTTGAACATGCGAAGTGGATTACAACGAGCTCTGTGAAATTCCTGAATTATTTTTGACACCGAAAAGCCATGGTTATGATCTCTACAAATTTCACCTTAATCTTCCCATATGACCAAAAATATGGCTTTACACGGATTTCATGTTTATGCACAGGGAACGATTAGAGGTCTTTACCGTATCTAAACCCTGTTGATGATTTCATCAAAATCTGCTAAGTAGAATCATAGACCAAGAGTCTGATCTGGGGTCTGCGGGGAGGAAGGTTCTGGCACACGCTGCAACGATTCGATTGGTGAAGAAACTCATTTGGGGGTCCATGACGAACGCGTCTACCGTAATCTCTGATAAATTAATTTAAAGTCGATTAGGTCATTTTGGGGAAAGGAGTTTGGGGAATTCCATAATCAAGGATGCCCCGACGAATGCTACGCCGAATTGAATTTGAATATGTTCATATATGCGGCCATCTTGCAGCCAACCAGCAAAATATTTAGCTATAGCTTCAGTTTTTGTTTTGATGAGCTTATAGAAATTTGACAGAAAGCTAAAAAATGCAAAATAATATATATACTTATGCGAAGATTTCTATTTGAATGACAAAAATGTTTTGTTCCTGCCTCAATATGAGACATCCCTCCCCTTCCCCTCACAAAAATGAATAAGCAGATTGAAACGAAAATTGAAAAGCTGACGAGAACTCCACAAGAAGGGCATTTTTGTTGATATGACTCTGTAGTAATGATATTGATTCCCATGTAACTTACCGCAGAGTGAGAAATCACGAGAAATAAAAGCAAGGATTTCAGCAACCACAAGTGATATGTTCCGTGCATCATTGAATAGCTACTAAATCTATCTCTAGTGAGATGTTACTATAGCGGGTCAAATTATCGGTTGAAAGGTGGAGATAATAAAATATTCGTCCGTTTGAAGGACAAGACTATGATTAGTGGGATCGTTTGGGATCACATCCCTCTGCGTATACGTCGATCATTAGGAAATGTCGGTTTGTTCAACGCACGGCTTACAGATGTCTGATGTTAAATGATTCTCAATCCGATTTTTAGGTCCGTGGACATTCCCTAATCAAGAACGAAATCCTCAATAGACACCATATTGTGCAAATCATTTCCATTGCATAATATTTAGTCAGACAGTATAACACGCTTGTCGAACCTTGGGAATCGTGCATGAAACAACGTTTTTCCTTCAAAATTTGATGATTTTCGTTCAAGGGAAGAACGAAGAATCCGAAAACGAAATGGAAAAGTTTTCTGAACGTCCACCATCCGCCGTAATTTGTATTTTTCTTTCTTAGTTACCACCATGAACCAAAATGAATGAAACTCGGTTTGTACGTCCCAATTAGGGGTCTAGTTGGTCTTCGAAGCTCGGCGTTACTGTAAGTAATCTCTATGGGGTGAAAAATAGGGGTTGAAATTTTCAGAACGCAGATCAAAAACTTGCAATAGAAGGGTATGATTTTTTTCACATTTTTAAATTGATCTGAATGTAAAGAATTTTAACCTGACCCTTCAGGTTTTAGCGATGGGACCCCCCGCCGAAAAACGACAGGAAAAAGTGAGACAAAAGTAGCGCGAAATTTTCTTATGATTTTCACGTACAACCGAGTGGTTGCTAGGGAAATGAAACTTCTTTCATTTTCATCGGACAAAAATCTATTTCCATTCGTTGGAAAGCTCTTGATTTATCACGCATTTATTTCGTATTTGTTCTTGGTATTTATTTCCTAGTTTCATAATATAACTATATAAATCGATAGTAAACAATGACGCTTGTTTGGTTGTTTCGATGTGTATAAGCGTGGCTAAAGCTTATAAATACAGCGAGGGGGACAAAAACCTGAAGGGTCAGGTACACCACATTTTAGCCGTCAGGCTTTAAGCGGAAGTCATCCGGGGGTGCAGGGGGCGAAGCCCCCGCCGAGGCGCGCAGCGCCGAGTTTTGGGAGCACGTCCAGTCCTTCGTTCGCACCGAAAAGCTTCGTCAACATGCTCGTGAATGAAACGGTTTGAATCCGGCCCACATGTTGTCATTGCTACAGAACACCTGATTATAATCACGGATGTCTGTACGAAGTCGAGTTGGTTGTTTTGTGATATATTTTAAGTGGATGAATGATGGCTCTTTCGGAGTTTGTTGATAGATACTGCAACCTGAACCAACCTGAACCAACGTTTTGCTTCATTAAGTAATAACAAAACATAATTAATTATTGAATTATTGAATCCCGCCCAGTTTTATGAAATGAAATTCCCTCTAGTACTCGATTTAGGACGGACTTTCCTGGGGGGGGGGGGGGGGGAGCACGTAGGCAGTATTGACCAGAGAAAACAATGATATACGCTAAAGGGGCATTTATACCAGGTATATAATAAACTGTTGTGTAATAATTTGCTGCGTTTTGTACGTACAAGAGTTGGGTGTTATTTTAATCTTTCAAAGAGAGCCTTCCAGGAAGATCATACATACTCATTTCATCTCCATGATATTTCATTAGATGGATTGATGTCTAAAATTATAAACAATTTTAAACCAGTTTTTTAAGGTTTTGGTTTATTATTTTTGGAATCGAGCATGCAAAAAATCGGCGCTGCGCGCCTCGGCGGGGGCTTCGCCCCCTGCACCCCCGGATGACTTCCGCTTAAAGCCTGACGGCTAAAATGTGGTGTACCTGACCCTTCAGGTTTTTGTCCCCCTCGCTGTATTATAATATAAGCTTTAGCCACGCTTATACACATCGAAACAACCAAACAAGCGTCATTGTTTACTATCGATTTATATAGTTATATTATGAAACTAGGAAATAAATACCAAGAACAAATACGAAATAAATGCGTGATAAATCAAGAGCTTTCCAACGAATGGAAATAGATTTTTGTCCGATGAAAATGAAAGAAGTTTCATTTCCCTAGCAACCACTCGGTTGTACGTGAAAATCATAAGAAAATTTCGCGCTACTTTTGTCTCACTTTTTCCTGTCGTTTTTCGGCGGGGGGTCCCATCGCTAAAACCTGAAGGGTCAGGTTAAACGTTTAACCCCCACTCAAAATTTGAAGTTTACGTTTCAAGGTATGTAGAATCCGAAAATGCAACACAAAAATTTCTGTCAGTCCGCCGTACGCCGTTTTAAATTGATCTCGATCATGGAACTTTTTGAGATCACCCGGGGCGTTGTACTTTTAGCCATTTTTTCACAGTACGGCCCTTAATTCCGCGTAGAAAACCTTCGTCAACATGATCTTGAATACAGCGGTATACATCTAGCCCACATAATATCATTCCTTGTGAACAGCTGACTATAATCACGGATGGGTATATGAAATCGAGTAGGTTGCTCTGTGATGTCATTTGGTGTATGATGGTTATTTCGATTTTGTTGATAGGTACCTACTTTCATAGCTTAACAATAAAAAAATAAATTTATCTCTAATAATTATTAATCTTATGATTCTTGATTCCACCGTATATTTAGGTCGGCTCCAGTGCCTACTTGATTCAGGGCTTTCCTGGGAGATGCACGAGGGTAGGTATTGACCGCAGATAACTGCGATCTACGCAAAAAGGGCATCATCTGTTGTGTAGTTATTTGCGGTGTAATAATTTACCTGTATAGGTTCCCCTTCTACGGAGATAGAATAATGAACCGTTGTGTAATAATTTGCCCATCAATAATACTTCAACGGTTGTTCATGTTGCAAATGTACCTATCAACAAAATCCAGCCCCTTCTTGATAGATGAGCCGTTGAGTAATAATTTACCGTTGTGTAATAATTTACCCATCAATGATACTTCAACGGTTGTTCAAGTAGCACAAGTACCTATCAACAAGATCCAGCCCCTTCTGGGTAGACGAGCCGTTAAGTAATAATTTACCGTTGTGTAATAATTTACCGTGGTGTAATGATTTACCGTTGTGTAATAATTTGCCGGTGTGTAATAATTTGCCATTGTGTAATAATTTACCCACCATTAATACTTCAACGATTGACACAAACAACAAACAACTCGACTTCATACAGCCATCATTGATTATTATCAGACGCTCCGTAGTTATAACCGGACCGGATTTATACCGTTTGATTCACGATCGTGTTGACGAAGTTTTTTGGTGCTCACGAACGGCTGGACGTACGATGCTCCGGGTGGTCTCAAAAAATTGTTTAGCTCAAGACAAATTTAATAACGTAAAAAAAACCACACCCTTCTATCGGAAGTTTTCGAGCTACGGCGTTCTGAAAATTTCAACCCCTATTTTGAACCCCTTAGAGATGAGTGACACTAACGTCGAGCTTCGAGGACCAACTAGACCCCAAACGGAACCTATAACCCCAATTTCATCAATTTTGTTTCATGGTAACTAAGAAAAGTGGAATATTTTTAATGCAGTTTCGGATTGTACATACCTTGAAACGTAAACCATCAAATTTTGAGGGGGGGTTAGAATTTTTTTTTTCTTTTCATGCTCGATTCCAATGGTTCATTATTGAAAATAATAAACCAAAAGGTATATTATTATACAACGGCAAATTATTACATAACGGTTTATTAGACTATCTACGCAGAGGGGGCATCTATACAGGTAATTTATTACACAATGGTTTATTATGTACCTTATGATTCATGAATAATTGCAAATAATTGATGACAGAATTATTGAATCCCGTGCATTTGTATGAAACTTTAATTCCAGGGCCGGCTCCAGTACCCCATTTAGGGCTTTCCAGGGGGTGAGTTCGGGGGTACTGACCACAGAAAACAGTGATCAGAACGGACATATATACAGGTAAATAATAAACCGTTGTGTAACAAATTGCAGTGTTTTGTTATATATCAATTTTAGTTCTACATCAAAATGTTCCTTCTCGAGTTATTGCGTCTCGTAATTTATAAATAGGTATCGAAATCGTATCTCGTACTATCTATACAAAATTTCCCTTGTTTGTTGAAGCTCAGACAGGAGCAAGAATTAACAACCACAACAGTCGACCGAGGTCGTTTTATGAGTCATGAAGACACAGGGTGGACTGAAATAAACGCGCACTCTTGAAAGATGAATCTGCGCGGCCGTACCGCCGTTAGGATCCATGAAAGAGCTATAGACAGCAAATTATGGCGTAGGTTTTTCTACTGGAGAAAAACGTTTAATGGGGAATGAGAATGACACACAGTTATGCAGGAGGAGCCGTGGATTAATGAACATTACAAAACACTCAGTCCTCGAGTTTGATGGGATCGTTTCACAGAATAATGTGGTGCGGATATTGGAAATGATCAGTTTATTTGTTCTCTTGTTTTACACAGGACACTTCGAAATTACGTTAAAAAACGCTGGAAATTATTATGCTACGGTTTATTGTTTACCTGTGTAGATGCTCTTTCTGCGAAGATGACTGTTTTCTATGTTCAGCACCAACAGTCGAGCTCCCCCAGAAAACTAAATTAGTACTAGAGCCGGCCCAGGAATCAGAGTTTTATGAAAATGCGCAGGATTCAATAATTCAATCATTATTATTTTTTGTTATTCGTGAAGCATAACGTTTGTTCAAGTTACAAAAGTACTATCAACAAAATCCAAAAGATCCATCATTCTTCAAATGGAATAATATCACAGAACAACCAAAACGACTTCATATACAGCCATCCGTGATTATAATCTGGTGCTCCCCAGCAATGATGTCTGGGATGGATTCATACCGTTTAATTCATGATCATGTTGTAGAACGTTTTCGGTGCAAACGAACGGCTGGCCGTGCAATGCTCCGGGTGTCTCAAAAAATGCTTTAGTTTGAGATCGATTTATTTATTAATCTATACCTACACTTCTACTGAACGTCTTAGACCTACCTACGGCGGCGTTTTGAAAATGTTAACCCCCATTTTTCGCCCCTCACGAGATGACTGACCGTACGGTGAGCTTCACGTACCAACTAGACCCCAAACGGGACCTACAAACCAAATTTCATTAATTTTGGTTCATGATAACTAAGAAAAGTGCGAAGTACGGCGTACGGACAGACACTTTTTACCCCATTTGTGGATTCTACATACCTTGAATCGGAAACCATAAAATTTTGAAGGGCGTTACGTTTTTTATTTTATTCTCTATTCCAAAGGTTCATTGCTGAAAATAATAAACCCAAAAGAATGCAGATCCACCTATTTCAATGTTATAACTTATGTTTAAAAAATGGTAGTGTGATGAATTTAAAATTCTCATCACGGTGGCGTGGAAGGAAGGTGAGTGAGTGAATTTAGGTAAAGGATAGAAAAGGAGGAAAAGTCGCAGGCGGCTGTAGTCAACCGAACATCTACGACTTTTGGAGGAGAGAGAGGTGGTGTGGAAGGAAGGTGAGGAAAAGTCGCAGGCGGCTGTAATCAACCGAACATCTACGACTTTTGGAGGAGAGAGAGGTGGATGAGGGAATTTCACCTAGGCGGCTGTAGTCAACCGTTCATCTAGGTGAAGGAGAGGAAAGGAGAGGTCCCTTGTCTAGGCGGCTGTATTCAACCGATCATCTAGACAAGGGGGGAAGGAGGAGAGAGAAGAGAGGAGGTGAAATTCCCAGGCGGCTGTATTCAACCGATCATCTGGGAGGTAAGGTAAGAGAGAGAAGAGAGAGCTGGTTAGAGGAAGTGTCGAATGAAACTTGAGCGCCAGGATCCGGGGTTATATAGTACTTGGGGGCCTCTCCCTCCAGCTCCTTGCTGGGAGCTGGTAGTGGGGCCCCAGGTTGAGTAACCCTGGGTTCTGTCGCCTGTCCCCACTCATGTCTTTATTTACGGAGCTTTTAGTTTGGCGTTTGAATATTGGTGAGAACTTAATATGATAGGAGTGTTCCCGGGAGGGACTCACGACAGAGGTCCCCCCAGTTTGAACCAATATTGGTGCTGAAGGCGCAAGATGACAGGAGCTGAGGGCTACGACAAACAAGAGGTGGTCGCTGAAGGCGCAAAAATGACAGGAGCTGAGGGCTACGGCAAACAAGAGGAGGCGCGGAAGGCGCAAAGAGACAGGGGCTGAGGGCCGATGCAAACAGAGGTTGAGCTGAAGGCGGTGCTTAAAAACTAGTAATATGGTAGATAAGTAACATAGTAGATAAGTAGTAACATGTTAGATGATAAGTGAGTAGGTGGTACATAAGGCAGGTAACATGGTAGTAGATGATAAGTAAGTAACATAAGGTAGTAGATAATAAGTAGATAATAACCGAGTAGATGATAAGTAGTAACATAAGGTAGAATAAGTAGGATGAGAAGGCGAGAGTATGTACAGTGCAGTGGTCATGATCCCTAAACATTGGCGTTTAGGGAAGTGATCGGCAAGGGAGAGATGAGGTAGATGAACAATATTTACAATGAGATGAGATATGTACAGAGGATGCGTGAATATTTACAGTTGGCGTATGATTATTTACAGATGGCGGGTGAGGATGATTATTTACAGAAAATACAGTATGTACAGATATTTGGTTACATTGTGGTAGGCGGTTGCGAGGGTCCGCCGTTTCCTGGGTGTGGCGCGGCGAGTGTGTGTGTGTGTGTGTGTGTGTGTGTGTGGGGCAGTCGCCGGCGGCCGACGCGTTGAGGTGGCCACGGAGGGGCCTCGAGTTCCGGTACAGTGCGAGTGGGTTGATGAAACACCAGCACTGCTCCGGAATCTCAAGGCCCCGCCGTGATTGCTCATAGCGGGGCGGGGGGCTTGGCCGCCGGGACGAGGGGGGCGTGGGGGCGCTCCCTCCGTCCGTTCCGCCGCCCGGGCCGTTTCGTCCCGGCGGAAACTATTGGGGATATCCCCGACGATGGAGGGGAGGGAGGGGGGTCGAAGATTGAAAATTGTGGGGTGATCAAAACGGGGGGCCTCGAAATCGGTGGTTGGGCGGGAGGCGATGTATTCTGGGGTGGTATTGGGAGGTTTTGAACGGGGTTTTGAAGGCGGATGGTTGAAATTTGAATGGGGGGGGCTGAAATTTGGACAGGGGGGGCTGAAATTTGAACGGGAGGCGGGGGAGGCATGAGTTCCGCAAGGCGGAACTCGTGACGGATGGAATCCATCAGGGGGTCGGTTGGGGTGTAGGGGGGGTGTACCCCCGTGGCTTGTGCTACGCGAAATTCGCGTAGGATTCGCCACTGGGGGTACTTCCATCGTCGGGGCCGGGGAGGTAACCCGGAGATCCGTGGCGGAACAAAATAAAGCGGTGTGGTAGGCCCGGGCGAGGGGGGTAGGGGGGAAAGCGGTTCCGGGACAAAAACGTCCCGGAGAATCGCCGCCATTTCCGGATCCGAGTCGAAATCCGGAAACGACGGAGGTGACGGGTGTTGCGGGAAGAGCTGATGGTGCATCGTGAACGGACGGCGGGAGACTGATAGTGTTAGGTGTTGGGGTTAGCACAGGTGCGGGTTTACACCTGGCTAACGGGACTGTATGTGGTTTGCCGTCAATTAACAGGGTTGCGGTTGTATGTGTTGTGCGAATGACTTGAAAGGGCCCGGCGTAAAGTGGTTGGAAAGTTTTATGGATGCCGGGCTCTTTCAGGTACATGTGTGTTGTGGTGAAAAATCGTTTGGGATAAGTGGTGTCGTTTGTCGGTGTTGTTGAGTGTAGTGGTTCCCTGTTAATTGACGGTGTGGGGTGTGGAGTGAAAATATCGGCCGGTAAACGTAGTGGGTCTTTAAATGCATTTTGCGCGGGGCTAGTTTGGTCTGATGGACGGGCGGATGTTCGAAGGCTGAGCAAAATGTAGGGAAGGGATTTAGTCCAGGAAGGGGAATTTGTTGAAGTAGAAATGGCCTGTTTCAGGACCGAGTGCCACCGCTCTATTTTCCCGTTGGATTGGGGATGGTACGGGGTGGTGTGGATCTTTTGGATCCCGAGGGAGCGTAGTAAATCGGAGAAGTGGGCCGATTCAAACTGCCTCCCTTGATCGACCGTGACTGTTCGCGGACAACCGTAACGGCTGACCCATTGAGAGAGGAAAGCCGTTGCGACGGTGTCCGCGGTGATGGAGGAGAGGGGGATGCACTCCACCCAGTTGGTGGCACGATCGATCATCGTGAGGCAGTATTTCTTCCCCTCGGATGGGGGAAGGGGGCCCACTAAGTCCAAATGTACATGCTCCCACGGGAGGGAGTCGGGGATTGGTTGAGGAGGTACATGCGGGTGGGCCGAGACTTTGAAACGCTGGCACTTCTGGCACCCGAGAACCCAGTTACGAATATCTGTATTCATGTGGGGCCAGAAGTACCGCGTCTTGATGAGGTCCCGGCTCGCCCGAATGCCGGGATGATGGAGGGAATGATAGTGGAGGAACAACTGCCTCCTCAACTCCGGTGGGACGTAAGGGCGCGGTGTATCGGCCGTTACGTCACACCAGAGGTCGAGGGGCGGCAGTTGTTCCAATTTGGAGGCGGAAATGAGGTTGGAGAGGGCGGGGTCGGAATGTGGAGTTTGTTTAGATTTGAGGATTTGGGGTGAAGGGAAAGGCAGTAACTCCGCCACCGGCGCGGGGGTAGGGGTGGGTCGGGATAGCGCGTCCGCCACGCAGTTGTCGGCCCCCGGCAAGTATCGGATATCGGACGTAAATTGCCCGATAAACTCGAGTTGCCGGAGGCGACGCGGGGAGGCGGATTTGCGATTTTGTAGGAGGGCGTGGGTCAGGGGCTTATGATCAGTGACGACAGAGAACTGCCTGCCCTCCACGAAGTCACGAAAGTGCTTGATGGCTTCGTGGATGGCGAGGAGTTCTCTGTCGAACGTGGAGTAATTTTTTTGGGTGGGGGATAGCGTTTTGGAGAAGAATCCTAGGGGTTGGGGGGTGGCGCCGGTGTGCTGATGGAGCACTGCCCCGATGGCCCAGTCGGACGCATCGGTGGTGATGGATAGTGGGGCGTGAGGATCGGGATGGGCCAATAGAGCGGCGTCTACTAGGTCCTGTTTGCAAATTTTGAAGGAGGAGATAAGTTGTGGGGTCCAGGTAATGGGGCGGTTGTCGTTCTTTTTGGAGGGTTGGGGAATGGCGTGTATGAGTGGTTGTTGATGTTGTGCTGCGTGTTTGATGTGTCTACGGTAAAAGTTTAGCATACCCAGGAAGCGGCGGAGTTCCGTCACGGTGCGGGGTTGCGGGAAGTCGGAAATGGCGTGGACCTTGTCAGCGAGGGGTTTGATGCCCTCAGACGAAACGTGGTGGCCGAGGCAGCGGACGGAGGGTTGGCCGAGAACGCACTTCTCTGTATTTACCAAGAGGCCTTCGGAGGAGAAGATGTCGAGGATCTGTTGGAGATGGCTGAGGTGTTCTTCCGGCGTCCTGGAGGCTACCAGGACGTCGTCGAGGAAGCAAAAGACGAACGGTAGGCCTCGCAGGATGCTGTCCATATAGCGCTGCCAAGTTTGTGCAGCGTTCCTTAACCCGAAGCCCATCTTAACATACTCAAAGAGTCCGAACGGGGTGATGATGGCGGTTTTCTGGACATCGGGGGGGTGAATGTTGATGTGGTGGAATGCCCGTGAAATGTCGAGGGTGGAGAATATGGTAGCGCCATGGAGGTGCGACGAGAAGTCTCGTAGGTGGGGAACATTATAAAGGTCTGGTGTGGTCTTTGAATTTAGTCTCCGGTAGTCCCCGCAGGGGCGGATATCCCCATTGGGCTTCTGCACGATGTGGAGTGGAGAAGCCCAAGGGGATTTTGAGGGGCGGATGATACCGTCGGCTATTAGTTTATTAAAATGTTGTCGGGCTTTAGATAGTTGTAGGGGGTGGAGTCGTCGGGCTTTAGCTGTGATGGGGGGGCCGGAGGTCTCAATGTGGTGTTGAATGGTGGAGATGTGGGCAGAGGGGCGGCGCTGGGGGCGGTAGTTGAGGAGGAGGCGTTCAAATTGCGTAGGGGGGTGGTTTATGGCATGGATGAATCCGGGGATGGGTGTTTTTGTGGCGGGGTCGATCAGGCGCGCGTTCCGGACGTCGACCTGGAGACCGAAATATGCGAGAAAATCGGCCCCCAGGATCGCCTTCTCCACGTCCGCCACGGTAAACTCCCACTCGTACGCGAGTCCGCTCATATAAACAGAGGAGCGGTACGTCCCGTACGAGGGGATGGTGGTACCGTTGGCGGCGTAGAGAAGCTGCCGGTAGCAGCGCGCCTGACGACGGAGGATGTTGTTAGGGAATATTGATAGCGCCGCCCCTGTGTCCACCAAGAACGGCACATTGGTTTTCCTGCAGCGCAGGAAAAGTCGCTGGTGGGTCGGAAGGGCGTTGGGCACAATTGCGGAGGTGGGTACGTTGGTGGGTGTAGGCTGGTCCGCTGCGAAGGAGACGCGAGGCGGTTTCCCGTCGTTCCGGGGAGGGGGAACAGTAGTGGTGGGCTGTGTGGCGGTTGGAGGGATTTGTGCCCTGGAGGCGGGCGT
The DNA here is from genome assembly GCA_954871275.1 of Leptopterna dolabrata. Lineage (NCBI taxonomy): Eukaryota > Metazoa > Arthropoda > Insecta > Hemiptera > Miridae > Leptopterna > Leptopterna dolabrata. Next base: position 45,100,084 of record OX940978.1, on the reverse strand, counting down.
GGAGGTTCCGTTCCGTGGTGGGGGAACGGCTGCGGCGGCGTGAGTGGCGGCCGGGAGGTTGTCTGCCCTGTTGACGGGCAAGGAGGGGCGGTTCCGGGGTGGGGGAACGGGAGCGGCGGCGTGAGTGGCGGCCGGGAGGTTGGCTGCCCTGTTGGCGGGCGTGGAGGGGCCGTTCCGGGGTGGGGGAACGGTAGCGGCGGCGTGAGTGGCGGCCGGAAGGTTGGTTGCCCTGGTGGCGGGCGGGGAGGGTTTGTTCCGTTTGTGGTGGGGTGAGGGTTTTGGCGGCGCTGCAGGCGCGGCCGGAAGGTTGGCAGCCGTGGCGGCGGCGTAGGAGGGGTAGCGCGGCTTGGTGGTGGTGGCTGTGTGAATGCGGGCGGGGGGGATATGCGCATGGTCCCCCCCGTGTTGGCGAGGAGGGGGGCCCGCCGGATTTACCGGCGGGCGTCTTCGTTTCCCTGCTTAGGGGCGAAGGAGCAGGGGGGTTGGCACTTGCGGGCCTCCCCACCGAAGTTTACGTGATAGAAACAACGGTTGGGGTGGTCCGCAGGTAGGTAGGTGGGGTTGGTGGGGCGGGCTGAGGTGGGCGCGCGCGCAGCCGCTGGGGATCGGCCCCTGCGCTGGCGGGGAGGGGATGCGTTGCGGCGCTCGGGTGAGCGCTGGCGGCGGCGGTCGGCGGACGAGTCGCGTCGGCGATCCGTCGAAAGGGGTCGACGTCCGTCGAGGGAGGGTGCCCGGCCGCGGTCCCGGGATTTTGTGCGGTCCCGGAAAGGCGGGGGGTGGCGCGGCGTACGCACCTCACTGACGGCGGCCGCAGCGGCCAAGTCGTGCACGGTGTCCGCGAGCCGTAGGAGGGGCTCGTCGGGACCGTCGAGATGGCTGGCAAGGGCCATCTGGATGGGGTGGGGAAGGGCACGTAACCAGAACGTGCGTGCGATGTCGGCGGTCATAATTCCTTGCAGCTGGTGACGCAGCCGTCGGTAGAGGTGGGAGGGCTTCTGGTCGCCGAGGTGTTGAGGTTGGGAGAGGGCGGCTACTCGGGCGATCTTCGACGGCTGGTAGGTGTTGATGAGGCGGCTGCGGAGGTCGTCGTACGCAGCGGCGGCGTCGGGGGAGATATCCGAGGTCTGCAGCAGGATCTCGTAGGGCAGAAGCGAAATGATCCGGGAGTACCGGGTTTTCTGGCTGCGGATGTTGGCGGCCGAGAATGCTGCGTCTACTTGAAAAAACCACAGCGCCGGGTCGTGCGTGTAGAAGGGGGGCAGCGACAGAGGGAACGCAGCGGACGCCGTCATGACGTCGGCGGCGGCTGCGGCCGTGGCGGCGGCGGCGGCGGCGGCGGCGGCGTCTGATGACGCAGAGGTCGGTGGGGAGAGCGTGGAGAAAGGGTTGTCGGCCAATGCGTCGGATGTCGCAGCGGCGGGAGGCTGTAGCGTGGCTGGTCGCAAGAGCGGCGGCGTCGGTGAGTTCGGGTCCATTTCTGTAACTAAAATTCAAAAATTTGACTTGGTTTTGAATTTTAAAATTCGCAATCGGCGGGAGCGGTGGTGCGTTGAGTTGAGAGGTGAGTGTTGAGGGTTGGGCCAAGAATTGCGAATTTAAACTGACTGGTTAAAATTTTGAATTTAAAATGCGGGACACCGAACTACTTGACTGGGGCGACACATGAGGTGGGAAGGTGGGAAGGAAGAAGGTTGAGTGAACGTCGGGTTCACCACTGTGATGAATTTAAAATTCTCATCACGGTGGCGTGGAAGGAAGGTGAGTGAGTGAATTTAGGTAAAGGATAGAAAAGGAGGAAAAGTCGCAGGCGGCTGTAGTCAACCGAACATCTACGACTTTTGGAGGAGAGAGAGGTGGTGTGGAAGGAAGGTGAGGAAAAGTCGCAGGCGGCTGTAATCAACCGAACATCTACGACTTTTGGAGGAGAGAGAGGTGGATGAGGGAATTTCACCTAGGCGGCTGTAGTCAACCGTTCATCTAGGTGAAGGAGAGGAAAGGAGAGGTCCCTTGTCTAGGCGGCTGTATTCAACCGATCATCTAGACAAGGGGGGAAGGAGGAGAGAGAAGAGAGGAGGTGAAATTCCCAGGCGGCTGTATTCAACCGATCATCTGGGAGGTAAGGTAAGAGAGAGAAGAGAGAGCTGGTTAGAGGAAGTGTCGAATGAAACTTGAGCGCCAGGATCCGGGGTTATATAGTACTTGGGGGCCTCTCCCTCCAGCTCCTTGCTGGGAGCTGGTAGTGGGGCCCCAGGTTGAGTAACCCTGGGTTCTGTCGCCTGTCCCCACTCATGTCTTTATTTACGGAGCTTTTAGTTTGGCGTTTGAATATTGGTGAGAACTTAATATGATAGGAGTGTTCCCGGGAGGGACTCACGACAGGTAGTGACACGCACGATTATATCGTTATTTCCATAACTTGCTTCCAAAATTAAAAACGCTGCAAATCATTACACAACGGTTTATCACCTGTTTACCTGTATAGATGCCCCTTCTGCGTACATCACTGTTTTCTTTGGTCCCCTCCAAGCTCTCCCCAGGAAAGCCCTAAATCGAGTGCTGCAGCCGGCCGGGGAATTAAAGTTCCATGAAAATGTGCGGGATTCAATAATTCAATAATTGATTATTTGTAGTTATTCATGAAGCATAAGGTAAATAATTGACCGTTGTGTAAGAAACCATTTGTAATAGTTTACCTGTATAGGTGCCCCTTCTCAGTGGATCACTGTTTTCTGTGGCCCTCGAGCTTCCCCCAGGAAAGACCTAAATCGAGTACTAGAGCCGGCCTGGGAATTTAAAGCTTCATAAAAATGCGCAAGATTCAATAATGCAATCATTATAATTATTTGTAATAATTCATGAAAGGTAATCGATAAACCGTCGTGTAATGAACCGTTGTTTTAGAAATTGTTATATGATAAACCGTTGTGTAACAAATTACCAGTATAGATATGCTTAGATCGCTGTTTTCTATGGTCAGTACCTACCCTCATGCTCCTCCCAGGAAAGCCCTAAATCGAGTAGTGGAGCCAGCCCGTTAATTGCATTTCATGAAAATGCACGGGATTCAATAATTCGGTCATTAATATTATTTGTTGTTATTCATGAAGCATATCGTTTGTTCAAGGTGCAAAAGTAGCTATCAACAAAATCCAAAAGAGTTCCGCGTAAAATCAACAAGATCCGTGATTATAATTAGGTGATTCCAAGCAATGATATCTGGGCCGGAATCATACCGTTTCATTCACGATCATGTTGACGAAGCTTTTCGGTGCAGAGGAACGGCTGGTCTTACAATGCTCCGGGGGGGGGGTCTCACAAAATGCTTTAGTTCAAGATCAATTTAAAAATGTTAAAAAAAACTATACTCTTCTACTGAAAGTTCTACGGCGTTCCGAAAATTTCAACCCCTATTTTTCACCCCTTAGCCCTTCAACTGACAGTAAGGCTGAGCTTCGAGGACCAGCTAGACCCCAAACGGGACCTACAAACCAAATTTCATTAATTGTGGTTCATGGTAACTGAGGAGAGTGCGAAGTACGGCGTACGACGTACGGTGCACGGTCGGCGTAGGAATGGTGGACGGGTAGGTTTATTTCATTTTCGGACTCGACGTACCTTGAAACGTAAACCATCAAATTTTGATGGCTGGTGGGGGGGGGGGGGGGAACTACTTTGTTTTCGTGCTCGATTTCACAGGATGTTTTTCGGAAATAATAAACCAAAATCAGTTGATGTAGCCTTGGTTTCGAAAATACTTCACATTATGAATGTATCATTCCCAAATATTTTTGTGCATCAATAAAGATAAATTTGAACGAATGAATTAATGAATTCAGACTAGCAATGAAATCAAGTGGGAACTCACCAACATGTCGTTCTCTTATGTTTTAGCAATGTTTTCTATCCAACATAAACGTAAATTGTTAATTCGAACGATCTTACCGACTCTCGCCTTGCCTTTCATTCCATGGAAATTTGCATTTGACGACGAAAAAACGCTTGCCAATTCGAGTAGGCATTATTGCTTCCTCACTTGAATCACACGAATGTATAGAATAGTTGGGTACGTTCATTTTGATGCGGGACCATCTGCGATTCAACCCACGTGTACCCTAAAAATTTCAGCTCTCTGCGACTATTTTTCGCGTAGTGAAAAGCTTTACAAGGAAACGGCCAACATTTCATGTTAGCGCACACGCAGGCTGATGTAACAGTACGATTGTAATGAAATTCATATGGAAATATTAAAGAACTATTCCTGATCGATCCTCCAAATCTGAACTCATTTCAACGATATTTAAGGTAGTTATGGGCGTTTCAAGTATTTCACGTTTGCGCATGGGCAGACGGAACAATTTTCATAATTTTGGAACGGGACCATCAGCGGTCAAACCCACATGTACTCTCAAAATTTCAGCCCTCTACGACTATTTTTCGTGTAGTTAGAAGCGTTTCAAAAAAATGGTCAACTTTTCATGTTTGCGCATGCGCAGACGAAATTTGCTGTACGATTCCGATGAAATTCATTCGGATACATCACAGTACTATTCCTGATCGACCCTCCAAGTTTAAACTCAATTCAACGTTATTTGAAGTAGTTATGGGCGTTTCAATTATTTCACGTTTGCGCATGAGCAGACGGAAGTTACGGCAATTTTCCAATGATTTTCTTATGGAGCTATCTGTGATCCAACCCCGCATCTAAAAATTTCAGCCCATTTTGATTATTATTTCGGGTAGTTATGGGCGTTACAAGGAATTACTACAGACAGAGACAGACACGGAAACAAAAATGTTCCCTGATGTCTGAAATGCAAAACGGTAGAGGAAATTTTCATTTTGGAGGACACATTTTTTTAATCCTTCGGTAGTGAGGAAGCAAAACAGGAAACGATTTTATGATTAGAATAGCTTCAGTTAGTGTCCTATTTGAACCCCTCAAGTTTTCCCCCTCCGCCGAGGACGGTGTTAGCCCGGGGGGGGATGTGTCCCCAAAAGAAGAGTTTACCCGGTTTTCCGCTTATATCTCCGAAATTACCCAAAATTTCGAAAAAGAAAGTTTGAGAACCTTATAGTAATCGATTCCACTACTAATTCCTACAAAAAGTTCCGCCCTGCAGTTTCTTTTAACCCCTTGTTTCTGTGAGTTTTTTCGACCTTACACCACTAAAATGGCAATAAATCTCTTAAATTACGTGTAAAATAAATTTCCTAGCATAATATGACCCTAACATAAATTGGATTGGAAACAGAATTTTCCTCAGATTTTCAAAATCACAATTTTCTTAAATGGCTCTACGTCTCAGTCATAATGGTTGACTCTACGTGCGTGTTACGGGAAAAACATTCCCAAAATCTCAGTTTTTCAGCGGTGGCTATTTTTCATTTTACTGCACTAATTAGGGGGGAGAATCAAGTTTGAGTGAAAATAAACGTGTGCTTTTCGATGAAATCTAGAGTTTCATGGTATTTATGACTTGACCTGACCATGAGGAGAGGAGTTAGAGCTGTCGTTTTCCAAGGTAACTTTTCAAGCTGAATCGAATGGTGATCCTCCTGAATCTCCCCGACCGTTAAAAAAACTGGGGTTTAGAATACTGTTACTAGCAAGGACGTTTATAAAAAAATAAAGAAATAAAAAATGTATAGGCCTGCTCCCAAAGACTGGCTACAGGCCTTTTACAAACAATGCAATACACAATATAATTATAATACATGTATTAATGTTAAATAGTTACTGTCCGTGTTTTTCTTCAGTATTTATTCAATAATATTACAATTATTCAAAATAAATTGAATTTAAGAAAGAACTAACAAGCGCGTGCAAATTAGCCTCCCTACAAGATCATTTCGCTGATCTGTTTACAAATGCGGTTATTTTCATTTGCTAGGATTCTCAATGTATCTTGCCGTTTTAAGGTGAGCAATATTTTTTTTCCAACCAGTGGTTTAGGTACGTTGTAACTGGGTTTTTAACATACTTCTTTACGGTCGGGGAGGTTCGGGAGTGTCACCATTCGATTCAACGTGACCGATTACGTACAAAAGGAAACCGAACTTCTCTAGTCGTGGTCAGGTCGCGTCATAAGTACCATAAAACAGTCGATTTCCTCGAAAAACACCCTCCTACCACCATTCAAATGTGATTTTCTCCCCTAATTCGTGCAGTAATCTAACTCTCTAATGAGAAAGCGATCAGAAATATTCTTAGGAAAGTTTTTCCGTCACGTGCATGTTCAATCACCCATTATTTCTGAGACGTAGAGCCATTTGAGAAAATCGTGAACTTGAAAATTCGAAAAGATTTTTGTTTCCGTCCAATTTTTCGCCCGCAGAATATACTCCAAAATTTACGTGAGAGTCATATTCTGATAGAAAATTTTACATTCTTCCCAACGGCGTCCCTAGTTTTAGATTGTAATTTGTGGGAGTTATGGCATTTTAGTAGTAGGTATAAGGTCAAAAACACGGCGAAAAATCTTTAAATAAAAAAAATTCACGAAAACAAGGGGCTAAAAAAAATTGTGTAGTTGTAGATACAAATGGAGCTCCTAAAGAGCCTGACTCATCACAACTCATATAGATATAAATATGAAAAAATCTTTGGTCATCTGCTATATCTATAAGGCAAACGGATTCTTTGTCTGGCACATTGCGTGGAACCTTAAGAAAACAAAGAAATAGGCATTGATTGTTCATTGTATGATAATGCTAGTTGTAGGTGTAGATACGCTGTAAAAAGGCATCAACAGAGACACTGGTTAACCACGGCAAGATCTGTGAGTAAATCAATCCAACCAATAAACCAATCTCCATCGTATAAATCTGAGGTATCATCCCCAAATTCCTCTCTTCTCAACCCAAATGTTAACGATTTTAAGCTGAAGATGGACTGAACAGCGGTAATTACATTGAGGTAATACCTTATAACTAATTATAATTATCGTCATTGTCTCAGTGTAGTTATACACTAAGGCAATATATCGAGGCAATATATATATTAATCATTTCGTTTTTGGGTTCAAAAGAGAAGAATTCGGGTATGATACCTGGGTAATTGTATAATTTATTATCATTATCAAGTACCAAATTTATTATAATATAACGTTCGTAAAGGAGAATGTCAGATATTGTCAGAATTACCAATATAGAGTTCGACGAATTTCAAGTGATGTACTTACCAACTACTAACACTACCATATTATACCCATTACTATAATTCTACCTTCTATTTTGTACTGGAACGTAAATTGAACTGTACCTATCATTAAAAATATTGATGTACCTACTCAGGTTGCAAGTTCCGTACTCAATGGTGGAGTTACAGAAACCAAGAAATCCAAAATTGAGTAATTCTTGTTGTTGGATTAGGCTTCACATTAACCTCCACTAAATTGCACCAGTTTTAGCTGAATAGAATTTATAGGAGGGTACGAGTAAAATCACCAGCGCAGCTGTATGGCATACAGGTTCCTCGAAACCATTACTAAAATAAAAGCCACATGCATAAAAGCAAATTCTACCCACAAAACAAAATTAACCGCTACAGGCAGTACAGGGCATCCGTGGACAACATTTGCGTTTAGTCAGACTTTCATGAAAAAAATATATACTAAACCATCTGGGTGGGCACATAACCAAATAAAACAATATGTGAAATCATCCTAAACTTTAATTATCATAACTCTATTTTGCACAATGCGCAGACGAATGTTAGAGTCCGATTTTGATGACTTTTATTAGAGATAACAGAAAAAAATTGAATTAGCGATCCTAAAAACTATTCTTGTGGCGGTTTACCTTTTATTGCATAACATCATCAAGTAGTGAAAGTTTGGTTTAGTTGTGAACCCATCCAACCCTAGCTGGAATCATCCGTCGAAATAGATTCCCCTAATTTACAGAGGGTAATAGCAAGTAGTTACTCACCATCAACTCCTGCAAAAACTGCAAAAAAAGTGATGACAGTTTGTCGGATAAAAGAGTCAACTTCAAAAAACAAGCTCAGCGTCGTGAAGAGCACATGACACGAAGACCACTATAAAAAGATTTCGCGATGAGCGGAATGTCTTTCTATTAATACCGTGCATCGTATCATAAGGTAGTTACATAGCGCTGCACCAAAAACTGAGGTTAGCGTCACAGTAGTGCCAACTGAATACTAGTTTACTTTTCTCGGATAATCAATAATAACCAGCAGCACTATCCAGAATAATGATCAACTTCTACGACATTATACATACTTACTAAGAATAGCAATTTGAAGAAAAAATCAGTCGGAGTTCCGATTTTCGTTTTCCCGCTCTTTCTCGACTGAATCTCGTTCATGGCACCAGCTGTAGGCGTTTTAATCCATTTTCATTTTGAAGTAGTTCAAAGCGCTCTAGAATGTAGCTAACAACCAATAAATCTATTCTGTATCAAGCAGGAAAACCCGTTGTACTAAATACAGCCGGCTCTAGAGCGGTGGGCATCGAAGAAAGGCCACTAAAAACTCGCATTGATAATGGGAGTTTCACAAATTTCTGATAGAGATTAGCCCGATGATGAACCTCATCGCTACCCTGGAACCCCTCGTGAACTCTTCAAATCGGCTTAAAATAGTAAAGCATCACCCCAGCCACTCCATTCTCAAGACTGGACAATTCACAACCTTAATATTTTATGAATCACATCGGACAGTACGGAACATGAGGGCCTATAAACTACGCGATTATTACTATTATTATAATATTATTCTCACGATGAAATCACGATTATCGAACAAATGCTGAACGGCATGTCCCACAAAAATCGTTTTAGTACGGTTGAAACCGCCGTGAAAACTCCTTTCCGACAGCACCCACATTATTCTGGCTTGGGGTCGAAAGTGATCAACGACATGGGTTCGACCGCAGCTACCAAAAGCACGAATTTAGAGCAGTCTTAAAGGAAGGCCAGGAATGCGGTCAAAGAGAAGGTCTGGAGGATCTGGCGATAGCCTATAACCTGGCCCGGTACCCGCTGATCGCAATGAGACCACCCTCATGAAAATCCGTTCAGCCGTTTGGCCCAGATGCCGTCACACACACACCAACAAACTCGCGAATTATATAATTGGATATTTTGCATTAGATAATTACCAAAATCAACTTCAAGTAGGTATGAGATATTTATCATCAATCATTCAAAATAAAAATTGAAAGGGGCGGCAAGAGGTTCACCACTGGCTTTTGTTTGCTTAGGATAAGAAAAGTTGGGAATCACTGTGTTGCATAGGCAGGTACTTACCAAGATGAAATTGATTCACGGATTCCATTATTGGTAAAATCTAAGGCCAATGATTTAAAAAAACGGTGCAAAGTCCTTGTCACATGGGTTTATTATTCTATTGGAGTTCTAGAGATTCTTGTTGGCTGTTAAAATTATTGTTCCTTTCATGTGGAATGTTTGAAATAGCTATTTCTGATGATTTCCACCAATTTTGGTCCCCAAATCATGAAATACGTATACGCTTTTTTTCCAGATCATCTTTGATCATTGGTAGTGCCATTTAATGGTCTTGATTCACCTGTTTCCACTTTTTCTAGTGTTATTATACACAATGATGGTGATTTCAGACAGTTTTCCAGGTTTTTGACTCATAAAAAACCAATTTTGGGAGCTGAACCTTTGGTAAAACCTCAATTTCCGCGTCTTTGGTCAAAATCGACTTCATATTTGGTCTTCTGGTCCCCAAAAACATGGAAAAAGATACCTCAAAAGCTCATGTTACCATCATGTTGCTAAAACGCAAAAAGTACCTATTTTTACACACATTTTCACTCATAACACCCCTGGGTGTATTCCGATCGGGCTGAAAAGTTTCGGGACACAACTAGGGCGCAAATGGAGCATGTGTGCGAAAGAACGAATTTTTTAGACCGAAAATGAAGACGGTACACGTGATACGGCGTACGGCGGACGGCGCGCGGCGGACGGACAGTGCATTTTTGGAATCTACGCACCTTGAAACGGAAAAGAAAAAATTTTGAGGGGGTGTTATAAAAATTTTTTGCTGAGCGAATACATAGGTGTATTATTCACAGAATAATAAACTAAAAACCCATACCTACCTAGATGGGCACTCAGTGGGAGCTCGACTTATCGTCCTCGAATATTATGTATACTCACAGCATCAAATTAAAACCTTTTAATTCTCAAGTGTCCGTGTTTTACGTGATATTCCACTTTGTACCAAAAGAACCGTTGGAATTCACCATTACGGTCATCTAAACTGATTATTGGTGCCAAGATAAGTGAGGCAGAATAACATGCACGAAAACTCACTCTTGATGATAAAACTTTCTTAGTTCAAGCTCATTCGATAACCATCACTATGTAATTGGGCTTCCGCCCGTGCTATTGAAAAAAACGCTGCAAATCCCTGCACAACGGTTTATTATTTTGTATAGAATACCCTTCTGTTACAGATCACAGCTCTATGTATAGATAACCCGTCTATATAATATAATATGTACTATTCTATGCATAATTATGTAGATCGCAGACCCTCCGTAGGTTAGTACCTAACCCCGTACTCGTTACTAGGTACCTACCTAAATCACGAGTTAAATGTTGCTAAAATAATTCTGTCGATGGCAAACAGTACCTAACAAAACGAAACACACATAATGAAGTTCTGAAAAGAAATTGTTGATGAGGAGTGAAAAAAGTTGCAAAAGTACCTACCAACAAACTCCAGCCCCTTCTACGTAGATGGTATAATGAACCGTTGTGTAATAATTTACCGTTGAGTAATGATTTACCGTAGTAATAATTTACCCATCAATAATACTTCAACGTTTGTTCAAGTTTCACTACCTACCAACAAACTCCAAAAGAGCCATCATTTTTCAAATTAAATAATATCACAGAACAACCAACTCGACTTCATACTCCGCCAATATAATCAGGTGATCCCTACCAATGATTGGCCGTATTCACAAATTCCTGTTGTGGGCGCGTCTCTGGTTACGAGATTTGGTTTGAATTGTATACAATTTCATTCAGACTGGAGTCGAAAATGCCTGTCGGTGCAAATTTCGGGGCCTTACTGTGAACGAACGGCTGGACGTACGATGCTCCGGATGGTCTTAAAAAACTCGCAAGTTCAAGAACTATTTAAAACCGTAAAAATATTTACGTAAAAAAATGGTATAGGCGTTTTGAAAATTTCAACCCCTATTTTGAACCCCTTAGAGATGACTCACAGTAACGTCGAGCTTCGAGGACCAACTAGACGCCGAACGGAACCTATAACCCGAATTTCATCAATTTTTTTTCATGGTAACTAAGAAAAGTGGCCCGTACGGCGTACGGCGTACGGCGGACAGACAGAAATATTTTTATTGCAGTTTTGGATTCTACATACCTTGAAACGTAAACCATCAAATTTTGAGGGGGGGTAAGAATTTTTTTTTTCATGCTCGATTCCAATGGTTCATTATTGAAAATAATAAACCAAAAAATATATAATATATATTCTACCCATGCGCCGAGGCTTATATTGGTCTCACTGAATGTATTATGCATCATGCCCTCAGCTCGAAAAAGATGGCTATATTCAGGACCATTGGTCCCAAGTTACCACTATGCCAAGTACTTTGGAAGCCATGCAAGAAAAAACCGCAGAAGTAACGAATCCCAATTCTCCCGAGTTGGTATACAGGCTCTCGGGAATGTCGGAAAAAACCCGTTCGGCTACTGTTTTTTGATTCGATGACAATGAATTTATTTAAATCCGCAATATTCAATGCCTCCCCCGAAAGAACAATCTTTTTTACATCCTTTATTTATGATTACACGGCTTCCAGATAGGGCTTTTGCAATTAATGGTGCAAAACAAACCGACCGTCTCATTTTCTTTTCCACAGTGCGGAAGATAAATATTACCTACTCAACCCTTCATCACTAAACCGTTTCGGTATGGTTAAAACAATGGAAGTTATAATAAAACAGTAACATTTCGATTATAATAAATTGGAAAGCAATATAAAATAGCGGAATGAGTTCTGGCATTCTCTTCGAACTTTTGACAGTCATGCCGGAATTGGAAATAGATTTTCACATAAAAATACCACTGTATACCCAGTTAATTATTTTATTCGATCTGGAAGTTAATCTAATACTTTCCCACTAGACTTCCGCTAAAGCTGGCATATTTAAATTTCATTTCCAGCTTGATGAAAAACATTGGATCACAAGAGGAAATGTCTGTTCTCACAGCGAAATATATTCTATCCTAGTATCAGCCCGGTTAGTCAATTCTGGTGATCATCCCCACTCCCATGCATTTCCCGAAAGCAATCTCCTTAGAAGAACATCTCTGGGACCAAATGAGGGAAGATAAGGAAATGTGTCAATTCTCCACTTTTCCACTGGAACTGAGTTCCACGAAAACTCTGAAAAATAAGTTGACAGACAAAACAGCTACATTCGACATCCCTAGGGGTTTCTCCGTCTCTTCTTCCCCACTCTCGAACATGGTCGACTGTTCCTCCAAAATCAACTCGCTTCGGCTTTTTTCCCTACCGGGGTTTCTTTTTTTCTAGTCGCTCTCACGCTCGTGAGAAAAGAAGAAAAAACAGACGGAAAGAATCTTCACGGGGAGCTGATGTATTCGCGAACGTCTTTCAGTGCAAAGTAAAGCGAAACTGCTGTGCATTGATGGGCCGCCATTTGCGTGATAAATCCTTAGACAAACGGGCCACCCTTAGTTCTCGACGCGGAGGCGGTAGAGTGATACGTCTAAAATCCTCTTCTTCCTCCAACTTTTCTTCTTGAGAAAGCAGTGTAACAAGGGAGTACGTTTTGAATTCTGGCCGTCTCCATGTCATCCCCTCGTCCATGGAAACAACCACCCACACAACTCTCGTAAACATGTTGTTTGTACGTTTGACTCGTCATATTCATAATATTGGGTTGAACCCGTACCGGGCGCGTTTCAGCGCTTTCATTGGGCGACTGGAATAGGACGACTGAGGACGGTCGGTTCGAATAACAACGCCCCTCCTCACTACAGAGTCTTAATCGAAATGATTGGAACTTACTTACTTTATTTTTTTACTTTTACATGCAATTAGGTTCCATTCTAAGCATTTTGAGACCAACCGCACTCTCCTACGATGACAGATCGAGCCTGCGATGAATTTTCAATGATTGGCTCTTTTTCTATGATGTTTCAAAAATTCCACCACTTCCTACGTCACAGTCGGCAGGAGGGTCCGGCCCAGGCGAGAGTAGTGCAGTTGCGTAGGAAGTGCTAGAATTTTTGAAAAATTACAAAAAAGAATTATTCATCATGGGAGAGTGCGATTGTCACAAAATTCTTAGAATGGAACCTACTTTCATTTAAAAGTAATATAAACCGCCTTTGTCACCCATGCGCGTACCCCATTTCGGTTCCTCTTGAGAGGAAAACAGATCACTTCATTTATACCGCGTGCAAGGCAGTTGGACGTACAGCCTAGCCTCGAATGGATAATATATTTACTTCATTCAAGTTTGTGGGAATATTGTAAATTACGTACATTTCGTTTCGAATAAGCGTGCTCGAAGAATAGCGATCGAAGGGTTTAAGTCACTGCGGTGTAAGTCACCGTTCTTTATTCAATGCCTTTGAAAATTCTATGACAGTACGAAAGAAATCTAAATAACTATTTTTTATAAATGAGAGAATGTTCAGGGTTGATGGGTTTTTTTCTCGCCAGTTGGTCCCACATGAAATGCATCGAACTGTAGTACGACTTAAGATTGACCTGCGCTTGTGTTTGAGTTCTTCATGACCATGAAATGTCATGAAGGTATTTTGAAATGGTATTACTAGTGACCATCTGGTTTCATATTCAATGTGAACAGGTGGGGTTTGTCCCAACAGTTTGGTTCACAACTGTCAACATGTTGGAAAAATACATATTCGTGAGGAAATCATGAGGAAAGCAATAGCGGTTGATTTATTCCCGTTTTGGAATATGGGATTTCCAACAGAAATTTGGAGTAAGTAGGTGGTGGTTTGGTAGTTTGGGGTAGGTGGCTTGGATTTGGATCATCATATTATTGCCTCTTTTCAGAAACCCCTCATAAAGATCTCTCGATTGTAAGTTATTGATTCATATTCAACGAAACCTTTTCAAATATACGTTTCAACTGTATTGTTGATTCATAGCGTACAGGCAACATCTCGATCAATAAATGCCATTTGGACTGCCGGAGTCAGTACCCACACTCTTCTTCGACACATCTCCCAGGAAGTTTAGGATCAATCATTCGTTCCAATGTTTAATGCTGGCTTCGTGGACCTTAGCTCACCAGTGGTGGGTGTGGCTGGTAATTTTTTCAAGCCGTGGAACAGATGCCTCAAGGTATCTAACTTTTTTTTCAAGCAGATGTTTTAAGAGAAAACACAGTGGGCCCAAAATGTTACGATTATTTTCAATCGAGAAAGAGGGTAAATTCCAGTATTTTGCCGACTTATCTTGATAATAAGTACTTCTCTATCTCACTGATATTGACACGTATCCTACCAACCTACTCGTCCCACTGGGCCAGTATTTCGGAATAAAAATGGAAGATTCTCAACCCGGGCTCATACTACAGAATATGAGAAATCGCGTGGGTAGTTCAGATTTCTGAAGAATTGCTAATAAAAAATGCAAAATAAATAAGAAGGTGTTAGAAACGGGCGGGGAGCAACACTGCTGACGCCAAACCAATTGCAACCCAGCGCTTTTTCAGAAGACATACTTAAGTATTAGTATTGATAAATATATATAGTCGTCATTCTCCTAATTTATCTGAAGCTCTTTTCCGCGGTGGTTCTCATTTGCTCAAAAATGCACTAAGAGAACTATTTCAGAAATGAGCATGGTAGCCGTGAGTCATCATACCAGGATAAAACGTACAATGAATACTGTGATGAATTTAAATTTATCATCACGGTGGCGTGAAGGAGTGAATAGATGAGAGCGAGGGGGATTTCACCTAGGCGGCGGTAATCCACCGATGTAGGTGAGAGGAAGGAAATTCACCCAGGCGGCGGTAATCCACCGATGTGAGTGAAGGGAGGAATCTCGTCTAGGCGGCGGTAATCCACCGATGTAGGCGAGAGGAAGGAAATTCACCCAGGCGGCGGTAATCCACCGATGTGGGTGAAGGAAGGAAGGTGCTTGTCTAGGCGGCGGTAATCCACCGATGTAGACAAGAGGAGAAGGTAGGAGGTGAATTCCCAGAGCGGCGGATACCACCAGGCATCTGGGAGGAGGAAGGTAGAGAGAGAAGAGAGAGCTGGTTAGAGGAAGTGTCGAATGAAGCTAAAGCTCCAGGATCCGGGATTATATAGGACTTGAAGTCCTCTCCCTCCAGCTCCCTGTTGGGAGCTGGTAGTGGGGCACCAGGTTGTGTCCCCCGGATTCTGTCGCCTGTCTCCCCACTCAGATGTTTATTGACGGAAGGTAATTTCTACATCGGAATATTGGTGAGAGCTTTAAAGTTGTAGTGGAGTGTTCCCGGGAGGGACTCACGACAGAGGTCCCCCCAGTTCGAACCAATGATTGAGGTAGCTGAAGGCTCAAGTTGACAGTGGCTGAGGGCTGCGGAAACAAAAAGGGGAGCTGAAGGCACAAGGATACAGGAGCTGAAGGCTGAAACAAACAATGGTAGTGCTGAAGGCAGAAGAGTGATCGGAGGTGTCTTAAAGCTAGGGTGACATACAATTAGTAGAATAAGTGACATACAATAAGTTGACATAAGTAGACAAACGTAGGCATAAGGAGACTTAAGTAGCTAAGTAGATGTAAGTAGATGTGAGTAGATGTAAGACATAAGTAGGTGTAAGACATAAGTAGATGTAAGTAGATGTAAGACGATGGTGGGAAACATATGTACAAAGAGGGGGTGATGAACAATTTGATGAGGTGACAATATTTACAAGGTGGTGAGTTCGATGATGATGAGGATAGTATGTTAGGTATTTACATTAGATATTTACAAGTATTTACAGGTATGTACAAGTTTTTGGTATGGTGTCAGGGGAGACAAAATTGAGCGGGGTTGCGAGATCCGCCGTTCCCTGGGTGTGGGTTGTGTGTGGTTTAGTGTGTTGAGTGTGTGTGTGCTGTGCAAAGGTGGGTGTAGGGTGTGGATGGGTGTTGATGATGCCCGCTGCGACGAAGTGGCCACGGCGGGGCTGTGAGGTTCGGTACAGTGTCTGTGGGATAATGGAACACAAACACTGTCCCGAAATCTCAAGGCCCCGCCGTGATTTCTCAGAGCGGGGCAGGGGACTTGGCCGCCGGGACGCGGGGCGAGGGACGCTCCCGTCGTCTGTTGCGGCGCCCGGACCTTTTCGTCCCGGCGGAGGCTATTGCGGATATCCCCGGCGGCGGTGGGGGAAGAGGGGGTGTTGTAGGTTTGGTGGGCTGGGGTGGTTGTGGGGTTGAATTCAAAATTGGGGGGTCGAAAATGGAGAAAAACGGGGGAGTGAGAGGGGGCTGAAATTTGGGGGGCGGGGGTTGTTGAAATTTGGGGGGTGGGGGTTGTTGAAATTTGGGGGGCGGGGGTTCGTTGAGGACGGGGGTTTTGATGTTTGGAAGGGGTGGTGGGGGTGGCATAAGCAGGGTTAACTGAAGTTGGTGGAGGAGTGGATCGATAAGGGGGTCGGACGGGACGTAGGGGGGATGTACCCCGGTGGCTTTTGCTGCGCGAAATTCGCGCAGTATGCGCCACTGGGGGTACTTCCACCGCCGGGGCCGGGGAGGAAGTCCGGAAATCCTTCGCGGGAAAAACTGAAGCGATGCAGTAGGTCCGGGCGAAGGGGGTAGGGGGGAGAGCGGGTCCGGGACGTACACGTCCCGGAGTATCGCCGCCATTTCCGGATCCGAATCGAAATCCGGAAACGGCGACGGGGGAGACAGATTCGGAGGAGAGAGGTGTTGCATTGCAAACAGACGGCGGGAGACTGATAGTGGATGTAGGTTGAGGGAGAACAGGGGCGGGCTTGCAGCGGGCGAAAGGGACGGTGTGGGGTTTCCCGTCCATTAGCAGGGTCGCGGTGGTCGGTGTTGTGCGGATGACTTGAAAGGGCCCGGCATAAAGGGGCTGAAAGGTTTTATGCATGCCGGGCTCTTTCAAGTACATATGCGTGGAAGTGTAAAAGCGTTTTGGGTAAGTGGTGTCGTTTGTCGGTGTTGAGGTGTGTAACGGTTCCCTGTTAATGGACGGGGTGTTGTGTGGAGGGAAAATGTCGGCCGGCAACCGAATGGGGTCTTTAAATGCGTGTTGTGCGGGACTTGTGTTGTCTGAAGGACGGGCGGAAGTGCGGAGGCTAAGTAGAACGTAGGGGAGGGTTTTGGTCCATGAAGGGGAAGTGGCTGATGTGGAGATGGCTTGCTTGAGGACCGAGTGCCACCGCTCTATTTTCCCGTTGGATTGGGGGTGATAGGGAGTGGTGCGGATTTTCTGAATCCCGAGGGAACGGAGGAGGTCGGCAAAGTGGGCTGATTCAAATTGCCTCCCCTGATCGACCGTGAGTGTCCGCGGACAACCGTAGCGGCTGATCCATTGAGTGAGGAAGGCCGCGGCGACGGCGTCCGCGGTAATGTGGGCGAGTGGGATACACTCTACCCAATTTGTCGCACGGTCGATCATGGTGAGGCAATACCTCTTCCCCTCGGAGGGGGGAAGGGGGCCGACCAGATCCATGTGGACGTGTTCCCACGGGAGAGAATCGGGGATAGGTTGAGGAGGTACATGGGGGTGAGCCGAGACCTTGAATTGCTGGCACTTCTGGCACCCTAGAACCCAGGTACGTATATCCGTGTTCATATGGGGCCAGAAGTACCGCGTTTTGATGAGGTCCCGGCTCGCCCGGATGCCGGGATGATGGAGGGAGTGGTAGTGTAGGAACAACTGCCTCCTCAGCTCCGGTGGGACGTACGGGCGCGGTGTGTCGGCCGATACGTCGCACCAGAGGTCTAGGGGAGGCAGCTGTTCCAATTTTGAGGCGGAGATGAGATGGGAAAGAGCGGGATCGGAGGTAGGAGTTTGATGGTTTTTGAGGGTTTGCGGGGAAGGGAAGGGCAGTAGCTCCGCCACCGGCGCAGGGGTGGGGCGGGAGAGGGCGTCGGCAACGCAGTTGTCGGCCCCCGGCAAATAACGAATATCGGACGTGAATTGTCCGATAAATTCGAGTTGCCGGAGGCGACGGGGGGAGGCTGATTTTCGATTTTGGAGGAGGGCGTGGGTGAGGGGCTTGTGGTCGGTTATGACAGAGAACTGCCTGCCCTCCACGAAGTCACGAAAGTGTTTGATGGCTTCGTGGATGGCGAGGAGTTCTCTGTCAAAGGTGGAGTAATTTTTTTGTGTGGGGGACAGAGTTTTGGAGAAAAAGCCGAGAGGTTGGGGGGTGGCGCCGGTGTGTTGGTGGAGTACTGCCCCGATGGCCCAGTCGGACGCATCTGTGGTGATGGAGAGTGGGGCGTGGGGATCGGGATGGGCCAATAGAGCGGCGTCAACTAGGTCCTGTTTGCATTGTTGGAAGGCGGTAGTGAGGGCGGGGGTCCATGAAATGGGGCGTTTATCGTTTTTTTTAGCCGGTTGTGGGATAGCGTGTATGAGTGGTTGTTGGTGTTGTGCCGCGTGTTTGATGTGTCTACGGTAAAAGTTCAGCATACCCAGGAAACGGCGGAGTTCTGAGACAGTGTTGGGACGTGGGAAATCGGTGAGGGTGTGAACCTTGTCTGGTAGGGGTTTTATTCCTTCGGACGAGACCTGGTGGCCGAGGCAGCGGACGGAGGGCTGGGCGAGGACGCACTTTGGAGTGTTAATGGTGAGGCCCTCGGCCGCGAAGATGTCAAGTACTTGTGTCAGGTGTGCGAGGTGTTCGGTTGGGTCTCGGGAAGCGATCAGTACGTCGTCCAAAAAACAGAAGACGAAGGGTAGGCCTCGTAGTATGTTGTCCATGTAACGCTGCCATGTTTGGGCAGCGTTACGGAGGCCGAAACCCATTTTGATATACTCGAACAGGCCGAAAGGGGTGATGATAGCTGTTTTAGGAACGTCAGGGGGGTAGATGTGAATGTGATGGAAGGCACGGGAGATGTCGAGTGTAGAAAAGATGGTGGTGTTGTGCAGGTGGGAGGAGAAATCCCTGAGGTGCGGGACGTTGTAAAGGTCTGGGGTTGTACGGGCATTTAGGCGGCGGTAGTCGCCGCATGGGCGGATATCCCCGTTAGGCTTCTGCACAATATGTAGTGGAGAAGCCCACGGGGATTTGGAGGGACGGATAATGCCGTCCTTGATGAGGAGGTCGAAATGTTTGCGGGCCTGTGAGAGTTGGAGGGGGTGGAGGCGTCGGGCTTTCGCGGATATTGGGGGGCCAGAGGTTTCGATGAAGTGTTGGGTCTGTGAGATGTGGGCTGAGGGGCGGCGCTGGGGTTTGTAGTTGAGGAGGAGTTGTTCAAATTTGGAGGGGGGTCGGTCCACCGCATGTATGAACCCGGGGATGGGTTTCTGGGTGGAGGGGTCGAGCAGGCGCGCGTTACGGACGTCTACCTGGAGGCCGAAATATGCGAGGAAATCGGCCCCCAGGATAGCTTTCTCTACGTCCGCCACGGTGAATTCCCACTCGTACGCGAGCCCGCTCATATGAATTGATGAGCGGTACGTCCCGTACGAGGGGATGGTAGTACCGTTGGCGGCGTAGAGGAGTTGCCGGTAACAACGCGCCTGTCGCCGGAGTATGTTATTGGGGAAGATAGAGAGCGCCGCCCCTGTGTCAACGAGGAAGGGGACGTGCGTCTTTGAACACTTCAGAAACAGGCGTTGATGAGCTGGGGCGGAGTGAGGTAAAATTGGCGAGGTGTTGGAGTCCGTCGGGGGGGGGGGGCTTGGTTCGTCCGAGGTGATGGGCGGGTGCGATGGTGGTGGTTGTTCCCCCGCGAAGGAGACGCGGGGTGATTTTTTGCCGTTCCGGGGAGGGGGAACGGTAGTGGCGGCGCGAGTGGCGGCCGGAGGGGTGGTTGTTTTGGGGGCGGGGTCGGAGGGGCCGTTCCGTGGTGGGGGAACGGTAGCGGCGGCGCTAGTGGCGGCCGGAGGGTTGGCTGCCCTGGAGGCGGGCTTGGAGGGGCCGTTCCGGGGTGGGGGAACGGTAGCGGCGGCGCTGGTGGCGGCCGGAGGGTTGGCTGCCCTGGAGGCGGGCTTGGAGGGGCCGTTCCGGGGTGGGGGAACGGGAGTGGCGGCGCAGGCGGCGGCCGGGGGGTTGGCTGCCCTGGAGGCGGGCTTGGAGGGGCCGTTCCGGGGTGGGGGAACGGGAGTGGCGGCGCAGGCGGCGGCCGGGGGGTTGGCTGCCCTGGAGGCGGGCTTGGAGGGGCCGTTCCGGGGTGGGGGAACGGGAGCGGCGGCGCTAGTGGCGGCCGGAAGGTTGGCAGCCCTGGAGGCGGGCTTGGCGGTTCTGACTCGGGGTGGGGGAGCAGTTGATGGAGAGGTGGGGTGTTTGGCGGCGCCGTCAGATGCGGTCGGGAGGTTGGCAGCCGTGGCGGCGGCGTAGGAGGGGTAGCGAGGCGAGGTGGAGGTGGTGTGAATGCGGGCGGGGGGGGGGGGTTGGTGGTGGTCCCCCCCGTGTTGGCGAGGAGGGGGGCCCGCCGGATTTACCGGCGGGCGTCCGCGTTTCCCTGCTTGGAGGAGTAGGAGCAGGGGGGCTGGCATTTGCGGGCCTCCCCACCGAAGTTCACATGGTAGAAACATCGGTGGGGGGGGTCCGCCGGGAGGTAGGTCCTGGTGGGGCGCGTGGAGTTGGAGTGGGGCGCCGTTTTTGGGGACCTCCCTCTCTGTTGCTGGGAGGGGGAGACGGTGCGGCGGTCGGCCGAGCGCTGGCGTCGGTGGTCGGAGGAGGGGATCGGCCGGCGATCGACGGATAGGGAGCGGCGCCGGTGGAGGGAGGGGGGCCGGCGGCGCTCTTCAGATGGCGAACGGTCCCTGCGTGGGGTGGGGAAGCGGGGTGCGGCGACCTCCGTGACGCTGGCGGCTGCGGCGAGGTCGTAGACCGTGTCGGCCAGACGGAGAAGCGGCTCGTCCGGTCCGTCGAGGTGGCTGGCGAGCGCCATCTGGATGGGGTGGGGGAGGGCTCGCAGCCAGAACGTCCGAGCGATGTCGGCCGTCACGACGTCGTGTAGTTGATGACGTAGGCGACGGTACAGGTGGGAAGGTTTCAAATCGCCGAGATGTTGTGGCTGGGACAGCGCTGCGATACGTGCGATCTTGGAGGGCTGGTATAAGTTGATGAGGCGGCTGCGGAGGTCGTCGTAGGCGGCCGTGGCGTCGGGGGAGATGTCAGATGTCTGCAGGAGGATCTCATATGGTAACAGGGAGATGATGCGTGAGTAGCGGGTACGCTGGCTGCGGATGTTGGCGGTAGAAAACGCAGCGTCGACCTGGAAGAACCAGAGTGCGGGGTCGTGCGTGTAGAAGGGGGGTAGCGACAGCGGGAACGACGCAGAGGCCGTCGTGACGTCGGCGGCGGCGTGTGCGGCAGCTGCAGCGGCGGCGGCAGCGGCGGCGGCAGCGGCGGCGGCGGATGCGGTGGAGCCGGGTGGTGAGAGGCTGGTGAAGGGGTTGTCGGTTGCGTCAGATGTCGCAGCGGTCGGCGGCTGCAGCAGGGACGGCCGGAGGAGCGGCGGTGACGGCGAGTTCGGGTCCATAGTTGAGGTGTCTGGAAACAAAATTCAAATTTGTTGAGGTTTTGAATTTTCCAAAATTCGCAATTTGCGGCGGCGGAGGTGGTTGCAGCGGAGCGTTGAGGGTTGTGTGAGCGGATGCGGGTGGGCCAAAAATTGCGAATTTAAACTGACTATTTTAAATGTGAATTTAAAATGCGGGACACCGAACTAGACTGGGGGCGACACATGAGGTGGTAAGAAGGGAGGAAGGGTAGAAGGTTGGATGAACGTCGGGTTCACCACTGTGATGAATTTAAATTTATCATCACGGTGGCGTGAAGGAGTGAATAGATGAGAGCGAGGGGGATTTCACCTAGGCGGCGGTAATCCACCGATGTAGGTGAGAGGAAGGAAATTCACCCAGGCGGCGGTAATCCACCGATGTGAGTGAAGGGAGGAATCTCGTCTAGGCGGCGGTAATCCACCGATGTAGGCGAGAGGAAGGAAATTCACCCAGGCGGCGGTAATCCACCGATGTGGGTGAAGGAAGGAAGGTGCTTGTCTAGGCGGCGGTAATCCACCGATGTAGACAAGAGGAGAAGGTAGGAGGTGAATTCCCAGAGCGGCGGATACCACCAGGCATCTGGGAGGAGGAAGGTAGAGAGAGAAGAGAGAGCTGGTTAGAGGAAGTGTCGAATGAAGCTAAAGCTCCAGGATCCGGGATTATATAGGACTTGAAGTCCTCTCCCTCCAGCTCCCTGCTGGGAGCTGGTAGTGGGGCACCAGGTTGTGTCCCCCGGATTCTGTCGCCTGTCTCCCCACTCAGATGTTTATTGACGGAAGGTAATTTCTACATCGGAATATTGGTGAGAGCTTTAAAGTTGTAGTGGAGTGTTCCCGGGAGGGACTCACGACAAATACAGTTACTACCAATAACCCAAATAGGTAACTAAATCCCAAAGAACTAGGCCCAAATGACTAAAAACGAAATGGGTTTCCACGATTTCATCGCGAGCGATTTAGTTCGACCTAGTATCGTACAAATATCCACTATGGCACAAAAATACCTAGTATACCTATACAAATACCTGTATGTATACCTATACAAATATAAAAATACCTAGTATGGTAAAAATACCTAGTATGGCACGAAACAATACCGCAATAATAAATAGCTATAGAAATGAAGTGCAGCCAATATTTCACTTGTCCTTTGATCAGCATAATATTAGTTACTCTTCGGGGAACAGCATTGCTGTGTTCAGACTTTGGAAAACTGGTAGGTACGTAAGTATATTCTGAAAAACATGAGAAGTCATGAATGAAAAAAATCTATTTAGCCCATGTAAGAGAGAGATAATGATGTTACTTGAATGAACACTACTTCAAATGATGAAATAATATTGAAAATAAAGTTTTTCATGGTGTATAATAAAGTGTTAATTTTCCAGCGAGTCGTCGAAGAAACTAGGCTATTACAATAATATTATTTGTCTAAAATTGGAATTTTTATGTGATCCTCTAATTTGTTACCAACATCCTTCCCGCTTTTACTGAGTTTTACATCATAGTGTGCACGTGTATTTTTTAGGTGGGGCGTCCTGATGTAATCCTGTAAGATTAATTCTACACCGATGGAGTTATCTGTAATGAGTCATACGTAAAGAAACTCTCTACATTATATTTTGAACCATCAGAATATGATAATTGATTATTGCTTTAGGTCTATGGAGCTAAAACGACGCGAAAATGATTAGGTAGGTACCTTTGCCATCGAGCCCAACTCCAGGGATTAAATATTCAATCGGCTTCATTGTATAAAAGAGAAGCCGGTGGAAAATCAATTTATTTTCGCTCTTTTTATCAATTTATAAAATAACCAATCAAAGTGCCCAAAGGAGGGCCCTGATTTGAATACATTTGCATTGCAGGAGAATCCCGATAGCCCCTTCATAAGGAATTTTAATAACAGGGTTCCATAATGACCACAGAAGCCTTCAATTCCACGATGTCTTTATTCCATATTAGAGGCGTAAAGTAAACATTGACATAAATCTTCAGGTAAATAAAGTGGCGTTCAAGGTAGTTTTGGCGGACCACGACCTGTTTTCTGGGTTTTTATCCTCAATATTTCAGCGTCACGACCGATAAAGATCTTGCATAATATGAGGTTGCAAAGAAAATGTAATTTCATCTGTTGGGCGACTATAATTTAAATATGAAACTTAGCTCGCATGTACCTATTAACTCAGTTTAACTCCTGGTTCCTTGATAAAGATTGTATGCCTAGTTGATCACTGTAGCTTCCTGACTATCAGTATGGACCT
The DNA here is from genome assembly GCA_954871275.1 of Leptopterna dolabrata. Taxonomy (NCBI): domain Eukaryota; kingdom Metazoa; phylum Arthropoda; class Insecta; order Hemiptera; family Miridae; genus Leptopterna; species Leptopterna dolabrata. Next base: position 45,076,086 of record OX940978.1, on the reverse strand, counting down.
GCATTGATGCGACCAGCATTCCCCACTAAGTCATTACTCATCTCTCGCATACACAAAACGGTCATTTCAGTCCCGTGACAATTCGGGGTGGACTATTCTGTCATGATGAAACTTGGCTGAAACCTTTCAGCAACCTCAGAATGTGATGAATATATGAAGAGATTCTTGAGGTGAAATGTACTATAATGTAGGTACGGTGTCCAATGTTAACTTACAAAAAATACAAGAGAGGGGTAAATAACAAAAAAAGGTAATAAATAAAAATAAATATATCAGGCAGCAGCAGTCAGAAACACACATGTAGACACGAAAGTGATTAAATAACTTTTTTTTTATCAATGGATTACATTAGGATGCCCACATAATCGAGTGGCTACCCTCATCTCAAATTAACCAAGCAATTATTTGTCAGGGCGATTTTCAGGATCTGGATCGGTTTATCATGCAGAAAATAGGTATTTCATTGATTATGGTTTATCATGTTCAATAATGAAACGTTGGAATCGATCATGGAAAAAAAATAAAAAAAATAAATAAACCCTCAAAATGAGATGGTTTCCGTTTCAAGGAACCTACTTCGCTCAACGCGTACAACTCAGTTGAGTTGTAGCAGTTCTTGCCACAGACGTACAACTCAACTGTTGAGTTTTCGAAGGGACATTATTTGATGTTCTTCGATTTGTTCGTTCTCGTCCATTTCGCGTAGAAACCAGCCGTTCAAGAGATTCTCCCATCCATTATGACCTTGAAAATCGGGAAAGGAGAGCCGTTGGCGGCTCCCCACCTCACTTTCATTTTTGGTTTCCCGTACGGGAAACCCTCCTCCCCACCTCACTTTCATTAACTTGTGTACGTATGGGCTAGTTACCAAGGAATTCTGGTACGCGTTGAATAAAATCAATAATTTTCTGTCTGTTCGTCCGTACTAGGTACTTCGTTTTTTTCTTAGGTACCATGAACCAAAATGGATGAAATTCGGATTTTGGTTTATTATCTTCAAAAATGAACCATTGGAATCGAGCAAGAAAAAAAATTCTAACCCCCCGTCAAAATTTTATGGTTTACGTTTCAAGGTATGTAGAATCCGAAAATGCAATGAAACATATTTCTGTCTGTCCGCCCTACGCCGTGCGCCGTACTGGCCACTTTTCTTAGTTACCATGAAAAAAAAAATTGATTAATTCGGGTTATAGGTCCCGTTCGGGGTCTAGTTGGTCCTCGAAGCTCGGCGTTACTGTCTGTCATCTCTAAGGGGTTCAAAATAGGGGTTCAAATTTTCAGAACGCTGTATCTCGAAAACTTTCGATAGAAGGGTATGGTGTATTTTATGTTATTAAATATGTCTTGAGCTAAACAATTTTTTGAGACCACCCCGAGCATTGTACGTCCAGCGGTTCGTGTTCACCAAAAATCTTCGTCAAGACGATCGTGAATCAAACGGTATAAATCCGGCCGGGATATCATCACTAGGGAGCACCTGATTATAATCAAGGATGGTTGTATGAAGTCGAGTTGGTTGTTCTGCGATATTATTTCATTTGATAAGTGATGGACTATTGGATTTTGTTGGTAGGTACTTCGGAAACTTGAACAAACGTTGAAGTATCATTAATGGGTAAATTATTACACAATGGTAAATTATTACACAACGGCAAATTATTACGCAGCGGTAAATTATTACAAAACGGTAAATTATTACAGAACGGTAAATTATTACACAACGGTTCATCTACCAAGAAGGGACAGGATTTTGTTGATCGGTACTTTAGCAACTTGAACAAACGTTGAAGTATTACCTATTGATGGGTAAATTATTACACAACGGCAAATTATTACACAATGGTAAATTGTTACAGAACGCTAAGTTATTACACAACGGTTCATCTACCTAGAAGGGCTGGTTTTTGTTGATCGGTACTTTTGCTACTTGACCAACCGTTGAAGTATTTTTGATGGGCATGTTATTACACAACGGTTCGTTATACTTGACCACGAGGGTAGGTATTGACCACAGAAAACAGTGATCTACGCAGAAGGGGCGTCTATTTCACTCCACATCAACAATTTTCCATCAGAACTTCATTATATTATGCGTTTCTTTTTGCCATTTTAGTTACTGTTTGTCATCGACAGAATTATTTTAGTAACATTTAACGCGTGATTTATGTAGGTACCTAGTAACGAGTATTTCAACAGAAGGGTGAATGAATTCGAATTGTATACATTTAACCCAAATGTCGTCACCAGGGACGCGCTAAGAATTGGGAATTGGCCCGAGATAAAATCATTGCTAGGGATCACCTGATTATATTCACAGAGTATGAAGTCGAGTTGGTTGTTTTGTGATATTATTTAATTTGGAAAATGATGGCTCTTTTGGAGTTTGTTGGTAGGTAGTGAAACATGAACAAACGTTGAAGTGTTATTGATGGGTAAATTATTACACAGTGGTAAATTATTACACAACGGTAAATTATTACACAACGGTAAATTATTACACATCGGTTCATTATACCATCTACCAGATACGGTTGCAACTTTTTTCACTCCACATCAACAATTTCCCTTCAGTACTTCATTATTCGCGTTTCTTTTTACCATTTTAGGTACTGTTTGTCATCGACAGAATTATTTTAGCAACATTTAATTCGTGCAGTAACGAGCACGGGGTTAGGTACTAACCTACGGAGGTTCTGTGATCTACATAATATGTATAGAATATAGAGGGGTTATCTATACAGAGAGCTGTGATCTGTAACAAGGGTATTCCTTTTAAAATAATAAACCGTTGTGCAGGGATTTGCAGCGTTTTTATATTTGGGGTCTAGTTAGTCCGCGCGAAGCTCGGCGTTACCTATTGTCAATCTTCTTTAGGGGTTGAAATTTCTAGCTGTTTGTTCACAGTAAGGCCTGCGTACGAAGATTGCACCAAATCTTCGTCGACATGCGTTTGGATGGAACGGTACACATCCAGTCTAGATATTAAGTATTGCTAGGGAATAGCTGATTAGTATAATCGCGCATGGCTTTATGACACTGAGTTAGTTGTTCCGTAGTATTAGTTAATTTGAAGAAATATAATAATATTTCCTATCTTGCTGATATATAGGTAGGTACATAGTTAATTTTGTAACTTGAACAAAATAAAATGCATAACAACAAATAATTGTAGTTAGAATTCTTGAACCCACAACATTTATGAAATTATAGTTGTCTTGTCGGCTCCAACACTCGATTTAGGTCTTTCTCGGGGGAAGCATGAGGGTAAGTAATGATGAAGTGTAATAATTTGCAGCGTTTTGTTCCAATGAAACGTGATTTCTTCATCGTGGTTTTGAAGGTCTCCTCAGTCTGAAGTTAATTCGAAATATATTTATGAAAATGTGCAAATTAATTTGATCGAGGAGCGAGGGTCTTCCTTTTAGATAATGTATTCACTCGAACACCTCTCCTCACTACATGAACTCCATTACTCGTAATTCCACTAGCCCGGCTCTGCCCTGCCGGCCTTGCGCTCGACTCTTGCCACGTCCTCGATAATTTGATTGCTCGCGAGCATCAATCACGCTTCAAAAGCTTGGACCGACATTACAGCTAGACATTAGTGTAACTTATTGTAAGAGGCAATAAATTTCCGTAATATACTGTCTGTGGACTGACGGTTTGGCGTGCATATATTTAAATTAAATAAAAAAATTAATGGTGATTGTGCGTCGACGTCACCTGATGAATGTGGAAAATTTATGCATGAAATTGAGGTTCGTTGGACAGCACTTTTTGCTGATAAGGTAAGCATTCCAGGCAAGAAGACGAGTATGATGTGTTTATTTAGCACCAATATCAATACAAATAATTTAAAAATGTGAACGTAATAACTTGTAATGCACAACAATAGCCATGCGTCCGTCTGTCAAAGGAAGTGACACTTTATAATGTTATTTGTTGTTAGCAATTACTATTTACTTGATCGCTTAGTTGTATATTAGTTTTGTACTACACATATTTACTTGTTCGTTACTCAAAGTAGTAAAATGTTCATTGCAAATAGTAATATGCGAAGCTGGGGTAGTGCCCAACAATAAGCACCAATTCGTTCTATGCTATTTTCTGCCCTGAAATGCAATTCTAAATTCTATAGTTTCTCAAACGTTCCCTCATACGTACTTAATATTCCAACATTCGAGAGATATTCGATAAGAATTGTATTTCCGTCAAAAATAGAGGATTCAGTAGTTATATAATTTAGTATGCTGGGGCAGAAAATAGAACAAAGCAAACGCCCTTAAGTTTTCTGCATTTACACTATTAGGCTCTGCCACCCTGCAATAAACTATTATTCTCAGTGCTCATAACTGTTACCTTATTCAGGTAGCCTCAAAACCAATGAATGAAAGGCATCAATATTTATAATTATTACGGTCATGCAAATGTAGATATATTGGCGATCGAGAAAAATTCTCTCGTTCAATAAATATTAATCGATAACAATTTATTAAATTAAACCAAATGAATTAAATACTAAAATTAATATTATTTGGTCTACCCAATTGGAAGAACGTACTAGGTATACAAGCAATAAAAGACGAGATGCATAGTCATCCGAATGTCGGCTCATTATGGCCATCAGTTCATTAAGATATTATGGGCGTTTCGATGGAATAATGTTTGCAGATACATAGACGAAGCTCATAGTCGAATTCTGATGGAAGTTCTGGGAGTTTCGTTGCTGCCCACCTAGGTAACATCCGAATGTCAGCTCATTATCATAGTCATAGGCGTTCCAAAGATTGCGAACAGACAATGGAATCTCTGAAAGAGGGACATGTTCAGATCTCCATTGTATATATACAAGGAACAGCGGAGTGTAAATTTTATTCTAGGAATATTTCATTCCTCGGAAGTTTTTCCATGAATGTTTTTCACTCACAATGAATAAACGCGTGACAGTGTTGTTGGAAGGTGTGTCACATGTTGAATTATCAACTAGATTAGAAAATGTACCTATTTGTACAATGGATTTTCGTGTGCTTAGGTTAAAGAATCACCACGGATACGGGCTCGGTAGGTACCCCAAACAATACAGCCTTGATGACGTAGGTAATTCGTTCAGCATTAAAAATGTAGGTTGCGCAATAAGTACCTACCGAATTGACAGCATAAAAATCTTTAGCTGAAAGACAGTGATCCTAAAATGTTAAACTCGATTATCTAATATCATCTCAAAATTAGTTAGGTACATTATTTCAATATACATGTATTTTGAATTTCAATAACGTCTAGTCCAAGTTGGTGGATATTACCAAGCTAATATTGGTGGTACTTGGTAATTTGAACATTCCACTAGTGATTTAATTTCACATTTCAAATACCTACGTAAGAGCTGAGCAAATAATTATTATGCAAGTAAATCAGTGGCATCTCTTGTTGAAATGGTATTTGCTTTCATGGAGAAGGTAATAAATTAATTTAAAATGGATGAATGTCAGTGCTGGCTGCTTGGTACGCAATTTTCTCGTCGCCGCTCACTCTTACTCAGGTATTTGCATTAGTTTTGCGTCCCACTCAGTTTACTACCAACCACCCGTCTATAGCCTTTCTTTTCCTCTTGAAAATATTCCCTTTTTGTAATCATCTTACTCACTCTGTGTGGACCCGATCTGTTTGTAGGACATACTTGAGAAGGACGATGAAGGTCGTTTTAAAAACTAGTTCGAACATTATCACGGGTGGCTACCGGATAGGAAACGAGTGGGTAAAAACGCGTCATCAAAATGCAGGTTTTATTATCTCGTCTTACGGATCGGGAACCAACAGTCTGGGGCTTGGTCACACCTAATCGTCAAGGATAGGTAGGCTTTTTCTTTCTCACTAATTCCAGATGGTAGGTATCATCTAAAAATGTCTGAAGGAATGCAACGAAAAAATCCAGCCTGTTTTGGTTGTTACATATCCTAAAATAGGTGGAAGTTAGGGACTGCCACACAGTTAAGTTCGCAGTTGTTCACAGTTGATGTCCATTCATCAACTGCAGTAGACTCAAAATTAATTATGTTTGGTACTCAACACCAGTAAGTTGTACTAAAGAGTATTCCTACCCAAAAATAAAATACCCGAAATAAACTTTCATTTCGTGAAACGGAATCTATCTTTATCAGAACGAGAAGTGGTAAGGGTTTTGATTTCACAAAACTACCTGCTTGACCAAGGACAAGGAGACCTCCACCATGCGGTTCCCAGAGCCTGGCAACACTGCGCTACTCATTACTGCAGCGCCCCATGCGGAAGCTATTAGAAACAAGTGCAACCGCTATAATTCTATTATACTAGCATAATATATGGAGGGGATGTTTGTTTGGTAATACTTATCCATTTAAAACTTTGATCTATACTCCAAACACACAGCTACATTCCTACGCTAAGTCTACATTCTTCTGAAACACCCCGCAGAGTTGCTGTTGATCTCCGACTGTGAGATACCGTCATATTAAACATAAGTACACCAGAGGCACATTTTCATAAGTCGGTACACATGGCAATGACAATATGATGGTAAATAATACGTCACTAAATTATGATTGTGACTTACTAACCATGTTCACCAATTATAAACCTTGCTAATTGGTTTTACCCATCGAACTTCAACATTAAAGCTAATGGACCTGTTTCTACTTTTGATACACCATAATATTAACGCCACACTTGTTCAGAAAACGTTCTATATCGCCAGATACCTAACGACCCTAGTGAGTCCGTTTCAAGCATCAGAAAAAAAAAAAATCTCCGTTCTTTATAATGCGATATTTTTCTCGTTGTGCACTGCACAAAAAATAATCTGTTTAAATTTATAACCTCTGGTTTTCCTTCAAACGACCGACGACAAATCTCATATTTTCCGTGCTCCATAACGGGAGAGGAAGCACATAAATACATCACTTCCACGAACCTTTTTTTTCGTCACGAAGATTATCATACTACTTCATACACAGCATCCTAATGACATATTTGCGATCATAATTTACTTCAGTGTGAACATAATGAAGGAGCTCGTTAAGTATTTTGTTATAATTAAGACATATGTATCTATAATAATCGCGCAGGAGGTTCTCGTCAAGCAAGTCCGGTGCAGCTAATCAGTCGTTCTATTTAACGACTTGTTACAATAATATTGGTTACCAATTACAATTAGAGAACTGTGATCACCGTAATAAATACCTAATTATTCAATTATAATCACCCTATCATTGTTTTTAGGGTTAGATACTGGCCAAGTGTAGTTGGCTGGATGGATGGTGTAATTTCAGCGAGCCTTTTGTTCATGGGAGACTATGAGTAAAGGGGCAATCTTTTATTTACCTACCTACCTTTCCCTTTCATTTTTCGTTCGCATCATAAATTACAAAGAACGTTAAGGACACTGTACCGTAGCACTCTATTTTCTTTCATTAAATATGAATGGATAGAGCTACATAGAATTTATCAATAGCTACCTACTTCTGAAAATTAAATAACAAGCTACTTATTCAAATGATGATGTTCTATTAGTTCAAACTCTAAGCCCTTTCGAACCTTTTTCTTTTAGGCCAGTGGCTACCAACCCAATTTGAACCGCTTATCTAAAATCTATAAGCTATAAGCTAAAAATTCGTGACACTACCACAGTAACTTGAAACATCATGTTGTTGAATAGAATCAACATTTTAGTATGGAACATGCTTTAGCCTTGGACTAACTAGCCGAAAAATGTCACGCGGAAGTGTCACGAAATTTTAACGATGATTTTCACGTACAACCGAGTAGTTACTAGGGAAATGAAACTTCTTTCATTTTCATCGGACAAAAATCGTTTTCCATTCGTTGGAAAGCTCTTGATTTATCACGAATTTATTTCGTATTTTTGTTCTTGGTATTTATTTCGTAGTTTCATACTATAACTATATAAGTAAATGGATGTTATAAATGGATAGTAGCTTGTTTGGTTGTCACTTGGTTGTGTCCTGGTGACGAAGTGAAATCATAACAGTGCGGCTAAAGCATGTTCCATGTTTCTTGAATTTTAGCCGTAGGCTCTAAGCAGTAAGCATCCGGGGGTCCAGGGGGCTTGCCCCCTCGCGAGGCGCGCAGCGCCGAGTTTGTTCATTCTTCCACGTGATACCTGCAAGTTCATAATGTTAGTGGAGTACATCATAGCCAGTCAAACGGTTGGCGTTCACTGGGGTTTTTTATGTGTGGTGTAAAACAAATGAGATTCTCCAACCATGAGGCTGTCAACCCAGTTAAGAAAATTTATAAAATTTAGAGAGTCCCATACTTCAGAGCTGACAATTTATTTAGGTATGAGTCGGCAGTAAACTCAGAAAAGAAATTAATAATCCTCTAAAGTCAGTGAAGTTACTGTATGTACCAGTAGTTCGGATAAGTGGTTGTGGTGTGGTATGTTATTTGCACATTAATTGAAGAGGTGGCAAATCACTCCATAATTCTATACCCCATATAGCATGAATAATAGAGTCAGTGCCGTATTCAAGGAGGTGTCGTTAATAATAACTCACACGGCAATCACTTAGTTCAATGTCAAGGCGGTTAAACGCCAGTTCTTCGAAATTGGACCCTTCATTCACCTTGATACCGCAGGCAAATTAGGTGCAAACTGTTCGGAGCATATCCGCCCTGGAACCTGGGTATATCTGGAACCCTGGGCTTGAAACGGGTTGATTGATTCCTGACACTATTCAAATGATATTTTCTTTATATTTAATCCAAACTTCGCTCCGAGTCACGTATAGAAGAGAAATTTGCCTTGTTCTGAACAAGCATGGAAAGGCTGTGGTAGATTGACCACACCAGCTCAGCTATGTATTTATTAGACATCCTAATAAATACTGATAGGACGTGAGCAAATTATTCAAATTACTTGGAAATCTCATTAGGTGATTTGTGACTACTCCCTGAGGAATATCAGGGCTCAATGACGTAAATCAACGTAAGTACGTATATCGCTCAAATGACAATTGGAGTCGCAATTGGGCCCAATATGCAATACCCATGTGTTGAAAATTACCCTTTTTTCTAGAACAAAATTTGCATTGATGATACAGACGGGTAAAATTGAACGGAATTGTGGAAGTGCCCAATAGATATTTGCCCGGGATTTAAAAGAACAAAAAAATTCTTTTCATAAATCTGGGTTTGACCTCACCGGGTATTATATCCGGGGGGGGGGGGGGGGGGGGGCTTCTCACTTGATCGATATGACACTACTCGTTATTTAAATCTTTAGTCGCTGTAGGCTTCACATGAATAACAGGTGATGAGCTGATCGCTGGTCGGGTCAGCGCATGCAAGCTTTTCAAAGGTTGTATTGGTCTAGCCCGATGGGACACCCCGGCTCCCATTTACAACACATTTGCCCGGGATTACAAAATTATTAGGCCTTATCTGAGAAGAGTAGATGGAAACATAGATCTACCTCTATGGGCGGAAGTCGAGGGGAGCACTTTGCGTTCTCCGTTGTTTTTCTGTACACCTGGATCCCTAGATGTTTCAGCTAAGGTATTATTATCAACAATGAACCATTGGAATCTAGCATAGCATGTGACCCCGCCTCAAAACGAATATGGTTTCCGTTTCAAGGTACGAAGCATCCAAAAAGTGTTGGTTGGCTGTGAGGGGGGGGGGGGGGGGGTGGTAAAAGTACGCAGTGGCTTTTTGTTCGTTATTGAACAAGTACAAAATTCAACAGCCTATCAGCGCTTCAGTCACCTTCCCCTCAGTTGCTGTGTGGAACTTCATAGCAGTAGGCTCAGTCCCACAAGAGAAAATGCAGTAAGTAAGTCGGTTTATAAGTGTTTTGATGTAATATTTTCGTGCTTTATCCACTCTGGCTATCGAAAATGAATCCTTTCAGCTGATAATTCTATCCTTGTTCCATCCATCACCAAATGTCTCTGGACCTCCAGAACGCCCAGAAATAAAAATGGTGAAATGGGGTAAAAGTTCTCATATTCAGTGGGGTAGGAGTACGCAGTGTGAACCCCATTTGGGAGCAGAATGCGAACTTTTACAATTTGTAAAACACTGCTTTTACTAACATGGATTTTACAAGCTATTTCAGTGAACATGAGCTTGTATTTTTTTCCACGTTTTTTAGAGCGAGAAGACCAAATACGAAGTTGGTTTGGACCAAAAGTGAAGAAATGAGGTTGTAACAATAGGTTCAGCTCCCAATTTTTTTTTTTTTAGCCAAAAACCTGGAAAATAAATTGTGTGAAATCACCATAACTTTGTATAATAACACTAGAAATAGTATCAACAGATGAATGAAGACAATTAAATGGTACTATCTATGATCAAAGATAGTTAAAAAATAAAAATACACTGCCAAGGTGATGGCACAGGAGCTTCCTCGTCACAATCAGAGTGACCCATTATAAAATAGAACAGAATCGGAAGCAAAATAAGATAACATTACATTACATTACATAACATTACATAACGTTAAATATACATATTACATAACATTACATTACATAACATAACATTACATAACATTACCTACATGAAATATACATATTATACATAACATGACTTCCATAATACATTACGTCCATTATACATAACTAGCCTGACCGCTCGCTTCACTCGCTATCCGAGATTCGCTGTACGCAGTATCGTGGAACCAACAAACGACGGGAAAATCCCATACCCTACCGAGTATTTGTGCCCAATTTTATCAAAATCCGTCAAGCCATTCAGGAGTTGACCATGGTCGACCATATTTCCGCTATGGTCAGGGAATTAAAAATGCGCCTACGTTCAACTTGGGAGGCTACCGGATATTGGTGCCAAATTTGGTCGATATCCGTTGAGCAATTCGGGATTCGACCATGGAGGGGCCCATGGATGCGCTAAGGTCGACCGCGGGGGTAGTCCGAAGGGTCGATCGTAGATAGAATTTCACGTAGATTACGAATACGCGATAAAAAATAGGGGTTACCATTTCAATTAACGAAGTTGACCATGGTCGACCATAGTTCCGCTATGGTCAGGGAATTAAAAATGCGACGTTGCACAACTTGGGAGCCTACTGGATATTCGTGCCAAATTTGGTCGATATCCGTCAAGCCATTCAGGAGTTGACCATGGTCGACCATAGTTCCGCTATGGTCAGGGAATTAGAAATGCGACGTTGCACAACTTGGGAGCCTACTGGATATTCGTGCCAAATTTGGTCGATATCCGTTGAGCAATTCGGGATTCGACCATGGAGGGGCCCATGGGTGCGGTATGGTCGACCGCGGGGGTAGTCCGAAGGGTCGATCGTAGATAGAATTTCACGTAGATTACGAATACGCGATAAAAAATAGGGGTTACCATTTCAATTAACGAAGTTGACCATGGTCGACCATAGTTCCGCTATGGTCAGGGAATTAAAAATGCGACGTTGCACAACTTGGGAGCCTACTGGATATTCGTGCCAAATTTGGTCGATATCCGTTGAGCAATTCGGGATTCGACCATGGAGGGGCCCATGGATGCGCTATGGTCGACCGCGGGTCGATCGTAGATAGAATTTCACGTAGATTACGAATACGCGATAAAAAATAGGGGTTACCATTCCAATTAACGAAGTTGACCATGGTCGACCATAGTTCCGCTATGGTCAGGGAATTAAAAATGCGACGTTGCACAACTTGGGAGCCTACTGGATATTCTTGCCAAATTTGGTCGATATCCATCAAGCCATTCAGGAGTTGACCATGGTCGACCATAGTTCCGCTATGGTCAGGGAATTAAAAATGCGACGTTGCACAACTTGGGAGCCTACTGGATATTCGTGCCAAATTTGGTCGATATCCGTGAAGCCATTCAGGAGTTGACCATGGTCGACCATAGTTCCGCTATGGTCAGGGAATTAAAAATGCGACGTTGCACAACTTGGGAGCCTACTGGATATTCGTGCCAAATTTGGTCGATATCCGTCGAGCCGTTTGGCTGTGCATAGGACAGACAGACAGGCAGAGCGCATGCGCAGGGCGAACCGCTGGCTCTATCATGTTGAAATTTATATGGGACCTCAATGGGCCCTACCCGCTTAATCCCTGAGAATTACATTGAAATTGGGTGAAATCTTTGGTTACTACGGCTGTAACAAGGAAATTGAATCTATTTCACGCCAGCGCATGCGCAGAGCGCACCGAGGGTCCGATCATGCTGAAATTCATACTGGAACTCACTAGGCCTTGTCCAAACAACCCTTGAAAATTTGAGCGAAATTGAATCAAAATTGTGAAAGTTATGCGTGTTTGTTGAGTTGCGTGTTGTTGAATTTAACGTTAGCGCATGCGCAGGGCGTACCGCTGGATCAATCATGTTGAAATTTGTATGGGACCTTAAGGGGCCTTATCCGCACCATCCCTCAAAATTTGAGCTGAATCAATTCAAAATCGTGGAAGTTATGGCTGTAACAAGGAAATGCGGACAGACTCACAGACTCACAGACTCACAGACTCACAGACCCACAGACCGACAGACACGGAACCAAATTTGTTCAGTAGGCTTTGAAACGCAAAATGCAAGTGGAAATTTTGATTTCTGAAGACAAAAATTTTTTGGCTCACGAAAGTGAACACAAGGCTTCCGCTGCTTCGCAGACTCGGAAGCAAAAAAATGAAAATGTAGGAGCCAGTTCGGGTTTTTGGGGCCAAAGTTGGTGGAAACCATCAGAAATAGCTATTTCAACTACTGCACATGAAAGAAACACTAAGTGAACAGCCAACATTTCTGTAGGTATGTCCAACACAATAATAAACCCATGTGACAAGGAATATGCAGTGTTTTTCGTTTATGATGAGTTGCTTTTGGTTTATTATTCTGTGAATAATACACCTATGTATTCGCTTAGCAAAAAAGTTGTATAGCATCCCCTCAAAATCTGTTCTTTTACTTTTCAAGGTGCTCAGATTCAGAAAATGCAATGTCCGTCCGCCGTCCGCCGTATCACATGCATAGCGGCTTCATTTTCGGTCTTTTGCACACATGCTCCATTCGGGCCATAATTGAGTCCCGAAATGTTGCAGCCAGATCGGAATATACCCAAGGGTGATATGAGTGAAAAATGGGTATAAAAGTAGGTATTTTTTGTGTTTTAGTAGTATGAGCTTTTGAGGTATCGTTTTCCATGTTTTTTAGGACGAGAAGACCGCATATGAAGTATATTTTGACCAATGAGTGGAAAATTGACGTTCTAACGAAGTTTCACCCTCAAATTCACGTTAAATTTTGGTCTAAAACCGTCGTTCTTCCGCCCACAGTTTGGGTCCCCATTTGGAAACAGATTTGGGTCCTAGTTGTGCTCCAAAGCTCGGCTGCCCCATTGGAATACACCCAGGGGTGTTACAGGGGGAAAAGGGGTGTAAAAATAGGGGTTTTCGAGGTTGTTTTGAGGTTTTAGTGAACACGAGTTGTGATGTATCGTTTTCCATGTTTTTTAGGGCGAGAAGACCGAATATGAAGTTGATTTTGACCAAAAATTGAAGGGCTGAGGTCGTAACAAAGGTGAAGCTCCCGAAATTCATTTTTCTATGAGTCAAAAGCCTGGGAAATTTCTGAAATCACCATAAATTTGTTTAATAACACACATTGAAGTGGTATTCAGGTGAATCAACACAATTAATTGGCACTATCGAAAAAGGGAGGCGAGGTCATGTTGTGTTGGGGGCCAAAATTGGTCGACTATCTAAAATAACTATTTCAATCAGTGCGCATGAAGACAGAATAAATGAACAGCAAAATTTCTGTAGGTATGTTCGATAGAATAACAAACCCAAGTGACAAGGACTTTGCAGCGTTTCTATAAAAAAAAAAAAAATGAAAGGAAAACCCGCTAACTCCAGTTATGGCTCAAAACGAGTTGTTGGCTTCACCATGATGTGGATAGGGTTCTACAGTAGCCCACCTGGGCTCGTATCGAATAAAAAAAATCAGTCATGCAGCATGACTTAATGAGCGAATTTTCAAAGAAATATTCGAATTAATGGCTATGGTTTTGAATAAAGGAAAACTTCGGTCTAAAATTTGGTTTTCTATGTATATTCTCTTCGTATTTATTTTAATTTGTACGTTTTGTCCATCCTGATTCTACCGTTTGTTTATTACGTAATTGTACTAAGTGCTTATTTATTTGATCGCTGTGGGTAAATTCAAGGAGTTGTACTAATCGTTTGCCTCCCCCTTTTTTGCTTCGAACTCTCGTCTTCAATTAATACTTCTCACATTTTTCAATCTGACCACTCTAAGGGGGTGGGGGTAAGAGTTTAAAGATTATCCTAGTTTTGGGTAATTTTTGCGCACTTTAAATGCTCTAATTTAAGAACGGATTTAGATATCTAAAATCCGATTTCACTATCGTGTTCAGCGTGCAAAAACCTTTAAAATGAGGGGTCACTTGTTAGAAAATAACATTTTGGGGATTTTTGGGTAATTTTTGCGCACTTTAAATGCTCTAATTTGAGAACGGATCAAGATATCTAAAATCCGATTCCACCATCGTGTTCAGCGTGCAAAAACCTTTAAAATGAGGGGTCACTTGTTGGAAAATAACATTTTGGGGATTTTTGGGTAATTTTTGCGCACTTTAAATGCTCTAATTTGAGAACGGATCAAGATATCTAAAATCCGATTCCACCATCGTGTTCAGCGTGCAAAAACCTTTAACATGAGGGGTCACTTGTTGGAAAATAACATTTTGGGGATTTTTGGGTAATTTTTGCGCACTTTAAATGCGCCAAAACCCTCCTTAGAGTAGGCCAATTTCGCCCATCTTCGAACTTAGCCTTTCGATTGCCAAGATAGATTTTTTGTGCAAATTTGAGCTGTTTATCTCAATTCTATCGAGAGTTATCGTCTGGAGTGACACATATATAAATAAATATATATATATATATATATATATATATATATATATACATATAAAAAAGTGTTAAATTTCAGGAATCGTTTTAGAATGGTCTGAAACGGATTTCTATGAAGAAAATTTCCAAAAATTTATATTATTTAAATTTCGAAGCCATTGCAATAGCTTCATTTTCTTCGAAAATTCGCTAATACTTATAAGGGAAACTTAAATCAATTAGATTTTTCATTGAAATTTTAAAATAGAAATAAATTTATCTCGAAATTTTTTTTTGGAGTTAGCGGGTTTTCCTTCAACGCTCACGCAATGATCGATTTGATCAAAAGCCATTGATTAATATTTATTCAGTCAATAATTTCGATTCGTTAGTTTGTTCAATATTATTCTTCATAACAGACAGAGAAAATTCGAGATACTTAATGGTGCAAATCTTCTTGAAACACGTGCCTTGAAACAGTAAATACACGTAAAATATCATCATACTGATCAATGTACGGACAGAATTACGACTCTTTTATAATAGATCGGTACCTTATCCAAATAGACTAGGTACGTATTGCAAATCACTGTGATATTCACTATTGTGATATTGAAGCCTGTGATATTGTAAAAATATTGTGATATTTATTTTTGTATTGACACAATAATTATGATAATGAAAATATTATGGTATTGAAGAATAAAGAGTTCCTGTACTTGTTTTTACGATCTACTGTTTACTTCATCCTATCATGATTTCATGGGGCAAGAGTACGCAGTGCGCACTCCTGCCCCAACCCACATCGTGGGGTGAGAGTACGCAAATGAAGGGTTTGGGAAAATCAAGATTTCTCCTCTAATAATTGGCATGTGTCATTGAAACTTTGATAGGATATAGTCAATATGGTTAACTAGGATCTGTACACCATAAAACCGAAACAATAATGTAATTTTCCCTTCGAAATTCAAAAAACCCGAAGTTGCGTACTTTTAACCCACCTACCCTATTGTTCACAGAATAATAAACAAAAAGCCGAGCCTAATTCCAAAATTGGTGGAAACCATCAGAATAGCCATTTCAATAACTCCACGTGAAAGAAACAATAAATGAACAGCCAACATTTTCTGTACGCATGTCCAGTGGAATAATAAACCCATGTGACAAGAATATTGCAGCGTTTTGGAATCTGCGCACCTTGAAACGCAAAGAAAAAATTTTGAGGGGGTAGGTACTATAAAAATGTTTGCTGAGCGAATACATAGTTGTATTATTTACAGAATAATAAACCAAAACGCTATAAAGTCCTTGTCACATGGGTTTATTACTCTAATTGGACATACCTACAAACATTTTGGCTGTTCATTTATTGGTTTATTATTTTCAATAATGAACCATTGGAATCGAGCATGAAAAAAAAAAAATTCTTACCCCCCCTCAAAATTTGATGGTTTACGTTTCAAGGTATGTAGAATCCAAAACTGCAATAAAAATATTTCTGTCTGTCCGCCGTACGCCGTACGGGCCACTTTTCTTAGTTACCATGAAAAAAAATTGATGAAATTCGGGTTATAGGTTCCGTTCGGCGTCTAGTTGGTCCTCGAAGCTCGACGTTACTGTGAGTCATCTCTAAGGGGTTCAAAATAGGGGTTGAAATTTTCAAAACGCCTATACCATTTTTTTACGTAAATATTTTTACGGTTTTAAATAGTTCTTGAACTTGCGAGTTTTTTAAGACCATCCGGAGCATCGTACGTCCAGCCGTTCGTTCACAGTAAGGCCCCGAAGTTTGCACCGACAGGCATTTTCGACTCCAGTGTGAATGAAATTGTATACAATTCAAACCAAATCTCGTAACCAGAGACGCGCCCACAATAGGAATTTGTGAATACGGCCAATCATTGGTAGGGATCACCTGATTATATTGGCGGAGTATGAAGTCGAGTTGGTTGTTCTGTGATATTATTTAATTTGAAAAATGATGGCTCTTTTGGAGTTTGTTGGTAGGTAGTGAAACTTGAACAAACGTTGAAGTATTATTGATGGGTAAATTATTACTACGGTAAATCATATTACTCAATGGTAATTTATTACACAACGGTTCATTATACCATCTACGTAGAAGGGGCTGGAGTTTGTTGGTAGGTACTTTTGCAACTTTTTTCACTCCTCATCAACAATTTCTTTTCAGAACTTCATTATGTGTGTTTCTTTTTGTTAGGTACTGTTTGTCATCGGCAGAATTTTTTTAGCAACATTTAACTCGTGATTTAGGTAGGTACCTAGTAACGAGTACGGAATTAGGTACTAACCTACGGAGGGTCTGCGATCTACATAATATGCATAGAATAGTACATATTATATTATATAGACGGGTTATCTATACATAGAGCTGTGAACTGTAACAGAAGGGTATTCTATACAAAATAATAAACCGTTGTGCAGGGATTTGCAGCGTTTTTTTTCTTCCATGTGCAATAATTTAAATAGCTATGTCTGATGGTTTCCACCAATTTTGGCCCCCAAAAACACGATTACGCTCCTTTTTTTCAAATTATCTTTGATCATTGATAATGCTATTTAATTGTCTTGATTCACCAGTAGTCGACACATTTTCTAGTGTTATTATACAAATCGATGGTGATTTCATACAAAATCGCGAAATAATATCCAAGCCATGGAAGAATCATTAATCAGACTAAACATTAATTGTTATTAATATAATACTTATTGAAAGATGATATGAATAATTATTAACAAGTACCTACGAGCTACTTACTCACATCGACTATGAAAATGAATAATCAAGGCATCTTGTAGTTCAAATAGGTACTATATTTGAGACATGGTTCTATAATTTCTTAAAACTTGAACAGAATCTAACAAAAAACTGTAATTATCCAATCCAAAAGCCTGCCATAACAGTTGTTTTGTATACATATGTGCCTGTCTGGCATAGAAAGATAACAAATTAGAGCAATTACATTTCTGTCTCAGATTCAAGGAGAATAATCTATTTTATGATCCGCAGTGTAAAGAGTAGGTGCATAGATTATCCGTTTATTGTGTAATGTTTCCTGTTTGTCGAATTCCTACCTATTTATGTCAAGGATGGATGGCGAGCTAGGGGCGTCAAATTTAAAGGTGGAATTCTACAGGTACATTACCTGAAGTTCGCAGGTTGACAATCGACCCCGCAGTCAGCGTTGCACAGGACTGACTCCAGGTACAGGTTACTAGAAGGCTGTGAAGCTAATGCTATAAAAACTACTAGATCTTGATGCCTGTCGGCTATTTGAAATGTGACTCTACTGAAGTTGACAAGGACGCTAGATAAAACGGATACGTAAATGCAAGTGAATTTATTATAAGAAAGATAACGATACAAGTATGGGGGTCACGGTTGCGCTAATGTTAGAACAGAAGATGAATGTGAAGCTGTAGAGTCGCGATTATTCGGGAAGTTAATTACAATCACAAAGGGAGAAATATTACTATGGGGGTGAGACAATATAGCAATGTGAAGCAAGATGTGGTAATGGATGTGGCACCAGAGTCGTGGGGTCAGACAGTGGGTTCAACGTGGGTTCAGAGGGATCCACGATACGGTAATTGGGGACGTTTCTGGGGCCAAGTGAGATGTGCTGGGGGTGCTGGAACAAACTCTCCTTCCAGACAGTGGGATGCACAGAAAACCTGAAGGACGCTATTACGCGACAGGTGTCACTTAAGTACCAGGTAAGAATAAAGGGAAGTTGGGCCCTACCTTCTCTGGAACGCTGATTCATGTAGTCCAGGGATGGTCCTTATGGCTGTGGTCCAGGGATGATTCTTGGGGCTCTGGTCCAGTCCTCCCTCTGCTGCTCGGACTCCTGTAAAATTTACTCCGCAGCAGTATGGGTTCACACGCCTGGGTTCAGACGTGCTTCCTGGCCGACTCTTCACTCTCCTCTCTCTTGCTCGACAGTTATTAATAATGTCCAAGGGATAAGCCGTTTCCAAGTCCGATCGCGTCTCCTTCTTCACAGGAGTCAATCAGGGAATTTAAAAGGTCTACACTTCTAAACTAACTATCTCACAACTCTAACTTCCAACACACTCTATTCTAACTTGAACTTGAACTATCGCAGGTACTCCGTCTTGGTTAAGGTCTGAATTGAAGGGTGCCATGGCGGTGGGCCACGGGGTACATATATGCATCCCCTCCCACTACGCGGGGAAGAGGCGCAGAGGCGCCCGAGTCAATATGGAAGTCCTGCCCTAGTCAAATTCGGCATAGGCCTTTTTTAAGGTGACCAATTTGACTACAACTGAACACAAAAGCCTACTACTACTACTACTAAGATAATTCAAACGGGATAGTTGACACGAACTTGACTATTTCTGTAATTCGAAAATTATTGTAACTACATCCTAGATCCTACCCTACTTGAATCCTACTATACTGACGGGACAAGATAACGTGAGAACCTATGTAGCATTCATCCATCCATGAATGCTACAAAGAAGAAGAACTCGGCCGCTTGTCACCCACCGTCGAGTGGAATCGAGGTAGTTGTTCCGTGATTTCATTTGAAGAAAAGTTACAAATTGTAATAAAACGTGTGCACCTCAACGTAGGTTTTATTCAGCGAAATTCTGCATAGGTAATACAATAGGAACGGATTTTTCAAGAACATTCTAAAACAGCATGGTAACCAATAAATACTTAATTGATGGGGAATAGGGATAATTCAGAACTGTAGTTTTATCACACAAATTATTACACTTTGTTGTAAGCACAGAAAATACACCATTGGAATGGTCCCAAATTTTCGCAAAAGTTTTCGTTTCTTTCCCGTTTTAGGTATAGTGATTTACAGAATTAGACTTATCTTCTTCATTTAGCGTACCTTACTTAGCCATGCATTTCACTAGAGATGGTGTAGAGATAACAACCCCAAACTTGCCTTCATCAGTGAATGATTGGCAAAAACCAGGCCTAATCATGATGATATTGCCTGAGATAGCGACCAAGTTTGATTCATAAGAATTTGTAAGAATTCATAAGAATTTTTTTTATGCATAAGAATTCATAGAAATTTTTTTTATGCATAAGAATTCATAAGATTATTTTTTTTATGCGTAAGAATTCATAAGAATGCGAGTCTGATTCGTAATAATTTTTAAAATTAGGCAAGTACGTCTCACACATAAAACGAGCATAGTTGTAACGTATAACCACTGCGATTACTGCGACTAGGCACCTAAACAGAATTGTTTCTGTCGACTCGTATGATCCGCGATATCCATTTCGTGATCTTCCTCCGGAATGAAGCTCGAAATAGCTCGCAGGAGCTACACCCCACGACAATGATGACTACCGTGTAAAACAGTGATGTATCTACAGATTTAAATGGCCCACCGAGTCGAGTGTAATGTCGGAAATGTATTATTTATGTTCATAAATTGCAGCAATGATGTTGGTGACAACGTTAAATATTATGTCTGAATGTTTGGCATATTTTCTTTTAGGCCCCTCATTCCAATGGAATGATAATGAACGACTTCGATAAAGAAACCTTAGTCCTAATATATTTCTTTTTATACAACGAAATCCCAAAGTCTTTCCCTGAAAGTTTTTCCTCGGCGAGCAGTCGAGTGGGATGAGAAAACTGCCACAACTTTTTTAATTTCTTTGTTGTTCTATCAGGAAACTTCTCAATGAGCTGAAAAGGGAATTCGCCTCACACTGAAGACATCACTGACCATGAGTAAGCATCATTCTCGTGTATCATCATATTGCGCTATTATGATAGCCAATTATGGTCGTTTTACTTGTACTGTGATGAGTTAACTTGAGGTGACTAGAGTTACTAAAAATATTTCGTCCTTCATATTATATGACATCCTACTTGCACGCTGAATTTTCAATTTTTGTTCAAGGAGAATGATATTTGCTGGAGAAGTTTAGCTATCAAGATAGTCCAATACGATTAGCTGACCTTCAAATACAAGTCAACTCTCCAGTGGTAAGCTATAACAAAAGGATTAGGTAATTTGTAAAGCATGCAACTCAATTTTCTGAACATGCGCCCCGAATGACGATTGTTCTGCTATACTTGAACCAAAATTGTTCAAGAATAAAATTTATTATGCTCATAGATGAAACGATTGGGTTGGGGCTAAACTAAGTAAATCGAATGACTTCGAGATAATTTTTATTTGAAGTAGACGTGTGACGTGATATCCTCCCAGAACATCATTTTGTATTTCATATTAAGATTGCACAAAATAAACCAGACGAATGAAGAGGGGTACGTGACCGGCTGCAGGCAAAACCCGACTCCTTCCCACCATCCCTCAACGGTCGGAAACGACCATCAAGGGACTGGGAAACGGTGGAAAGGGCAATATAAAAACCCGACGTTCTCACCCGTTTCTTTATTCTACACTCAAAACTAAAGTCGATGACTTCTCTCTCTATCTCTCTCTCTCTCCTCTCACGCCCCCTTACCTATTACCAAAAAGATCCCAGAAGGGTGGAACCGGTCCGGTGATAACCGACCACAAGTGGCAACCACTGGGCAAAATCCTCTAGCGTAGAGTCATTAGTGGTGGAAACCTCCCTGGCTTCGCTATATGTGTTAACCTTTTAGACGCTAGATCCAGCACCTTCTCATCCATACCTCACCACTGCGTCATTCATCTAAAACCACCACAACGTGTATTAGACGTGATGAAATTGATGGCTTATAATTCGAAGAAGTACAATATTCCGGCCTATTTCCCTGCATACTTTCAGCAATTAATTCAACAGTACTTGTTTAGGAGGCCGTGAAATAATCGCTTTGCGAATTATAATAAGTTATAATGTCATGATATTAATAAAGGATAAGTCACAATTGGACTGTTGAAGAGCAAAATAAGCATTTTGTGATTCATAAATATAATGAAACAGTCCAATAGTAACAATCGGAATAGTTTCATCATGTTCTACTTCCACAATGGTCGGAACGATGGGAAAAGGAAAGAGAACAATCGTAGCATTGTTTCTACGGGGGTGGTTCTAGGGAATGTGACAGTGGCCTAGATTCAAGGGCGAGAGAGTTATGACCTGCTGAGGCCCTTCGGGAATGATAATATGGAATGTGATTCAGCGTCACATTGCTCTAACGATGACACTTGTGAGAACCCGAGAGGAATATCCGCAGTATTCTCCGACGGGTCAAAGTTATTCAAAACATACTCGTATTTCCATCAACCCATTGATGAAATGCCAGAATCAGGCCGTCGACTGGTGAAATCCATGTACATACAAATAAATCATACATACACCCAACCTACTCTTGAACAGAGTGAGGATTTTCATTACTTGGACGCTTAATATTTTGTTTCTCTCTCAATTTCGCGCATCATTTTTTGTTCCTTCGAGTCATAACAGCTGTCCATTATCAATACCTACTTGTCTTCCAAACAAACACTGGTATTCCTTCAGGCTGTCCCCCGACAGCTTTTATTGTCTGTCGATAACCCCTTTAAAAATATATATTTTGGATAACTATATAAAAATATATAGACACAATCATGTTCCCTTCGGTGCACTGAACTCAGACAGCATTTATAGCTCCTAAAATACGATCCCAAATATGTAATTATGTAGGCGATGTCACATGTGGGGAATCACACACTTGGAATGCACTCCAGTTTTATAAAATATTGCTCAATATGAATGAGTACCTATACCTAATATCATATTTTATGTAGTTTCATGCCTATGCATGTATCTATGCATTTTAAAGCCTCGTGGAAATTTAGACAAAAAATAGGAAAAACCTAATAGATGAATAATAAATTATAACCAATAATGAATAAATGATAGATGAAATAAATGAAATAATCTGAAGGCTCCCTATGTATGGACGATCAAATCGAAAGGCGTTTAGAAAATTATGTTATCATTTTGATTTGAAAATAAATGAATTACAATTTTTCTCGTGTACCTACTATAAAACCGCCCCAACTTGATGCGAATGCTGAAGTAACATACCACCGTTCTGTCTTCCCCCTCCCCCGCGAGTTCCACGACGCCCGCCCCGGAGAGGGCACGTTCAAAATTAAATATTTTGCTAAAGAGATAGCAAATTTTTACAGTCGTAGGTGGCCCTAAACGCTTATTTTTTAGCAATGAAGACGCAAGTGCCAATAATCAGGGTAGGGTACTGGCAATAACTGGTGCCTTTACCCTAGTTCATGTTCGAGAACTGTTGCGATGAACTCTTCAGAGTTAAAAGATGGACTGAACCCAATTTTATCCAATTAAAGCCGCCGTCGTCCAGTAATCAGTAATCCGACTAAGATATGAACAGCAAGCGTGGACATCGTTTTTATACAAAAGGCGTAATAAGTGGTTTGAATTTTACCAAAATGAAGCTCACAGTCGGCGCTTGAATGCGTTATTTCTCATTCGAAGCTAATATCAATCCTAATGCTCCCTGACCGTAAAAGGATAAACCGCTATCGACCGCCGAAGGGTGTGAATTGCAGGAAATAGGTAGGCGAACTGAACTTCGTGATGGCCATAAGGCGAGGGTTGGGGCGGGAGGATAGGGACTGCTCGATCGCAATTCTATGGGCTATAAAACCATTGGAATGCTAAATGAGCACTCCATCATCGCCTCTGAGAAAACATTTCTTTGAATTCTGGGAAAGAAACTCAGACACTGATGGACGCTTTATACATGCATCACTATAGCAAGTATAGTTCAGGCTTAATAACTCGATTTTATTTTGGTAGGTTCATCCATTCATGATAAATCTATATTCCATTTTTGGTTAATTTATCGCTTGCCGAAGGCTATACAAAGATTGTGATGGTGATGTGTTTCTCTACGAAGATCCAAAATAATTATACAGTATATTAGGTTCATAACTGACTTAGTGGGAACTGATGAAGAATCTCATCCAAATAATTGGTTTGACATAAACGACATCCCTAGTTTTACTGGTTAACTTCGTTGTCTTCCTTCGTTTTGTTAACGATCATTCTCCGAAGTCGAGGAGATGTTCATGGTTATAGAGTAACATCTTTGAAATCCTCAATCATACATTCATGCGGAAAAGATGGGAGCAGTTCGGGTGAAAAAATGTGACTGGAACCTGCGACCATCCTATCACCTCCGAAACGGCTCTAGCCGATTGTGCTAACTCCACACTAAATCCTCGAATCTTTTGTGAGTTGT
Organism: Leptopterna dolabrata; assembly: GCA_954871275.1. NCBI lineage: Eukaryota > Metazoa > Arthropoda > Insecta > Hemiptera > Miridae > Leptopterna > Leptopterna dolabrata. Next base: position 45,051,977 of record OX940978.1, on the reverse strand, counting down.
ACCTACCATGATTTATTATACTAATTTTACAGCACTGATATTCGAGAAAGCGATTTATATCGGGGCAGACCGGCCAAGATTTACCACCCCAAAGCTTATTAGCTACCTGTCAAAAGTATTTCCCGTTTTAACCATTTATGGTAGGTAGTTCAAAGTTGTTGGGCTTTTGGTTGCGAAGTAATTAACAGGCCTTGTAGTTGGATTGTTACAGTAATATAATAAGCGGGCGGAGTTCCCTGCACCACCCGTATCCTGCCAGGCAATTAATGTGTGTTTCTCACTATTACTCATCGCGGCAAAGGTCTGCAGTGTTAGGAATTTTTGACAATGACATCACCATGTAATAATTTTCTACCCGTTCCAATAAATTCGTGCCTGAAGAAAATTCGTAATTATTACGCGCGTATTAGATCAGTTACTAAGCATTTTTCTAACTACCTGCCTACTTGATTAATAATCATTGGTAATTTAAGATTGGATCGCAAGAGCTCATATCAATAACATTTCATTACACACTAACTAGAGAGAGGGACGATGTTTTCTGTGAGGTTCAAAGTTATGATTATTATCTGGAATATTGGCATTTCGACAGTCTGCAGTACAGCCAAATATTTTTGTTCGTACCTACCTGCCGGGCACTAAGTACCAACCCACCTAATTCCTATATTTACTTTAAAGTTATTTTCTTCAAGGAGCAAAGATAAATAATATACAAAATAACCTCATTCCCTTGACCTAGCAGAGGATCCTGGAACAATAAACTCCATTTCGTAAAACATGACTGATCGCACGATAAAACTTTGAAGATTGTGAGTTTAACGCAATCCTCGTATTGGAAATTTAAGAGCGACGTCGTTTTGAAAAGGTTATTTTTCACCTCATAGACTTATGACTCACTGTAACGCCAAGTTTCTGTGTACAACCAGATCCCAAACTATCATCAAATGGTAAAATAGTTATGGCAAATTTCATCAATAATTAGGGTTCAGGAGTTGCATAGAAATGCAGGAGGAAGTTTTTCCAAGCCCGATTCCAAAGATCATTATTGAAAATGATAAACCAAAGGTCTAACACAGTCAGTAAAATATTTTCCCACTATGATTAATCTTCAACAAGCATTCACCAAAGAACTATTGTATGTCTAGTTCGTACCTGCCCACATCATCGAAGGATTGCCTGCGGTTTCTCAGGACTGTCCACCCAGTAGAAATACCCCCAGTAGAAAAAAAAAATCAGTCATGCAGCATGACTTAATGAGCGAATTTTCAAAGAAATATTCGAATTAATGGCTATGGTTTTGAATAAAGGAAAACTTCGGTCTAAAATTTGGTTTTCTATGTATATTCTCTTCGTATTTATTTTAATTTGTACGTTTTGTCCATCCTGATTCTACCGTTTGTTTATTACGTAATTGTACTAAGTGCTTATTTATTTGATCGCTGTGGGTAAATTCAAGGAGTTGTACTAATCGTTTGCCTCCCCCTTTTTTGCTTCGAACTCTCGTCTTCAATTAATACTTCTCACATTTTTCAATCTGACCACTCTAAGGGGGTGGGGGTAAGAGTTTAAAGATTATCCTAGTTTTGGGTAATTTTTGCGCACTTTAAATGCTCTAATTTAAGAACGGATTTAGATATCTAAAATCCGATTTCACTATCGTGTTCAGCGTGCAAAAACCTTTAAAATGAGGGGTCACTTGTTAGAAAATAACATTTTGGGGATTTTTGGGTAATTTTTGCGCACTTTAAATGCTCTAATTTGAGAACGGATCAAGATATCTAAAATCCGATTCCACCATCGTGTTCAGCGTGCAAAAACCTTTAAAATGAGGGGTCACTTGTTGGAAAATAACATTTTGGGGATTTTTGGGTAATTTTTGCGCACTTTAAATGCTCTAATTTGAGAACGGATCAAGATATCTAAAATCCGATTCCACCATCGTGTTCAGCGTGCAAAAACCTTTAAAATGAGGGGTCACTTGTTAGAAAATAACATTTTGGGGATTTTTAGGTAATTTTTGCGCACTTTAAATGCTCTAATTTGAGAACGGATCAAGATATCTAAAATCCGATTCCACCATCGTGTTCAGCGTGCAAAAACCTTTAACATGAGGGGTCACTTGTTGGAAAATAACATTTTGGGGATTTTTGGGTAATTTTTGCGCACTTTAAATGCGCCAAAACCCTCCTTAGAGTAGGCCAATTTCGCCCATCTTCGAACTTAGCCTTTCGATTGCCAAGATAGATTTTTTGTGCAAATTTGAGCTGTTTATCTCAATTCTATCGAGAGTTATCGTCTGGAGTGACACATATATAAATAAATATATATATATATATATATATATATACATATAAAAAAGTGTTAAATTTCAGGAATCGTTTTAGAATGGTCTGAAACGGATTTCTATGAAGAAAATTTCCAAAAATTTATATTATTTAAATTTCGAAGCCATTGCAATAGCTTCATTTTCTTCGAAAATTCGCTAAAAGAACAAAAACCATCAAATTTTGAGGGGGGGGGGGGCGTTAGAATTTTTTTTTCATGCTCGATTCCAATGGTTCATTATTGAAAATAATAAACCAAAATATTCGCCCTCCTACCTTGGTAACATAGGTAACTATGAATATAATTTTTCCCCAGCTACCTAGGTAATAAATTGTTTACCAGTGACAACATGTCCTTTGATTATGTAATAAGGTTATGTTCTATAAAGTGTACCAAATAGATTGACAACCGAGGAACTGTGGCACAATCGAAAACATTCGTAGTAGTCTCCTCGAGACTAATTGCTATTATTGTAAATGGGACCAAGGTGACAATAAAATCCTCGGATCGAAAACAGGGTATTAATATTCATTCACGCCAATGATAAAAGTTTCCTCGGAGCAGTATTATGATTCGGTGTTGGAGTAGCTCAGTATTTTAGAGCAGGGATTATCCAAAGTGGCACCTGCAGGCGATGAGCCTTGTCGACGGTTTTTGCGGCGGACCCCGCTCTGTCATTGGGCCTACTTCTCGCCATTACCGGCATTTTATGATTCTGCATTCATTATCACTTAACGCCTTCCCGTTTCCCGATAGTCTACTGGTTTCCAGAGCGCGTATGCCCCACCTTCATCAACTCTACATTATTCGTTGAGAGGGCTGCTACGCCCAATCTGCTCGAAGCTCGAACCCCCTCCTTTACAGTGCACACATTCTACGTATTATCTCCTACAAGCAGTTCGTGTATCTCCCCCTAGCTTTATATTGAATAAAATTCACAGGTAGCCAATAGGCTGTATCTTCAAATAACACAGCTGTACTATTTCGTTATTTAACCCTTGACAAAATGAACCAACCTAGTCGTCGGTTTCAAGCTTGGTTGTATTGATTCAACATTCACCGATTTCATATCTGTAGGTGGATAGTCGTCGTCACTACAGTCGAAAAAAGGGAAAGAAGGAAATTGGCCTCATGGAATAAGTATTTTATTTATATAACTAACCTACCTACGAGTATATATGTTTTAAATAACTATTACTCATTAAACTTTTTAGACAACGTCAAGCAGGTAATTCGATGATGAATGAAGAGTACACATGGCTTCTGTTTATGTTTTAATGAAAGAAGGTTCCATTCTAAGAGTTTTGAGACCAACCGCACTCTCCTACGATGAATATTTATTTTTCTATGAGCTACCAAAAATTCGACACAAGTGACGTCATTGCACCCCTCTCGCAGGACGGACTCACGTCCCCAGCGTGACGTCACTCGTTGCCGAAAATTTTAAAGCTGATAGAAAAACGCTGCAAATGAGTACACAAAGGTTTATTATTCACCTGTATAGATGCCCCTTCTGCGTAGGTCACGGTATATTGTGGTCAATACCCTCGAGCTCCCCCCACGAAAGCCCTAAATCGAGTACTGGAGCCGGCTCCAGAATTAAAGTATCCTACAAATGCGCGGGATTCAATAATTAAATCATCGATTATTCGTAGATATTCATGAAGCATAAGGCAAATAATAAACCGTTGTGTAATAATTTACCTGTATAGGTGCCCCTTCTACGTAGATAGTATAATGAACCGTGGTGTAATAATTTACCGTTGTGTAATAATTTTCCTATCAATAATATTTCAACGGTTATTCAAGCTGCAAAAGTACCTATCAACAAGATCCAGCCCCTTCTATGTAGATGAACGGTTGTGTAATAATTCACCGTTGTGTAATAATTAGCCATTGTGCAATAATTTACCATTGGGTAATAATTTACCCATCAATAATACTTAAACGCTTGTTCAAGTTTCAAAAGTACCTACGAACAAAATCCAATAGATCCATCATTTTTCCAATGAAATATTATCGCAGAACAACCAACTCGACTTCATACAGCCATCGGTGATTATAATCAGGTGCACCTCAGTGATGATATCTCGGCTGGATTTATACAACTTGATTCATGACCGTGTTGACGAAGGTTTTTCATGCAAACGAACAGCTGGTCGTACAATGCTCCGGGTGGTCTCGAAAAGTTCTTTAGTTCAAGATCAATGTAAAAACGTTTAAAAAAAACCGCACCCTTCTATTGTAAGTTTTCGAGCTACGGCGTTCTGAAATTCTGAAAGTAACGCCGAGCTTCGAGCTGGATCCCGAACGGAACGTAAAACCCGAATTTCACCAATTTTTGGTTTATTATTTTTAGTAATGAACCATTGGAGTCGAGCATGAAAACAAAAAACGCTGCAAATCCCTGCACAACGGATTATTATTTTGTATAGAATACCCTTCTGTTACAGATCACAGCTCTATGTATAGATAACCCGTCTATATAATATAATATGTACCTACTATTCTATGCATAATTATGTAGATCGCAGACCCTCCGTAGGTTAGTACCAAACCCCGTACTCGTTACTAGGTACCTACCTAAATCACGAGTTAAATGTTGCTAAAATAATTCTGCCGATGACAAACAGTACCTAACAAAAAGAAACACACATAATGAAGTTCTGAAAAGAAATTGTTGATGAGGAGTGAAAAAAGTTGCAAAAGTACCTACCAACAAACTCCAGCCCCTTCTACGTAGATGGTATAATGAACCGTTGTGTAATATTTTAACGTTGAGTAATGATTTACCGTAGTAATAATTTACCCATCAATAATACTTCAACTTTTGTCCAAGTTTCACTACCTACCAACAAACTCCAAAAGAGCCATCATTTTTCAAATTAAATAATATCACAGAACAACCAACTCGACTTCATACTCCGCCAATATAATCAGGTGATCCCTACCAATGATTGGCCGTATTCACAAATTCCTATTGTGGGCGCGTCTCTGGTTACGAGATTTGGTTTGAATTGTATACAATTTCATTCACACTGGAGTCGAAAATGCCTATCGGTGCAAACTTCGGGGCCTTACTGTGAACGAACGGCTGGACGTACGATGCTCCGGATGGTCTTAAAAAACTCGCAAGTTCAAGAATTATTTAAAACCGTAAAAATATTTACGTAAAAAAATGGTATAGGCGTTTTGAAAATTTCAACCCCTATTTTGAACCCCTTAGAGATGACTCACAGTAACGTCGAGCTTCGAGGACCAACTAGACGCCGAACGGAACCTATAACCCGAATTTCATCAATTTTTGGTTTATTATTTTCAATAATGAACCATTGGAATCGAGCATGAAAAAAAAAATTCTTACCCCCCTCAAAATTTGATGGTTTACGTTTCAAGGTATGTAGAATCCAAAACTGCAATAAAAATATTTCTGTCTGTCCGCCGTACGCCGTACGCCGTACACCGTACGCCGTACGCCGTACGGGCCACTTTTCTTAGTTACCATGAAAAAAAATTGATGAAATTCGGGTTATAGGTTCCGTTCGGCGTCTAGTTGGTCCTCGAAGCTCGACGTTACTGTGAGTCATCTCTAAGGGGTTCAAAATAGGGGTTGAAATTTTCAAAACGCCTATACAATTTTTTTACGTAAATATGTTTACGGTTTTAAATAGTTCTTGAACTTGCGAGTTTTTTAAGACCATCCGGAGCATCGTACGTCCAGCCGTTCGTTCACAGTAAGGCCCCGAAGTTTGCACCGACAGGCATTTTCGACTCCAGTGTGAATGAAATTGTATACAATTCAAACCAAATCTCGTAACCAGAGACGCGCCCACAATAGGAAATTTGGCGGAGATAAAATCATTGGTAGGGATCACCTGATTATATTGGCGGAGTATGAAGTCGAGTTGGTTGTTCTGTGATATTATTTAATTTGAAAAATGATGGCTCTTTTGGAGTTTGTTGGTAGGTAGTGAAACTTGAACAAACGTTGAAGTATTATTGATGGGTAAATTATTACTACGGTAAATCATTACTCAACGGTAAATTATTACACAACGGTTCATTATACCATCTACGTAGAAGGGGCTGGAGTTTGTTGGTAGGTACTTTTGCAACTTTTTTCACTCCTCATCAACAATTTCTTTTCAGAACTTCATTATGTGTGTTTCTTTTTGTTAGGTACTGTTTGTCATCGGCAGAACTATTTTAGCAACATTTAACTCGTGATTTAGGTAGGTACCTAGTAACGAGTACGGGGTTAGGTACTAACCTACGGAGGGTCTGCGATCTACATAATATGTATAGAATAGTACATATCATATTATATAGACGGGTTATCTATACATAGAGCTGTGATCTGTAACACAAGGGTATTCTATACAAAATAATAAACCGTTGTGCAGGGATTTGCAGCGTTTATAATATAGTAGGGATTACAGCTGCTTTGGTTTATTATTTTCAATAGGTAATGAACCAAAAAAAATTCTAACCCCCCTCTAAATTTGATGGTTTACGTTTCAAGGTATGTAGAATCCGAAAATGCAATAAAAACATTTCTGTCTGTCCGCCGTACGCCGTACGGGCCACTTTTCTTAGTTACCATGAAAAAAAATTGATGAAATTCGGGTTATAGGTTCCGTTCGGGGTCTAGTTGGTCCTCGAAGCTCGACGTTACTGGCAGTCATTTCTAAGGGGTTCAAAATAGGGGTTGACATTTTCAAAACGCCATAGCTCGAAAACTTTCGATAGAAGGGTATGGTTTTTTTTTAACGTTATTAAATTTGTCTTGAGCTAAACAATTTTTTGAGACCACCCGGAGCATTGTACGTCCAGCCGTTCGTGTGCGCCAAAAAGCTTCGTCAACATGATCGTTTCAAACGATGTAAATCCGGCCGGGATATCATCACTAAGGAGCACCTGATTATAATCAAGGATGGCTGTATGAAGTCGAGTTGGTTGTTCTGCGATATAATTTCATTTGATAAGTGATGGACTATTGGATTTTGTTGGTAGGTACTTCTGAAACTTGAACAAACGTTGAAGTATTATTGATGGGCAAATTATTACACAACGGTTCATCTACCTAGAAGGGCTGGATTTTGTTGATCGGTACTTTTGCAACTTGAACAACCGTTGAAGTTGATGGGCAAGTTATTACACAACGGTTCATTATACTTGACCAGAGGGTAGGTACTGACCACAGAAAACAGTGATCTACGCAGAAGGGGCATCTATTTCACTCCACATCAACAATTTTCTTTCAGAACTTCATTATTTGCGTGTCTTTTTGCCATTTTTGGTACTGCTTGTCATCGACAGAATTATTTTAGCAACATTTAAATCGTGATTTAGGTAGGTACCTAGTAACGAGTATTTTTCATGGTAACTAAGAAAAGTGGCCCGTACGGCGTACGGCGTACGGCGGACAGACAGAAATATTTTTATTGCAGTTTTGGATTCTACATACCTTGAAACGTAAACCATCAAATTTTGAGGGGGGTAAGAATTTTTTTTTTCATGCTCGATTCCAATGGTTCATTATTGAAAATAATAAACCAAAATTCTAACCCCCCCTCAAAATTTGATGGTTTACGTTTCAAGGCTTGTAGAATCCAAAACTGCAATAAAAAACGCTGCAAATCCTTGCACAACGGTTTATTATTTTTTCCAGAATACCCTTCTTTTACAGATCACAGCTCTCTGTATAGATAACCCGTCTATATAATATGTACTAGTCTATACATATTATGCAGATCGCAGACCCTCCGTGGGTTAGTACCTAACCCAATACTCGTCAATAGGTACTAAATCACGAGTTAAATGTTGCTAAAATAATTCTTTCGATGAAAAAAAGTAACTAAAATGGCGAAAAGAAATGCAAATAATGAATTTTTGATGGAAAATTGTTTATGTGGAGTGAAATAGATGCCCCTTCTGCGTAGATCACGGTTTTCTGTGGTCAGTACCTACCCTCTGGTCATGTATAATAATTTACCGCTGAGTAATGATTTACCATCGTGTGGTAATAATTTACCCATCATAATACTTCATCGGTTGTTCAAGTTTCACTACCTATCAACAAACTCCATTTTTCAAATGAAATAATATCGCAGAACAACCAACTCGACTTCATACTCCGCCTATAAAATCAGGTGATCCCTAGCAATGATTTTATCTCGGGCCAATTTCCTATTGTCGGTGCATCCCTGGTGACGAGATTTGGTCTGATGTATACAATTTCATTCACCCTGGTGTCGAAAATGCTTGTCGGTGCAAACTTCGGGGCCTTACTCTGAAAAACGGCTGGACGTACGGTGCTTCGGGTGGTCTTAAATACTCCCAAGTTCGAGAACTAATTGAATCGGTAAAAAAAATCACGTAAAAAAAAGGTATAGGCGTTCTGAAAATTTCAACCCCTATTTTGAGCCCCATGACTGACAGTAACGTCGAGCTTCGAGGACCAACTAGACCCCGAACTGAACCTATAACCCGAATTTCATCAATTTTTTTTCATGGTAACTAAGAAAAGTGGCCCGTACGGCGTACGGCGTACGGCGGACAGACAGAAATATTTTTATTGCAGTTTTGGATTCTACATACCTTGAAACGTAAACCATCAAATTTTGAGGGGGTATGCATTTTTTTTTTCATGCTCGATTCCAATGGTTCATTATTGAAAAACGCTGCAAATCCCTGCACAACGGTTTATTATTTTGTATAGAATACCCTTCTGTTACAGATCACAGCTCTATGTATAGATAACCCGTCTATATTATGATATGTACTATTCTGTACATATTATGTAGATCGCAGACCCTCCGTAGGTTAGTACCTAACCCCGTACTCGTTACTAGGTACCTACCTAAATCTCGAGTTAAATGATGCTAAAATAATTCTGCCGATGACAAACAGTACCTAACAAAAAGAAACACACATAATGAAGTTCTGAAAAGAAATTGTTGATGAGGAGTGAAAAAAGTTGCAAAAGTACCTACCAAAAAACTCCAGCCCCTTCTACGTAGATGGTATAATGAACCGTTGTGTAATAATTTACCGTTGAGCAATGATTTACCGTAGTAATAATTTACCCATCAATAATACTTCAACGTTTGTTCAAGTTTCACTACCTACCAACAAACTCCAAAAGAGCCATCATTTTTCAAATGAAATAATATCACAGAACAACCAACTCGACTTCATACTCCGCCAATATAATCAGGTGATCCCTAGCAATGATTCTATCTCCGCCAAATTTCCTATTGTGGGCGCGTCTCTGGTTACGAGATTTGGTTTGAATTGTATACAATTTCATTCACACTGGAGTCGAAAATGCCTGTCGGTGCAAACTTCGGGGCCTTACTGTGAACGAACGGCTGGACGTACGATGCTCCGGATGGTCTTAAAAAACTCGCAAGTTCAAGAACTATTTAAAACCTTAAAAATATTCACGTAAAAAAATGGTATAGGCGTTTTGAAAATTTCAACCCCTATTTTGAACCCCTTAGAGATGACTCACAGTAACGTCGAGCTTCGAGGACCAACTAGACGCCGAACGGAACCTATAACCCGAATTTCATCAATTTTTTTTCATGGTAACTAAGAAAAGTGGCCCGTACGGCGTACGGCGTACGGCGGACAGACAGAAATATTTTTATTGCAGTTTTGGATTCTACATACCTTGAAACGTAAACCATCAAATTTTGAGGGGGGGTAAGAATTTTTTTTTTTTTTCATGCTCGATTCCAATGGTTCATTATTGAAAATAATAAACCAATAAAAACCAAAATTTCTGTATGTCCGCCGTACGCCGTACGCCGTACTGGCCACTTTTCTTAGTTACCATGAGACAAAATTGATGAAATTCGGGTTATAGGTTCCGTTCGGGGTCTAGTTGGTCCTTGAAGCTCGACGTTACTGTCAGTCATCTCTAAGGGGTTCAAAATAGGGGTTGAAATTTTCAGATCGCCGTAGCTCGAAAACTACTGATTGAAGGGTAAGGTTTTTTTTACGTTATTGAATTTGTCTTGAGCTAAACAATTTTTGAGACCACCCTGAGCATCGTACGTCCAGCCGTTCGTGTGCACCAAAAAGCTTCGTCAACACGATCGTGAATCAAACGGTATAAATCCGGCCGGGATATCATCACTAGGGAGCACCTGATTATAATCAAGGATGGCTCTATGAAGTCGAGTTGGTTGTTCTGTGATATTATTTCATTTTGATAAGTGATGGACTATTGGATTTTGATGGTAGGTACTTCTGAAACTTGAACAAACGTTGAAGTATTATTGATGGGTAAATTAATACACAATGGTAAATTACAACACAACGGTAAATTATTACACAACGGTAAATTGTTACACAACGGTAAATTATTACTCAACGGTAAATTATTATAAAACGGTTCATTATAACAGGTACGTAGAAGGGGCTGGATTTTCTCTACAGGTGCTTTCGCAACTTGAACAACCGTTGTAGTGTTATTGAAGGGCAAATTATTACACAACGGTAAATCATTACAAAATTATACCTACTATATACGGAGAAGGGACACCTATAGAGGTATTATGACACAGCGGGTTATTATGTCGTCATGCTTTATGAGTAACTAAAAATAATTAATGATTGAATTATTGAATCCCGCGCAATTCTAGGAAATTTTGATTCCGGAGCCGGCTCCAGACTCGATTTAGGGCTGTCCTGGGGGAGCTTGAGGGTATTGACCACAGAAAACAGTGATCTACGCAGAAGGGGCATCTATGCAGGCAAATAGTAAACCTTGTGTAATAATTTGCAGCGTTTTTTGGTATTTACTGTCTATAAATGCTAGGCACAATTCGAAATATTTCATCATCATCGGGTGAATTGATCTATCGGTCTTTAGGCATCTGATATTAATATTTTAGAAATGGTTTAACTCACATCCGTGATGTTCTCAGAAGACTCGCGTTTCAACCGTCAGTTGCATTTTTCCTTGAACTTTCGACCCATCTATCCAAGCCTTGGCTTGTCCTAACATACAAATTAAACGAATAGCATGCTAATCGCCAAGTAATAAATAGTAGTACCCAAGTTGTAATTAAGCTCACTATGTATTCCATCTCGCTTCAAAAAGAGGCCTTCGTCTTTCTGGTTTGTTCGGAAAAAGACAGCGGGATGCCAGTGTGCAATCGATTGGTTTTTGATCAGCCTCTTAGAATGTAAATTTAATCGATAAGTAGAAGTAACTCCGAAAGTATTCAGTTGCCAAGGTAACTAGAACGGCGATACACTCCATGAGGAAATCAAGATAAAGTATACTGTGACGCGCAAACTTTGAAAAAAATCAGTCATGCAGCATGACTTAATGAGCGAATTTTCAAAGAAATATTCGAATTAATGGCTATGGTTTTGAATAAAGGAAAACTTCGGTCTAAAATTTGGTTTTCTATGTATATTCTCTTCGTATTTATTTTAATTTGTACGTTTTGTCCATCCTGATTCTACCGTTTGTTTATTACGTAATTGTACTAAGTGCTTATTTATTTGATCGCTGTGGGTAAATTCAAGGAGTTGTACTAATCGTTTGCCTCCCCCTTTTTTGCTTCGAACTCTCGTCTTCAATTAATACTTCTCACATTTTTCAATCTGACCACTCTAAGGGGGTGGGGGTAAGAGTTTAAAGATTATCCTAGTTTTGGGTAATTTTTGCGCACTTTAAATGCTCTAATTTAAGAACGGATTTAGATATCTAAAATCCGATTTCACTATCGTGTTCAGCGTGCAAAAACCTTTAAAATGAGGGGTCACTTGTTAGAAAATAACATTTTGGGGATTTTTGGGTAATTTTTGCGCACTTTAAATGCTCTAATTTGAGAACGGATCAAGATATCTAAAATCCGATTCCACCATCGTGTTCAGCGTGCAAAAACCTTTAAAATGAGGGGTCACTTGTTGGAAAATAACATTTTGGGGATTTTTGGGTAATTTTTGCGCACTTTAAATGCTCTAATTTGAGAACGGATCAAGATATCTAAAATCCGATTCCACCATCGTGTTCAGCGTGCAAAAACCTTTAAAATGAGGGGTCACTTGTTAGAAAATAACATTTTGGGGATTTTTAGGTAATTTTTGCGCACTTTAAATGCTCTAATTTGAGAACGGATCAAGATATCTAAAATCCGATTCCACCATCGTGTTCAGCGTGCAAAAACCTTTAACATGAGGGGTCACTTGTTGGAAAATAACATTTTGGGGATTTTTGGGTAATTTTTGCGCACTTTAAATGCGCCAAAACCCTCCTTAGAGTAGGCCAATTTCGCCCATCTTCGAACTTAGCCTTTCGATTGCCAAGATAGATTTTTTGTGCAAATTTGAGCTGTTTATCTCAATTCTATCGAGAGTTATCGTCTGGAGTGACACATATATAAATAAATATATATATATATATATATATATATACATATAAAAAAGTGTTAAATTTCAGGAATCGTTTTAGAATGGTCTGAAACGGATTTCTATGAAGAAAATTTCCAAAAATTTATATTATTTAAATTTCGAAGCCATTGCAATAGCTTCATTTTCTTCGAAAATTCGCTAAAAGATACTACCGCTCATTATAACCAATACCTACCTACGTAGTTTATTATACAAGTGGATTAGTTGCCCCTGCGTAGCACAAGACAGAAAGATAACAAGAATTTATTATAGTCAAATTAAATTTCATAAAATAAGAAACGTATTCACAACTGATGCTATTTTAAGAACTTTGATGGTATTACGAAGTTAAAGTCGGGCTGTATACCAGTATAACCTGTATATTGCAATGGATTTCATCTGAAACATATGATGTCAAAGGCTCTTTTAATTTTTTCAGTTCAATCAAACAAAAATATGTTCCATCAGGATACATAATGGCTTTTTTCGATGTAAAATCGTTGTTCACCAACATCTCACTAGACTTGGTGAATTCAATTATAACAGGTAATTGGCGTACTCTATGTGGTCATATAAAAATTAACGACTTTTTCATGAAGCTTCTCAAATTATGTGTACATGGGTAGCCCTGTCGCACCTTCTTCAGCTGACCGTGTTATGAACCATCTCCTAGAACAGATCATTCCATCAAGCTTACCATTCTATATTCCCTTCACCTACAGATTAATTTGTAGATGACATATTATATCTGGCGATACCTGAAGGATCTAAAGATACAATTTTGAAGATATTCAAAAGTTAACACAAAAAAATTCAATTTACCAATGAAGGGGAGAATGATTTTCAGCTAGCTTTCGTTGATACTCTAAATATAAGCAACACAGCAGCTCGGTCACTAGCTGTGGACTGGTGGAGGAAACGTTTAAAATGTGACAGATATCTCAACTATAAGTCTCATTATCTTTTGGGCCAGAAAATTATTACAGCCCTCAATCTGAAACAGAGAGCTGTCCAGTTAAGTGACCCCTAGTTTCATGAAATGAACTTTTTTAAAGTCAAACAAATCCTAAAGAAAAACAATTTCCTCAATGCACTGATTAACTCTGTAATTAATAACAGTCCTATGGGTACGTTAGCCATGCCACAGCTCATCCCTGATAAAAGCGCAGATTCAGAATCTTCCCCATCCATTCCACCCAATATCTTGATTACTTCTGCCCTTCCTGCGCTTAATAATTATTTTATTGTTCTGCTAATACACTGCCAAATACTAATAAGTCTCCTACTCCACCTCTGACCTATAATATCTGTCTTCCTCCCCTGTTTCACCTGCTAGTCCTGATTCTTCAGCCATTGCCAAATATCATCGCGGTATGGTATATTTTAAAGGCCTCTCTAAAAACTTAACAAATTTCTCTCCAATCGTATCAACTGCAAATTTACATACACAAATAGAAAAACCTAATCTATTCCAAACTCAAATCCATAGTGCCACAACACCCTCTCAGTCATGTTGCATATGCCACTTCCTGTAAGGGCTATCCCAACACATATATAGGTCAAACCAAAAGATATATGAAAGACAGAATAAGTTCAATCTGACATAAATTGCCTCAAGGTCTCCTGTGGCCTCGCTGGAAAATTATGGACACTGAAACCAGCTACAACAAACGTCTTGTCAAGGAGATGATTTGCAACACATAATCGCCTAATACATGCAATAGAAGGGTTGACATTTCCAATTTCCAGAAGTAAAATTTACAGCAATGACCACCCAACTCCACATTAGCTTTTTGCTAGGTAGGTGCCTACTATGTGCAATAGCTTCGCTAGGTTTATGTAGTTATTTAATCAAATTGATCATTAAAATTAATTTCATATCATTTCTTTATATACATCTTGTGTACTAATAATCTCTTCACATTTTTGTAACAGTTTTTTAATGTACCTACCTACTTACTTTCTACCTCCCAAAATTTTGATCTCTAGCTGGCAGCATCCGTGTCTCCCATGGATTTTACACATCTTGTAGGTACCTTATTCAATGGATAGTCACCCCAATCTGTGGTATCTGGTAACTGAAAATTATGTACCCGTTATTGTTACTATAAAATCTCCTCCATCTTCAGTACTATCTCCAGTATTGTATATAAGTCTATCTTGCCACATGTTCCACTGAACACATCGAATTCCTAAGGTAACTAGAATATTATTATACATAAATAAGAGACCTACCTATATTGATAATAACTGTGCCCCACCTAACACTATAGTAGAAAGATAGATTATATACCTTGTTCCATTCCAATAGCTACTTTCCCCCACCTAATCATTTTTCTAACTTGTGCCTACTACTATTGTTGTTTTTTGTTTATTAATAGCCCTGAAGATGTAAAATAAACTTTCCAAAACGTCGGCCTGAGCACAAGTTATATTTTCCACTCTCTGACCGATTCTCAAGAACCTGAATCTCGCAATATTGCCAAAACGGCCATGAACGAACCACTCCCTACTGTCGATACATGCAAATGTATGTCCAATATCAACAAAATCTGTTTTTTATCCGATGTACTATTTCACCATTCAGCTATAATCTTGTGAATCAGCTGGTAAATTTTTTACTGCTTTCTCGCGATTCCTAACGGTTATCACAAAGGAACTGGCATGGGGAACATTCTACTTCTTGTCCGCAAGATAATTCGCATAGCCAAAATTGTCTTTGAAAGTTGGTAACTAAAACCTGTTCATGCAGAAATTGAGTTTCAGATATTTCAGAGGGAGCAGTCTGACGAAATGCATTATATCCCAAGGTAGGTACCTACCTTTCCATTCTCTGTATCCTCTCATTGGACACTCGAAACTTATTCCTACTTCCTACGAATATCAGATAACGACTTTGCCGAGACTTCGTTTCGGAGTTTGACTTCGCAGCAAGGATCTTGTTCGACTAAACCAACTCCTAACTTATTTCCATCCTTTGCCATACCGTCGCCGAAGTTTGCCTTTTTATGCTACCCGAAAATTTATGAAAAGGGCGTAACGAAACTGCAGGTCCACACTTCATGGTTTGGTATCAACTAATTTCCAACAAAATGTGTCTCATGGCAAGTTTCTCGGAACCCCTTCATACATCCCAAATTTTCGAAGAATTCAGTTTTGGTTTATTATCTTCAATAATGACAGAAATGCAAATTTAGCCCCCTCAAAATGTTATGGTTTCCGTTTCAGGTTATGTAGAATCAAGAAATAAAAAATAATATTTTTTTCCAAATGAAAGGGGATCATCCCCCGGTGGTACCATACTAGTTTTCGGTTAATTATTTTCAATAATGAACCTTTGGAATCGAGCGTGGAAAAAAAAGTTAAACCCCCTCCGAATTTTATGGTTTCCATTTCAAGGTAGGTACGTCGATTGTAGAATCCGAAAATGCAACAAAAAAAAGTCTGTCCGTCCGCCGTACCCCGTACTTCGCACTTTTCTTAGTCACCATGAACCGAAATTAATGAAATCGGTTTGTAGGTCCCGTTTGGGGTCTAGTTGATCCACGAAGCTCTGCGTTACGAATAAATTACATTTGTTCAGCATAAAAATTATTCTATTTTGTTCTTTAAATTACTTTTTTATTTAGTTTTTCTGGGATGAAAAAAATTCAGTTTTTTTTAAATGAAAAAATGCAAAATTTCAGCCCCATCTGTTATGTCTGTGAGGCTGTTACCCGGTCAAAGAACAAGAAAAAGAAAACCATCGATTTTCTAACTTCCTTAACTCCAGCGCCTGATGGTCCCGAAGGTTGAAATTTTGTACTCGCCCTCATGAGCCCCTAGGTATCTTACATAAGTAAAATCAACACTGGAGACCCTCAGAGGCGGGCTTTTGCGGGCTGGATGTTCCCGCGTCCCTGCATCACAGGATAATCAACTCTATTTCCTACGCAGCCATACGTGATTTTAATCAGCTGTTCCCTAGCCATCATATCTGGGCTGGATGTATAACGTTTCATTCAGGATCATGTTGATCCTTTCATTCGGTGCAAACTTCAGGGAACAGACGGCTCGACGTATAATGCTCCGGGTGTTCTCCAAAAATTCCCAAGTTCGAGATCAATTTAAAAACGCAAAAATTCGAGATAACGGCCGGCGTCCTGGAAATTTCAATCTCTGATTTTTCACCTCTTAGAGAAGGCTGACAGTAACGCCGAATTTCGCGGAAAAACTAGAACCCAAATGGGACTTAAAACCAAATTCTACCAATTTTGGTGCGTGGTAAGTAACGAAAGCGACCGCCAGAAAATGAGAGATGGCGCTCGGCCAGAATTTTGTTTAAATTCCATTATCGGAATGTACGCACCTTGAAACGGAAACCATACAATTTGGGGGGCTGACAAAATTATATCATGATCGGGTCCAAAGGTCCTCATTATTGCAAATAATAAATGAAAATGAGAGAAAAAAGCTTGCCGTGGTTATAAATGTGGTAGTATCTACGAAGTTGTTACAACTTACAGCAAAGTCTGACTCCCACAAGGGATACTCAAATTTCATATTAGTCATTATTAAACTAGGATGTGATATGTAGATGTTACAATCATTCCCTCGCTATCGACGTTTCAATTATTTCCTGTTGCAACCAATAAATAAAAATCATTTATCATGATCGTCATCATGATGTATCATGATGTCTCACGTCGTCTGTACGATGTGTCTGTACGAAATGATACACGGCATGATTTTTCTGATATTAAATAGGTATATAATTAGTTTAAGAACCTGGGCGTCGATGTAGTTGATTTCGACGGGAAAAACCTGTGAGCCTCTCAGCTGGTCCGGGCCCTATGCATCGTCAGGTAAAAGTCCTAAGGAGTCTACAAACTAAATTACAGCTTCGGAGTGTAATTAGCGTAGAAATTAGCTTTAGGAGCCTCTCAGCTGATCCAGGGCCTATGCATCGACAGGTAAAAGTCTTACGGAGTCTACAAACTACATTACAGCTGCGGAGTGCAAATAGCGTAGAAATTAGCTTTAGGAGCCTCCCAGCTCATCCTGGGCCTATGCATCGTCAGGTAGAAGTTCAGGTAAGGAGTCTACAAAATAAAATACAGCTTTCCCATAAATTAGCTTTAAAGAAAAGTACCTACTTTTGAAACTTGAACAAACGTTGAAGTATTATTGATGGGAAAATTATTACACAATTGTAAATTAGTGCACAACGGCAAATTATTACACAACGGTAAATTATTACACAACGATTCATCTACCTAGAAGGGGCTGGATTATGTTGATAGGTACCTACTTTTGCAACTTGAACAACCGTTGAAGTATTATTGATGGGCAAATTATTACACAACGGTAGATTATTACACAACAGTTCATTATACTATCTACGTAGAAGGGGTGCCTATACAGGTAAATTATTACACAACGGTTTATTGTATGCCTCATGCTTCATGGATAACTAAAAATAATTAATTATTGTATTATTGAATACCGTTCATTTGTAGGAAACTTCAATTCCGGAACCGGCTCCAGTACTCGATTTGGGGCTTTCCTGGTGGGAGCTCGAGGGCACAGACCTCAGAAAACCGTGATCTATGCAGGGCATCTATACAGGTGAATAATAAATATTTTTGTAATAATTTGCAGCGTTTGTTAATTGGTTTATTATTTTCAATGATAAACCCTTGGAATCGATCAGAAAAAAAAATTCTAACCTCTCCTCAAAATTTTATGGTTCACCTTTCAAGGTAGAAAAAATGCAATAACAAAATTTCTGTCTGTCCGCCGTACGCCGTACGGACTTAGCACTTTTCGTAGTTACCATGAAAAAAATCTTGATGAAATTCGGGTAATAGGTTCCGTTCAGGATCTAGTTGGACCTCGAAGACCGGCGCTAGTGTTAGTCATCTCTAAGGGGTGGACAATTACGTTATAAATGTTCAGAACGCCGTAGCTCAAATACTTCCAATGGAAGGGTATGGTTTTTTTACGTTTTTAAATTTGTCTTGAACTAAAGAATTTTTTGAGACCCCGGGGTATTGTAGGACTAGCCGTTCGTGTGAACCGAAAAGCTTCGCCAACACGGTTGTGAATCAAACAATATAAATCCGGCCCAAATATTATCACTAGGGAGCACCTGGTTGTAATCGCAGATGGCTGTATGAAATCGTGTTGGTTGTTTTGTGATGATATTTCATTTGAAAAATGAAGGATCTGCTGGATTTTGTTGGTGGATACTTTTGAAACTTGAACAAACGTTGAAGTATTATATGGAAATTATTAAACAACGGTAAGTTGTTACACAACGGTAAATTATTACACAACAGTAAATTATTACACAATGGTTATACCATCTACGCAGAAGGGGCGTCTATACAGGTAAATTATTACACAACAGTTAATTATTTACCTTATGCTTCATGAATTACTACAAATAATAAATGATTTAATTATTGAATCCCGAGCGTTTGCATGAAACGTTAATCCCCGGGCCGCCTCCAGCACTCCATTTAGGGCTTTCTAGGAGGGAGCTCGAGGGTACCTACCTACTTACCACAGAAAACAGTGATCTACGCAATGATCTACAACGAATTAATAAACCATTCTGTAATAATTTGCAGCCAGCGTTTTGCATTTACGGATTCTTCACTCCTTGAAACGGAAACCGTCAAATTTTGAGTGGGGACTATACTTTTTCCATGCTCAATTCCAATGTTTCACTTTTGAAAATAATTAACAAACTCGGCGCTGCGCGCCTCGGCGGGGGCTTCGCCCCCTGCACCCCCGGATGACTTCCGCTTAAAGCCTGACGGCTAAAATGTGGTGTACCTGACCCTTCAGGTTTTTATCCCCCTCGCTGTATTATATAAGATCGGCTGTTTCTTACCTTACTTCACGCGCGGCTCATACTAGACTCAACCTTTTTTGTTTTTCAGTAAAAATATAAGTAGGTATCACTTTATAAATACGTATTATTATGTAGGTACCCAACTACTATTGCTAACGTTATATTGATCGAGTAAACCGCTTTGTATAATTAGGTAGGTCAGGTTAAAAAAACATGCATTAGCCGCGTAGTTTACTACAACCAAGTGACAACCAAACAAGCGTCATTGTTTACTATCCATTTACAACATTCATTTATATAGTTATATTATGAAACTAGGATGTAAATACCAAGAACAAATACGAAATACATTCGTGATAAATCAATAGCTTTCCAACGAATGGAAAACGATTTTTGTCCGATGAAAATGAAAGAAGTTTCATTTCCCTATCAACTACTCGGTTGTAAGTGAAAATCATTGTTAAAATACGCGCTACTTTCGTCACACTATTTGGTCTCACTTTTTCCTGTCGTTTTTCGGCGGGGGGTCCCATCGCAAAAACCTGAAGGGTCAGGTTAAAAAATAAAAAAACGCTGCAAATCCCTGCACAACGGTTTATTATTTTGTATTGAATACCCTTCTGTTACAGATCACAGCTCTATGTATAGATAACCCGTCTATATAATATAATATGTACTATTCTATGCATATTATGTAGATCGCAGACCCTCCGTAGGTTAGTACCTAACCCCGTACTCGTTACTAGGTACCTACCTAAATCACGAGTTAAATGTTGCTAAAATAATTCTGCCGATGACAAACAGTACCTACCTAACAAAAAGAAACACACATAATGAAGTTCTGAAAAGAAATTGTTGATGAGGAGTGAAAAAAGTTGCAAAAGTACCTACCAACAAACTCCAGCCCCTTCTACGTAGATGGTATAATGAACCGTTGTGTAATAATTTACCGTTGAGTAATGATTTACCGTAGTAATAATTTACCCATCAATAATACTTCAACGTTTGTTCAAGTTTCACTACCTACCAACAAACTCCAAAAGAGCCATCGTTTTTCAAATTAAATAATATCACAGAACAACCAACTCGACTTCATACTCCGCCAATATAATCAGGTGATCCCTAGCAATGATTGGCCGTATTCACAAATTCCTATTGTGGGCGCGTCTCTGGTTACGAGATATGGTTTGAATTGTATACAATTTCATTCACAGTGGAGTCGAAAATGCCTGTCGGTGCAAACTTCGGGGCCTTACTGTGAACGAACGGCTGTACGTACGATGCTCCGGATGGTCTTAAAAAACTCGCAAGTTCAAGAACTATTTAAAACCGTAAAAATATTTACGTAAAAAAATGGTATAGGCGTTTTGAAAATTTCAACCCCTATTTTGAACCCCTTAGAGATGACTCACAGTAACGTCGAGCTTCGAGGACCAACTAGACGCCGAACGGAACCTATAACCCGATTTTCATCAATTTTTTTTCATGGTAACTAAGAAAAGTGGCCCGTACGGCGTACGGCGTACGGCGTACGGCTGACAGACAGAAATATTTTTATTGCAGTTTTGGATTCTACATACCTTGAAACGTAAACCATCAAATTTTGAGGGGGGGTAAGAATTTTTTTTTTCATGCTCGGTTCCAATGGTTCATTATTGAAAATAATAAACCAAAATGGGTTCATCGAAAACATTTCGAAGAGCGTTATTAATATCAGCCTTCTAGATAAGATCTTACGCAATCTCTTATAACATTCACACTTCTAATTCGGATGACATGACATGTCATTCTGCACCTATCTCCTCCTGGTTGCATTTACATGCTGACCACAACGACAGCTGGAACGAAAACAACGGAAATCTCGCCAAGAGCTCTTTGAAAGTATCGGGAGGCGTAAATCTTTCTGCGGCATTTTGATCATTTAACGTAGGAATGTGCGCGTAGTTAGCACATTTCAGCAGGCGGATCACAATTTAAAAAAAAAATCCTTGGGAAAGGTCAACTCGTTCAGTAAGTAGTTGTCTGCGCAAGAAGTAAGTGGGTTAGCGAACATATTTCACACAGAGAGCAAAATATTTCCCTTTGGACAGAACGGTTGAAATAATATTCATAAGTATTTGGTTTTTTCATTAACGGATAACTTTATTAGTTGATGTAATATTACAGTGCTTATAGTTGATAATAGTAGGAGCAGCCTAATTAACATTGAACTTATACAACGTTACTGGTTGCCGTTAACTACATTATTCTCCTCACATAATATAATCAGACATCATTACTTGCAGGGGAGGATTGATTCTTCGAGATAGTGGCTATGACAGGGTTTTTGGTCTTTCTTGTTCCTGTTCATTTTTATATACGTTTCTTTGATCATGGTGTCAATAAAAAATATTCTTGGACACAAGAACTTCCTTTGTCGCGAACTTCACTTCAAGGTAACATTACAATTTCGGTATTGGAATATACTATTTGGAATTTTGAATTGGCTATTGTGGCCTTCGTAACTGTGGATGCTGCAACAACGAAGAGCTTCACATACATGTTGCAATAATAAAATCAATATTTCAATCCCGTCACCAATGTTGCAGGTATATAGGTACGATAAAGATCAAACTCTCCCTTCTTTATCTTACGTAAATTATGTTTAGCATTTGTAAAGCACCAAGGATCATGACTCGTCGGGAACTCAATAGTTCCCTTGGAATTCCAACAATCAACTTGGAGCTGCGAACTCGATTCACAGACAGCGCTAGCCTTCCGAACATTCAATGATCGGTTTAAGATGAATTTCTTGTGGCACCAACAGCGAGCCTACCCGCAATGTTTGAGCTCATTAGGAACGTTCTTAATTTAGTGATACGCATTTCAGTGGTAACGCGTATTAGAGAACAATGATCCACACTGGAGGGCCCTCAATTTTCAGCAAGTCGGGGTTCGAATTGAGGGCATTTATCATCAGCTGTTCCCCAGCATTGATAACACCTGGCCTGGATGTATACCGTATGATTCACACTTATGTTGACGAAGCTTTCCCGTACGAAACTCAAAGGCCTTACTGTGAACCAACGGGTTGACGTACAATGCTCCGAGTAGTCTCAATACTAACGGACGGAATCAATAGAAATACGTCATAAAAACCATAACCTTCAATCGAAAGTTTCCGAACTAAGGCGTTCTTAAAATGCCAACCCCTTATTTTCTACTCCTAATAGTTGACAGACAGTAACCCCGAGCTTGGCGGACCAACTAGAACACAAAAGGGACCTACCTACAAACCGAATTTCATTAATTTTTATTGACGAACTACCTAAGTTTATGCTAATTAAGAAAAGTGCAGAGTGCGGCGTACGGCGGACGGACAGACATTTTTGTATCCCATTTTCGGATTCTACGTACCTTGAAACGGAAACCATCAAATTTGAAGGTAGGTTGCAAAAAATATGTTAATCTCGATCCCAAAGGTTCAGTAGTGCAAATAATGAAATAAAGTGATAAACTTTCATGTAAGAACTACTTAGTAGCGCTGTGTGAGTTCGGTCTGCTCATCAGCAGTATGAGTGTGCCAAACCCGTCAAGGAGAAATTATAATAATTGTGGGTAATATGGTTGTCACAGAGTGGTACAGATCATTCGATTGCTTAGTAAAGTAGGTCTAGCTTCACTGGTTGACTTCATCGGAGCGCAGACTTGTGCGGTTGATCTACCTTACTAGAAATATACCTACATAATATAATAGCATTCTTCAATTAGGCGTCGCATTTTTCTTTCTCATGAACGTAACGATGAACCTTAACCACTTGGATCTCTTTGAATCACCGGTAAAACCGTGTAGAAACCGCTCTTGTTACATTTTCCACATGAACCTAGGTACCCTAAACCAGACACGCATAAATTAGCATAGCCAACTCCATTAGGCCAACGACTAATCAGCCGTACACCCGAACGAAACAGGTGGGTGAAATTAACAGGTAGTCCAGCTCTGGGTTGAGTCGGGTCAACGGATTAATGACTACTCGAAATTATTCTGTCGGACAAGACAGCGTGGCTGCTTCAATAAAAATACGCTATTAAAGCAGATTATCTAATGACCTTGGCATAAATGGCGCCTCGCAGCCTGATCCAACTTCTCCATCCGATGTTAGGAATATATTATAAATAGAATGACCGGTAATTTCGAGGAAAACGTAATTATGTTATATTTAAATTCTTCTTTAATCACACAGGGCTTGCGGGCGATTAAGTTTCATTTTTTGCAGTGGTGAGTTCCTCGAAAAGTGCTGCATGCCAATATTACTACCGTTCATATTTTTCTTTTGTATAAAATCAGGTGTGATCATTCGCTTTAATAATTATATTGAACACTAGACTGCTAGGCTCCACTTATCCCGATTCCTGGCATTCCCAAACACACCTACTTCCTGACGACAGTTTTTCAGATTTAGGTACGTATCTTACACCAAAACTGGTTGGTATCTTACACCAAATTGGTAGGTGTCTTACACCAAAATCCATGAGAGCGGCTATCTGATTGGTTACTAATCATGTAATTGGTCATTAGGTAAATTACTCATTAGGTAATTATAGATAGTTATGTTGAGCGCTTGGCCAGTTGAAGTCAGAAGAAATTTTTAACGACTAGCAATAAAAAATTGAACTCAGTGCGAATTGCATGTCAAATAAAACATGGAGTAATTGGTTCATCATTCTGTTTACTGCATTAACGAGTTTATTTTAAGGGAAATCGATTTTTAAAAACGCTACAAATTATTAAACAATGGTTTATTATTTACCTGTATAGATGGCCTTCTGCGTAGGCCACTGTTTTCTGTGGTCAGTTCCAACCCTCGGGCTCCCCCAAGAGAGCCCTAAATCGAGTAGTGGAGCCAACCGGGAAATTACAGTTAAATAACATACGTTTAATTAAATAATTATGTCACTAATTATTTGTTGTTATTCATGAAGCATAACGTTTGCTCAAGTTAAAAAGGATATAATTAACAAAAACCAAAATAACCATAATTCTTCAAATGAAAAATATTAAAAAAAAAAAAGAAAGTAATATCTGATGATATCACGGAACAACCTCGATTTCTCAACAGCTTTCACAGACTCGATTTCATACAACAGCCATGAGTGATTATAATCAGCTGCTGCTGATTTCTCAGCTGGATTTGTACCGTTTCATTCACACTCATTTTGGTGAGCACTACTAGGTAGGGTAGGCTTGGGTAGGTTGGTCGTCATAAAGTAGGATATCCGTAGTATGGAATGAAGAGGTCACCCCGACGTCTGATATCTGTAATAGGTACAACTGTTGTAAGTCGCCACGACGTCGGATATTAAGTAGCACAGAACGATGACGAGGTTAGAACTATAACCTTCCACTAATCAACATTCCTTTGGGGAAAAAAAATTCTTCGCGGTTTGAAAATCATGTGTTCAATAACATCGTTTATTTAACATGAAAAGGTGCACGTTTTCTTCAACTTATTATCGTAGAGTAAATAAAAATGTACTTATTGATGGCCCATCCTCGTTAGCGAATGTCCCAATTGCGGCATTTGAGGGTTCTGTCGAATCACCTTCTTTAAAGTCATCTGATATCTGTCTCCTCATCACACAAGGTATCTGCGATACCAGATGCCGTCTCGAAATCCGGACTACCGGAGGTTTTTACTATGCATCCATACAAACCCCAGGTTTGCTTGTTTAGAATGCTGTGTTTGTTCCGCTGCAGCTTCCTGTCTTCCTTTTTGGTCGATGGCCAGTATAAAGTTTTTCGATTTTCGATCCAACCAGAGGCACATGTTCTACTTCCTTTAAAGGCGCCCATACACTGTCCAACCGTCGGGCCCAACAAGGGGTGGGGAGAGGCGAAAACGCGCCCCCCTGCCAACCAGACGGCGCTTCACACACGATCCAACCAAACAAGCACCCAATCCGACCAAGTTTCCCGCGTTTTTTTATTTTTCCCGAACGTGAATCCTATAGTTTTCCAATAACTCCGTTGTTGCATCAACTTCGGTACAATTCATTGTTTCACCTCTCATGATAATAACAAAACAGTAACAGTAAACACCAATTATCCAAACTCCAATATCTTGAGGTACTGGCACAACTGATAACAGGAGAAACTGATTAAAATTACGTAAAACAACGTGTGTCTGCTTCAGACGAACAAAAAATTACAGGAGAAGAAGAAGAAGTTGGTCCGACAGCGCCACACACGGTACAACTTGGTCGGGAGTAATGGAGGGGGAAGGGCACAACCATGTTTGTTGGGCGGTTTCGCCATCCGACCACACCCAACCAGGTTGGTCGGATCCAACGGTAGGACGTCCTCCCACACACGATCCAACAGTAGGGAATGGGAGGCGTTTTCATCTCTCCCCACCCCTTGTTGGGTCCGACGGTTGGACAGTGTATGGGCGCCTTAACTCCGCAACATACACAACGGAAAAAGACATTTGTCATTGATAAAAGAAAAGACGCACTCAAAACTCAAAACTATTCGCAAAATGGAGAAAGTAGGATAAAGAAAGAAGCAAGACAGATGGGAGATCGCGAAAAACATTCTAGAGGCGCTCGTTCTGTTGGAGATTATCGTTACTACGTTACAGCAGAATTCACTACTACCCCACATTCATGTAATGGTCCAACAGCGTGCGATTTGCCGACAAGAAGTCGCCTTCAGGTCGATGGTACTACTGAGTTATGTACGAACACTACAGATTGTAGTAAGACAGTCGTGATTTTCCGACTTAAGGTCGGCACGTTTACAAATTTGTTACATACATCTGTAGGTCGCCATTTTAAAATAGAATCCTCTTTGGTTTTCCCTGTTCCACTTGGGTTATGTTGAGATTATGATGTATGTTTGAATAATTTTCCAATTTATTTACGCTTATGATGCAAAATTATTAATAACCATAATGGATTACAAGGAACTAGGTACATTTCAAAAGTAAAACCATCCAAATAAGAAGTCGTCATACCGTTTTCATTTTAGTTGCCAAGTTGAAAAACAAATTTAACACGTCTCAGAGGCACTTGTTTTCAAGAGGTAGAATCGACGGTATTACGCAGAAATTTTCTCCGTATCGATTTTATGACACGGGATCCACGGGTTCTCTCAATGAAACCAATAGGTACCTACCATAATTATCCTATTCCACCATCTTAGCGATTTAGCCCCCAGTGGATTCCATTTTGATGAAGACATGGCAACGGCTTCCTACATTTTTATCAATACGAAAAAGGGGTTCTAATGACAGAAATATGTGCAACTAGTTGGAGTGAGGTAGAAGAAGTTAACTATACAGGTTTTACTACGGAATGTTGTGGTATAATACTACTAGAGATCTATGCACTACAATAAATTGTACTACAATGTGGTGAACCAAGTTTAGCCATCTGAGGTCGTAGCTTGCAACTCTATTCTGACCCGAGGTCGGGAGACGACGTCGGTACAACCAGAAAATCATACCCCAAATTAGTCGTGATTTGGTGGTCGAGAGGTCGCCAGGACGTCATCACTCGACGTCGGGTCGCAATTCCCGACGTCGCACCGAACTATTTGTGCTAGTTGGGGAGAGAGAAGTCGTAGGAGTGAAGTCGGTCGAGTGAAGAGCTCGGCGAGCCGGGCGCGTTATAAAGGTGCCTCCACCTCGTCCCCTGTCTGTCAACAGTCGTTAACAGCCGTTGAGAGTCGTTCGGAGTTCGATGGAGGGGAACCCTTCTGGGCTTCAACAGAGGCGTCGCACAGCTCGTCTTTCTCCGTGTATATTGGTAAAATCTGAGTTTAGGTATGGCTAAGTTATACGTGAGTTGTATATGTTACATTTGAGGGGTACCATGACACTTATGTTGACTAGCTTTTCGATGCGAACTTCAGGGCCTAACTATGAACGAACGGCTGCTCCGCTTCTGCGTACTTACTGCCTTGAAATGGAAACCAACAAATTTTGAGGGGGGAGAGTTTTTTTGTGTGCGTGGTCGATTCCAAAGGCTCATGACTGAAAATAGTAAACCGAAAGGGCATCTATCAAAGGATGCATGGGGGTGCATGCATGTGCATGTTTTGCTGAAAACCTAGTTCTTTGTTCTATGTAGAAACATCAGGCCTCTCAAACACACTATCATATTCGTTTATCGTTCCTACGGGGTTTCAACATTTCCAGGAAGCTCGACGCCAATGCGATCAGAAGTTTTCCTGAAGTAACCTGTTAGGTGCCGGGTACTTAAAGTACAAACAGTTACGGCACATAGCAATCACATGTCAATGACCACAAATGTGAATGTTAGGAAGCTCATACATACAGGGGCATTGGACATCTCAGGTATGACTAGGTTATGAACCAGTACCAGACCAGTTACATATCAAATTTTCACATTGTCTGACTAAGTTTTATAAGGCATATCAATCTGAAAAGTGTAACTTAGCAAATCCTTTGTATTTTTTTCATTTCCGCAACCAATATTTCATTAACACAACTTTGAAAATTTGGCGATTATGGGGTGTATGTTTATAGGATTAGTATGTCGGGAATGTGGATGGGGATGTTGGGTAGAGATGTGAGTAGTGGTGATGGTGGTGGTGGCGGCGTTTGGGTTGTTGTCTCTCAAGAGCCTCTTCTTCAACCTACGACCAGCGCTGGGTGGCAGTCCAGTGATGGGTACCACTTCTGGGTTGTAGTGGGTACCCCATATCTCCCTCTGATCGTCTCCTGGACTGTCTCAAGCCCCAGGTTGCTGTGAAGCTCATTCTTCACAAACCAAGGGGGCATCGCACAGCTTTCTGAGGATCTCGTTCTGCTGGGTTTGGATTTTGTTGATCGAAGTTGCACATGCAGCCCCCCAAACTTCGCAGCCGTAGGTCAACTGGCTTGATAAGCGACGTGTATAGCAGCTTTTTGTTTATGAGATCCAGCTTTGACCTGGGATTCATCAACGGCCATAGCTGGTTTACACGCCACTTAATTTCGCTAACAGTTTTGTTGACATGTGGTCTCCAGGTGAGCCGTCAATCAAGTATGAGCCCTAAATATCGCACTTCTGGCTTAGAGGGGATAACGTTGTCAGCCATCTTGATGTTAGCAACCGACCCTCATCGGATAATGAACGTGGAGAGCGAAGACTTGGTCAGGTTGATTTTAACCTTCAACTTCTCACAACAACGCTCCACCCTATCTAGCTGTGCCTGGAGGTAATCCCCCGACGCTGCTGGAGTGTTCCCTGTGTCATCTGCAAACTGGGCTGTGATGGATTTGCCCGACTGGGGGAAATCATAGCAATAAATGCTGTAAAGCAGCAGTGACATCGGAGAACCCTGAGGGACGCCAGCTTCCACATTCCTGAAGGTTGAGAACTCCTCACCAACCATCACCTGGAATGTGCGTCTGCAGAGAAACGAGTGCAAGATAAGAAAAAGCGAGTTTGGAAGGAACTCCCTCAGCTTCAGCAAGAGACCACTGTACCACACTCGATCAAAGGCTGATTGTACACCCAAGAACACCGTCCCAGTGTACTTCTTTTCATAACCCTTGTGTATGTAGTCGAAGACCCGGTGTACTTGCCGTGTGGTGACGTGGTGTGCACGAAAGCCGAATTGAAAATCAGGTATCACATGGGATACATTGAGAAACTTGTTCACCCTACCCAACAGGATCTTTTCAAAAAGCTTCCCGAGCACTGACAGCAAACTTATCGGTCGATATGAAGCGGTGCTTTGAAGTGGCATCCCTGATTTTGGGACTACAGATACCACTGCCTGCCTCCAAACTCCTGGATAATAGCCCCACCTGAGGAGTGCATTGAAGAGGCTCAACAAGAAAGCTCTGCCTTTCCTAGGGAGGAGTTTCACAATCCCTGCTGTTATAAGGTCATATCCTGGTGCCTTCTTACTTTTCATGGCCCTTAACGCACTCTTCAATTCCTCGGGGCTTATAGGAGTCGGAGGAGGGGCCATTGGAAGCGGGGCATCCACCTGGTCCTGCACTTGGCTCTCAAAAACGCCATCCTGGTGAATGGCATTAGGTCTAAAATTTCGTTCATAGTGAGTAGCAAGCAGCTCAGCTATTTTGACTCTTCCACTACCCACTGCAATGGTGGCAATGGTGGCGAACTCTTGGCATTCAGCCTCCGAAAAACATTTTAAATTTTCCAGATCCCATACCTACTGCAGCCATTCAGGGATTGGAGATATAAGCCAAAATGCTGGTTCCTCATCACAGCCAGTGCAGCAGTTACTTGGTTGCTTTGGCCAATTGAGATGTTTTCGAGCTTGAGGATCTCAGGATCGCTGCCATGCTCTCTTTGCCTGATTCTGGCAATGCAAAAGACGCTGCAGTCGAGCTGGGATGGGTTTGAGAGACCCAGTCCTTGCTTCTTTAGGCTCACTATTACTCCACAGGCAGTTGTGAATCGTCTGAACAAGATGATCCACACAGGTATCGACATCCTCAACACTAGTCATTGGCAAGGATAGATCAATGTCTTCGGCAAATTCTTGGCCATATAGCTCCGTATTTGAGCTCCCAAGTGAGGCTAAGCGAATGTTTACATTTGCTCCACACAGGAAAACAGGGTCGTGATCCGAACTCAGCTTGTGAATGCCCTCAACAACGAATGATGATGGGATGTTTTTCAACACAAAGATATCTAATACATCTGGAAGCAATCTCTCTGACAAAGGCCAGAAGGTTGTGACAGAGTGTAACAGTGGGGGTGGACCCCCGAGAGTCCCCCTCCTAGACGAGCGGGACTATCACCTGTTAAGAAGGGATATCGATTAGGCTCCCCCAAACCGATCCCGTCTCCACCGGAAAAAAAAATGTATCGAGAACAGCCCACACTGTTACACTCCTCCCCACATGACATACTTCTGGGTAGCAGAAGTATGAGAGGGAAAAGGGGGAATGAAAAGTAGTATGAAGTTCCGGTTCAGGAAACGACATCTGAACAACTTCAAGGTGACTAACCTCCATCGTAATGGTACTACCTCAATAATATTTTACTGGTGGAGAACAAAGCTCCTACATACGAGTATTGGCGGATAATGTTGTCAGAGGTTGTTGTCCAGTGAATTGTGCTCATCTGGGCAACCTCTAGGACTCTAGCTGATCAACCTCCATCGTTGGGATGGAACAACTATTGGGACTTGTCAACTGGGACATGGCATCAATCGCCTTCTAATGAGCTCAGTATATTTTAATTATACTGAAACTCTAAAGGGTGGAAAGGGGGTGGGGAAGCCAATAGATGTATGTATTATCAACTTATCAAAGGGACAGGTTGTTAGTAAAGGAATCCTTCCGGGATACCTTTAGGCTTATCCTTCTGGTAAGCCTACAAAAAGGGGATGGCGTATGGCGAAGTGCTCAGCGCATACTACCGAACCACGCTCTGCCACCATGTGACAGAGCGTAACAGTGGGGGGTAGACCGTTGAGAATCCACCTCCTAGGCCAGCGAGATTATCACCGGTGAAGAAGGTATACCGATTAGGCCTCCCCGAACCGATCCCGTCTCCACCGGAAGAAAAAATGTATCGAGAACAGCCCACACTGTTACAAGGTAGGGGTGTTGGGCGCCTGCACTGTTAGCCACAGCTCGCACTATAAGTCCCGCAACTATCTACCCCAGTAGTTGGTAGCTCTACAGCCCCACTCAACTGCCTTCGCATTTAAGTCGCCCCCGAGTATACCTTTGTCTCCCAAACTTAATGTCACCTCCCGCAGGTGATCTGCGCTCATTCGCCTTGAAGGAGTGCTATAGCAACTTCCAACCACTACACTGCAGTCCTTCATGGTGATCGTAAGGAAGGTGGCCTGAATATCTTCATAAGTTATGGAAGGTAGCTGATGGTACTGGAGAACATTCTTTATCAACATTCCTGAACCATCTCTGGCTCGTCCTGGTAAGGGGCTTGGTGTGCTGAAGAATGTGTACCCAGCGACGCTGTGCCTTGATGTATCCTGACCAACGTTAAAATGTGTTCTGTGAGCAGTGTTATGTCAACTGTGGCGATCTAGGAACGACACCAGCTCCAATTTCCTTTTCTCAAAGCCATTACAATTCCACGTGTTAATTTGTAGGCCCTTTAAATGTCTGTTACTTCCCATTATACGTTAGGAATGATTGAATTTGGATCATGGTGTTATTAATTTTCTATTAGATCCAACGACGACGAGGAAGAGGTTGACTCCGTCAGATGGTCGGGGCGGCTCCAAGGAGTGCCACTGGAGTTGCTTTGGGCTGCAGCGGAGTATGTGGCGCGCTTGACAGTGGGGAAAATCACTGTTGAACGCTGCGATTTTATGGTAGTTGTAGGTTGGGAGCTGGGTTGACGCGATTGGGACTGGGATGGTTGGAGAGCAGGGAAATGCTCAGCATTGCTGGGGGGAGGCTGCCAGTGCTGAATTGGAGACTTGCGCTGCGCCCTCTTCTTTAAAAGAAGTTTTTGGACTTCAAACCCCCTGTAATTAGCCGTATGCTGGCCCTCACGGTTCACACATTCCGGCGGGAGGGTACGTGGAACGGGACATTCCTTGTACCTATGCTCGCCCCTACAGCGAACACAGCGAGGCCGATGGAGACAATATCCACTCGTGTGATTGAACTCCTGGCAGTTTGAGCACTGGGGTATCTGGTTCCTTGGCCTGAACGCTTCCACTTGGATAGCACATTTCAGGATGCCCGTGAGTTGATATATTCGCTCGTTGCCCTCTTTGGGTTCCACATCGACGTAAAATAGTGGCCATGGAGCTTTCGTACGGGAGAACAGATTTACTACTTGTCTAACATCAAATCCCAGCCCCTCGAGCTCCGATTTTATCAGGTTTGGATCTGTTGGCGAATGTAGATTTCGGAAAACTACTCTCAATGCCCGTTTTTTCGGTAGCTGGTAGGAGTGAAATTCAACTTTTTCCCTTATAAAATATGTAGCGGCACGTCGATAAGCCTTTGTATTTTCATACGCGCCAATGCGATTTCTACGAAATTCATGCAGGATTATCCTTTCGTCCGACCCTCCGTTACTCATGACAATTTCATTGAATTCTATACTATGCGAATCATAGTAACCTTCAAAGTTATGCACTCCTCATGGATTTTCAACTCCGATACAACAACAGAATTTAGTTTCCCAAAAAATGTCAGAGGCACTAAATGGTAGGCACCGGAGAAATAATCGATTTTATATTTCATCTCTATATATAAAAATGAATGTCTGTCTGTATGTATGTATGTTCCCTATAGACTCCTAAACTACTCGACCGATCGGGATGAAACTTTGGAAATATGTTTTGGGAACACCGGGGATGGTTTCTGACTAGGTTGCATTCTCGGTGGAGACTTCCTTCAACGGTTTTCAGGCTATTCCTAGCAACCCCGATCTTGAAAAGTTGTTGTCGAGAATGTCGTTGTCAAGAAAAATGGGAAAAGCAGTTTCGTCGAGTTTTTCATATCGGGTCGTGAGTGGTGTCCTCGGCTAGGGCAAATTCCCCTCTTTCCGAAAAGTGGCGAACGATTTTTCTAGGACCACAACTTGCCGAGTTATTTACATATTTACAATGTTCGCAGCAACTCGCCGAGTTATTTATTGGTACCTATCAACACGGCGTCAAATCTATTTTCAAAGTTGTTCTAGGAAAGTTCACTCCATTTTAGGACAACTCGATTTAAATCACATGTTCTACTGTGTATTTTTTCCTTCTTCGTGGTTGTATAAAAATGAACTTTACGTCCACTTGTTTACGCACCCCGACCGGGGCAACACCCGGGTAATCCGCTAGTTATGTATAATAATGACATTCCCACCGCCACCGCCAACGGGAAGAAATCAGTATTTAGCAAAGGGTATTGTTTGTCGCCTCACAAAAAGACTGAATATTGAAAAGTAATTTATACCAATTCAATATAATACAATGACCCTCTGCCTCTCATTCTCCTCGCCGTCCACAAGGACGTTGGCACATGAATTATTGAAGTGTGTAAGCCAGCGTACTAATTATTACTGGTTCTAATCAATTAAGCAATTTCCTGCACTGTTTTTGACGTGTTAGCACTAATGAGTGTTGATTGTGATTCAATTCGAGTTTCAACACAATACATTAATATTAGCGACTAATAATCAGGAGGCGAGAAAGGTTCGCTCAACAAGTTTGTAGGAATTATCTTCTAAACAATAAATGTAACGGATACATGATGGGAACTGTCGTAGCTTTGCTGCTTTCCAGGATTAGGTATTAATCTGTTTTTTATGACAATAATTTAAACTGTTGTGGACTTGTGAAAATATATTATTTTTCCATCCCCGCCCTCTCTAGTGAATCAGAAAGTAAAGCTGTGTTCGGTTTAAGAACGACGAAACTTCAGGGATCGATTCTACAACTAATTTCCAACAAAAAGTTACTCATAGAGTTTTTTATGCAACCCTTTGTTATCTAGAATTTTTTCACTTCTAAGATTTTGTTCGTGTTTCCGACCTTATCTCACTAAAATCACAATAACTCCCTTAAATTACATGGTGAACCAAAATTTGAGGATACCGTTGGAAAGAGCGTTAAATGTTCTTTCAGATTCAACTATCAACTTTTCTCTAAAGGTAAGAAAAACAAGCGGTTTTTGAACCATTTTGCTCCAGTTCGGCACAACAGAAGTTTATCCTGCCAAACAACTCCTCCCGAGTTTCGACCCTGACGCTGTAAACTTTGGTCTTCAGGGTGACCCATACGTAAAAGTCTAAAGGAGTCAAATCTGGGCTCCTCGCAGGCCACTTTCCTGGTGCATACCGTCCGATCCATCTGTTTCTAAAATGCTCATTCCACTACTGGGAAATGTTGCGTCCATTATGGGCTGGACATCCATCCATTTGCCACCACATAATATTCTGCCTCCTATCAAGAGGCGCGACGTCCAACAACTCCATCAGATCGTTGTCAGAAAATTTAGAAACCCTTGTGAGTTAAGGCGACTCGGGACGAAGATGGGTCAAAACTCGGGAGGAGTTGATCGGCAGGATAGGTAAACATGTGTTGTGCCGAAATGGAGCAAAATCGTTTGGAATTGCGTAGTGCTGTTGATAGTGTTCGCAAGAGGTGCAAAATAATATATGTTTACAACAAGGCGGAGGGCATTTTGAACAGTTTTTGTGACAATTTAAAATGTCGTCGAAAGTTATAATTGTAAAATCTTGCGGAAAGAAGCTATTTTCATTAATTTAATTTAATTTTTTTATGTGAAGGATTTTTTTTTCAATTTTCACTTCTGACTTGATTTAACCCATCCTAATCCCGAAAATTCCTCGTTTCCTCACTAACTGGGTTCCCGAAATGTGTGGAAATGCCACGTTTTTTCGCAATCAATCACCGATTTCCCTCCTAACGATGGCGTTAAAAATAAAATTGAATAATACCATTGGAAAGCTTATAAAACGTAGATGTTTTTACCGTGGAGTTCGTCAGTTTTTCTGTAGCCGATGTTGTTGGAAAATACCGTTGAAAATCGCCAAGAAAAATGAAAAACGCTGCAAATCCCTGCACAACGGTTTATTATTTTGTATAGAATACCCTTCTGTTACAGATCACAGCTCTATGTATAGATAACCCGTCTATATAATATAATATGTACTATTCTATTATATACATTTTATGTAGATCGCAGACCCTCCGTACGTTAGTACCTAACCCCGTACTCGTTACTAGGTACCTACCTAAATCACGAGTTAAATGTTGCTAAAATAATTCTGCCGATGACAAACAGTACCTAACAAAAAGAAACACACATAATGAAGTTCTGAAAAGAAATTGTTGATGAGGAGTGAAAAAAGTTGCAAAAGTACCTACCAACAAACTCCAGCCCCTTCTACGTAGATGGTATAATGAACCGTTGTGTAATAATTTACCGTTGAGTAATAATTTACCGTAGTAATAATTTACCCATCAATAATACTTCAACGTTTGTTCAAGTTTCACTACCTACCAACAAACTCCCAAAGAGCCATCATTTTTCAAATTAAATAATATCACAGAATAACCAACTCGACTTCATACTCCGCCAATATAATCAGGTGATCCCTACCAATGATTGGCCGTATTCACAAATTCCTATTGTGGGCGCATCTCTGGTTACGATATTTGGTTTGAATTGTATACAATTTCATTCACACTGGAGTCGAAAATGCCTGTCGGTGCAAACTTCGGGGCCTTACTGTGAAAGAACGGCTGGACGTACGATGCTCCGGATGGTCTTAAAAAACTCGCAAGTTCAAGAAATATTTAAAACCGTAAAAATATATACGTAAAAAAATGGTATAGGCGTTTTGAAAATTTCAACCCCTATTTTGAACCCCTTAGAGATGACTCATAGTAACGTCGAGCTTCGAGGACCAACTAGACGCCGAACGGAACCTATAACCCGAATTTCATCAATTTTTTTTCATGGTAACTAAGAAAAGTGGCCCGTACGGCGTACGGCGTACGGCGGACAGACAGAAATATTTTTATTGCAGTTTTGGATTCTACATACCTTGAAACGTAAACCATCAAATTTTGAGGGGGGGTAAGAATTTTTTTTTTCATGCTCGATTCCAATGGTTCATTATTGAAAATAATAAACCAAAATGACAAAAATTGTAGTTTGGGTTCAAAAACCGATTGTTTTTCTTGACTTTAGATAAAAGTTGATGGTTGAATCTGAAAGAACCCTCTTTCCTACGGTATCCTCAAAGTTTGATTCACCATATAATTTAAGGGAGTTATGGTCATTTTAGTGAGATAAGGTCGGAAACACGAACAAAATCTTAGAAGTTAAAAAACTCTCGAAAACAAGGGGTTACGGAAGAAACTATATGAGACACTTTTTGTTGGAAATTAGTTGTAGAATCGATCGCTGAAGTTTCGTCGTTCTTAAACCGAACATCCGATATAATTGGGTTCTGTCTCTGAGACGGTGTCAAAAATGTTCCAATAAATCCCATCGAGCAATGTATGTAACTCATCGTTTTCGCCTGACAAAAAAATTAGAAAAAAATCCTTCCTATTTCAAGGTGTACACTTGAGATGTATTTATACGCATTCAAATGCCTGTAAAGAATGGTGTAAGTGGTATGGTTTCTATAATGAACACATCGAAGTTTCTGTGAAATTTCCATTGTCTGGAAACATAAAATGTATAAGGAACTGAGTTGATGAACCACGACAGAAGACCTGCGGTATTTCAGTTCACACCGAGTAAATTAATTCAAATGACCCACCGAGAATATTTAATTAGAACAATGGGTATTGACTGTGTAGCCATCATAGGTAGACGCCTTCGATTTGGACAGACGCGATAGGAATATTTAGGAGCGCCTGAGCCTTGAGAAATAATGTGCCCAATCAATTAGAGGTTATTCAAACAATGCAAAAGGCAGGAACCACTCATTTGCGTCCTCTTCCACCACGCACAGTACAAACATGAACTCTTCTGTTTCACGGTTAATCAACAGCGACTCTGCATAGTAATAGGTAAGCAGTTACAACAATGGAAGTTATATCTACTTCTTTCTTTTTCTAATGAATCATCAATCCTTGATTGCCCATATTTATAAGTGTCTGTTTCCTGGAGTCGGTGATAGACGAAGGTTGGAGATGGAGGTAATAATATGTAGGTAGTGCTTAGTACAACTTCCAACATTCTAGTGCTATTATTTATTTACCCATTTGAAGAGCATCATTCGAAACTATTCGGTAGTTATAAAAGAGCTCAACACCATCAGGTATTAACCCATGGAATGCGGATATTTTCGTATTAATACAGTGAAGGTATGCATGAATACGGTCTGTTCTGTGTGCGTAAACTCGACACAATCCTACTACGATGTACTACCGTACATATTATATAGCTGCACGAATATTTAATTATTATTTTGTTATCATTTTCAATAATTAACCTTTAGAATCGAGCATGAAAAAGAAAAAAAATTAACCCCCCCCCCCCCCCCTCCTCAAAATTTGATGGTTTCCGGTTCAAGGTATGTAGAATCCGAAAATGCAATAAAAAAATTTCTGTCCGCCAGCCGTTCTTCGCACTTTTCATGTATTCGCTTTCAAACTTCCTCGTATTTCCTGAAGCCGGAAGGTGCTGCAATCTTCAGTCATCAGGGATAATCACCCAATCAGCCCGTCGGATCTCTTTTCCTCTCACTTTACCGCCATCGGTGCCCCCGTTCTCTTCTCTCATGTTATCACAGTTCATAATAATATTACTGACCTATTATTAAATTCCACTACTGAAGTTACCTATATTCCTCACTGATCCTTTAATACTACCTAATTGTCAAGTCCCTCCGTGTTAGTTCCGTGCTCGACTGCCTAATTCAATTTAAGGGAATATAGCAAAGCCTCCCACTGTTCTGCACGAATACGTCAATAGCTGCATCACCAGGAGTGCCCGTGTGACTTGCCGGCCGGTAAGCATCCTAGCGACGGCCCATCACCGTGAGTACCTACCCTGAATACCCTCTTGCTGGTCAGGTGCTAAAGGAATCCACATATGTGGATGATTGCTGTGCTACAGTGGAGAGTGTGGCAGCGGCCAATCAGCTCAAACAAGAGTTGATTCAGTTGCTTCATTGTGGAGTTTTTGAGTTACGTAAGTGGGGATCCAATGAACTGTAAGTACTTCCCCCTGAACATCAGGCGTCTTCTCTTTGGCTGCGAGCCGACAGAACACCTTCCTTGCATATAGGTACTTGGAGTATTCTGGAATCCTTTGTTGGACGTTTTTTCCCCGAAAAAGTTTGGTAGGACGGTTTGTCTTACCAAACGGGCTGTCCTTTCACAGATTGCCTCAGCCTTCGACCCTTTGGGTTGGTTAGCCCTTGTTGTCTTCTGGGCCAAAGTCTTCTTGAGGGAGTTATGGTGTGAAAAGCTGGATTGGGACACGCCCCTACCAGATCGATTTTCTACACGGTGGGCGGCCTTTGCCAAGCAACTTCCACAGTTTTCCAGCCTCCAGTTTCCTCCCCTCTGCACTCAACCTGGATCTACTGCTTATAAACTCACTGGCTTCTCGGATGCATCCATTTTGGGATTCGCAGCCACAATGTCGAAGGATGGCCATGTCTCAGTGAGGCTCCTCAAGGCCAATGCTAAGGCGGCTCCTTTGCAGTTGCAAACGATCCCACGTCTTGAACTGTGTGGCGCCGTACTGCTAGCTAGACTCCTATCATCCCTGCATCTGCTGCGTGCGCGATTAAGTACTGAGGAGGTTTACCTTTTCATGATGCCACAACAGTGTTATTCTTGCTGCACACATCCCCTCATCTTCTTAAGACGTTTGTGACAAATCGGGTGGAGGAGGTGCTAAACCATACTCATCTATCGCAATGGCGCTATGTACCTACCCATCTGAATGCCGCAGACTGCGCCTCTTGGGGTTCGGAGCACACTCCCCTCCCAAAGTTTCTGCTCTGGTGGTCTGGTCCGGAATTATTGCATTTGGCGGAAGTAGAGTGGCCTTCCCATGACTCAGCTCTGCCATCTCTATCTGGCTGTGAGGAACTCAAGCCTCACACCGTTCCTTTCAACACCCTGGTAACTACAGCTAGTCCGCAAGGACATTTAGTGTTGGATCTTATCCACCGGAGTTCCTCGTTCTCCATAGTTTTCGAGTACTGGCATGGGCTCTTCGTTTCAGGCACAATGCCCATTGTGGAGTCATTCCCATAAGTGGCACGCTCAAAGTCAGCGAGCTCTCTCAGGCTAATCTACTTTGTGTCCGGTACATTCAAGCTCAGTTCTATGCGACAGTACTCCGTGGTCTCGCCAAAGGACGTACCTTTAATAAAACTATACAACCCCTTACACCATTCGTGGATGCAGATGGACTCCTCAGAATGGGCGGCAGGTTGAGTCACTCCATATTACCAGCGTGTAGCAAACATCCATTGTTGCTGCACAACGATGCTCCTCTTTCCAAACTCATCTGTCGCCACTATCATTTATGGCAATTTCACAGTGGGGCAAGAGTGGTGCAAACTGCAATACAGCGCACTTATTGGATCCCAGGCCTCTGTTCCCTTCTCCAACGCTGCATACACCAGTGTGTTGATTGCACACGACTCCGTCTTGCCGTATTTCACCCTCGCATGGCCGATCTCCCCGTGGTGCAGACAACCCCTTGCAGACCTTTTCCAAAGGCTACTGATGACATGCCCGGGCCTCTAATGGTAAAAATGAGTACCCACTGCAATGCTCGTTGCTTCAAAGCCTATATATGGCCATGTTTGTGTGCATGGGGACCAAGGCATGTCACATTCAGCTTGTCGGAGATCTGAAAACCGCTGCATATCAGGTTTATGCACCGATATCTATTGTGATAATGGTTTGAACTTTGTCGGTGCAGCAGAGGAGCGTCGTGCAGTGCAGCAGTTCCGTCGTCACTCAGAGCATGCGCTGGCTGACTCGCTATCTGGCCGTGAAGTGTCCTACCATTTCAACCAACCGGACGCTCTGTGGATGGGTGGTTTATGGGAGGTCACCATTAAATCGGCCAAACACCATCTTCAACACATCATAGCCCATCGTGCTCTTACATTTGAGGAAATGATAACTCTCCTGACAATGACTGAGGCCTTCCTCAACAGCCGACCTCTTTGCTATGAGGAATACCTACAGACTCTTATTGCACGTCAAAAGTGGACTAAAGAACGTGACTCATTGCCTGTCGGTGACGTTGTCCTCGTCATCCGCCAACAGTCTCGACCTCTCGACTGGTCCATAGCACGCGTGTAGGAGCTGGTACCTGGAATGGATGGCATCGCTAGATCAGCACGAGTTAGAACAGCCATGCGTTCCTACTTACGACCAGTAGCGAATCTCGTTAAGCTTCTCCCTGACACATCTGACCCTTGACTTTACCACACTATATTCATACAGTCCACCTCGCTCAGTGGGGTGGAGACCAGCGCGATCCGAACAGTTACCATGAACCAAAATTGACGAAATTCGGTTTATAGGTCCCATTTGGGGTCTAGTTGGTCCTCGGAACCCGGCGTTAATTTCAAGAGCCATGCGTTCCTACTGACGACCAGTGGTGAAGTTCGTTAAGTATCTCCCTGACACATGTCACATGACACATATACTTGTGACACATGACCCTGACACATATACTATGTGACTATTCAATAGCCCAGTTTATTCCTATATTTTCTTGCTCTTAAGTTCAGTTCAAATTGCACACCCTATCAGCTCGATAATCCTAGAAAAATGTCCCAATCGATAGAATAATGATCATTAATGAATAATCTCAAGATTAAGTGCTAATGAGCTACTGAGCATGGATCAAGAGTTCCGTTCATGACCGAGTCATGGCCTCATTTGACGCTATCCTTATACGGCGGTCAAACACCATCAATAACACCCAGTTTCACTACCTATCAACCAACTCCAAAAGAGCCATCATTTTTTAAATGAAATAATATCACAGAGGAACGAACTCGACTTCGTACTCCGTGCTCCCTAGCAATGATTATCTCAGGCCGATTCCCGACTGTTACAGCGTCCCTAGTGATGATATTTGGGCTGAATGTATACAATTTCATTCACCCTCCAGTTGAAAAACGACCAATTTCTCAGTAAACTTCTGGGCCTTACTGTGATCGAACGGCTGGACGTACAATGCTCCGCGTGGGATCACCTCTTGTTTGCGAGAACAGAGGTCCGGCGAGGTCCGGGGTTCTGGCGAGGGTTTTGGTCCGGTTAGAACTTGGCCATGCGGATATCCCAGCTTTCCCAAGCGGAAATCCCAAGCGGATATCTGGCTTTCTTGATATCCCACAGATTCTGGTGCTCCTGTATAGGAGCACCAACTGGCCCAAACAGTCGTATATTATTCTGAAGAACCTCTTGCGTTCCTGTCGACTACTTCATTCCCGGCAATTCAATGTCACAGATGTACGTCTAATTCAGAGATTGGTAATGCTAATAAGTACATATTTGATGAGAGGATGTGCGTCCACGCCACTTTTTATAGCCCGCACGGCGCTCAGTGAGTACGAGCACACAACGACCCTCTCTTCCGATTGGTTTTCCAATGTTAGGGTCTTGGGTACTGCGTACAGCTCGGCAGTGATATGGAGCAGGATGCTGGCAAAGAGATCCATAAACCGGGATCCATAAACACCGCACAGCCAGCTCCATTCGACCTTTTGAGCCATCGCAATACATCATGGCGCAAGGAGACAGGCTTGCGATAATTTCATAGAACACTGACAGTTCTTGAGGCAGATTAGATTTCTTGCTGTGCTTCGCCAGTGAGAGACAGAAACAGAGGGGATGTCAGTGGTGCAACTGGGTATGTGAGCTCGGCGCAAAAGTCAGGGAGGCTAAGGAGTACCTACATGAGCAGGTCCAGCCGTATGAGGTTGAGAGAAGATAGCACAACATATGGTCGAAGGACAACAAACAGGATAAGGGTCTATTGGCACAGTATGCAGGGACGTTCTGGCGAGGCTTTAATCTTGCATGCGTGTCTTAGTGCGAGGATAATATTCGTCTCCGAGACAGAGGCGTATCTCCAGCACCAACGAGAAGGCTTGGGAGTGGACTCGACCGAAATGCCCCAGTAGCAAGGCGTACTGCTTGATTTTCAACGGGACCAAGACTTTGCTTGAGTGAGCATTTTATGGTTATGTCAAACAGAAAACAGTGATCTACACAGAAAGGGTATTCCCACAGAAATTTGCAGCGTTTCTATTATGTGTTTGAATATACTTGAATTACAATAACTCTTTTGAATAGATATCGGTTAAAACAATGCCGTTATCTATATTTTAAGCGGATTTGATATGGCAAAGACTTGGCGACAGAGGCAAAGGATTTATTGAAGTTACGAACATCAAAGGTGATCCAATTTCCGATTATGTCGAGATAAATAAATAATTTATTATGCATTGATCTCCAAAACACTGCCAATTTACTCATCGGTCTGTTGGCTTCACAACAGATAGGCATGCAAGTATTGTCCAAGTTATGATTAACTTGCTTTTCCTACCGGTCAAAGCATGGAAGTAACGAGTACGGATCGTATTCAAGCATAAGATTATTACCTATCCGTAGTGAGAGATGCTTAACAGAACTATAATGAGATGCTTAAATCATAACTCCGGTTACCTTCCCTTATTTTTACCAACATCCACGTTTGTTTTCTCTACAGTAGATAGAAAAATGTTTATCCTACTCTGAACGTATATCATAAAAACTTCCAACCCCACAGAAAGCTACCAATTTGAATAAATTTGATCGAATGTTTTCTCCAAGCAAAACTGAAGGTTAGTAGTATTTCATTCAGTTGCCCTCAATTTAAGAGTTTACCCGAACCTTACGTAAGCCTGAACCAGTCCATAATTAATCACTCGATTCGCGAGATCAAAAATTCAATGGGTAAACATTACTTTTCATTCGCTGCTACGATTTTTTCAGTAAATATCATCTCCTTTATTTCGCATGCACGACAGATGAGAGGTCAGCGGGGTGGACAGTCCGAGGTAGTTTGTCTCCAAATGATGTCTTCGGGAGGCTAAACCATAAAAAGAAACTGAAACATGAATTTTTGATCACAAAGGAAAATGCAGTGCACGAAAGTGCACGAAGCTCACCTTAAAAATTGATGAGGCCAACAAAATACTGCAATTACTTTATATATTTTCAACTCGCAGAAGAGAGTAAGTTGATGAAAAATTATTGTGATGAAAGTAATATAAGATTTGGCAGCGGCGGTTCTCAGAATATAGAAGGAAGAGAACTCGTGATTTTAACTTATTTTTGCTAATAACGATCAGCAAGAACGAGGTGGACTTGTAGGTCCATCGGTATCCGGACTTTTTTTGCCATACGAATTATCGGCAGACCATATTTTTGCTACGAGAAAACCTCATAGGTACTAATAAATAGATTCAAGACGCATTGCTTCTTTGTAAAATTTCCGTGGATCCGGCTGCTTCTCCACCATCCAACGGACTAACTGACATCTAGAATGTGCCCCGCCCGAAAACTCCAAGGAAACCCGCAGTGGATGAAGACAGCGCATCATTAATATTCATTCGGCCAAGCAGTTGGGCTGATCAGGTTCACCGCAGGAGCGAAGGACTCCGAGGGGCGGTGAACCAGACGTTGGATCCTTGGGCCTCATCCAAAAGAACCTGTTCCTTCTCGGACGGTGAATGATTAGAGGAGGGCGAGATAGCGCCAAATAAATTGGGGCATTAGCGTGTTTTTATGATCTCCATCACAAGCGTTTTGACAGGTATCGGCTAATAGGACGATACAGCTTCATGCTTGCAGCTCCTCGAAGATCTTGGAGGAATTCCCGCTTCTGGTTTAAGTAGGTAGTTGTTATGAAATTATGATGGGAGTTATTTCCTATTCTTCAACAACTCTCGCTCGTCGAAGCTAATACTTGTATCACCAAAGAACCTGACTAGTGTTTTGGAAACCACAAATCCCTTCTCCCACCCCTTCCCACCTTTTCATGACGAGAATTATCTTACTATAAAAACGCTGCATATTATCACACAACGGTTTATTATTTACCTGTATAGATGACCCCTCTTCATACAATCTTTTCTGTGGCCAATACGTACGCTCATGTTTCCCCCGGGAACGTCCTAATTCGAGTACTGGAACCAGCCAGGCAAATACAGTTTCATAAATATGCAGTGGATCCAAGAATTCAATCAAAATTTGTGATTGTTGTTATGCAGGTTATTTTGTTGAAGTTACAAAATTACCGATCAACAAAATCAAAAAATAACAATAATTCAAATGAAAAATAATTTCACGGATCAAGAAGCAACCAACTCGATTTCATGCAGCCATGCGTGATTATAATCAGCTGTTCGCTAGCAATGATCTTAGCTGGATGTACCTATACCTTTTCATTGACACTCATGCTAACGAAGCCAAACTTAAGGGCCTCACTGTAAACGAACGGCTGGCCGGGGTGATGTAAACAAATCCACAAGTTCGAAAAAAACCGGTGCAAATTATTACATGACGGCTTATTGTTTGCCTGATGAGTTCGAAATCAATAAATCTAGAAACGAAAAAAAAACGCCGCATATTATTGACAACGGTTTATGGTATGCCTGTATGA
Source organism: Leptopterna dolabrata (assembly GCA_954871275.1). NCBI lineage: Eukaryota > Metazoa > Arthropoda > Insecta > Hemiptera > Miridae > Leptopterna > Leptopterna dolabrata. The sequence goes on along the minus strand of OX940978.1, from coordinate 45,007,259 downwards.
TACCCCTTCTGCGTTGATCACTTTTTTCTTTGGACAATACCTACCCTCGTGCCTATAGATACATCTCCCCAGAAAAGCCTAAATCGAGTACTGGAACCGGCCCGGGAATTACAGTTTCATTAAAATGCGCGGGATTCAATAATTCAATCATTTGTTGGGGGGTTCATTCATTTGTTGTTATTCATGCAGAATAACGTTCGTTCAAGTTACTGAAGTACCTATCAACAAAATCAAAATTCATCAAATGAAATAATACCACAAAACAACCAACTCGACTTCATACAGCCATTCGCGATTATAATCCTACCAATGATTATGTGGGCCGGACTTATACCGTTTCATTCACAGTCATGTTGACGAAGCTCTTCAGTGCAAACGAACAGCTGGACGGAAAGAAATTGTTGGTTTATGGACAAAAAACGCTGCAAATCCCTGCACAACGGTTTATTATTTTGTATAGAATACCCTTCTGTTACAGATCATAGCTCTATGTATAGATAACCCGTCTATATAATATGATATGTACTATTCTATACATATTATGTAGATCGCAGACCCTCCGTAGGTTGGTACCTAACCCCGTACTCGTTACTAGGTACCTACCTAAATCTCGAGTTAAATGTTGCTAAAATAATTCTGCCGATGACAAACAGTACCTAACAAAAAGAAACACACATAATGAAGTTCTGAAAAGAAATTGTTGATGAGGAGTGAAAAAAGTTGCAAAAGTACCTACCAAAAAACTCCAGCCCCTTCTACGTAGATGGTATAATGAACCGTTGTGTAATAATTTACCGTTGAGTAATGATTTACCGTAGTAATAATTTACCCATCAATAATACTTCAACGTTTGTTCAAGTTTCACTACCTACCAACAAACTCCAAAAGAGCCATCATTTTTCAAGCGAAATAATATCACAGAACAACCAACTCGACCGCAATGATTCTATCTCCGCCAAATTTCCTATTGTGGGCGCGTCTCTGGTTACGAGATTTGGTTTGAATTGTATACAATTTCATTCACACTGGAGTCGAAAATGTCTGTCGGTGCAAACTTCGGGGCCTTACTGTGAACGAACGGCTGGACGTACGATGCTCCGGATGGTCTTAAAAAACTCGCAAGTTCAAGAACTATTAAAAACCGTAAAAATATTCACGTAAAAAAATGGTATAGGCGTTTTGAAAATTTCAACCCCTATTTTGAACCCCTTAGAGATGACTCACAGTAACGTCGAGCTTCGAGGACCAACTAGACGCCGAACGGAACCTATAACCCGAATTTCATCAATTTTTTTTCATGGTAACTAAGAAAAGTGGCCCGTACGGCGTACGGCGTACGGCGGACAGACAGAAATATTTTGGTTTATTATTTTCAATAATGAACCATTGGAATCGAGCATGAAAAAAAAAATTCTTACCCCCCCTCAAAATTTGATGGTTTACGTTTCAAGGTATGTAGAATCCAAAACTGCAATAAAAATATTTCTGTCTGTCCGCCGTACGCCGTACGCCGTACGCCGTACGGGCCACTTTTCTTAGTTACCATGAAAAAAAATTTATGAAATTCGGGTTATAGGTTCCGTTCGGCGTCTAGTTGGTCCTCGAAGCTCGACGTTACTGTGAGTCATCTCTAAGGGGTTCAAAATAGGGGTTGAAATTTTCAAAACGCCTATACCATTTTTTTACGTAAATATTTTTACGGTTTTAAATATTTCTTGAACTTGCGAGTTTTTTAAGACCATCCGGAGCATCGTACGTCCAGCCGTTCGTTCACAGTAAGGCCCCGAAGTTTGCACCGACAGGCATTTTCGACTCCAGTGTGAATGAAATTGTATACAATTCAAACCAAATCTCGTAACCAGAGACGCGCCCACAATAGGAATTTGTGAATACGGCCAATCATTGGTAGGGATCACCTGATTATATTGGCGGAGTATGAAGTCGAGTTGGTTGTTCTGTGATATTATTTAATTTGAAAAATGATGGCTCTTTTGGAGTTTTTTGGTAGGTAGTGAAACTTGAACAAACGTTGAAGTATTATTGATGGGTAAATTAGGTATTACTACGGTAAATCATTACTCAACGGTAAATTATTACACAACGGTTCATTATACCATCTACGTAGAAGGGGCTGGAGTTTGTTGGTAGGTACGTTTGCAACTTTTTTCACTCCTCATCAACAATTTCTTTTCAGAACTTCATTATGTGTGTTTCTTTTTGTTAGGTACTGTTTGTCATCGGCAGAATTATTTTAGCAACATTTAACTCGTGATTTAGGTAGGTACCTAGTAACGAGTACGGGGTTAGGTACTAACCTACGGAGGGTCTGCGATCTACATAATAAGCATAGAATAGTACATATTATATTATATAGACGGGTTATCTATACATAGAGCTGTGATCTGTAACAGAAGGGTATTCTATACAAAATAATAAACCGTTGTGCAGGGATTTGCAGCGTTTTATTGCAGTTTTGGATTCTACATTCTACGTAAACCATCAAATTTTGAGGGGGGGTAAGAATTTTTTTTTTCATGCTCGATTCCAATGGTTCATTATTGAAAATAATAAACCAAAAAAATTAACCCCAACGCATGTAGAACCCGGAAATGGAGTTAAAAAAATTTGTGTCCGTCTGCCGTAAGCCGTACTTTGCACTTTTCTTAGTTATGTACCATGAAGCATAACTAATGAAAATCTAGTTGGACCGCGAAGCTCGGTCAGTCATCTCTAAGGGGTGAAAAATAGGGGTTGAAATTTTCAGAACGCCGTAGCTCGAAAACTTTCAGTGGACGGGTACGGTTATTTTTTACGTTTATATATTGATCTTGAACTATAGCACTTTTTTTAGACAACCCCGAGCATTGTACGACCACCCGTTCGTTTTCACCGAATAGCTTCGTCAACATGATCGTGAATGGAACTGCACAAATTCTGACCAGATATCATTACTAGACCCTGCACCTGATTATAATCACGCATGGCTTTATGAAGTCGAGTTGGTTGTTCTGTGATACTTTTTAATTTGGAGACTGAGGGCTCATTTGGTTTTTGCTGATAGGTTTGAAACTTGAACAAACGTTGGCATCATGGATAACAAGAAATAAATAATTGCTGAATTCATTGAATCCTGCCCATTTTTATGAAACAACTAGCTGTGTACCCGCGCTTCGCAACGGTAGAACAGACACCCCCTTTAGGACAGGCCCCACTCATAACAGATACCGCCTCAGGATTGACAAAGAGTGGTTGTTTTATGATATATTATACTATTTGAACCGACGCGTGTTGCTGCGATTTAAATAAATGGGGCCAACGGTCATGTATTTTAATATGCCTGTATCCCCCCCTCCTCAACTGATCAGAAACCTTCCCCAATGCCAACCCTAACTGCCTTTAACCCCCCCCCCCCCCCCCGTATCCTATGAACCCTCCCTACCTGGTTAGAAACATTCCTCAATGTTCACACAACAAATTCCCAAAGTTGCACTCCAATTGGTCAAGTAGTTTTGAAATTTCTGTAGACCCCCCCCCCCTCTCTCATAACCTGTACCCCCCTCCCACTAACATCCTGATTGAAGTACCACTTGAATGTACTCGTCGAGCTGAATCCAGAATCTAATTGCAATCGGATTTACGTCCAACCGTTCAAAGTTATTATAAGCATAAACGTCCTCATAGAAGTGATTATAACACGTTTTTTAGTAGTATTTCATTCATAGCGTTTCAACGGATGGACAGATTCAAATGCGGATTTTTCATAAACCTTCCCAGATAAATTCTTCGTCAAATGGTACCAGCCGCAACTTTCTACGTTCAGCCGTTCTCAATTGATGCCGAGACAAACAAACAAACAAACAAACAAACAGACAAACAAACAGACACTGTTTTATTATATGTATAGATAATTCCCGGGCCGGCTCCAGTATTCGATTTAGGGCTTTCCTGGGAGGAGCACGGGGGTAAGTATTGACCACAAAAAAACGGTGATTACGCGGAAGGAGCAACTATACAGGTAAATAATAAACCGCTTTGTAATGATTTGCTGCGTTTTTTATCCCATTTTCGGATTCTACGTACCTTGAAACAGAATTAAGTATGACGGGGTTTTTTTTTTCCATGCTCGATTCCGAAGTTTCCTATTGAAAATAATAAACCAACATACCGTTCTGTTGAATGTTCTCGAGATAATGGCGTTCTTGATATTTCGACATCTATTTTTCACTCCTTAGAGATGACTCACATTAAAGCCAAGCTTCGCAGACCAACCTTAAATGGGACCCACAAATATAGGTTCATGAATTTTGGTTGGAATGGTAACTAAGAAAAGTACAACGTAGGTACGGCAGAAAGTGAACGGCGGAAGGGGGACCGACAAAATTGTTTTCCCACGAATTTTGGGATTCTACGCACCATGCAACGGGAACTATCAAATTTTGAGGAGAGTTAAATTTTTGTTCATGATCGATTTTAAAGGTTCGTAACTGAAAATAAGAAAACGCTGCAAATATTGCACAGCGGTTTGTTATTTACCTGTATAGATGCCCCTTCTGCGTAGATCACAATTTTCTGTGGTCAGTACCCTTGAGCTCCCTCCACGAAAGCCCTAAATGGAGTACTGAAGCCGGCCCGGGCATTAAAGTTTCATACAAACGTGCGGGATTCAATAATGAGTAAATCATTAATTATTTGTAGTTATTGATGAAGCGTAAGGTAAATAATAAACCGTTGTACAATAATGTACCTCTATAGATGCCCTTTCTGCGTAGACAGAACTACTGTAATAATTTACCATTGTGTAATAATTTACCCTATAATACCTCAACGTTAAACGTTGAAGAAGCTTTGTTCAAGTGGCAAAAGTACGTTTATCAACAACATCAAAAAGACCCATCATTTTTCAAATGGAATAATATCACAGATATCAGGTGCTCCCTAGCAATGATATCTGAGCTGAATGTATACAATTTCATTCACCCGTCGTTGACGAAGCCTGTCGGTGCAAACTTCGCGGCCTTACTGTGGACGAACGGCTGGACGTACAATAGATACCTACTCTGGGTGGTCTCAAAAACTCCCAAGTTCAAGAAATATATTATATAAACAAAAAAAATTCAAGGTTACGGTGTCCTGGAGATTTCAACCCCTATTTTTCACCTCTTAGAGATGACTGACATTAACGCCGAGCTTCGAGGACCAACTAGACCCCGATTAATTTCATTAATATTGGTTCATGGTAACCAAGAAAAGTGCTAAGTACGGCGTACAGCGTACGGCGGACGGACAGAAATGTTTTGTTTATTATTTTCAATAATGAACCTTTGGAATCGAGCATGAAAAACAATTTTTTAACCCCCCTCAAAATTTGATGGTTTCCGTTTCAAGGTATGTTGAATCCAAAAATGCAACAAAAAAATTGCTGTCCGTCCACCGTACGCCCTACGCCGTACTTCGCACTTGTCTTAGTTACCATGAACCAAAATTAACGAAATTTGGTGCGTTTAAGGTCTAGTTGGTCCTCTAAGCTCGGCGTTACAGTCAGTCATACCTAAGGGTTGAAAAATTGGGGTTGAAATCTCCAGGACGCCGTTATCTCTGAATTTTTTACGGTTCTAAATAGTTCTCGAACTTGGGAGTTTTCTAAGACCACCCGGGTACGTCCAGCCGATCGTTCACTAAGGCCCAGAAGTTTGCACCGACAGTCATTTCCAACAGGAGGGTGAATGAAATCGTATGGTGAATGAAATTGTATACATTCAGCCCAGATATCATCTCTAGGGACGCGCTAACAGTCGGAAATTGGCCCGAGATCATCATTGCTAGGGAGCATCTGATTATAATCAAGGACGGCTGTATGAAGTCGAGTTGGTTGTTCTGTGATATTATTTCATTTGAAAACTGATGGATCTATTGGATTTTTTTGGTCGGTACTTTTGAAACTTGAACAAACATGAAGTGAAGTTGAAGTATTATTAATGGGTAAATTACTACACAGTGGTATATATTACACAACGGTATATTATTACAAGACGGTTCATTATACCATCTACGTAGCAGGGGCTGGAGTTTGTTGGTAGCTACTTTTGCGACTTGAACAACCGTTGAAGTATTATTGATGGGAAAATTATTACACAACGGTAACTTATTACTCAAAGATAAATTATTGCACAACGGTTCATTATACTATCTACGTAGAAGGGGCACCTATACAGGTCAATTATTACACAGCGGTTTATTTTGCCTTATGCTTCATGAATAACTACAAAATATTAATGACTTTATTATCGAATCCCGCGCATTTGTAGGAAAATTTAATTCCGGGGCCGGCACCAGTTCTCGATTTAGGGCATCCCTTTTATGGGGGGGGGGGGCTCGAAATAATAAACCTTTGTGTAATCATTTGCAGCGTTTTTTATTGTACTTTCGGACTCTACATAACTTGAAACGTAAACCATCAAATTTTGAGGAGGGGAATTAACTTTTGGTTTATTATTCTCTGAATAATGCACCTATGTAATCGCTCAGCAAAAAATTTGTATAACCCCCCCTCAAACTTTTTTCTTTTCCGTTTCAAGGTGCGTATATTCAAAAAATGCAATGTCCGTCCGCCGTCCGCCGTACGCCGTACGCCGTACGCCGTACGCCGTCCGCCGTATCACGTGTACAGGCTTCATTTTCGGTCTAAAAAAGTCGTTCTTTCGCACACATGCTCTATTTGGGCCCTAGTTGTGTCCCGAAACTTTTCAGCCCGATCGGAATATACCCAGGGGTGTTGTGAGTGAAAATGTGTGTAAAAATAGGTACTTTTTGCGTTTTAGCAACATGTTGGTAACATGAGCTTTTGAGGTATCGTTTTCCATGTTTTTGGGGACGAGAAGATCGAATATGAGGTCGATTTTGGCCAAGGAGTGGAAAATTGAGGTTGTACCAGATGTTCAGCTCCCAAAATTGATTTTTTATGAGGCAAAAACCTGCGAAATCGTCTGAAATCACCATCAATTTGTAGAATAGCACTAGGAAAAGTTTCAACACGTAGATCAAGACGATTAAGTGGCACTACCAATGATCATGGATAATTTGAAAAAAAAAAAAAGATCGTACCTACCTAATTTGTGTTTTGGGGGCCAAAATTGGTGGAAACCATCAGAAATAGCTATTTCAATAATTATTTCACATGAAACAAACAATAAATGTAGGTACAGCCAACATTTCTGTAGAATAATAAACCCCATGTGACAAGGACTTTGCAGCGTTTTTTTTTCCATGCTCGATTCCAAAGGTTCACTGTTGAAAATGATAAACCAAAATTTCTGTCTGTCCGCCGTACGCCGTGCTTCCCACTTTTCTTAGTTACCACGGACCAAAGTTAATGAAATTTGGCTTGCCAGTCCCGTTTGGGGTCTAGCTGGTCCTCGCAGCTCGGCGTTACTGTCAGTCATCTCTAAGGGGTGAAAAATAGGGGTTGAACTTTTCAGAACGCCGTAGCTTGAAAACTTTCAATAAAGGGTATGGTTTTTTTTAAATGTTTTTAACTTGACCTTGAACTAAAGAATTTTTTGAGACCACCCGGAGCATCGTGCACCGAAATATTTGTCAACGTGGTCAAACGGTATGAATCTGTCCCAGATACCAACGCTAGGGAGCACCTAATTATAATCACGGATGGCTGCATGAAGTCGAGCTGGTTGTTCTGTGATATTATCTCATTTGAAAAATGATGGATCCCATGGATTTGTTTGATAGGTACTTTTGCAACGTGACAAAACGTTGAAGTATTACTCGGTAAATTATCACACAGCGGTAAATTATTACACAACGGTTTATTATACTATCTACGCAGAAGGGGAATCTATGCCGATAAATTACCACACAGCGGTTTATTAATTACCTTAAGCTTCATGAATATGTAGAAATAATTTATTAATGATTTAATTATCGAATCCTACGCATTTGTATGAAACTTTTCCCGGGCCGCCTCCAGTACGTAATCCATTTAGGGCTTTCCTGGAGGGAGCTCGAGGGATTGACCACAGAAAACAGTGATCTACGCAGAAGGTGCATCGATACAGGTAAATAATAAACCGTTGTGTAATACTTAGCAGCGTTTTTTATTCTATCTGTGGTTTCTACGGTACCTTGAAACGGAAACCATCAATTTGAGGGGGGTTAAAATATGTTTTTTCATGATCGATTTCAAAGGTTCATTACTATTGAAAATAATAAACCAAAAACCAAAAGGGGATTCTGATTTCTGGAGTGTTTTTTATGCTGAATTGAATTTTAATATATTCTAAGGGTAATAGTTGCTCGCTGCCTGTTGGCATACGAATAGAAAAACGGGCACTGTCGCGGTTTAAATTGGACCAGCAAACTTGCGTCATGTACATATTTAGAACCAGTCAAAACAACGAGAACCAATAGGTTTAGAAACTGAGCGGAAACTTCCGGTTATATTCCATTTTCCGTTCAATGCCTAATGTCTACCACGCAACTAGTTGGCTTTTCAAGCTCATAGTTCGAGATATTTCGAGATGAGAGAGTCGAGTGCATTTGCTCTTTGCTTAGAAATATGCCCCAGCTATGATTCCAAAACTTGGTTGATATTTCCAATTGTTTTACAACCTCAACATGCGAACGGTACAGATATCTACCTGGTACGGATTTTGATTTTATGCTTCTTAAGGGAAACTGTATGATGTTAGATACAAATTGACTCTCTACTTGGTTTTTCAAGGCCCCTTTACTTTATTACCACGGATAACAAATAATGGCAAATAGTTATAATGTACCTGATCGACAGAATCAGCTTGATCGTGATATAACTGGATAGATCTGGGATTATGTAGGTGCCCCAGCCATCCGTTATTAATTAATCGAAAGAGGCGAAATGCACGTATACGACTGTCATGTCAGCGACTGAACAGTTTATATTTCATCGGTTGCATTTTCCAGTTCATCGTGCTGCCACAGAGCTAGTGAAAATGCTCGACCAGACCAATTACGAATGTAAAATAGATTTGTTCCAAACAGCACCAAGGTCGATGATAATAATACCATCTGCAATATTCTTGCAGTTTCCAATACCATAAAAACATAATTTATGTAGTGGAACAGCTTGGTAGATTCTGCCCCACATTCGGACGAATGATTCTGTTTTGTTTATTCCGATAATCATTGATGATTTTCCGTCATTGAAATCTACTTCATACCTACTGACGAGACATCATGCACAGGAAACCGTCGCCTCGTGCTGAACCCTACTCAGTCAGTATCGTACTGTGGTAAGAGCGACGGCATAACTGTTGCAAATCACCAGCGATTTCTTCATTTTCATGAGAGATGATCATAACAGGCCACACACACCTCATTTTATCGGTCGGGAACACCCGGGCAACTCGGATAATAGGATCGTGTTGAAGCGAAAATAAGGCTATTCACTTCCTCGTCCTTACCCATAACTTCACATCACATGCACGCTAGGGGTGTAATATATTTTACCTAAGCGAAAGAAAAAAAATAGTGAGCCAAACAACATGTGATCCTACTTTACACAATAATAATTAAACCGATTCTGAATTTATCCTTGATGCGAAACATCAATGAGTACCAAAATGCTTAGGTACATCATAACTATCATAACTAACTATCTCTTTCGGAGACTACTCCTACGGGAGGTTACCCACCCAAGCGCTAGATACAATAATGCTATTGACCCAATCGGAGTAGTGTACCGCAAATAATTTTATTCACAGCAAGTACTGATTAGACGTTGATTGGACTTGAAAGGTTTCCCACAAAGAATACGATAGAGGTGGGTTGTATTACCATTTCCTCTGGCTCTATAATCGAGTCAGACGTCGTCTAATGATGATTATAACTTGTAGCAGCCCTCCATTCTTAAATCAACAAAGACTTCCTATACAACGCAGCACAGTGCATACTTGGTACTATTTAATCCGAAATCGTGGATACTTTCCGCTTGTGGTTCAATTTTGAATTCGCCTTCCAGACAACGTATAGTCTAATTTCAGTAGGTACAATAGGTAAAAATTCCACAAAATCGAATCGCATGGAATAATTTTTGAATAGAACAGAATTGGATAAGTTTATTCACAGATAATTCAATTATAATCAGACAAATACTCTGGTATATGCCTAGTTGACAAGGTTATTGAATAAGTCCCTACATAAATGGTGCCTAACGATACGGTTGGCCCGTGTTGTGATATGATCCCGAGCCACTCAGATTTTTTGTTGCACTGCATTATTATGATTTGGTAAAAACCTCAACCGCCAACTTTAAAAAAATTTCCAACCAAAATGAATTAGATTTTTTTTTTATTGCTTAGTTCAGGTGCTTATATGCTATTGATAATTATCATCCATAGTACCGATTCGTCTCCGGACTATCCATGACAAAATTTCAGTTTTGGTTTTGGTTTTCAGTAACGAACCTTTAGAATCGGAAGTGCAACAAAAAAGATAACCCCCCACCCCCTCCACTGCAAAAAATTTTATGGTTTCCATTTCAAAACGCTGCAAATCCCTGCACAACGGTTCATTATTTTGTATAGAATACCCTTCCTTTACAGATCACAGCTCTATGTATAGATAACCCGTCTATATAATATAATATGTACATATTATGTAGATCGCAGACCCTCCTTAGGATAGTACCTAACCCCGTACTCGTTACTAGGTAGGTACCTACCTAAATCACGAGTTAAATGTTGCTAAAATAATTCTGCCGATGACAAACAGTACCTAACAAAAAGAAACACACATAATGAAGTTCTGAAAAGAAATTGTTGATGTGGAGTGAAAAAAGTTGCGAAAGTACCTACCAACAAACTCCAGCCCCTTCTACGTAGATGGTATAATGAACCGTTGTGTAATAATTTACCGTTGAGTAATGATTTACCGTAGTAATAATTTACCCATCAATAATACTTCAACGTTTGTTCAAGTTTCACTACCTACCAACAAACTCCAAAAGAGCCATCATTTTTCAAATGAAATAATATCACAGAACAACCAACTCGACTTCATACTCCGCCAATATAATCAGGTGAGCCCTAGCAATGATTTCATCTCCGCCCAAATTCCTATTGTGGGCGCGTCTCTGGTTACGAGATTTGGTTTGAATTGTATACAATTTCATTCACAGTGGAGTCGAAAATTCCTGTCGGTGTAAACTTCGGGGCCTTACTGTGAACGAACGGCTGGACGTACGACGCTCCGGATGGTCTTAAAAAACTCGCAAGTTCAAGAACTATTTAAAACCGTAAAAATATTCACGTAAAAAAATGGTATAGGCGTTTTGAAAATTTCAACCCCTATTTTGAACCCCTTAGAGATGACTCACAGTAACGTCGAGCTTCGAGGACCAACTAGACAGCGAACGGAACCTATAACCCGAATTTCATCAATTTTCTTTCATGTTAACTAAGAAAAGTGGCCCGTACGGCGTACGGCGGACAGACAGAAATATTTTTATTGCAGTTTTGGATTCTACATACCTTGAAACGTAAACCATCAAATTTTGAGGGGGGTAAGAATTTTTTTTTTTCATGCTCGATTCCAATGGTTCATTATTGAAAATAATAAACCAAAAGACGCAGAATCCGATAATTCAATAAAAAACGTTGCAAAACCCAGCACAACGGTTTATTATTTTCTACAGAATTCCCTTCTATTACAGAGCACAGCTCTCTATATAGATAACCCGTCTATATAATATAATACGCACTATTCTATACATATATTATGTAGATCGCAGACCCTCCGTAGGTTAGTACCGAACCCCGTACTCGTTACTAAGCACCTACCTAAATCACGAGTTAAATGTTGCTAAAATAATTCTGTCGATGACAAAAAGTAACTAAAATGGCAAAAAGAAACGCAAATAATGAAGTTCTGAAGGAAAATTGTTGATGTGGTGTGAAATAGATACCCCTTCTTCGTAGCTCACTGTTTTCTATGGTCAATACCTACCCTCGTGGTCAAGTATAATGAACCGTTGTGTAATAACTTGCCCATCAATAATACTTCAACGGTTGTTCAAGTTGCAAAAGTACCGATCAACAAAATCCAGCCCCTTCTTGGTAGATGAACCGTTGTGTAATAATTTACCGTTCCGTAATAATCTGGCGTTGTGTAATAAAAATAATTTCCGGTTGTGTAATAATTTCCCGTTGTGTAATAATTTACCGTTGTGTAATAATTTACCATAGTGTAATAATTTACCCATCAATAATACTTCAACGTTTGTTCAAGTTTCAGAAGTACCTAACAACAAAATCCAATAGTCCATCACTTATCAAATGAAATAATATCGCAGAACAAACCAACTCGACTTCATACAGCCACCCTTGATTATAATCAGGTGCTCCCTAGTGATGATATCCGGGCTGGATTTTTACCGTTTGATTCACGATCGTGTTGACGAAGCTCTTGGTGCACACGAACGGCTGGACGGTGGTCTCAAAAAATGGTTTAGCTCAAGACAAATTTAATAACGTAAAAAAAATCACACCCTTCTATAAAAAGTTTTCGAGCTCCGGCGTTCCGGTGTTCAACCCCTATTTTCAACCCCTTAAAGATGACTGACAGTAACGTCGAGCTTCGAGGACCAACTAGACCCCGAACGGAACCTATAAATAACCCGAATTTCATCGATTTTTTTTCATGGTAACTAAGAAAAGTGGCCAGTACGGCGTACGGCGGACAGACAGAAATATTTTTTATTGCATTTGCGGATTCAACATACTTTGAGACGTAAACCATCAAATTTTAGGGGTGTTAGAATTTTTTTTCATGCTCGATTCCAAAGGTTCATTATTTAAAATAATAAACCAAAATGTCTGTCCTTCCGCCGTCCTTGAGTAAGCATGTTTATACATGATTGTGTTAGTTAGGAACAGTGCAGAGAATAAAACCAAGCTAAAACTAACTAATAACTCATTATGGAAGTAGCATACACTCAATGAAGTTCGTACAGTAACCAATGAAGGTTATAATATAGTCCATTAGAACAAGTATCTAAAGGCATCGAACAGCAAAGGTCCAAATGAGACGTCTGGCTTGTTTTCCAATTAGGTCTGTGGGTCTGGGCTTGGTGAGGTACTGTGCTCTAAATGTTGACTTCAACAGGAGGCTGCAAAGAGGATTAGACTGAGGAACGGGCAAGCTGAAGCGAGCTGTATAATCAGAAGAACGCATTTACTTACTTTATACTGTGGGTTTCGCCGAGTAACCGCGGAACAGTGACGAAGCTAGCCCGAAGTGGGAATGTACAGTGAGGCGGTAGGTATCATTCATAAAGCACGACAATACCATAACAGTACCATACATAAATGTACCTACCTAACATATAGGTGTTCTTTCAAGAAAACAGTTATCTACGCAGAAGGAGTTCCTGTCTGTACAGGAGAATAGTAAACCGATATTATTTATGTAATAGTTTGCATCGTTTTATAATTTATTCCAGTGCAGCTGGTTGAAAGAAGATTTGAGTTTTCTCCAATAGAGTGATAGTATCAGCCAAAAATAAATTGATTAATACTACATTAACAATATCAAGCAATAACAATTATGTCATGTATCCTATGAGTATATTAGTGTACATATGGCAGGCGATTATATTTCCGCCATTTTGAACAATATTACTTCTGAGAAAGCGCGCTTATATACTTAACAGGACTTATTAATTCCAACTCAATATTACTAGATATTAATATTAATATTAGATTTGATATGTAGATTATAGGGTTACAGTTATCTACGCAGAAGAAGTTCCTGTCTGAGTAAACCGATATTATTTATGTAATAGTTTGCATCGTTTTATAATTTATTCCAGTGCAGCTGGTTGAAAGAAGATTATTTGAGTTTTCTCCAATAGAGTGATAGGATCAGCCAAAAATAAATTGATTAATACTACATTAACAATATCAAGCAATAACAATTATGTCATGTATCCTATGAGTATATTAGTGTACATATGGCAGGCGATTATATTTCCGCCATTTTGAACAATATTACTTCTGAGAAAGCGCGCTTATATACTTAACAGGACTTATTAATTCCAACTCAATATTACTAGATATTAATATTAATATTAGATTTGATATGTAGATTATAGGGTTAACTAAGCACGTTGATTAAGGTTGTCGTGAAAGGGTTTCACGACTGTCGGTTGGTCGGAAGGGGTCACCAGTTGTTGTGAGCAGGAGCGGTGAGGTGAGAGGCTGAATACGGACGGATGTGCTCCTATGGAATCTTTTTGCTAACTCCCCGCGGGCCTAACCACAGCAGGAGTTAGATGAAGGGAATGTGAGCTCCCCGCGGTTTTCACCACAGCAGGCGCTTTGGAAGTGTCTCCCCGCGGTTTTCACCGCAGCAGGCACCTGGAATGTGGTAGCTAGTACCCCGCGGTTTTCACAACAGCAGGTACTAGTAGAGAGGAAGGTGTCCCGCGGTTTTCACCACCGTAGACACCTGGGATGAGAGCTAGTACCCCGTGGTTTTCACCACAGCAGGTACTAGTGTAGAGGAAGGTGTCCCGCGGTGTTCACCACAGCAGATACCAGGTGGACGGAAACTAACACCCCGCGGTTTTAACCATAGCAGGTGTTAGTGGAGGAGGAGGTATTGCGTGGTTTTCCCCACAGCAGATACCTGGACGGGGTACCTGGCGGTTTCCACCTCAGCGGGCGCTTTGAAGTGGCTCCCCGCGGTTTTCACCACAGCAGACACCTGGGATGTGGTAGCTAGTACCCCGTGTTTTTCACAACAGCAGGTACTAGTAGAGAGGAAGGTGCCCCACGGTTTTCACCACAGCAGACACCTGGGATGAGGAGCTAGTACCCCGCGGTTTTCACCACAGCAGTCATCAGGTGGATGGAGGCTAACACCCCTTGCTTTTTAACCACAGCAGGTGTTAGTGGAGGAGAGGTATCCCGCGGTTTTCACCACTGCAGATACCAGGCCGGGCTACCCGGCGGTTTTCACCATAGCAGGTTAGAGGGAAGGAGGGAGAGACGACGAGAGAGCGAGAGAGATGAGTGAGGTTCGAGAGAGAAGTCCCAAGTGGGCATTCGGATCTTCGAACGAAGAGCTGGGCCGGAAGGGCAAGTTTTATAGGAACTTTTCCACCCGTCCCCAGTCAACAATCGGCCGTTACGACCGTTTGAGGCGGTTGGCGGTTGGGGAAAACCCTCGTTGTTGACCAGCCCAACGTTCTCCGCGTTTATTTGGTAAAATCTCTAGTAATATTACAGGAGTGGATTCTGAGAGGGAATCACGACAAAGGTTATAATGTTAGAGGTTACTTAGCTAAACAGCGATGCGGTGCCATACGGTTTTAAGCACTAGTTGAGCGTTGCTATCGACAACTGAATTCAAATTGGCATCGCAAGTATTAGATACTTTCCTAGGCACCAAAAGGGAAATATAATTTTTCTAGGGAATAATGTTATGTACGTATAGCTACCTATAGTGTTGACTACAAGAAACTTTTTTTTTTAAACATAGATATTAGGTATTTAGAATTTACCGAATATCAGTAACATAACAACTGAGCATTTCACAATACCATTACGGACACAGCGAAAAATAATATCGCTAACCGTTTTCTTTTCACGGGAGCTCCGATCGATATTGCCTGCTCGGAGGTTTGCATAAGACTCAATACAAGAATCTGTGTGTTTATTATTTATCCACTGAAAAGTTTATTATTATTCAAATAACTTTTCTCATTAAATCACCAACATGTCTTCATCATTCTCCAATGAGTAATAAGTTCATTAAGTATCATGTATTAATAATTTAATTCCATATTATGCTGCAAAGTACCAAAGTTCACCTAAGACTGCTTTAGCAAAACATCTCACACACAGAGATTACCAGCTGAGCAAGCCTTGGATCAAAAGGGTGCGGAGCTCATAACAAAATGTACTGATAAGCAAGGCAGTCCCTTTGATCTTTGAACCCGAAGAGTATCGACCTTCCGCCAGCCCCGATTCAATTTCGGTGTGTCGAATCACACAGAAGGGAGCTCACGAAGATTAACGACGCAATATTAGGAAGTTAATGGAATATCAATCATCTTCCTAAGACTGCCTAAGAGCAGGGAACTATAGCTATATATTCCAGTAATAACGTGGGAGACTTCCGTATCACTTTCAGCAACCTACACCTCGTTGTGATTGATTCAATTCAGAATGGTTGAGTCAACATACTGAAGGCGTATGTTTCACATGTCGGCGAGTGAGTGATAATACAGCTGTTGTTTGCTTTTGAAATCGATTTAATTTCTCGAGAATTTTTCTTCAAATATTTATACGCCATTATCGTGTATGAAGAAATCCAATTAATATTTTCAATACCTAATGAACCTTTGGAATCGAGCATGAAAAAAAAATAAATTCACCCCCCCCCCCCCCCCGCCATAATTAGACGGTACGTACAACGCACTCCCCTTAGTTGCCATGAACCAAAATTCATGAAATTCGGTTTGAATAGATCCCATGGGGGGTCTAGTTGGTCCTCGAAGCTCGGCGTTAATGGCAGTCATCCCTAAGGGGTGAAAAATAGGGGTTGAAAACTCCAGGACGCCGTTACCTCGATTTGCTTTACGGTTTTAAATAGTTCTCGAACTTGGGAGTTTCTTAAGACCACCCGGAGCATTTTACGTCCAGCCGTTCGTTCACAGTAAGGCCCAGAAGTTCGCACTGACAGGCTTTTTCAACAGGAGGTTCAATGAAACTGTATAAATTCAGCCCAAATATCATCACGAGGGACGCGGTAACAATCGGGAATTGGCCCGAGATAATCATTGGTAGGGAGCACCTGAATATATTCACGGAGTATGAAGTCGAGTTGGTTGTTTTGTGATATTATTTTATTTGAAAAATGATGGATGGCTCTTTTGGAGTTTGTGGATAGGTAGAGAAACTTGAACAAGCGTTGAAGTATTATTGATGGGTAAATTATTACACAATGGTAAATTATTACACAACGGTAAATTAATTCAAACGGTAAATTATTACACAACGGTTCATTATACCATCTACGTAGAAGGGGCTGGAGTTTATTGGTAGGTACCTACTTTAGCAACTTGAACAACCGTTGAAGTATTATTGATGGGCAAATTATTACAGAACGATAAATAATTACTCAACGGTAAATTTTTGCACAACAGTTCATTATATGTACTATCTATGTAGAAGGGGCACCTATAAAGGTAAATTATTACACAACGGTTTATTATTTGCCTAATGCTTCATGAATAACTATAAAATAAATAATGATTGAATTATGGAATCCCGCGCATTTTTAGGAAACTTTAGTGCCGGGGCCGCCTCCAGTACTGGATTTAGTGCTTTCCTGAGGGGAGCTCGCGGGTATTGACCACAGAAAACAGTGATCAACGCAGAAGGGACATAATATACAGGTATATAATAAACCTTTGTGTACTAGTTTGCAGCGTTTTTCTGTCTTTGTTTTGTTATTTGGAATAAAATAACACGGTTAAAACCAAAAAAAGCTACAAATCCCTGCACAACGGTTTGTTATTTTGTACAGAATACCCTTCTGTTACAGATCACAGGTCTCCGTATAGATAACCTTTCTATATAATATATGTAATATTCCATACATATTATGTACATCGCAGACCCTCCATAGGTTAGTACCTAACCCCGTACTCGTTACTAGGTAGGTACCTATCTAAATCACGAGTTAAATGTTGCTAAAATAATTCTGTCGATGACAAGCAGTAACTAGAATGGCAAAAAGAAACGCAAATAATGAAGTTTTGAAGGAAAATTGTTGATATGGAGTGAAATGGATGCCCCTTCTGCGTAGATCACTGTTATCTGTGGTAAATACCTACCTTCGTGGTCATGTATAATGAACCGCTGTGTAATAACCTGCCCATCAATAATACCGTTGTGTAATAATTTACTGTTGTGAAATAATTTACCGTTGTGTACCTAATAATTTACCGTTGTGGAATAATTTGCCGTTGTGTAATAATTTACCCATCAATAATACTTCAACGTTTGTTCAAGTTTCACAAGTACCTACCAACAAAATCCAATAGTCCATCACTTATCAAATGAAATAATATCCCAGAACAACCAACTCGACTTCATACAGCCATCTTTGATTATAATCAGGTGCTCCCTAGTGATGATTTCTGGGCCGGATTTATACCGCTTGATGCACGATCGTGTTGACGAAGCTTTTTGGTGCACACGAACGGCTGGACGTACAATGCTCCGGTGGTCACTGTTTCCTGTGTGTCAATACCTACCCTCGTGCTCCGCCCAGGAAAGCCCTAAATCGCGTACTGGAGCCCGCCCAATCAATCACAATTTCATAAAAATGAGCAGGATTGAATAATATTCAATAATTAATTGTTATTTCTTGTTACTCATGAAGCATAAACTGCATTCAAGTTTCAAACGTACCTACTGTAGTGATGCGACGGGCCAGGTGACCAGGACCTAGGAAACAAGTAGTTGCTTCAGTCTGAACATTCAGTCTGAAACTGGTTGTCGAGACAAATGATTCCAAAAACAAGATTAGTGCTTTTATGTTAATGCAGTTATTTGTGTTCAATAAATCCGTTCGTTCATTCACCTACTCTGGTAATTTCTAACACTATCAACAAAATCCAAAAGAGCCATCATTTTTCAAATGAAATAATATCACAAAACAACCAACTCGACTTCATACAACCATCCGTGACTACAATCAGGTGTTCCCTAGCAATGATATCTGGGCCGGATTCATACTGTTTCATACGATCATATTGACGAAGCTTTTCGGTGCGAACGAGCGGCTGGACGTTCAGTGCCCCGGGTGGTCTCAAAAAATGCTTTCGTTCAAGGTCAATTTAAAAACGTGGAAAGTTCCTTCTGTTGAAAGTTTCAAACCCTGTTTTTCACCCTTTAGATATGAATGACAGAAACACCGAGCTTCGCGGACCAACTAGACCCCAAATGGGACCTACGACCAAATGTCATGAATTTTCGTTCTTGGTAACTAATAAAAGGGCGAACTACGGCGTAAGGTGACAGAATTTTTTTTCTTTTTATTCCATTTCCGGATTCTACGTACCTTGCAACGGAAACCATCAAATTGTGGGGAGGGGGGATTAATTTTTCGATTTGTTTCCTTTTTTTTCATGCTCGATTCCGAAGTTTCATTATCGAAAATAATAAACCAATATTACACCGTTCTGGATTGGAGAAGACTAGAACTAAAATCTCAGCTGTTTGAATAAGAGGCACCATTCCGAAGGCTCCGGAAAAACCATTTTCCACGTCGCAAGAAACGACTTTAACTGCAAGAAACGACTTTAACTGCCTGTGAGCGCAATGGAATTAAAAAAAAAAAAAAGTTAGTACAGAAATATGAACCGAAACGCGTCGTGGATGGAGGATGGTCGGCGGAAGCGGAAATGCAAACAAGTAACAAAACCTAAAGAGAAGAAAATCATCAGCAACCACATATTACAACACTAGCACTTTTCGGAATTTTTTTTTACAGGTAGAGTTGTTCGGTTGGCCTCAGTGTAAGGGTTGACCAGTGAATCACAACATTCTTGTACTTCTCAATATTTCAACACATTTTCTAAAATTAAGATAGGTACACTGTTTTTCTCCAACGACTTCATTATTGTTTCCTTTCAATCCATTGCCTTTAAGGAAAAAAAAGAAAAAATCTATGAAAATTGCCCATTTTACGTCAAATTTTCTTTGCACCATGGCATCATTCTTGAGGACAAGGGATAAAATTCATCCTCCAGTTTGGTGGTTTTAGTTTTAATTATTTTGATAGTTTGTTGTAGGAACCTACGTGTTATTTTTATTGTTAAAGGTACGTTTAAAGGAATTCAAAAATCATTTTATTTTTTCAAAATCCATCCATCCGCCGCACTTTGTAGGTCGAAAGGAATATTCTCATTAGTGTTTTGAACAGACGTGGAAATGAATTATTTGTTTTCACCGAGCTACTGGATTTTGTGTAGGAGGCAGCTGTACGGCGCTCCGCGTAGATGAGTTATGACTGGTTTAATCTTTCAGAATGAAGACAACCCGTCTGGGCCACAACTCACTTGACTAACTAACAGGTACCCACGTTCCCCTACTACATGCTGAGCGCACAGTTCTGTGTTATCAAGCCGAATGATGAATATTGACTGTTCTAGAATGGAAGTTGTGGGGCTTGATGCCAAGTAAAAGCAGAAAGATAGGACCGAGCGCACTTTTTTGCAAGATGCGTTGATGACGATCAAATAAGAAATTCTGTCCGAACTCATTGAAAACCTTGGCTGCGACAATCCCGTTGCTACGTCTGTCATGTAGGTACCTAAGTCGTGCCTCTCTTTCCTAGTCAAGTTGACCAGTATCATGACGAGGTGACAGAACTGATGATTTGTTTATTTACGGATCCGAATCGACTAACAATAGACAGAATCAGAATAATTAACTGTAGTTCCGGTAACAGATATATTTCGGAATATTAAACAGAAACCAAACCAGCAAAAATGCTAATGCGATCTTTTGGTAGCTGCTTCTATTAACATTTCGCCCGTAGGCGACAGATGTGTAGCAAGCATTAATTACCTACTGAAACTGTGCCTATTAAAATGGCAATAATTTTTTATGGACCATTATTGCAATGGACGAAAAACGTTCTCTTTAACGCGAAAGTTATTAAGAGCTCCTTGTCATCGCAACTGACCACCATGACTAATACAGTCTATTTATGGAAGTTGCCTCGGTAGTTTAAAATGAACCAACCATCCATCATTCTTACGGGCATTTAGATCTAAGGGATGGAGGAAGACAACCTGTAATTTTTCAAATTTTGCTTTTAACAACTGGCCAACTCACGTCATGTAGCCTTTGGCAATCACACATAACTTCGTAACAATAATTAGCCTAGGGTCCTAGTAGAAACTGCCTATGAAATGTGATGGAGGGGGAGGGGGGTATAAAACTACGCCTACCCTTTTGAGGAGTTCTAGAGGTGTTTTCACTACTTGAAGTTGGCGAGAAGCTTCTTATTATATGCCAATATTTTCCGATAATACCCGTTGGCAAGGCCTAGTTAATACTGGAATCAGCAAATTCTGGATCTGATATAAGATAATACTCGTAGTTATGTACTTTCGTATTGTGAACTATTGTTTCAACAAGGTTTGGTCACAACGCAAATCGTTAGCGCAACCGTAGCCGAACAGTCATACGAGCATTTCCGAGTGGCGAGCTGTTCCAATCGAGTTCTGTGAAGACGAAAGAACCACTCAAGAAACATTGCTTTTCATAATGTGCATTCTCTTTGAAAAGGCTATTGGGATTTTAAAGGGAGGCCGTCACTTCGGATGCAAGTCCGCTTTTGATATGACCCTCAGCCTCGTTATGAATGCTTCCACTGAACTGCAGAGCAATACTCCTCTGAGCACTTGCAACTTATTGGGAATTCGTACGGCCAAACCACCGACAGTCAATATCATACTGGTAAGCAGGCTGTTCTGTAAGAGATGTAGGAAAAGTTATTTGTGTACTGAATGCAGAAGAAAATGATATGACAGGCCAACTAAGAACATGGATCAAGGATTCGAATGAGTTGAAAATAAAAATGTGAACAATGTGTAGACAACAAAAATAACGAAGCCCATAAAATTATGATAAAGAATACCTAGTCCTTGTACCTCCTGCACGTCCCGGGTTATGTACTGAGACCGGTGACCCGAGAGTTTTTATCGAGTCAGCCACATGTCCCTAGTTTTCGTAAAGAAAAAAAAGGTTACGGTTTTCCGGGCATGAATGGGGGTCATACAATAGAATTCATTCAGAGTGACCCCAAATAGTTTTCATAAATCTCAGAACAAAAATTGATGAAAATCTTGGAAAGCAATTCAGAATGCGTGAAAACCAACTATGTATGGCCACTTAGATAGGTCTATGACAGAACAAGAGAGTTTTCACTAACATTTTAATAGCATAGTTTGTCATTGGTTTTTCCAAAAGCAGAGTTGAGCATCACGCCTAAAAAATGTTGACAAAACCGGGTGTTTGGAAGGGACCCAACACGTTCACAGTTGTTGAGTTTTAAGAATAGCGTCCACGGTAGAATACTACGCCTTCGGTAAAATAATCAGTACATTCCGTGATATGTATTGAAAGGGTAGGCGAACCTGCATCAACCATTTCCGTCGTGTAAGGCATTAAGGAAAATTTACTGAATGAGCCAAAGCTTACAGCCAATCGAACTACCGTGAGACTGCGCCGAGCGCCGTAAACCGTAGAGCTGTCCATCAAGACTCGGCGGCATTGCTCTTTAGCATACGCGGGTGTCGCCTGTCATTTCATTCAACCAATCTGAATAATACATGACTCGCTTTGTGGGCACGAGTGAGAAAACTTGGTCACACATATTTGAATTTTCATGTATCCAAGCCGGGAATGCAGCTGTTTTCTCACGTATTAACTAATATACACCTGTGCTTGGCAATCCTTGGCGTGAATCGATAATACCGTAATCTACCTTGAAACTAATGATACCTGACTCTTCAATAAATTGCTGGAAGTGGATTTTTGTTTGAAATTCAAAACCCTGATCTGTAAGTTGACATGGAATATTTGTTTAGAATTCATATTATGTTTAACTGTCATCCGATGCCAGAAAGGGATACATATCACTAGTCAACGAAAAATGAGTAAAACATGTTACTTATAGCTGACAGTGAAGGGTCACCGGTGTCAGCTAAAGGTTTAATGGTCGTTGCAGGGCAAACAAATATTCGACCCCCATCCATCTATCGTTCTAACGGATTGTCACAGCTAAAAAGATGATGCTTTCAGTTTTCACCTCGGAAAACTTCCCCGGGGCTCTGAGGTGATAAAATATTCACTCACTAACCCTCCGTGTTTTTTTTGGGGGGGGGGGGGGGGGCCAAAACACTTACCACGACATTTCAACCAATCCTCTTCACCACCCGTTTGTCGTCTTTTTCTAGTTAACCTGAGCCCCGGATATTTCGATCTCAAACAATTATTGTAAGTATAGGTTATTGTTTCTGTAACATCTGGCGACTAAACTGAAAACTGTTCAGTAGAACTCATTATTTTCCAATAAATAACTCGCAACCAAATAAGAACGAATAACTATTTATAACATAATTCTAATTATTTCTGTCCATACATCTACCAGAATCATGGATGTTTACGGTTTTTCTCTGTCTCAACCATTATTAAATTTATTTGTGATGTACGTAGATGAAATGTTTATTTGGTGAGTATAGGTAGGGTAGTAAGTTCAAGGTAATACCTTTATTACCAGCAAGCTTTCTCCAAAGCTTGATACAGACGTAGAAAAACTCCACATGGGATACCAAGCTGGACATTCCTTCGAAATGTTTGCTAACCAGTCCTCTTCAATCCTAAGCCATCAAATCCATAACAAGGCAATGCACGGATCATGCCCGAACCAGAAATCGAATGATTTGTTCTCCCGAAATCACGCAAGTATTGTCCTCCCCAACAATAACGAGGAGAACTGCAGGCGCACGTGAATAAGTACATTGGACTCGGACGCCCTGCTGATGTCCGGCATCGGTCAATTGAATTCTAGGAAGTGAATCATCATCTTGCACATTACTCGTATTCTGAATCCTATGTTTGTGAGTAGGTAGATATCTCAGCTTTCACTGTTTACTGTAGACATACCTAGGTGCATGCAATTTTTTGTAGGATTACCCTTGGGCCAATCAGAGTCCACCTAACAAATTCCAAAGTTGTACGTTAGTTTTAAAGAGGCAATATGCTGCCGACAGTCAGCAGGGGAGGGGTGGATTTTTTGTTCGATTCTACGGAACGCACGGATTATACTTGCCTACCTTGAAACGAAAATCAACAAACATTTTCTCTCGTTCGGTTCAAATGAAAATAATAAGCCAAAAGTTGTGATCCTTACTATAAAACCTAATCCCGAGTTCCATAAAATTTCTACCATAGCATTCATTGATTACTACGTTTAACGTATCGGTTCATAGGTGCCTACCTGCCTACCAATACTTAATATACATGTATAATTATCATCTCTTGAAAATTATTATTCAACGACCTAAGGGACTTCAAGAATTCATAGTGGTATATTATCATCCCGAATTCTTCTTCATCATCTTTCATTGTGAGTTGCTAACGCAACGTTCAACGTGAACTCCTTCATCAAGAATAATGGCATGTGCTCCCAGCTTGAAGCATAGAGGAATATTTCGTTTTTAATAAGCTATCGTAGTCAAATTACAAACTCATCGCAGTTTCTCATCAATATAGTTGGAAAACCACCTTTACCTGCGTAATAATCAGTAATCATTAGAGTAGTGTGATGCGATCATGGTCTTTTCAACCCTTACCGCAACACGTGGATATTGTACGCCTAATTTGTGGCATGTGGGCCAGTTTCGAGTTCGGCGACAGTAAGGCCTCTGAGGCCTGAGACCACCTGGTATAATTACTGTATACCTCATCACACAACATGCGGTAATCTATGACACTCTGATTGCTGGCTATAATAATTACTACACCGAGAGAAAAATGTGGCGCACCATGCCCGCTAGGAACACTCGGAATTGATTTCCCGATAGGAAACCTAGCGGGTGTGCCTAATCCCAAGCGGGTAGGGTGCAAATCGTATCGGGTGATGGTAAAAATCTATCGGGAAGACGTAACTCCAATCGGGTACGACATAAATTTCTATCGGGCTGCCATAAAAATCTATCGGGCTGTTAGATTAGCCCCTCCTATCGGGTATGGTTCGGATATTTTTGTATCGGGCATTCGTAAAAACAAGCGGGTTTTGGTAATTCCTAACGGGTATTCGTCAAAATCGTATCGGGTGGCGACTTAACCCTAACGGGCTTTTATAAATGGGAACTACACCCGTTAAGAAATCAATCGGGTCTGTTGGTTGTCTATCGGGTTTCATAACAAATTCCTATCGGGTCCATGAAACCCAAGCGAGCATGCAAATATTCCAAAAAAATACCCGTTAGCGCACTATCGGGTCATCTGAACATTTACGTCTCCCGTTTGATGATCTATCGGGTTTTTTTCAAAATTCCTAGCGGGTGTATGAAAAACGATCTAGCTAGCAAATGTTGAAAAAAATACCCGTTAGCACACTATCGGGTCATCTGAGCATTTACGTCTCCCGTTTGATAACCTGTCGGGTTTATGCAAAATTCCTATCGGGTGTATGAAAAACGATCTAGCTAGCAAATGTTGAAAAAAAATACCCGTTAGCACACTATCCGGTCATCTGAGCATTTGCGTCTCCCGTTTGATAACCTATCGGGTTTTATGCAAACCTCCTATCGGGTGTACGAAAAACAATCGAGCATGGAAATGTTCAAAAAAATACCTGTTAGCTGACTGTCGGGTCATCTGAGCATTAAGATCTCCCGATTGATAATCTATCGGGTTTATACAAAATTCCTATCGGGTAGAAATAAAATTAATCGAGCTGGGAAATATGCATAAAATACCCGTTAGCGCCTATCGGGTGAAATAATTGTCAAGAGCTCCCCCTTAATAATCTACCGGGTTACATCACACATCGCTATCGGGCCTATGAAAGCCAATCGAGCAGGGAAATAGTGAACAAAAATACCCGTTAGTCTTCCTATCGGGTGATGTTTGTTGCTAACAACACCCGATTGAAGATCTACCATTTCCATTGAGTGATCCCTATCGGGTAGAGAAAAATCGATCGAGCTGAGAAATATTCATAAAATACCCGTTAGCCACCAATCGGGTGATATAATTGTTAACAGCTCCCGCTTAATAATCAACCGGGTTGCATCGACCAACATCTATCGGGTTGAACAATGCAATCGAGCAGGGAAATGCCGAACAAAATACCCGTTAGTAGCTCTATCGGGTGGATGTAATTGATAACAACACCCGAGTGAACATCTATCGGGTTGCACAGACGAGTCTCTATCGGGTTTTGGAAAATCAATGGAGCAGGAAAATATTGAAAAAATACCCGTTGGCTGCCTATCGGGTGATATAATTGTTAACAGCTCCCGCTTAGTAATCAATCGGGTTGTCCAATGATTCCCTATCGAGTAGGCAACATTTCTATCGGGTGTCAATTAGGTCCCGCCACAATTTGAACTTGGTCGAAGGGGCATTGGCTCCGGAGATGGATTCACAAATTTTTTCCCAGGTTCCGAGTGAGCGTTGAAGGGTTTTACAATTTGAACTTGGTCAAAGGGGCATTGGCTCTGGAGACGGATTCACAAATATTTTCCCAGGTTCCGAGTGACCGTTGAAAGGTTTTATGTGAGGATTTAGATGCGTACAATTCTCACACAAAAGCCTGCAACGGTGAATGAAGAGTTGGGAAAATATTTGTGGTTTAATGATAGCTCAGGTAGCCCGAATCCCTGTGAGGAGGTATAGGAAGCGAAGCCTGCAGTCACCATTTCTAAAGGATAACTGTTTTTGGGGAGTGGTGAGAATTTGAGAATAACAACTCTTTCCCTTCACCTCCCGTAAATATGGACGTTTGGAGGACATGTACTTGTTACCATGGGAGGGTTCACGCGAAGAAATATGGTAAAGTTGAGGGAATTGTGAAGGACATGATACTGGACCTGAAAATTAAAAACGCTGCAAAGTCCTTGTCACGCATGGGTTTATTATTATTCTATATGCAGAAATGGTGGCTGTTCATTTATTGTTGCTTTCATGTAAAATAATTATTGAAATAGTTATTTCCGGTGGTTCCCACAAATTTTGGCCCCCAAAACTTGAATTAGGTATACCTACGCTTTTTTTTCTTTTTTATTTCAAATTATCTTTGATCATTGCCCAACCCACCCGCCCATTTACCCGCAGGGTGGCTGTCCACAAGCATAATCCAATTGACATGTTGTCGTCCTTCACCAGTTTTCGAGTTTTATATATATTATCAACAGATTTATGCTGAGCACCCCCACCTGAGAGAATTATGACTCCGTATTTTTTTTTTGTACTGATGA
Source organism: Leptopterna dolabrata (assembly GCA_954871275.1). Lineage (NCBI taxonomy): Eukaryota > Metazoa > Arthropoda > Insecta > Hemiptera > Miridae > Leptopterna > Leptopterna dolabrata. The sequence continues at coordinate 44,980,192 of OX940978.1, read as the reverse complement.
GTCCTCAGTATAGTCGAGAGTCAGTTAGACTTGGTTTTCATTGAATTTTTACCTCCCCTCCCAACGAGTATTTCTCTCTGGTGCGGGGGGTGCTCGACCTCGTTGAAATACCCGTTAGTAGCTCTATCGGGTGGATGTAATTGATAACAACACCCGATTGAACATCTATCCGGTTGCACATACGAGTCCCTATCGGGTTTTGGAAAACCAATCGAGCAGGAAAATATTCAAAAAATACCCGTTGGCTGCCTATCGGGTTCTGCCAGTGTGAACAGCTCTGTTTTACTTTTGTATCGGGTTATCTCATTCAAAACATACCCGTTAGCATCGTAACGGGTCGTCTCATAGCTCCCGATTGATAATCATCCGGGTTGCATCGACCAACGTCTATCGGGTTGAACAATGCAATCGAGCAGGGAAATGCCGAACAAAATACCCGTTAGTAGCTCTATCGGGTGGATGTAATTGATAACAACACCCGAGTGAACATCTATCGGGTTGCACAGACGAGTCTCTATCGGGTTTTGGAAAACCAATGGAGCAGGAAAATATTGAAAAAATACCCGTTGGCTGCCTATCGGGTGATATAATTGTTAACAGCTCCCGCTTAGTAATCAATCGGGTTGTCCAATGATTCCCTATCGAGTAGGCAACATTTCTATCGGGTGTCAAGTAGGTCCCGCCACAATTTGAACTTGGTCGAAGGGGCATTGGCTCCGGAGATGGATTCACAAATTTTTTCCCAGGTTCCGAGTGAGCGTTGAAGGGTTTTACAATTTGAACCTGGTCAAAGGGGCATTGGCTCTGGAGACGGATTCACAAATATTTTCCCAGGTTCCGAGTGACCGTTGAAAGGTTTTATGTGAGGATTTAGTACAAGACGAGATACGTAGAATCCTCACACAAAAGCCTGCAACAGTTAATGAAGAGTTGGGAAAATATTTGTGGTTTAATGATAGCCCAGGTAGCCCGAATCCCTGTGAGGAGGTATAGGAAGCGAAGCCTGCATTCACCATTTCTAAAGGATAACTGTTTTTGGGGAGTGGTGAGAATTTGAGAATAACAACTCTTTCCCTTCACCTCCCGTAAATATGGACGTTTGGAGGACATGTACTTGTTACCATGGGAGGGTTCACGCGAAGAAATATGGTAAAGTTGAGGGAATTGTGAAGGACATGATACTGGACCTGAAAATTAAAAACGCTGCAAAGTCCTTGTCACGCATGGGTTTATTATTATTCTATATGCAGAAATGGTGGCTGTTCATTTATTGTTGCTTTCATGTAAAATAATTATTGAAATAGTTATTTCCGGTGGTTCCCACAAATTTTGGCCCCCAAAACTTGAATTAGGTATACCTACGCTTTTTTTTCTTTTTTATTTCAAATTATCTTTGATCATTGCCCAACCCACCCGCCCATTTACCCGCAGGGTGGCTGTCCACAAGCATAATCCAATTGACATGTTGTCGTCCTTCACCAGTTTTCGAGTTTTATATATATTATCAACAGATTTATGCTGAGCACCCCCACCTGAGAGAATTATGACTCCGTATTTTTTTTTTGTACTGATGAGTCCTCAGTATAGTCGAGAGTCAGTTAGACTTGGTTTTCATTGAATTTTTACCTCCCCTCCCAACGAGTATTTCTCTCTGGTGCGGGGGGTGCTCGACCTCGTTGAAATACCCGTTAGTAGCTCTATCGGGTGGATGTAATTGATAACAACACCCGATTGAACATCTATCCGGTTGCACATACGAGTCCCTATCGGGTTTTGGAAAACCAATCGAGCAGGAAAATATTCAAAAAATACCCGTTGGCTGCCTATCGGGTGATATAATTGTTAACAGCTCCCGCTTAGTAATCAATCGGGTTGTCCAATGATTCCCTATCGAGTAGGCAACAAGTCTATCGGGTATTAATTAGTTCCAGCCACAATTTGAACTTGGAACAATTAAACAGTGTAGGAAAACGGTTGTTGAGCGCATGATGACCTATGATATTATAATAATATATTCTAGGGCGAGAAGTAATTTGGCATGAGCCAAATTGAGTAGTTTGGCCGGTCATTTTCACCCGAGCTATACTCATTATGCAAGGAATTTGAATTTGAAGCGCATACTTTTCAATGTAAGTAAAATATGTGTATATATGTATACCACCTATTAAAACGTATTGTACACGCACGTATAAAACACGTTTGCAGGACATCCGATTGTTACCATGCAGGGTATATGGAGAAATACTAAACTTGGCCGAATTTTCATGGTTTGGATTCAGCAGAAATGTTAGAACTGTAAACTGGGAACAACAATTAAACAGTGTAGGAAAACGGTTGTTGAGCGCATGATGACCTATGATATTATAATAATATATTCTAGGGCGAGAAGTAATTTGGCATGAGCCAAATTGAGTAGTTTGGCCGGTCATTTTCACCCGAGCTATACTCATTATGAACATCTCTGTGAATGAAGTGTAATATAATATTATATTGTATTGAATAAAGTTTTGATAAAAACGACAGCGTTTACAAAGTGATGTGCATCGCTTTTGCAACATTTCATGGCGTCATTCAATGCCGGAAGGAATCTGAGGGCAGTAAGTACCTATATGTCATTTATTTCTACAAGTCCACTACATGTTGTAAGTTGTTATGTTGTGCATGTGCATGCGTACATTATCAATTAAATTGAATTATCAATGGAATGAGTCGTTAATCACTCGTGGTATTTGTGATGGGGTTTTTAAAATATTTTTTCCTAGTAGGCACAGGTACCTATACTAATGGTAGGCACGTAGGAGTTTCTGGCAGAAATGTTAGAAAAACCGTACACGTGTTAGCAAGTGAGTGAAAACCCGATACGAATTTAAAAACCCGTTACACATTACAGTAACCCGTTAGAAGCAGGAATTGAAAAACCCGTTAAGGGATTCGAAACACCCGATAGGACGTTATGAAACACCCGATCTCAATTGAAAAAGCCGTTACGAGTTTCGAAGTACCCGGTAGGAAGTTGTGAAAAACCCGATAGGAGTAACAGAAACTCGATAGGAATCGGAAAACCGTTTGAAATCGGGAAACCTGACACGATAGAAATGAAAACCCGTTTGGGAGGTAAAAAGACGTTACACGACATTCAAACATCCGATAGGAGGCAGAAAACAACCGATAGGAATCAGAGAAGCGTGTGAAATCGGATACCCGATAGGGACCTCAACACCCGATAGGGATTTGATAAAGTCGCTAGAAACATTCAGACACCCGATAGGATGTAAAAAACACCCGATGGGGAATGGGAAAGTGTCTGAAATCGGATACCCGTTAGGAATCTTAGCACCCGATAGGGGATTTGAAAAACCCGCTAGAAACATTCGGACACCCGATAGGAGCACATGCCTGCCCGCTTGGAGCAGGGAAACCCGTTACCAGGTGGGGCATGGTGGGGAGACCTCTATATAACCCCAACGTCCCCTTATGGCGACAACCACTTCTTCCCGATCACTCGCGTCACTCACGTGTTCTGCTTACTTCCCTGTGCTTCTTCATTCTGTGTGTTGCGCGTGTGTTTCAAATCAGTTGTTTGAAATCAGTTGTGTTTCAAATCAGTTGTTTCAAATTAGTTGTGTTTCTTGTTTGTTGTGCTTCAATTATCAACGTTCACCCGTCACCAAACAGACATTCGGACCCTGGTACGTTGTACTACAGAATTCATTTTTATTTCAATGGCGGACCAACAGTTGACTGATATTCTAGAGTCTTGGAAATTGGATGCAAGAATTGTTGCTGCATTTCAAGGTTAGCAAAAACCTTTTTGACTCTTTTTCTATAATATTCCGATTTCATGATAATCGCATAAAATTTATGTTAAAGGTATATTTAATATACCTTTAACTTCCAAATCGAAAGTGACATTTCAATCTGAATTTAATTTCGTTTTGTTGAGTATTACTATTTCCTGTTGCCAACGTATTTACCAAATGAAACTTTTGTTGTATGATATTCCGATTTCAAGATATACTCACATACCTGTGACTTCTAAATCCCAAGTGACATTTCAATTAGAATTTAGTTTTGTTTTGTTGAGTATTACTATTTCCTTTTGCCAACGTAATGACCAAACGCTAATTTTTGTTGTATAATATTCCGATTTCATGATGTACACGTAGCTATGACTTACACACCCACACTGGCAATTGAATTTGTTTTGTTGAGTATTATTATTTTCTTTTGCAAACGTATTTACCTACCAAACGAAACTTTTTGTTGAATGATATTCCGGTTTCAAGATATAATCACATACCTGTAACTTCCAAATCCAAAGTGACATTTCAATTTGAATTTAATTTCGTTTTGTTGAGTATTACTATTTCCTGTTGCCAACGTATTTACCAAATGAAACAGTTGTTGTATGATATTCCGATTTCAAGATATACTCACATACCTGTGACTTCTAAATCCAAAGTGACATTTCAATTTGAATTTAGTTTTGTTTTGTTGAGTATTACTATTTCCTTTTGCCAACGTAATAACCAAACGCTAATTTTTGTTGTATAATATTCCGATTTCATTATGTACCTACACGTAGAAATGACTTGCACACCCACACTGACAATTTGAATTTGTTTCCAACCAATTTACCAAATGTAAACGGTTTTTCTATAATATTCGGATTTCATGATGATCTTGGTTTAAATTTCATTGTTACGATATCGGGAAATTGCTACGTGTGTTAGTGCCCGTTGGTAATTCAATCGGGTAGTATTGGACGTTAAATACTTGCACCAACTTGTTTTTCGTTGTCCCTTGTATACATAACGGGTGTTTGGAGGGGGGGGGGGGGGGATGAGTACCCGTTAGTAATCCAATCGGGTAGTGTTGTACTTTAAAATATGTTCAACAAACTGTTTCCCTTGCCGCTTGTAGTCGTATCGGGTGTTCACTTCGTTCCAAACGGGTTCATCCGGACTTTGCCAAATAGTCGTAAACATTCGTAACGGGTGTTTGAGGGTATGGGTACCCGTTAGTAATACAGTCGGGTAGTGTTGTACTTTAAAATATTTTCAACAAACTGTTTTGCCTTGCCGCTTGTAGTCGTATCGGGTGTTCACTTCGTTCCAAACGGGTTCATCCGGACTTTGCCAAATAGTCGTAAATATTCGTAACGGGGGTTTGAGGGTATACCACCCGTTAGTAATCCAATCGGGTAGTGTTGTACTTTAAAATATTTTCAACAAACTGTTTTGCCTTGCCGGTTGTAGTCGTATCGGGTGTTCACTTCGTTCCAAACGGGTTCATCTGGACTTTGCCAAATAGTCGTAAACATTCGTAACGGGTGTTTGAGGGTATGGGTACCCGTTAGTAATCCAATCGGGTAGTGTTGTACTTTAAAATATGTTCAACAAACTGTTTTGCCTTGCCGCTTGTAGTCGTATCGGGTGTTCACTTCGTTCCAAACGGGTTCATCTGGACTTTGCCAAATAGTCGTAAACATTCGTAACGGGTGTTTGAGGGTATGGGTACCCGTTAGTAATCCAATCGGGTAGTGTTGTACTTTAAAATATGTTCAACAAACTGTTTTGCCTTGCCGCTTGTAGTCGTATCGGGTGTTCACTTCGTTCCAAACGGGTTCATCTGGACTTTGCCAAATAGTCGTAAACATTCGTAACGGGTGTTTGAGGGTATGGGTACCCGTTAGTAATCCAATCGGGTAGTGTTGTACTTTAAAATATTTTCAACAAACTGTTTTGCCTTGCCGCTTGTAGTCGTATCGGGTGTTCACTTCGTTCCAAACGGGTTCATCTGGACTTTGCCAAATAGTCGTAAACATTCGTAACGGGTGTTTGAGGGTATGGGTACCCGTTAGTAATCCAATCGGGTAGTGTTGTACTTTAAAATATTTTCAACAAACTGTTTTGCCTTGCCGCTTGTAGTCGTATCGGGTGTTCACTTCGTTCCAAACGGGTTCATCCGGACTTTGCCAAATAGTCGGAAATATTCGTAACGGGTGTTTGAGGGTATACCACCCGTTAGTAATCCAATCGGGTAGTGTTGTACTTTAAAATATTTTCAACAAACTGTTTTGCCTTGCCGCTTGTAGTCGTATCGGGTGTTCACTTCGTTCCAAACGGGTTCATCTGGACTTTGCCAAATAGTCGTAAACATTCGTAACGGGTGTTTGAGGGTATGGGTACCCGTTAGTAATCCAATCGGGTAGTGTTGTACTTTAAAATATTTTCAACAAACTGTTTTGCCTTGCCTTGCCTTGCCTTGCTCGTCGTATCGGGTGTTCACTTGGTCTCATGGCTGACATTTTTTTCCCCTGCCACAGCTGCCGGATTTGAAACTGACGATTTACGCGACCTAGAACCAGACAGGGTCCTCTGGGAAGCAGTAGCAACAGGACTGTGGACTCCGCCACAGAAGGTGCGATACGCAACAGGGTGGAAGGCGAAATTCGGTCCACTCTCCTCTCCCAGACGTTCTTCGACATCTCTTGCTAGACCCATATCAAGTGACGACTCCACCCCAACACTTCCTTCGCCGGTGAGTGTTGTCACTTACAATTACAGACGACAGGCAGACGGAAACAGTGTTCATGTTTGACAATAACTTCCACCATATAAGTATGTATTGTTACGAGGTGAACGGTGTTTTTGTTGCAGTCTTACTCCTCGATCCCGCGCCGTAGAGAGTCGTTGCCGAGTGAACTACGGCTCAGCGATCCATCTTCTGACGACGACGACGACGACGAAGCCGCCGACGACGACCCCCACGTCGCCAGATACAAGCGAGTCGATAAGGCTGCTTTCATTAACACTTTAGATAAGGTAATGTGCATGACACCATCCGTGTGAAATTGTATCATGTACTCATAGTCAAACTTATAGGGTTTTTATATTAAATGTACATCTATTCCTCTCTCCCTAACAGGTCACAAAAATACTACAAAAGACTGAGAAAGGGAAGAGCTGCGCTGAGCTAGCAGGGTCGAAGAGGACCAGGGCAATCAGCTCATCTGACAGGAAGGTGGTAGCGGATATTGTTATAAACCACCTTCACCGACAAGCCACCCCCGTGGGTGCGAACGTCATCCCCCATTTCTCTTATAAAGAATTGAAGTGAGTGACACCTTGAAATTTGTGATTACGCATTGTTTGTTAGTACATTAGTATTACATGTGGAGTACTCGTATCTTAACATTCCTCTGCATAAAGACATAATAATCACGTGTTTGAATTGCTGTGTACGTTTCAGTTTCATAGCTGCTCAGTTGGCGAGATATTTCCGGGATCCCTCCTCGCTGTGGTTTACTTTATCAGCATCGACGCGGGGGGGCTCGTCACACAGCAGTGACAGCACGCCGACGAAAAAACCAAGGAAGTACCCCTACGGGCACTTGTGGAGCAAAGTGAACAACCTCAAGGACTCCTGGAGGAAGGCCAATAAAGAAAAGTACGATAAAATAAAGGAGGCAAACTCCAAGAGGACAAGCGAAGCAAGGAAACGGAAGGGAGGCAAACAGAAGAGGGCCTACACGAAGAAGCCGAAGCAGCCAACCACCTCCCCTCCGCCCGTACGGAAAACCCTGACAGGTGAGTCTACTCTCTATTCATCTCTTTTCCTCCTACCACCCTCCTTCTCTGCCGTTTCTGTGTTATTTATTGTGAGGAGTCCTAACCGTTAATGTTATTTTCCTAGAGTGGGAAGAGGAACTCGAGAATCATCCCTCCATCCAAACCATCAGGGGAAGTGATTGGTTGAGCCGGGCGTCGATCTCCAAAGAGATACAAGAGGCGTTACGGAGGACAGCGAAGCTGCGGCACGACTACCTATGCTGTGAAAACAACAACCTATTCCACTACATCGACTACTTCCCGTTCTTCAAGTCGTCCGCCCACGCAGCGAAAGTGGTGAGTTCTTAATTTGAATGTATTTCATGTGCTCTGTTTATATACTTGTGCCTGCAGTTGTTTAAAGCGAGGAATGTTTTTTGAGTAATCAGTAATAATAGTTGTTGTTTTCTGTTGTACAGATAGAATCTGATTTCAAGGAGATATATAACATCCCGGAGGGGAAGCTGTACCAAAAGCTTAGAGAACTCCACCCGGCCATAGTATCGGAGGCTAGGTCTTCCAGAAGAGTGAAAGGGAGGGAGACGTTCGTCGAGGCAATACTGAAGTACTACGACAACAATACCGGTGAGAAATAATTGTGATTGGCCTACTCTGTGTTCAAATTGACAAGGAAACATTTTTTCAATTTTAATATTTTGTTGTGACCAGGGATTTTTCTTCTTCACGCATTTGTAAACAAATGATTTGTTGAAATTGCTTTATTTGACCATGAGGTGGTTGTAATGACTGAATTGTACTGTACGAACGTGTTGATAATGTGCTCCGTGATATTTCAGAGGAGGACAAGAGAACGACTGCAGCTCTCGTCGCCCTCTCGTACGCTATTGGGACACGAAGATTAAGGAAGACCAAAGCAAGTAAAGCTACGATTCAGATCTCAAAGAAGGAATCAGCGGATCACTTCGTCACATTCCTGGAAACGGAGTCTGAGGTGGACAACCTCCACGCCCAACGCCTGGAAGCCGAACAAGGAACGTTGCAACCGTATGTCATAGCAATAGGAAAATTAGGTTCCGTCAGCCATTGTCTAGTCAAATATTTAGATTTGAGCCTTAGAGCTGACACCATACTCCAGGCAGTCGATCTTTGTTTTAAATTAATATTCGTGCTGAACTGTGAGTACCCACCTCAGTGTACACACATCTGGCAAACTCTAGAACTGGTATGCTATGAGTTAAAGGTTTCGACAGACTTCCTCCTCTCTGCCGTGACTCTCGTTTCCACCTGTTCCCAGTTTCTAGAGTCTCACATCAAACCCCCCCCTGCTGCTGCTCCTCCTGCTGATGGTGGCTCCAGTGATGAAAATTCATTTGTACAAGTGTTGATACAAAAATACGCCATTGTAGAGGGCGAATGTGTATGCTTTGTTGTGAGTGGCAAAACAGGTAGATTGATAACTTTCTTAAACTTAACTGGGGAAAACATTATACACGGTAACATTCTTGGTGATTCGGAACTGTTAACTTATGGTACTTGTACAAAAGCCTTTGCAGAAGAACACGGATTAGATTCTTACAATATACATCCCACCAATATCGAAATACTTGGTGACCTTCAAATAACAAATGCTCCTGCTTCAGTAATATTACCTTTCACATCAACTTCAGGGGGTATTGATTCACATTTGCCATCAACTTCAGGGGGTATTGAGTCACATTTGCCATCAACTTCAGGGGGTATTGATTCACATTTGCCATCAACTTCAGGGGGTATTGAGTCACATTTGCCATCAACTTCAGGGGGTATTGATTCACATTTGCCATCAACTTCAGGGGGTATTGAGTCACATTTGCTATTCACTTCAAGTTCAAAATCAATTTTTGACCCATCTGAGGAGGTACATCTACCATCAGCAACAGCAGTTCCTCCTGAGGCAAGCCCTGCTCTTTCAGGTGTATCTGAACCACCTCCCCTTCTGTCTCCTACATGGCCAACAACTCCCGTTAAGGAAGTTGGATTCCACAAAGACAGTAGGACCCCGACAAGAGTGACCCCATCTAAGCTAACCACTGCTACAGCCACTCCAGAGTCTGATACCAGCACTCTGCCCGTTTCCCCTCCCCCCCATTCCAGCAGCTCCCCTGCCTCATCCAGCGAACTGGGCAGTACTCCACGGTCCTTACAGGATTTGGTCGAACGCTAGAAAGTTGCAGTACGTAGCAGTAAGAGTAAAAAACAGCTGACGTACCCACCACGTCCTCATCACTGATTGCTTTACAACGTGTCTACACTGAGGTGGTGCTACTTAGTTACCATTAATTTGTGCATCAACAGTTGCTTGATGACCGTTCTGAATAATATCTAAATAACATTCTATAACAATATATACTCTAAATAAAATTGTGTTGAAGTGTACCATATTTCATTGGGTATATACATCACTGTTCCAACATGAGTGGTACAGAACATTACAAATGTCACTACTGTCCCTTAACATTCAGAGAAGTCAACCGTTTGATTGAGCATGTTATGAACCAATGTCTTAGTAGTGGAGAGAAACACAAAGAAAAGAGAGTTTTGCACTGCGGTATGTGTGGGTACAATACCTCCCTCCCCTGGAGACTGAAGGAACATCTTGTTAGGGTTCACCCTCCACGTCCTCAGTCGCATATGCATGACGATGGTTGTGATGTTTTGTGTCAAGCAGCTATGTCTCGTTCCTCCTCCTCCTCCTCCTGCGATGATGATGGTGAGTTAATGAGGGTCGACGAGGGGCAGCGGCGGCCGCCTCTCGTCGTCAGGTCAAACAATGATATTGCCGCACTGCTTTCTAGGGAGTTAGCTGAAATTACTGCTGACGCCTTAGAGGATACTGGTACGACAGAGAAGATTGTACAGTTTTTCATGCACCGCTTCAATCATTATCATCAGGTTTTTCACTCTTTGGGTCTCAGAAATGTATACAATCGCTACGCTAGCACGACCATGCCGACCTGTTGTGAAACGACGTTGACGTCGTTTGTCGACGACATCAAATCCATTATGGACAGCTCTGTGAAACCCATGCGCACGATCCACTCTCGCTTGAACTACTTCTCTCAGCTAGGGACGTTCATCAAACCTGTGTCAGTATTTGTGAGTAAAGAACTTAGTGGAGCAGGAGAAGTAGCTGCACTTACTGACAGAGACATTCACTTGGGTTACGGCGACTCAGATCAATTCGTTCAGTTCATTCCGATGAGGGTGGTTCTTAAAAAGCTCTTTGAAATCCCAGGTTTTTTTCAGGAGGTGGTGGAATGGGGGCAGGCTTGCACTGAGACAATGGAGGTGACGTGTTTTTCAGAAAGTAGGGTGTGGTTGTCACATGCTCGTCAACGTCAGCACGCTGCAGACGGCTCTTATTTTTTCCCTCTCCACCTTTATTACGACGATTTTGAAGCTGGTAATGCACTTGGTAGCCACTCAGGCATTCATAAGTTAGGTGGTGTTTACTACTCCCTTCCGTTCGCCCCTCCACGTTTGGCGTCCAAGCTCCGGTTCATCATGTTGGCAGCTGTTTTCAAATCTCGGCTACGTTCTGTTCATGGGAACAAAGCAGTCTTCACTCCTGTCATAGATGAACTCAAGTTCCTGTACGAACAGGGCATCAACGTGTCTGTCGGGAGCAGGGGATCTGTAATTGTCAAGTTTGCTGTTGGGTGCCTGGTCGGTGATAACCTGGGGCTGAATTCTATGCTGGGGTTCACTAGTAGCTTCAATGCAAGTAGGTGTTGTAGGATATGTCGCATCCGTAAAGAGGATTACAACACAACTTTGAGGGAAGACCCCGACCTGTTGCGGACTAGTGACAATTTCAAAGCCGATTACTCTGCTAATACTCCTTCGCTAACCGGTGTTGTAGAGCCTTGTGTCTGGGAAGAGCTGGGTTACTTTAGGATCGAAAACAACTGTTCAGTCGACTTTATGCATGACATGTTCGAAGGCGTAGCACGCTATGTCATGTTAGTCGTCCTCAAGGGTCTCATCTACAAAAACAAATGCTTCACTCTTCCTCAGCTCAACGATCGTATCAGAAACTTGTCGTACGGTCCAGATTATTCCTCTAGACCCATGCCCATCTCTCCCGCCCCCAGCAACAATTTCACCATGAGGATGTCTGCCTCAGAAATGCGAACATTCCTCGCTTACTTTGGTCTCATGGTGGGTCACTGGGTAGAAGTAGGTGATTACGACCCTCATTTCACTGACGATGAATTTGCTGACGACGACGACGACGAGGAGGAGGAGGAGGAGGAGGAGGAGGAGGATAATGATGGTGGGGAGAGAGATGAGGTCCCTAATAAACGTTCTAGAAGGAGTAGAGTTTCCACTAAAAAAAAAGCAACCACCACTCGTGGTAAGAGGAGCGCGAGGAACCCTCCTAAAAAAAGGCGTGAGCATGGAGGGAGAGGGGCACGAGTTGCCTCAGATGCTGAAGAGTATTACAAATTGTACTTGCTAATGAACGAAGTGATCAAATTGATTAGCCAAGATTCTGTTAGTAACATGAAATCACTGTACCTTGCCGATGTGATCGAACTGTTTCTTAAAACTTTCGTACATTTGTCATTCAAACTCTCTCATCTCCCTCAATCTGAAGGCGGTGAGCCTAAAGTTCCGCCGGCGTTGCAGCCAAAATTCCATTTTCTAACCCATTACCCATCAATGATGATGAAGCATGGACCCTTGTCAGCTCTCTCCAGCTTCAGGTTCGAATCAAAAAACAAACAATTGAAAACTGGATTGAGGAATTCTTTTAACAATATTAATACTCCATTTTCAGCCGCTAAGAAAGAACAGTACCACCTTAACTATCTTTTCTTCCACAAATCCCTTCCCAATCGACTAGACGAGCCTGGGAAATTATCTATCATTACTGATCAATCAGAACTGTTGGAGGTTAGCACATCCCTCCAAATTGACCCTGCTGAAATTCGATGTATCAAATTCGTTACCACTTACGATGGTGTTAAATTCAATCCAGACTATATGGTATGCTTCGATTTAGACGATAGAGGGCTTCCACAATTTTACCAGATCTTAACCATGTACTTAGACCTTAGAACATACGAGACCTACGTAAAAGGGCTCAACTATGTGACTCACATGTTTTCAACTCATTTCCAAGCTTATGAAGTCGAATCCCTTGGTTTTCATTCATTTTACAAACTGTCAAACCGCCGATATACTTTCCCAAATACGTTAGTTAAGGCTCTAGACTACAATCACTACGTATTAATGCGGAACAGCCTGTAATTAAACATGAACATAGACAACTGTTAAACTGTTTATTTTGTTGTTGTACTTAGTTAAGAAACAAATTGCTAAACAATCTGCGTACGAAAACAAATTATTTATTGCCGTTTTTTATTGTGAATTTGAACTTTATGACTTATGAATAAATTGATGACCTAAACACTTGTGTTAACTCTTCTTTGCCCAAGCTGTGTTCACCTTTAGAAATAAGAATTACTTATTCACATTTCTATACATTTATAACTTTCATTTCTTTGTTCAACTGTTTGTTCAACACTTTGATTTCAATGAGTATATGTTTCACGCAGGTTCCTCACCAGGCTTCGAAATCCTCATTCTCCCTACTCCGTAGGATTCCTCCTAATCCCAATCCATCGCTACCCTTTTGCATCTCCATACGCTCTACTAATAATTACCTGATTGGTAGAGCCATTGGAGAATGCAAACGGTTAGGGTGGAAACGGGCTCATTAGGAATCCAATCGGGTAGTGAGAAGTAGGCTCGATAGAATCCTATCGGGTTCTACGAGTGGACGCTCGATAGAATCCTATCGGGTTCTACGAGTGGACGCTCGATAGAATCCTATCGGGTTCTACGAGTGGACGCTCGATAGAATCCTATCGGGTTCTACGAGTGGACGCTCGATAGAATCCTATCGGGTTCTACGAGTGGACGCTCGATAGAATCCTATCGGGTTCTACGAGTGGATGCTCGATAGAATCCTATCGGGTTCTACGAGTGGACGCTCGATAGAATCCTATCGGGTTCTACGAGTGGACGCTCGATAGAATCCTATCGGGTTCTACGAGTGGACGCTCGATAGAATACTATCGGGCGTCTACTCGTAGAACCCGCTAGGATTCTATCGGGCGTCCATTCGTAGAACCCGATAGATCCCAAGCGGGTGTTAGGTGGTAGACCCGATAGCAATCAAACGGGTGTTAGGTGGTAGACCCGATAGCAATCAAACGGGTGTTAGGTGGTAGACCCGATAGCAATCAAACGGGTGTTAGGTGGTAGACCCGATAGCAATCAAACGGGTGTTAGGTGGTAGACCCGATAGCAATCAAACGGGTGTTAGGTGGTAGACCCGATAGCAATCAAACGGGTGTTAGGTGGTAGACCCGATAGCAATCAAACGGGTGTTAGGTGGTAGACCCGATAGCAATCAAACGGGTGTTAGGTGGTAGACCCGATAGCAATCAAACGGGTGTTAGGTGGTAGACCCGATAGCAATCAAACGGGTGTTAGGTGGTAGACCCGATTGCAATCAAACGGGTGTTAGGTGGTAGACCCGATTGCAATCAAACGGGTGTTAGGTGGTAGACCCGATTGCAATCAAACGGGTGTTAGGTGGTAGACCCGATAGCAATCAAACGGGTGTTAGGTGGTAGACCCGATTGCAATCAAACGGGTGTTAGGTGGTAGACCCGCTAGGAACAGCATGGACGTGCAAGGATTACCCGATTGTTTTCAATTTTTTGCCCGATTGGAAACCAAACGGGTGTTTCTTTACAGCACGTTCGGCTGCTATCGGGTATCCCAGCACGTACGTGCTGTGATTACCCGATAGGGTCTTATCAGTAGATTCCTATCGGGCATTTCCTGCACAAATTACCCGATAGGAGCTGCACTAAAAACCCGTTTGCAGGGATGATCTTGTGGGTACCCGATAGAAATGTTTCTTAACGGGTCTTTTTTCCATTCCTATCGGGTACGCCTAGTCCCTAGCGGGTTTTTTTCAAAGTTTTCACCGGCCTGCGAGCACCACGAGGTGGTAAAAGATTGCGTTTTTTCTCTCGGTGTATAATGAACGGTAATAACGGGGATATACGGGTATTCATTCGTGATCTCATTTATTGTGCGACGTTTCTGCAAAAGATTTTGGCCCTATTCTTGCAGTTTGTAGAATCTGGTGAACAGAATGCATATTACGAGGCTCTTCATCTTCCTTTATTGTTAATTCTATTCAATCCACAAAATATATTGCAGAAACTTCGCGCAGTAAATAATAGTTATTACGACTAAGTAACTATTGGTAACTCATTTCATCCCCAGTTGTGACTACAGTCTTCGGAATGAAGATAATACTACATGTAAATTATTACTAGTTAGTAACTGAGATGATACTGTTGACGTTTGGTAGGTCACTGAGAAAAGCACATGCATGGTTCGTTTGAAACAGAACAAAGCATAATGCGGTGACACTTGGACCACCTAATAAGTCATTCAGAGTGACGTGCAACACCATCATGCAAATTTCCTTTTGGGTTTATCAAGCCCAATTGCCACGGTGTGAGTAACAAATTACATAATACATAAATTGAATTCCATCTATAAGTATTATTTCTTAAATGCATTGGGACCTATGCTATGTATGATCCGAAAAAGTTGTAAGCCATTCATAAATAAATAATTGTAAACAATGATTTCTGTAGTGCGAATGAATTGTAAAAACGTCATAGGTTGGTTGATAAATACTATGCATTGTTTAGAATCCCATTGATGAAATAGGAAGTACCTATTGATGATTATTGTAAATAATTATTTGGTTGTACGTGTACGGTATATTAGTTCACATTATGATACCCTTCCCTCACAACCACTCAAACATCATAGCCTTAAACACTGATCATTAGTGCCGAGTCTTTTCGCACCATCCCCACTCCAACTACTCTAACATCCTGGTCCAATCCATGAACCGATCTCACCCATTCCTTGAATTTCATCCCATTTGGTTGGTACATCTAGGCGCAACAGAAACACAGAAGAAAGACTGAAATATCAGAGCCAATATCAAACGAAAATCAAAAAAACAGTAAACGGCATAATATATGAAATATTTTAATAATGAATAGGTACATAATATTATCATTATAATTACGCACTCGACAAAATCACGACGTTACAGTAATTGATACCTACTACCGAGGTATTGAATCCTTCGTGTTTGTGACCAACCCTTTGCCAACGAACGCTGTTTTTCATCGTGAGATATCCAGTTTTTGCCGGGATGAAGTCCGCATTGCGTCTGACTATTAAAGAGATATCTCGTTTTGTAAATCATAATTTCCCTGGCGCTCTCTGGGAATTACGGAGAACCACTGTAATTATTGTGAGTCCTTACGGTTCTCAAGAAAACGCCACACTTAATATTTTATAAAGGTTTTTTTACGTGGATTACGATGTGTTTTGCTGACGGTGAACCTTATCACTTTCGTAAATATCGGAATATCTGTATGTACCTACCTGTCAAGCTACTCATTCAGTACTATTTGGTAGGTGCTACTCTGAATCTGCTCACCTAGTACAGGCCCATCACTGAATTTATTGTAGGTATATATATTCATAAAAGCTGTTTCCATATTTCTGAAACCAATTTGCTGATGATACACAACATTATACCTACAGGTTCTTCACTACTTGATGATTGTGATTGAGACGGCGACTGTGGTCCGTCGGTCGGTTCGAACCGCAACGCCCCTCGACATAAGCTGGGGCGTTGAGGCGGTAGGTAGCCATGAGCGAAATGATCGGATCAAATTCTGATCCTCCTGAGAAGACAGTCAATCACGCATATGACTCTTGCAGGGCAGCTCGACATAACGCCTCAGCCTGAAATTACTATTTTATTATTGACTATTGACTGTTTATTATTTTATGCAAGTTTTTACTAAATAATAAGGCGCAACAGTAAAAATCGCGTAATGAAGGTGAAGTGACAAAATGAATGCGTCTGTAATACTAACAGTCGTTCTACTCAAAATCAACTATCAATGACCTGACTAAAACCAGAGCTGGACAACATGTTAATTTCACCCACCTGTTTCGTTCGAGTGTACGGCTCATTAGCCGCTGAGCTAATGGAGGTGGTTATGCTAATTTACGCATGTCTGGGTACCTAGTTTCAGGCGAAAAATGTAACAAGAGTGATTTCTCCACGGTTTTACCGGTGATTCAATAAGATCTAAGTGTGGTTATTTTCATGAGACAGAGGTTACTTTGAAGAATGTGATCATGAGGTAGGAACATTGCTAGTCAGACAAGACCAACCGCAGAAGTTTGCGCTCTGATGAAGTCAACTGGTGACGCTATACCTACTTTACTAAGCAATCGAATGATACGGTGTAAAACTTACTATCTGTACCACTCTGTGACAAACATATACCCATGTAATAATTATAATAGCTTTTGCCTGACGTTTTGGCAAGCACAGACTGTTGAGGAATAGAGAGAACGCATACACCAGCCGCGGCTTCGGGCTGATTTAGGTTTTGGTTTATTATTCTGTGAATAATACACCTATGTAATCGCTCAGCAAACAATTTTTGTTACACCCCTTCAAAATTTGTTCTTTTACGTTTCAAGGTGAGTACCTCCAAAAATGCAATGTCCGTCCGCCGTCCGCCGTACGCCGTCCGCCTTATCACGTTTACCGGCTTCATTTTCGGTCTAAAAAATTGGATCATTAGCACACATGCTCCGTTTGGGCCCTAGTAGTGTCCCGAATCTTTGCAGCTCGATCGGAATATACCGAGGGGTGTTATGAGTGAAAATGGGTATAATAACCCCCCTCAAAATTTGATGGTTTACGTTTCAAGGTACCTATGTAGAATTCGAAAATACAATAAACACACACGACAATGATATCGGCATTCTCCAACTCACTTGCACAGCTAGATATATAACACTCAGTACTGTACATTACCGAGTGTTCGAGTGATGCAGTGTTATATAACCATACGAAAAAAGGGGGGTTCCCATTTGAAAAACGCAGGGGAGTTATGAGTGAAAATGTGTATAACTACCGCAAACAGTTGCGGTAACATGCATAGCCTCAATGGCTCAGTGGCTCAGTATTGCGTGTTACTCGATACCTATACATTGTTGTGTTTACTTGTCTTTTACAATAAATGATCGCCGTCTCAAAACATCTTGATAGATGGATAAATGGGAGAACATGAACCGCTGATGAAACACAAACGGTGGGTACAGCTTCCGTACAAGTACGCAACCACGAGGGACATTTTATGTCTTAGCGCCCCCTCCCGCACCCACACCAAGTACTTCGTACTTAATTGTTTTGGTCAAGATTTCCAACGAATGGTAAACTCTGTCCTTGGGCGGTCACAAAAAAACAGCCTTCAGTCCCAATTAGTTCGGATAAGCCGGACTCCACTGTATTATGTACGTAAACATTCATTTAAACAATCACGCTCATACCGCAGCTTGTTGGCCACGCAGTCCGCAGTGGTTAACGTAGTATGGTTAGGTAAATCGAGAGCTATCCAACGAGTGGTGAACGATTTTTGTACGATGATAACTGGCGAAGATAAAGTTCCGTAGCAACGAATCGGTTGTAAGCGAAAATCATCAGAAATATTTTCGTGACGTTGTTTCCGTTGCATGTCTCCGTTGCATGTCCCGCGTTTCATTTTCGAGTTTATGTAGCAAAGTAAAGACATAAAATGTCAAAAATAGGTACCTACTTTTTGTGTTTCAGTAACATGGGCGTTTGAGGTATCGTTTTCCATGTTTTTTTTGTACAAGAAGACCGAATGTGAAGTAGTTTTGACCAAAGAGTGGAAAATTGAGGTTCTACCAATGGTTCTGCTCTCAAAATTGAGTTTTTATGAGTCAAAAACCTGCGAAATTGTCTGAAATCACCATCAATTTGTATAATAACACTAGAAAAAGTGTCAACTGGTGAATCAAGACAATTAAATGGCACTACCAGTGATCAAAGATAATTTTAGGAAACAAGGCATACCTAATTCGTGATTTGGGTCCAAAATTGGTGGAAACAATCTGAAATATCTATTTAAATTATTTCATATGGAACTAAACGTTAATGAACAGCCAACATTTCTGTAGGTTTGTCCAACAGAATAATAAACCCATGTGACAAGGACATTGCAGCGTCACCCCCCCCCCCCCCCCCCCCCCACCAACCTCAAAATTTGATGGTTGAACCCAAACAAATTTCCCTACAAACAAACTTCAATCCTACAAACCCCACAAACAAATTACATCAATTTATATTGTTTCATGGTAACTAGGGAAAGTGCGAAGTGCGGCGTACGGCGGAAGGACAAACATCTTGTTATTCCATTTTCGGATTCTACGTGCCTCGTAGAAGGCAGGCGGATAGCTACCTACTTGCCTGATTGTTAACCGAGTTTCCGTCCGAATGGACCATCCAAGGCCCCACTCACGCCAATTTTAACTCAGTTAGACTACCTACTGTTTTGTATTGCGTTATGGGCGGTGCTAGCGTTTCACGTTCTCGCATGCGCAGATGAGCTTTGCCGTTACCGGTCAAATATAAAATTATTGTTGAAATTCACATGGGAAAACATAGCGTTTAAATGGCACATACCCTCAGCTCAGTACTATCATTTTTTCCTAAGTCCAATGCTTTCCTTCCCCTCCTGGCGAGAAAAATCATAAGCCTTTGATTATAAGTCATTATAAGTGATCATAAGTACGAGCCGTGACAACGTTATAGGTATCAATAAATTTTGTTAATTCTATTACTACCGATGATAGTAGCCAGACGCCAATATGCAGTAACTCGTGGATCTTTGCATTCTGCAAGCATGAAAATAGAAGAAGACATGAAACATCTTCAAGTGAGAGATCAGCTGCAGCAAAGTAGCAAGTTGTCACGCCTAGGTAAGTGTTGGCAGATGACCCGCAAGTGCCTTTTGGTTTATTATTCTCAATGATGAACCTGTGGAATCGAGCATAAACACAAAATGTTATTCCCGCCTCAAAATTTCATGGTTTCCGTTTCAAGGTAGGTAGAATCCAAAAATGGAATAAAAAGAATTTCTGTCCGACCATCGCACTTTCCTTATCGCCATGAACCAAAATTAATGACACTTGGTTTGAGGTCGTCCCATTTGGGATCTAGTTGGTTCGCGAAGCTCGGCGTTACTGTCAGTCATCTCTAAGAGGTGAAAAATACGGGTTGAAATTTCCCGAACGCCCTATCTCGAAAACTTTCAATAGAAGGGTAGGTATGTTTTTTTTTTAACGTTTTTAGATTCATCTTGAACCAAATAATTTTTTGAGACCACCCGGAGCATTGTATGACCAGCCGTTCAGTTGCACCGAAAAGCTTCGTCAACATGATCGTGAATTAAACGGTATAAATCCGGCCCAGATAACGCTGCTAGGGAACACCTGATCATAATCACGCATGGCTGTATGAAACTGAGTTGGTTGTGCCGTGAAATTACCTATTTCTTTCGAAGAATGATGGCTCTTTTGGTTTTGTTGATAGGTACATCTGTAACTTGAACAGACGTTATGATTCATGAATAAAAAACAAATAATATTAATAATTTAATTCTTGAATCCTGCGCATTTTTATGAAACTGTAATTCCCGTGCCGGCTCCAGTACTCGATATACGGCTTTCCTGGTGGGAGCACGAATGTAGTTATCGACCACAGAAAAAAAAGAATTAACCAGAAGGGGCATCTATACAGGTAAATGAAAACCGCTGTATAATAATTAGCAGTTTTTTTCATTTTTTTATTTTTATTTTGAAAGTCGAATTGAAAAAGGTCCCGAGGTCCTAAATAAAGGAAAAAGAAGAAAGGAATCGAGGCGCTGATGAGTTAGGCTTTGGAGTAATTTCACGTAAAATACCCATTTTCCAACACGAATCGCATCGCCATTTTATTTATTACGGATATATACGACCACGTGGAAGGTCGACTGGATGCTGTCCTTTGTCCTTGCCTAGAGACCACACCCGACATGGAGCGAATATATAACCGCCGGCTTGCGAATCATAGACCTCACAACACATTGAGACTCTCGCAAGGCTTCACAGCTAAATGAACGATACAACAATAAAACGTAGGGGAACTGCATTAGTAGAGTAGATTATTTACTTATCCAACAAACTGACAAGCAGGTATCTATTTATTCACGTGGTTACAATGTAGACAATAAAGCCTAGTAATTAGAACAGCTTCACTAACAAAACGCTGCAAATTATTACACAACTGCTTATTGTTTACCTGAGTAGATGCTCTTTCTGCGTAGATCACTGTTTCCTGTGGTCAATACCCTCGAGCCCTCTCCAGGAAAGCCCTAAATGGAGCACTGGAGCCAGCCGGGAATTAAAGTTTCATACAAATGCGTGGGATTCAATAATTAAATCATTAATTATTTGTAGTTATTCATGAAGCGTAAGGTGAAAAATAAACCGTTGTGTAATAATTTACCTGTATAGATGCCCCTCCTGCGTAGATAGTATAAAAAACCTCTGTGTAATAATTCACTGTTGTGTAAAAATATACCGCTGTGCAACAATTTACCGTTGTGTAATAATTTTACCTCTGTGCAACAAATTAGCCAATATGATACTTCAAAGTTTGTTCAAGTTGCTATCAACAAAATCCAAAAGACCCTTCATTTTGGTTTCTTATTTTCAATAATGAACCTATGGAATCGAGCATGAAACAAAATGTGTTACCCCCCCCCCCCCCCAAATTTGATAGTTTCCGTTTCAAGGTATGTAAAATCCGAAAATGCAATAAAAAAAGTTCTGTCCGCCAGCCGTTCTTCGCACTTTTCTTAGTTATGTATTCGCTTTTTTTGAGCCCACCCGGAGCACTGTCCGTCCAGCCCTTCGTTCACAGTAGGCCGCGAAGTTTGCACCGACAGGCTTCATCAACAGGAGGGTGAATCAAATAATTTTATACATTGAGCCCAGATATCATCGCTGGAGCACCTGATTATAATCACGGATGGCTGTATGAAGTCGAATTGGTTTTTCTGTGATATTATTTCATAGGAAAAATGACGGCTGTTGAGATTTTGTTTATAGGTACTTTTGCAACTTGAACAAACGTTGAAATATTATTGGGGAAGCTATTACACAACGGTAAATTAATACACAGCGGTAAATTATTACAGAACACTAAATTATTACACAACGGTTTGTTATACTATCTACGCTATCTATACAGGTAAATTTTACATAACGGTTTATTATTTAACTTATGCTTCATGAATAACTACAAATAATTAATGATTTCATCATTGAATCCTGCGCGTTTGTATGAAACATTAATCCCCGGTCCGTCTCCAGTACTCGATTTAGGGCTTTCCTGGTGGGAGCTCAAGGGTACTGACCACAGAAAATAGTGATCTACATAGAAGGGACATCTATACATGTAAATAATATACCGTTGTGTAATAATTTGAAGCGTTTTCAAATGGAATAATATCACAGACCAGCATACTCGACTTCATAGAGCCATCCGTGATTATAATCCCCAGTAATTCCCTAGCAATGATAGCTGGGTTGAATATATACAATTTGATCCACCCTCCTGTAGAAGAAGACCTTCGGGGCAAACTTCGGGGCCTGTGAACGAATGGCTGGACGTACAGAGCGCCGGGCGGTCTCATAAACTATTTAAAAAAACGTAAAAAAATTCGAGGTAACGGCGTTCTGGTGATGGCAACCCCTATTTTTCACCCTTTAGAGATGACTGACAGTAACGCCGAGCTTCTCGGACCAACTAGACCCCAAATGGGACCTACAAACCAAATTTCATCAATTTCGGTTCGTGTTAACTACGGAAAGTGCATAGTACGGTTTACGGTTGACGGACAGAACTTTTTTAGTGCATTTTCGGATTCTACATACCTTGAAACGGAAACCATCAAATTTTATGGTGAGGGGGGGGGGGGGATTGAAATTTTGTTTTTCATGCTCGGTTTCAAAGGTTCATTATCGAAAATGATAAACGGTGCAAATTATTACACAACGGTTTATTGTTTACCTACATAGATGCCCCTTCTACATAGTTCACTGTTTTCGGTGGTCAGTACGTACGCCCGAGCTCCCCCCGGGGAATAAAACGAGTGCTGGAGCCGGCTCGGGAATTACAGGTTCATGAAAAACCGCAGGATTCAATCATTCGATCATTAATAATTTTCTATTATTCATGAAGCATAACGTTTGTTCAAGTTTCAAAAGTAGCTATCAACAAAATCCAAAAGAGAGAGGGAGAGAGAGAGAGAGATAAGTTATTATTTCGTGTTATGCACGTTATTACCTATTCCATTCGTCGGATGAAATAATATCACTGAACAATCAACTCAGGTGCTCCCCATCAATGATATCTGCAAACAAACAGCTGGACGTACAATAATCCGGGTGACTCAATAAATTATTTAGTTGGAGATCAATTTAAAATGTTAAGAAACCCCTTCCATTAAAAGTGTTCGAGCTACGGCGTTCTGAAAATTCCAACCCCTCTATTTTTCACCCCTTAGAGATGACTAACAGTAACGCCGAGTTTCGGGTTCCAACTTGACCCCAATTGAGGCCTAAAAACCATATGCCATTAATTTTTATTCATGGTAATTAAGAAAAGGGCGAATCACGGCGTACGGTGTTTGCCGGGCCTTTAGAAATCTTTCTATTCCGTATTACATACATAGATTAGGTATGTAGAACCTTGGAACGTAAACCATAAAAATTGGGGGGGGGGGGGGGGGGGTTACGCATTTTGTTTCATGCTCGATTCCAAAGGTTCATTATTGAAAGTAATAAACCAAAATTTTCGAGCTGCCTTGAATTCATAAATATTTGTGAATTCATATTAAACATCATGTACATGTTTATATGAACATGATATGTATATCAATATTATTTATACCACATACAACTAAATAGGTAAACAATGTGTATTTATTTGAATTTATTTTTATGGGTTTCAATAAATGTCAGGTAGGAAAGAAAGTATTCGAATTTTACTGACAGGTAGGTATTCAAAGCTCTTAGGAAACTACAATTTTAGATATTATTGCATACGAAATACGCACTAAAACTCAACACTATAATATATTATGCAATCTAATGGGACGAATGAATAGCTAATTTCAATGTGAATCATAGTGAATGACTGAAGAATAAATTGCAAAACTGATCGCAAATTTCCATGATGGAATCCTGTAAATAATGGTATTTTATGATGGGTAATCGAGATTGTAGTTATATTATGCGTCTAGTAGAATATACCTACCCAGTTCCAATAAAATGTTATAACCAACATTCACACAGAGTTCTACCGAATAGTTAAAAGGATTTGGAGAGTTTTACGAATCTGTAATCCATAGCTCCCTTGTTGCAAAATTCTCATCTAAGAATATGGCATCTAGGTACGGTGACACGTACTCCTTTTGGAGTACAGTTCCTACTTTTTGAGTTTGGATCCTCCCATATTTTTGAACCCATCAAAAGGAAGACAAGGTCCTACATTTTTGAAATGGTACTCCCAAGGTCCTACTTTTATAAGTTGTTGGCCAAACCCATATATTTCCGATGGAATTCGTCAACATCGAGATCGATGTATAAATAACAACAAAATTACCGGAGCTGCTTTAATCTTCTTGAGTTATAAGAAAAGATAACGAACCGCAAAACCGAAGTTTTGTTTGCCCCCCCCCCCCCCCCACAAGTCAGAAAAAGCCTTGGAAAGGCTTGTGATTAAAATACCCAACAGCAGTTCAAGAAGTTGTGGAATTCTACGCGTTTTGTGAAAATTACCTACAGAAGTGGAATTCAAATGTTCAGGAGCTTGCCCTATTTCCATGGATTCAGTTCAAGAAAACATTTCTTGGAACGACGTACCATGTGAAGCTTTTACTGACGTCATTGCCCGATCATCTGCGAAAATTGGCATGGATGCGTTGTTTGACGAAATGTCCCTTGCTAAAAACTACGTGTCGGAACAGAAGGTTGCCAAATGGAATGAGCTTCAAGCAGCCTCAGAAACTCGTTGGAAGGAACTTTTCAAGCACATGGACGACAAAGATGTGTTTCTGCCCAACACAAAGATAGTGCGTGAATTTGTATTTAGCATGCCTGCTACAAGTGCACCCATTCCCATTGAACGCTTATCTTCAGTCATAAATAACTATTGGAGTGCAGAAAAAAGCCAATTCGGCGTTGACACATTAAAGGAGGTGATGCAGGTTTACCAAAATTTAGATGGAAATTGTTTGCAAAAGTACCACATCCTGAAGAATCATGAGCAGCTACTTAAGACTATCCACGGCTCATCCAAATATGACTGGTTTAGGAAACGATTCTACTCTGGTTTCATATTGCTATTGCTCCAGCAATGTTCCTCGTGCTGCGTTATTTTTCCAATTCGTCTTCCAACTTTGAATACTGGATCGTTGATCTAAGTTTTCAGTTTTTATGTGCATTACTTTTGGTTTATTATTTTCAATAATGAACCATTGGAATCGAGCATGAAAAAAAAAAATTCTTACCCCCCCTCAAAATTTGATGGTTTACGTTTCAAGGTATGTAGAATCCAAAACTGCAATAAAAATATTTCTGTCTGTCCGCCGTACGCCGTACGCCGTACGGGCCACTTTTCTTAGTTACCATGAAACAAAATTGATGAAATTCGGGTTATAGGTTCCGTTCGGCGTCTAGTTGGTCCTCGAAGCTCGACGTTACTGTGAGTCATCTCTAAGGGGTTCAAAATAGGGGTTGAAATTTTCAAAACGCCTATACCATTTTTTAACGTAAATATTTTTACGGTTTTAAATAGTTCTTGAACTTGCGAGTTTTTTAAGACCATCCGGAGCATCGTACGTCCAGCCGTTCGTTCACAGTAAGGCCCCGAAGTTTGCACCGGCAGGCATTTTCGACTCCAGTGTGAATGAAATTGTATACAATTCAAACCAAATCTCGTAACCAGAGACGCGCCCACAATAGGAATTTGTGAATACGGCCAATCATTGGTAGGGATCACCTGATTATATTGGCGGAGTATGAAGTCGAGTTGGTTGTTCTGTGATATTATTTCGCTTGAAAAATGATGGCTCTTTTGGAGTTTGTTGGTAGGTAGTGAAACTTGTACAAACGTTGAAGTATTATTGATGGGTAAATTATTACTACGGTAAATCATTACTCAACGGTAAATTATTACACAACGGTTCATTATACCATCTACGTAGAAGGGGCTGGAGTTTACATCTACATAATATGTATCTGGGATCTACATAATATGTATAGAATAACACATATCATATTATATAGACGGGTTATCTATACATAGAGCTGTGATCTGTAACAGAAGGGTATTCTATACAAAATAATAAACCGTTGTGCAGGGATTTGCAGCGTTTTTAATATTCAATCCACTTTGCAATTTGTAATCGTTGATGAATAAATTTAATTTCAGCTTCCATTTTGGTTTATTATTTTCAATAATGAACCATTGGAATCGAGCATAAAAAAAAAAAAATTCTAACTCCCCTAAAATTTGATGGTTTACGTTTCAAGGTATGTAGAATCCGAAAACGCAATAAAACGCTGCGAATCCCTGCACAACGGTTTATTATTTTGTACAGATTACCCTCCTGTTACAGATCACGGGTCTCCGTATAGATAACCCTTCTATATAACATATGTAATATTCTACACATATTATGTAGATCGCCAACCCTCCGTAGGTTAGTACCTAACCTACCTAACCTACCTAACCCCGTACCTAAACCGTTGTGTAATAATTTACCTGTATAGGTTCCCCTTCTACGGAGATAGAATAACGAACCGTTGTGTAATAATTTGCCCATCAATAATACTTCAACGGTTGTTCGAGTTGCAAAAGTACCTATCAATAAAATCCAGCCCCTTCAAGGTAGATGAGCCGTTGTGTAATAATTTACCGTGATGTAATAATTTACCGTTGTGTAATAATTTGCCGGTGTGTAATAATTTGCCCATCAATAATACTTCAACGTTTGTCAAGTTTCAGAAGTACCTACCAACAAAATCCAATAGTCCATCACTTATCAAATGGAATCATATCGCAGAACAAACAACTCGACTTCATACAGCCATCCTTTATTATAATCAGATGCTCTTATGTCCTGGCCGGATTTATACCGTTTGATTCACGATCGTGTTGACGAAGCTTTTTGGTGCTCACGAACGGCTGGACGTACGATGCTCCGGGTGGTCTCAAAAAATTGTTTAGCTCAAGACAAATTTAATAAAGCAAAAAAAACCATACCCTTCTATCGGAAGTTTTCGAGCTATGGTGTTCTGAAAATTGCAACCCCTATTTTGTACGGCGTACGGCGTACGGCGGACAGACAGAAATATTTTTATTGCAGTTTTGGATTCTACATACCTTGAAACGTAAACCATCAAATTTTGAGGGGGATTAGACTTTTTTTTTCATGCTCGATTCCAATGGTTCATTATTGAAAATAATAAACCAAAATATTTCAGTCTGTCCGCCGTACGCCGTACTGGCCACTTTTCTTAGTTACCATGAAACAAAATTGATGAAATTGGGTTATAGGTTCCGTTCGGGGTCTAGTTGGTCCTCGAAGCTCGGCGTTCCTGTCAGTCATCTCTATGGGGTTCAAAATAGGGGTTGAAATTTTCAGAACGCCGTATCTCGAAAACGTTCGATAGAAAGGTATTTTTTTTTACGTTATTAAATTTTTCTTGAGCTAAACAATATTTTGAGACCACCCGGAACATTGTACGTCCAGCCGTTCGTGTGCATCAAAAAGCTTCGTCAACACGATCGTGAATCAAACGGTATAAATCCAGCCGGGATATCGTCACTAGGGAGCACCTGATTATAATCAAGGATGGCTGTATGAAGTCGAGTTGATTGTTCTGCGATGTTATTTCATTTGATAAGTGATGGACTATTGGATTTTGTTGATCGGTACCTACTATTGCAACTTAAACAACCGTTGAAGTATTACTGATGGGTAAATTATTTCACAATGGTAAATTATTACACAACGGCAAATTTTTACCCAACGGTAAATTATTACACAACGGTAAATTATTGCACAACCGTAAATTATTACACAACGGTTCATCTACCTAGGAGGGGCTGGATTTTGTTGATCGGTACTATTGCAACTTAAACAACCGTTGAAGTATTATTGATGGGCAAGTTATTACACAACGGTTCATTATAGGTATTGACCACAGAAAACGGTGATCTACGCAGAAGGGGCATCTATTTCACTCCACACCAACAATTTTCCTTTAGAACTTCATTATTTGCGTTTCTTTTTGTCGTTTTAGTTACTGTTTGTCATCGGCGGTATTATTTTAGCAACATTTAACTCGTGATTTATGTAAGCACCTAGTAACGAGTACGGGGTTAGGTACTAACCTACGGAGGGTCTGCGATTCACATAATATGTATAGAGTAGTACATATTATATTATATAGACGGGTTATCTACACAGAGAGCTTTGATCCGTAACAGAAGGGTATTCTGTACAAAATAATAAACCGTTGTGCAGGGATTTGCAGCGTTTTTCACAGTTGGTTTAGACTATTAGATACTCAAATCCTGGTTACAATACACACATCAATATCTACACGAACGCAATATTATCGAATTCCATCTGCTAGAAGAAGTCTTAATTTTATTTCATGTTGAAGAAGTCTTTGTTTTATTTCCTGAGACTGATGCGGAGCTCACAACATGCGACTCCTCATTTTTTTCTCAGGATTCCTTTCGCGGATAGCAGTTATCCTTGGTTGCAGAGCCACGCCCTGGCTCAAGGTCCCCTGGTATAAAAGACCGGAATAAATTTCAAGATCGTAGCCTTCCACCGATGTCTGATGCAAAGCTACGGTTCACCAAGCAAGACTTTGAAAGGACATAAATATATATACTAATGCAGCTTGACAGCATACAAAAACGGTGCAAATTCTTACACAATGTTTTATTATTTGCTGCGTAGATAACCTTTCTGCCTAGGTCACTGCTTCTTGGTACTGGACGCCAAGTACTGCACTACCAACTTCGTGAATTTGGTACTAGGTACTTTGTTCCAAACAACAAAAATAAACTTCCTTCTTTTATTGGATTTGAAGAGTATATCATAAATAACAAACCCAATACCGTAAAACCATAAGAGATTTGAATCGATACAGTACATACTTAGTCTCTATCACTGACGACCGGGCTGTAGTTATACAGTTTAGTTCACGCTCAAATGAGCAGACGGCTTCGTTTTTACGCATCCGTTCTACTGATCAAACAAAGGAGTATGGAGAAGTTGGCGTTTGTAGGTACTCGCAAAACACTGCGGGGAACCAGGAGCTCTGGGAAGAGACGCTGACGATGTCTCGACAAAATAAATCTCATGCAGCTGCCGCAAGCACCAGGTCATCTTCGCTCCCTGCCACTATCATAACTAGATAGATACCTAACACCCTTTTCAACACACACACACACACATACACACACTCACAGAACAGGTGAAAAGTTGTACAACAAGTTAAAAATTTGTACAGCAAAATTGTTGCGAAACAAAAGTTATGAATATAACGTTTTGTTACATAGTGTGGATTCGGCTTAAGTATAGACACATGTTATGGTATGTATTCGGAATCAGCGTGAAATTTCCTAGGAGAATGGTTCTCCAATGGAATTTTTATAGTTCAAAAATTAGCTGAAAATTTAATTGAAAAATGGTTCTAGAGCGAATTTGGATGTAACTCATTTCTGCCAATTCTATACGTCAAATGGACCTCGTATTTCGAGTCAGCACGAAAAAATACATTGAGCATGAGATAATATGCATCCAAAGATTCAAGCAATTTGGTTTTTTCCTCCAAAATCGGGGGTCACGGACGGCCAGAAATTTTGATATTCTATTTTCGGATTCTCCTTGCCTTGAAACGCAAACCATATGCAAGGCCACAGGTAGTTCCAGATGAATTTTATCACAATCCATCAGTTAACTTTCTTCCACCCATGAAATCCCTGACACTTCCTTAACCGGTTTTATTCGATTTATTCGACCGAATTTGCTAAAATTGTCAGGGACCATGTTGACTGGGTTCCTGGTTGTCCTTTATGAGTTTCATTACGATTGGCAGGATAGTAGCGTGATGTCAATTCATGACAATATTGAACATTATTTCTACGTGATACTCGTCATCTTGCTTCACGAGAATGACAAGAATAAGTACCTGCCTACTTACACTGAACAATATAAAACCCTTTTTACCAATTTGAAACCCCATTTTAGCGCATGAAAACGCCAATTAGCACTTTAATTATCATCCCAAGTGTAAGATTTTGTGTTTAATCGACGATAAACTCAATTACCTACCTAAAACTTTCATACACGGCGAAAATATTTGCTTATGATTCATCAGGACTTTACACGGTAAACTTGGTCTGAAAACACGTTTCCCCCGAGAAAGCTCCGCTAAGGAGCTATTTTAGATAATATCTAAATATTATAGATACCTACATGCGGTGTACCTCCTGAGAATCAGTAGGTAGGTACCGAATTTCTAATAAAAGTAGCTAAAAATATATCCCCAATACAGCCTTCCTTCTTTGTTCCGCTCTGCCGAGCAAACGTATTCCTCAGCGTGAAAGGACAGCTGAGTGCGACGTTCCCCCATCGGAGACTGTTACATCAGACAGCGTAAAAATAATCGCGTGGCCAGGAAGAGGGACGGTCTCCTACGAGGATAGAGATGAAAAGGAAGAGTGATCTTGAAAGAAAACAAGTTTAGGTCCCGGACCGCTACCGGCATAGCTGGCAAGGGCGTGGACTCGCCGCAAGGTCTCACGCAGCGGTGCATCCAATACAAACGTTTTCAATAGCTTGATTACATCAGAAATTCGCTAACACACGACCGCTTTTATTTTATTCATTAATTTAGGTATAATTATTATATTTATAAACCCGCATTAAAATTGTCAATACACTGGTGAAAATTATGTAGGTATAATTTATTATCCTCATTGCCAATTTGATTGAGTAAAATACCTACAGCATTTTCCAATCATGACACTTTTCTCGACCAAATGAAATTTTTTTTCAACCAACCAAATCCTTGTCCCCACGAAATGAAACCTTTTTCTAAAGCCAACACGATTTAACGCGCTTTTCTCGCAGAAAAGGTATCATTTGTTTTCAAAAACTTCAAATTTGCTAGAAAACATACAATTCCTTTTGGTTTACTATTTTCAATAATGAACCATTGGAATCGAGCAAGAAAAAAAATTCTACGATATTAACTTTGAGCTAAACAATTTTTTGAGACCACCCGGAGCATTGTACGTCCAGCCGTTCGTGTGCACCAAAAAGCTTCGTCGACACGATCGTGAATCAAACGGTATAAATCCGGCCGGGATAATTATCATAACTAAGGAGCACCTGATTATAATCAAGGATGGCTGTATGAAGTCGAGTTGTTTGTTCTACTATATTATTATTTCATTTAACAAGTGATGGACTATTGGATTTTGTTGGTAGGTACCTA
Source organism: Leptopterna dolabrata (assembly GCA_954871275.1). Classification (NCBI taxonomy): domain Eukaryota; kingdom Metazoa; phylum Arthropoda; class Insecta; order Hemiptera; family Miridae; genus Leptopterna; species Leptopterna dolabrata. The sequence continues at coordinate 44,948,990 of OX940978.1, read as the reverse complement.
CTTGTGGAACATGAACAAACGTTGAATTATTACTGATGGGTAAATTATTACACGATGGTAAATTATTACCGGCAAATTATTACCCAACGGCAAATTATTACACAACGGCAAATTATTGCACAACCGTAATCTACCTAGGAGGGGCTGGATTTTGTTGATCGGTACTACTATTGCAACTTAAACAACCGTTGAAGTATTATTGATGGGTAGGGTAGGTGAGAAGATCGGTTGAGCCGTTTGGCAGTAATCGGTTCCGGACAAACACACAGACAGAGAGATTATAAATATATATATATATTAGTATAGACAGTAGAAGGTATAAGAGATGATACACCTACATTGTTGTTACTAGAGGAGATAAGACTAGATTGCAGATACAACGAGTAGGTATAATATTGTAGGCGATACCACACTAAATCAGCCCAAATTGATGATGATTTTATTTTACATCAACCCTGGCATACATTTTCTGGCAGGGTTACCACATATATGTAGAAAAAACGCTGCAAATCATCACAATGGTTTATTATACGTTTTATAGAAACCCCTTCTGCGTGGATCACAGAATTCCTATTAATTAGTGTAAGACCCTGAATTAGTAGGGTCGTTTTTAGTGGGGGATACCTTCCTACCCACGCACGCGTGCACACGAAAAAACCACCGTTATCGAAGTACAGGCTGTCTAACATTCGGCAATTACAGTTACATAAACATGCACTTTTCCGCGCCAATACGGCCTCACAAATTCCCCCCGTCATTTCTGAAATTAACATGAGAAGGACCATCGACATGTTCCCAAATGTTCACCAAATTAGGATGATTCGTTTGGCCGTGAACAACAAAGTTGTACCTATCAACAAAATCCAAAATAACCATCCTTATTCCAATAAAATAATGCCGCGGAACACACTCGATTTCAATAGTCAGGCGTGATTATAATGCAGTTGTTCCCTACCAATTAAGTCTGAGCTGATTGTATACCGGATCCACACTCACGTTGAAAAGCTTTTCGGTTCAAACTGCAGATCTCCGGGTGGCCTCTAAGAAATCCCCATGTTCCACCACCACAACCAGGAGAGTATGATGACAAGGGGAGTTTACCTTGCCGACCAGCAGGCGGCTATGATGCGAGAGCTTTTTGACAGCACCATCCAGGTTCTCAATTCGAGCATCAAGCAGGCCCTGGGGCGGTACACACGGGAGCTGAGGAAGATTCCATTGCTGGAACAGGAGCTGCGAGGGTTGCAGTGGCACCAAGATGACCTCGCTAAGACTGTCAGTAGTCTATCAGTGAAGGTGGATCATCTCACTAGCCTGGTCCAGGGTAATGGGCGTCAGGATGGTCTCCAGAGGGCGGTTGATGCCTTGATAAGCAAGGTGGATCACCTCAGTGGCCAAATGGCGGAAGATGGTCACCAGCGAGACAGAATGGCACTACACATGGACTCCGGGTTCAGAGTGGTCCATGACAGTCTTAAGGCTCTCACAAAACGGGTGGAATCACATGTTAGAGCCGAGGCTCCCCCTGCAGAATTCCCGGCAGCACAACCAACGCACCACATCCCAGTAACCACAAATCTGGGGCACCCTGTTCCTCCGCAACAAGGTACACTGTGGGATATCCCCCAGGGTACCAACAATCCCACTTCTGACACCAGTGTTATGGATCCTTCGTAGGGAGAATTATTATTACTCAGGATACATGCGTACTTATTCCACTCTTTTTATTTATTCACTCCTTTACACTTAACCACCACGCTGACACCTAACTATCGGAGAGCTCGGGGAAGACGACTGGGAGTCCGAAGCAACGAGGCACCTGCGGATGTCCAATTCGTTGACCCCTCTCCAACGTCACCGCTCCACGTGTTTAGCTAATCAGCACAGCTGATTAGCTCGCCGGATATGGCTGGCGCTTAATACGAGATACCGCGCCCACTACATTCGGAATCAATTTAAAAACTTTATGAAAACTATACAGTGTTATTGAAAGTTTCCGAGCTACGCCGTTCTGAAAATTGCATCCCCTCTATTTGGTACCCCTTGGAGATGACGTATAGTAACGCAGAGCTTCGCCAACCAACTAGACCCCAAATGGGGACCTTCCATCCATCCATTTGGAGCTACAGGCCGAGGTAGGCCGAGGCCCCCTTCGAAAGCGTCTGCCAAGCTGATCGATTCTGGGCCGTCGACTTCCAGTCTCTCCTACCAATTCTTGCGACGTCCTCGTCCACATCGCCCTCCCACTTCGTCCAGGGGCGCCCTCTTCAGCGTGTGCCTCCTGGAGTGGTGACTGATACCTTCCTCGCAGGGTCAGCCTCATCCAACCTCATGACATGCACTGGTTATCTTTAGGAAGTGGACGACGTCGGGTGCTGAATATAATTCGCATACCTCATCGTAGGTCTGTCTCCGCCAGTTTCCATTCCCAAATTTAGCCCCAAAAAATCGACGGAGAATCCTTCGCTCAACGGCTCGCAGCAGGTTGGCACTAGCGCCAGAGATGACCGCGTTTTTAGGCCGTATGTCAGGAAGGGGGTTTTGTAGAGAGTAATTGGCCATGAGAGTGACTTCATGTATGTACCTACCTGATGAGCGAAAAATAATAACGATTGGCTGTAATGATTCGGGCACGTATTTCAATATTTCTATCATTTGTTGCAAGCAACTTCGTGCCCACATACTTGAAGGAATTCACTCTCTGGAATGTGGGCCCAGAGAAAAGGTGGTTAGCGTTGTTCCGCGACTTCCAGTGTACAATCATGTACATCATCTTCGCCTGATTTATACTGAGCCCCATGGCTTTAGCTCTCAAAACAGATGCTTCTTTGAGGGCTGAAGGTGAGCAGGCAATTAGCAAAACTGGGACCTACAAAACCGAATTTCGTTGTTGTATAATAATATATAGTAACTAAGGAAAGTATTCCTTCAAGTAGGGCGTACAGCGTAGCGTAGCGGAGAAGTCTTCTGTGCTCAATTCCAAATAATAAACCAAAACTGAGGTATTGAAACGATTTCTAAGAACAGTATGGGTACACTGTGTTATACTGGCTTTGGTGTCCAACCATCGTCAGTAACAAACGAAGACTTTTTTTTAGAGAAACGTTTTAACAATACTTAACCGTTTTTTGTTTGACGTTGGTTTCCAAGACTTGACCGTGAGAGATTCGTTTTGTCAAAAACCAGCTAGGTACCATACATAACAATGGGTAATTTTGAAAGAAGGGAATTTCATTCATTTGAGATTCCTATATGTACGTCTCCTGCATGGCTCACTACTAAAATTTACAAAAACGCTCCGAGTGGAACAACTCCCCATCAACGAGTCGGTCTGCATAACTAAGTTAACGGCGAAAGCAGGGAAAACCAAAAAGGGCGTGCGTAGGTACTTGTTCAACGCGTGCTTGGTCTTGGGGAATTTTCAGGCACCCCGAATGATTCAATTTATTATCCCCTTCGTTTTTACCTACCGAAAGCTCCCTCTCCCGTTCATTCAGCATTAGCAGCGCCTAAAAACGCGCTTTTTCGAGCGGCTTGAATCATATTGCTTCCTCCCGATCGGAGGTTGCCTTGTTTCCATCGAGGAACCTATGAATGTCCGCCAACACCAAACCACTCGTGTTTAGTCGTCAAGGAAGGAACAATCCAAGCGAGGTGGAATTTTGAGGGTATGTGCGGTTTAGTCTCTAGATTGATGTTCCCTTATACATTCATCTGTGCATTCTTTCTGCGCATGGGCAAACATAAAATCCCTGAACTCATGTGTCTCCAGTTTTATTTACGTACGCTACTGATTTGCTGAAATTTTGAGATTAAAAAATTTGGGCTCCTTCTGTATTCGATCGAAATAGCAGTTAAACGTCCACAGATGTGTAAACGCTGAAAACTTCGCAACGCTCACACGTCCGGTCCTGACAAACCGATGACGATGAAATCGTGTATGAGCGTTCGGTTTGATATGTAAACAGAGCCCTTTTCATTGACTCAACACGAGGTAAGTAGGTGGACAGATTAAACCACTTTAAACTGAGGACACATGATAATGTTATGAATGAAAAAGAAGTAGGTAGGTAGGTAATTCGTTTTTACGGAGGTAGGTAGTACCTATCTACCTACTTGAAGCATAATTTTGAAACATAATAATATTTTGGGGCGTTCACTTTCGAAATAACCAAATATTATCACTTACATACTAGTGATACCGCGTACTTTGGGATTGAAATTGAAGGTGAGACGAAATCTGTTGAAAATAAGAAGGTTTCATCTTCATTTACAAATACCACCTTCACCAACCAAAATTTAATTCACGAAGGGATTTTTTAAGAAAATATTTAAAAACTAATAAGTACCTAATTGTCAGTCTTGAATTCTACCGAAAATTTCAAGGTGAGCGATAAAACAATCCATGAAGTTTATTCGTCATTTCGCTTGAATAATTTGTTCCCCTCTTTATGACATTGCAATCCATATAACTTGGAATAGTAGCAAACATGAAAAGGATTGCACAGAAGTTCCTACAACAATATTCGAACGCTAAGTACAAGCTTTCAGTAAAAAAAAATGAGTCCTTCAACGGAGCCCTGTATAAGTTAAAAGATAAATTGGCTCAGGGTTTAACAGCTCGACTTGTTGTGATGATTATGAAAGTTATGATTACTGCAATCCTCCAGTCAGATGGATAAAATAATTTATTGATGCAAAATTATAACTACTCACACTAAACGAAATAATATTAATAATAACGACACTAATAGTACCTAATAATAAAATAAACTGGGGATTCCGGGAGACAGCAAGCTGGCTAGTGAAGCGCCATCACGCGAGCACTGTATGTACTGTCAAGAGCGGTTTTAGTTACTGCCAATCGCAGAAGAGAGCGTACCGATCACCGAACACCGCCACGTGGGACGCTGCTAAAAGAAATAATAGTAGGAAGTGAACATTATCGCGTAAGAATAATGCAATTAGCGATTTTCATTACCGTTGGCTGCATCATGATCTTTCTGATGAAATTATCATTTAAAAACGCTGCAAATCCCTGCACAACGGTTTATTATTTTGTACAGAATACCCTTCTGTTACAGATCACAGCTCTCTGTATAGATAATCCGTCTATATAATATAATTTATGTAATATTCTACACATATTATGTAGATCGCGGACTCTCCGTAGGATTGTACCTACCTAACCCCGTACTCGTTACTAGGTACCTACCTAAACCGTTGTGTAATAATTTACCTGTATAGGTTCCCCTTCTACGTAGATAGAATAATGAACCGTTGTGTAATAATTTGCCCATCAATAATACTTGAACGGTTGTTCAAGTTGCAAAAGTACCTATCAACAAAATCCAGCCCCTTCTTGGCAGATTAGCCGTTGTGTAATAATTTACCGTTGTGTAATAATTTACCTTGGTGTAATAATTTACCGTTGTGTAACAATTTACCTTTGTGTAATAATTTGCCATTGTGTAATAATTTGCCCATCAATAATACTTCAACGGTTGTTCAAGTTGCAAAAGTACCTATCAAAAAAATCCAGCCCCTTCTGGGTAGTTGAGCCGTTGTGTAATTATTTACCGTTGTGTAATAATTTGCCGTGGTGTCATAATTTACCGTTGTGTAATAATTCACCGTTGTGTAATAATTTGCCGGTGTGTAATAATTTGCCATTGTTTAATAATTTACCCATCAATAATACTTCAACGTTTGTTCAAGTTTCAGAAGTACCTACCAACTAAATCCAATAGTCCATCACTTGCCAAATGAAATAATTCTCGTAGAACAAACAACTCGACTTCATACAGCCATCCTTGATTACAATCAGGTGCTCCTTAGTGATGAAATCCCGGCCGGATTTATACCGTTTGACTCACGATCGTGTTGACGAAGCTTTTTGGTGCACACGAACGGCTGGACGTACAGTGTTCCGGGTGGTCTTAAAAAATTGTTTAGCTCAAGACAAATTTAATATCGTAAAAAAAACCATACCCTTCAATCTAAAGTTTTCGAGCTACGGCGTTCTGAAAATGTCAACCCCTATTTTGAACCCCTTAGAGATGACTGACAGTAACGTCGAGCTTCGAAGACCAACTAGACCCCGAACGGAACCTATAACCCGAATTTCATCAATTTTCTTTCATGGTAACTAAGAAAAGTGGCCCGTACGGCGTACGGCGTACGGCGGACAGACAGAAATATTATTATTGCAGTTTCGGATTCTACATACCTTGAAACGTAAACCATCAAATTTTGAGGGGGGGTAAGAATTTTTTTTTCTTGCTCGATCCAATGGTTCATTATTGAAAATAATAAACCAAAATAATGAGAACTATACCTAGGTAGCTTCATCGTATCTGCACCTACCTTCTACACATTCATACCTTTTTGGCGTTGATATTGTATTGGGGAAACAAAGTAACGGTAATCAATAACCATAATGATTATATATAATACATAATTATACTACTTACGGGGATTCACCAACAATATTCGGCTGCCTCCATTTAGATTTGGAAAAGCGTAGGTACCTACTGATAATACATAGCAAACCACTCAGGCAAGGAAACGGTCGGAGGGCAGGATGGAAACGCCTACTACTGATTCATTCATTTGGTACATAGGAGTTTTTTACTTATTCCTATCATGAATGATTAGGAGCTTACCTGGTAGGATGTAGCGGTCACCGGAAGAGTCTCTCCCGTTCACCAAACTTTTCGTTATGGACACTTGCCTTCCACGGGCTTTGGGAAATAGATGGAAGCTGAATGTTTTATCACCACCGATGGAGTGATATCCTAAAACACAACAATACATTGCACTGGCATTTTTTGGGCGATAAAATGTAAATAACAATAAAGACCAACCACTAGCTGATAAACACACGCGTAGGTTACAATGGTAACTCCCGAAATGGCTAATACCTCTCGGGGGGGGGGGTTTCATTTCGATTATTTGAAATCGCGAATATGACAAATTATGCATGATAATAAGAATTAGAGACAAGTACTACATGGGTGCTGACCCTTCTACGTAGTTCTGTAAGTTAATCAGTTTTTGGTTTATTATTTTCAATAATGAACCATTGGAATCGAGCATGAAAAACAAAATTCTTACCCCCCCTCAAAATTTGATGGTTTACGTTTCAAGGTATGTAGAATCCAAAACTGCAATAGAAATATTTCTGTCTGTCCGCCGTACGCCGTACGCCGTACGGGCCACTTTTCTTAGTTACCATGAAAAAAAATTGATGAAATTCGGGTTATAGGTTCCATTCGGCGTCTAGTTGGTCCTCGAAGCTCGACGTTACTGTGAGTCATCTCTAAGGGGTTCAAAATAGGGGTTGAAATTTTCAAAACGCCTATACCATTTTTTTACGTGAATATTTTTACGGTTTTAAATAGTTCTTGAACTTGCGAGTTTTTTAAGACCATCCGGAGCATCGTACGTCCAGCCGTTCGTTCACAGTAAGGCCCCGAAGTTTGCACCGACAGGCATTTTCGACTCCAGTGTGAATGAAATTGTATACAATTCAAACCAAATCTCGTAACCAGAGACGCGCCCACAATAGGAAATTTGGCGGAGATAGAATCATTGTTAGGGATCACCTGATTATATTGGCGGAGTATGAAGTCGAGTTGGTTGTTCTGTGATATTATTTCATTTGAAAAATGATGGCTCTTTTGGAGTTTGTTGGTAGGTAGTGAAACTTGAACAAACGTTGAAGTATTATTGATGGGTAAATTATTACTACGGTAAATCATTACTCAACGGTTCATTATACCATTTACGTAGAAGGGGCTGGAGTTTTTTGGTAGGTACTTTTGCAACTTTTTTCACTCCTCATCAACAATTTCTTTTCAGAACTTCATTATGTCTGTTTCTTTTTGTTAGGTACTGTTTGTCATCGGCAGAATTATTTTAGCAACATTTAACTCGAGATTTAGGTAGGTACCTAGTAACGAGTACGGGGTTAGGTACCAACCTACGGAGGGTCTGCGATCTACATAATATGTATAGAATAGTACATATCATATTATATAGACGGGTTATCTATACATAGAGCTGTGATCTGTAACAGAAGGGTATTCTATACAAAATAATAAACCGTTGTGCAGGGATTTGCAGCGTTTTTAACATGTATCATGTTTTAGCTCTGGTATACTAGCATTTTTTGCGAGTCGATTTTGCGCGTCAATTTTTTTCGCGCAATGGTTTTCACGTACAACCGAGTAGTTGCTAGGGAAATGAAACTTCTTTCATTTTCATCGGACAAAAATCGTTTTCCATTCGTTGGAAAGCTCTTGATTTATCACGAATTTATTTCGTATTTGTTCTTGGTATTTATTTCCTAGTTTCATACTATAACTATATAAATGAATGTTATAAATGGATAGTAAACAATGACGCTTGTTTTCGCGCACAATGCATAGTGGAGAGTCGCGTGGAAACGAGCCCTGGGATACTCGCATTTTTTGCGAGTCGATTTTGCGAGTCAATTTTGAGCGTCAATTCTTTTCGCGCACAATGCATAGTGGAGAGTCGCGTGGAAACATGATACATGGTTGCAATTTTTGGTTCATAACCATAAATCTTCGTCGTTTCTCCATAAAATCTATAATGGCGCATGAATTTAGGTTTCAAATGAAGTAATATCACAGTTTCTATGGTTAAAACTTAATTAAAATTAATTGAAACGCATCTCTTTTTACCAAAAATATTGTTATCATGAACAAGAAATTGAGGAGAAAACATTTGTATATCAATTTTAATGTAAAATTTTAAATGTTGCACAACATTCTTCACATTCTTCCTCAACTCTTCATAGCAACCATTTACTAGGTACGTAGGTATTCCATACCAAGAAAAATCTTCGGCTCTTGGGTGGTAATTACACAAATTTAACCAGTGAGGCACTTCTCATCCACCCTTTGTATTTGATTACAAAGTATAAGAATCCCAGAGAAACGTTCCAATCGCCACTCCTACCTACCCCAATTCTCTCGTCGTAACATTTTGGTTTATTATTTTCAATAATGAACCTTTGGAAGCATGAAAAAACAAATTTTAAACCACACTCAAAATTTGATGGTTTACGTTTCAGTACGTAGAATCCGAAAATCGAATTTAAAAAAATGTCTGTCCGGCCGCCGCACGCCGTAGGTATTTCGCACTTTTCTTAGTTCCAATTAACCAAAATTAATGGTACATTTCATTTGTAGGTCGAGTTGAGGGTCTAGTTGGTCCTTGAAGCTCGGCGTTACTGTCAGTCGCCTCTAAGGGGTGAAAAATAGGGGTTGGAATGTTCAGAACACCGTAGCTCGATATCTTTCAACATAGACGGGTATGGTTTTTTGAACGTTTTTAAATCGATCTTGAGCTAAAGAATTTTTTGAGACCGCCCGGGGCATTGTACGACCAGTCGTTCGTTTGCACGGAAACTTTCGTCAACATGATTGTGAATGAAACGGTATCAATTCGGCCCAGATATCATTGCTAGGGATCACCTGATTATAATTACGGATGGCTGTATGAAATCGAGTTGGTTGTTTTGTGACATCATTTCATTTTAAAAGTTATGGATCTTTTGGATACCTATTGTTGATAGGTGCTTTTGCAACGTGAACAAACGTTGAAGTATTATTGGGTAAATAACAACGGTTTATAATACTATCTAGGCAGAAGGGGCATCTGTACGGGTAAATTATTACACAATGGTTTATTATTTACCTTATGCTTCATGAATAACTACAAATAATTAATTAATGATTGAATCCCTCGCATTTGTATGAAACTTTAATTCCTGGGCCCGCTCCAGTACTCCATTTAGGGCTTTCCTGGAGGCAGCTTGAGCATTGACCACAGAAAGCAGTGATCTACGCAGAGTGGGGATCTTGACAGATAAATGTGTAATAATTTGCAGCGCTTTTATAGTAGTTTAGGAAATTTCGAGAATATACTTTTTTCTCATTAAACATTGTTCAAAGCTGGAATAAAATCAGCAATCTCAATAACTGTCTTTATCGCGCTAATGCATTACGTCATCCTCGTAAAGTTGATGAGTCCATTGGGTTATTAAGATAATTAAGGTCCTTGCTATTATGGAGATGATAATTATTAAGATTATTCATGTACAAGAACTATATCTACTAACTAGGTAATATCAAGTAAGCGTTGAGCTATGCCTTGGTCGCTCAGAGTTTAGAGCATTAGTAGGAACTCTTCTCCGAGTCACATTACTCGAATTTCATTCAGTTGATTTGTTCAAGGAGGTACTCTTGTTAAGTAACGAGGCAGAAAAGCGTTAGCCTATGGATGTGACGATCTATAGTTTGTCTATTGTAGAAAGGTGGTTGGACATTTGATTTTCATTTTGTAGCGATTGAACTGAACTGTAAAAAAATTTAAGAAATCAAATTGCACTTTCCTAAGGCAGAGTAGAGTCATATTGCTAATTTTTAGTGGACTTCAGATCATAGGCTGTCGACCAAGGTGTACGAAGGTGTTCGTACAATGGACAGATCAAATCAACGATCCATTGGTAAAGATGTAGTTATTTGTTTCCAATATTATTCTTATCTTCCTGTAGGTAGGAATTATCAAAATTAACAATCCGGAACGTACGTTCGTCGGTTCATCTACCAACATATTTAATTAGCGGCTCCGCCACACCTTCTTTTCAGTATCAAAAAAGAAAACTTCTTCGTATTCATTTGGTGGACGCTTGGCGCCACGCATCGGCTTGAATCATCGTCTGACCTTGAAAACGCAGCCCTCCTTTATCTACCAAAAGAATCGGTTAGTAGATTTTTTCCCTTCTTTTTATAGGAACGAGTTCGGGCGTGGTTCGTTTCCCAAAACAACCCGACGCGGAAGAAGAAAGAGAGCAACGCGAACAACGAAACCGCGAGAAACTCTCTTTGTGTCCCGGTCCTTCCAGCGAGACCTTGTCAACTGAGCAGAAGATGAAAAGAATCATCAATACCGGATAAAAGTATGTTGGTATGGAACCTGGGATTTCACAATGCGCTATAGCATGTTTGTTTAAATATTCATTTTAAAGTAGAGAACAGAACGATGTGGGGATAGGGAGATAAATAGAGGAATGAGGTGGAACCTTTTTCGTTTTTGCGCAAGACACGCAAAGTAGGTAACTAGTTGTTGTCGTATAGCATCCATGCAGGTAATATAAGGAGGATATTTATGATCATAAAGTTACGTTACAGGGGTGATGAGGGTGAGTTCCGAAACCAGTTAAATAATAGTTCCACGAATTCGCCTCATTCTCCCCATCAATATTATCGATGTCAAATACAATTATTTCGAAAATCGGACAATTTCTGACCCAAATAAGTTATTACGAAGATAGTTTCTTACCAACCTTTTCGACGTATTCATATATCCATATTCATACATAGGTACCTATATACATAAGAGATATGTATATACATATACGTAAGGGATGCTACCTGTCTGGGGAGAGATTCTGAATGCTTCGAAACGGATTTATATAAAAAACGTGTTCGAAAATTCACACACTAAACATTTTTTCTCGGAACCAATAAACACACTAATTTTTTAGGTGCCTGGGAATATCTTGTTCAATTGAAATATTGGGTCTCCATCCAATACAGCTTCGATTTCGTAACTCAGGAACCCGCAGGTCAAAGAAGGAGATGCTAAAGAATTCCTTCGATGTTTCATGAACTGTCAGATGAATTTGGCCTGTAGTGGCCTGCCTTGGCTGATAGGTACATACCGAATATTCAAAAACTTGGTCAAATCGACCTCTTCCCCCCTCCCCCCAAGTCTCTCTGATCCAGACAGACTTATATGAGTGACCCAGCGAGTTGATATTATCTGGGCGAACTAGGATGGGTAATCTAACGGCAGAATCGTCGTAGGCTAGTTTCGTGAACGGCGTTTTCGACTGTATCAATTGCAAAACAGTTGCAAATAAAGTAGTTGTCGTCCAGCAATAATACTTTGGAAACTCGAGTTATGCTGAATTGTATACCTTCATGCCGATACCTACGCAATGGAGATGCTGAGGGTTGAAGGGATAATGCTTGTGGATAGCGGTCGTACGCAGAGCAGGTGGCCGCTGCAAGAATGTTTTCGAAATACTCCCCATCACCGTAGAGAACATTCAACACGGCCGGGAACTCGACCTCTCTGGTTTGCATAATATTCGGGTTAGAACCGGCGGTTGAGCCCCCTCCGTTACTAAGGTTTGCTCGACTTCTCAATACTCCCCGTTCCGAAACCGCGGACATTCTCGTCTTCACAATATCCGCTGGAAAATTTCAAACCGCAGCGCAGCCCAGCTCCACGCGGTTATGAGGACAAAAGTTCCCTGTCGTTAAGCGTAGGATTAGGAGTTGAGCGAGGAAATAAAATGCCTGCCAGCCTGCCAGACTAATCTATGGCTCACTCAATCCGAGGAGTAGGTATAAGGTAAAGAAGAATTGTGGCTGGGTACCTAATATATTATCCTAAAAATAACGCTACGTATTCAGAAACCTAAATGAATGTCTGAAATTTGTTGTGTAATAATTCGCAGCGTTTTTCTGCACCTTTCTACCTACCTACCTACTTACATACCTACCTACCGAGCTACCTACCGTTTCCAGTTGAATCGCCGTTTATATAAATTTATATACAGTCGTATACATATTTATGTAAAATAGGTACCTATATTTACCCATTTCTTTCCTAATACCTTTAGTTATTCACAACATTAATGCAATCTCTAGCTTCCAAAAAGAGGTAGGCACGCATTTCATCTACTATTGAGGTCTTGACGATATTCATAGGGAGCAACGAAGTAAGTAGGTAGGTACGCAACGTTTGGTGGTATATCATTCATTCTCGACGGTTTTTAGGCACATCAATTGGAGCGGGACGAATTTCCAACGAGCAAGAAACGAGACCTTTTTATTATTGTCAACCCACGAACATTTCCACACAATAACACCCACTGAAACGGAAATTGCATCTCCCTTATTTATTCTTCGCTCTCGGTATCGTTCTCAAAAAATAGAAGACCAACGCCCATGACGATAGAAAATGGTTTCCCGCTCACTGATTCCTCCAAGCTGTGTAATTGGTCAAGGCCTTGAGTCCTGATGAATGTTTCGGTGCGTCGAGATGCACTCATTCGTCTGCCAGAATGAGGAAGGACCCGCAGATCGATCATTAACACACAATAACGCCTAACGCTCAGCACGATTGTAACGTTTCAAGGACTGAAGATGACGGCGGAACTCTGGAACCGAAGCAAAGACAACGGTCTTAGTGTCACGGCCACCGAACTACGAGTAGGTAGGCACGAATAAATTGCTATACTTTACGCCAAAATTGAGGTCAGTAATTCTTCTTCCGAAAAAATTATTGTAAGCGAGCTCCAAATTAATGCACAATGTACCTACTAGGTACCTGTGATGAGGGATAATAACGAGAAATCAGTGTCCAACTATACGCTCAATAGTAAAATTGAGAAATTCAGTTGGAGCTTTCAAGCTTTTATTTGTTGTAGGATTGCATCATCCTGGTTGTCACAATTAGCTCTGTCTTTCCTGGAGCGAACGTTCATCTGTTGTGGGTTTGTCAACAACAAAAAATCGTCGGGTATACTGCAATAATTAAAAGATTACTTGGTTCTGAACTTAGTGGGCGATGGTATTTCTGAGAAAACACGGTAGCACATGGAGTTTAATTAAAAATGTTAAGTGTCCTAGGAGGTCCGTACAGAAGTTCTAGTCATGCAGCCTGACAATATGACCGAGCTTTCTAAGTAGGTAACACGAACCTACTCAAACTATCTAACATACTAATGTTATTCTCCATCGTTTGGTTCAGTAATTTGAGCAACAACTGTGTCCCAACATTTTTTAATTATTCAAACTTTTTTTTCTTCTGTCGAAGCTTCCCCCATTTTTTGTTAATCTGACTAAATTAATTAATTTCAATGTCGGAAATTTGGAAAAAAAAAAGTTACCTATATCATAAAGAAGTTTGTATTTTTTCAGATTATTTTCCATGTATTTTGGGCATCTGCCGATCGTTGTTGTACAGAAATGGTTGGTAATATTTGGCCATTTGCACAGATTTTAAGTAACTTCTCACTTACATCAACTCAAATTTGAACAACTTATTGTTTGCGAAGATTTCTCCTCCTTGAACTCCATCGTTTGCCATTAAATGAGTACCAACAAATGTTGAATATTTTACTTTTTCGTCAAGGCCTCATCTTGAAGGATACATACACATAGTAGGTATATATCCGTATTCTCGTATGAAATCTACGGCCATCCCTGGAAATGGATTTGCATTGCACATACCTTTTAAAGTCGTAATAATCGAAAATTAAAGTGTAGTTAGTCTTTTAGAATCATAGAACGGAATCTCATTAAATCTCCACTAATAGGTGCAGTGTTGTAGTGGATGCAGCTCCGAGGTTCTAGTTTCAGGTCCACTGCGCCCTCTTATCTGCGGTAATCTCGATCTGGCCTCTAATATATTTTGGTTTATTATTTTCAATAATGAACCGTTGGAATCGAGCGTGAATAACAAAATTCTAACCCCCCCCCCCCCCCCCCCCTCAAACTTTGATGATTTACGTTTCAAAGTATGTAGAATCCGAAAATGCAATAAAAGAATTTCTGTCTGTCCGCCGTACGCCGTACAGGTTATAGGTTCCGTTCGGGGTCTACTTGGTCTCGAAGCTCGACGTTACTGTCAGTCATCTTTAAGGGGTTGAAATTTTAAGGACGCCGTAGCTCGAAAAGTTTCCAAAGACGGATATGGTTTTTTTACGTTATTAAATTTGTCTTGAGCTAAACAATTTTTTGAGACCACCCGGAGTATTGTACGTCCAGCCGTTCGTGTGCACCAAAAAGCTTCGCCAACATGATCGTGAGTCAAACGGTATGAATCCGACCCGGATATCATCACTAGGGAGCACCTGATTATGATCAAGGATGGCTGTATGAAGTCAAGTTGGTTGTTCTGCGATATTATTTCATTTGATAAGTGATGCACTATTGGATTTCGTTGGTAGGTACTTGTGAAACTTGAACAAACGTTGAAGTATTATTGGTGGGTATAAATCATTACACAATGGTAAATTATTATACAACGGCAAATTATTACACAACGGCAAATTATTACATAACGGTATTTTATTACACAACGGTAAATTATTACACAACGGTTCATCTACCAAGAAGGGGCTGGATTTTGTTGATCGGTACTTTTGCAACTCTAACAACCGTTGAAGTGTTATTGATGGGGAAGTTATTACGCAACGGTACATTATAGTTATTGACCACAGAAAACAGTGATCTACGCTGAAGGGGCATCTATTTCACTTCATATCAACTATTTTCCTTTAGAACTTCATTATTTGCGTATCTTTTTGCCGTTTTAGTTAGGTACTGTTTGTCATCGGCTGTATTATTTTAGGAACATTTAACTCGTGATTTAGATAGGTACCTAGTAACGAGTACGGGGTTAGGTACTAATCTACGGAGGGTCTGCGATCCACATAATATTGTAGTGATCAGGTGTTCAACTTGGTAACTGTGGACGCAAGCGTCATTAAAAAGTTGTTGTCTAGTTCTGTGTGTCAGGTAGAAAAGTTGCTGGAAAAGTTTTGTGTAAAAGTTGCTTGTGCGTTTGACTTAATAAAGCGTTCGTTCGTTCTGTAGCTTCGTGTTTTCATAACAGTGGTGTCAGAAGTGGGATCAGCATGGATCCGGAAGGACTACAGTTACGTAGTGGCCGTTTGGTCCCGCGAGACCAGGAGGATCGGATCGAGGAATCGGCAGTGGAAACAGTTAGCGACGACCCCATAGCTGCTGTACGGGCGGAATTGACCCGGCTCGTGACGGATGCTCGGGACGAGTTGGGCGAACTGCGGCGACAAATGGTCGCGATGTTCAACGATTTCCGGGAAGACCGGCGGGAGGCGGCGCAGGCGAGCAGGGCGCCGGGTCGGGAGGACTTCCAGCCGGTGGCTCCGGGGGAGGGCCGCATCAGAGGAGGGGCTCCGGTGAAGCTCCACAGGTACGCCGGGGACCAACCGTGGGAGGAGTATCGCGCCCACTTTGAAGTTGTGGCGAAGGCCAACGGTTGGACGAGGGAGGAGAAGGGGGTCGCGTTAGCCGCCGCCCTCACAGGGAAGACAATGGCAGTCCTCTTGGAGGCAGGGGATGACTATGATCGGCTGGCGGGGGCCCTGGCGCAGCAATTTGGGTGTGGACACCAGGCGCAGGCCTTCATGCACCAGCTCCGGGCCCGGGTGCAGGCGCCAGGGGAAGAGACGCGGGCGTTCGCGCGCGACATCCGCCAGCTGGCTCATCGGGCGCTCCCTGGGGCGGACAGGGGGGCGGTAGAAGCACTGGCGGTGGCGCAATTCACGGAGCGCCTATTGGATGAGCGAGTGCAGGAGCTGGTGCTCCTGGGGACCCCGGCCACTCTGCAGGAAGCCCTGGAAATCGCGGTGCGGAGCGAAGCCGCGGTGGGTCGCCTTCGCAGCCTGCGGGGAGGGAAAGTCCGCGGCGTGAACCAGCTCGAAGAGGAAGACGACGGGGCGGCTCAGCAGGCACAGGTGCGGCGTGGCCGGGCTGAGGGGGCAGCCGCCCGGCCAGGACTCAAGACGTTGGGGGACAGGAGGTGCTTCCGCTGCCGGCAGGAAGGGCACATGGCCCGGGAGTGTTCGAGGCGGGTATGCTTCCAGTGCAACGAAGTGGGCCACATGGCAAGGGACTGCCCCAGGCGGCCGGGAAACGAACCGCAGTCGTAGGTGGGGGACGACCTGCGGCTGGAGGTAAGGAGGTGTCCCGGCGGGAAAGGAAGCCGACGGTGTACCGCCTGAGTCCCAGCGCGTCGATTTTGATCGATGGGGCGGTGAACGGGAGGCCGTGCTCCTTGGTAGTGGACACGGGGGCCATGGTCACCATCGTAAGGCAAGGGCTGGTGGAGAAGGGAAACCTGGAGTTGCAGGGGACGTCGGTGGTTCTGCAGTCAGTGACGGGGGCAGAGCTGGCGGTGGCTGGCACGGCGGAAGTGGCGTTGGGGCTCGGGAAGGCGGGGACGCGGAGACACCGGGTGATGGTGGCGGACATCAAGGACGACTGCATCCTCGGCATGGACTTCCTGAAGGCGGCGCGGTGCAGGATCGATACGGCGTCGGGCAGTGTAACGATGGATGGCACGGTGGTGCGCGAGGTGGCGGTGGTGGAGGAAGCCTCGGCCGGCTTCGAGGAGTTAATGGCGCCGGGGGAGGAGGGCCCGGCGGTGGCGGACCACGTGAAGGGGTTGGTGGACAGGGCCGTTCAGGGGCTGTCGAAGGAGCGGGCGGCAGCCGTGGCTGCACTGGTGGAAGAGTTCGCCGACGTGTTCGCCCGGACCAAGCAGGAGCTGGGGCGTATAGGGGGGGTGGAGCATGAGATCGTGGTGGAGGTCGACAAGCCGATTCGCCAGGCCCCCAGGAGGGTCCCGCCCCACAGACTGGCCGAGGTGGACAGGCTCGTCGAGGAGATGGAAATGGCGGGGGTGATTGAGCCTTCCTGCAGCCCGTGGGCGAGCCCGATCGTGCTGGTAGGGAAGAAGGACGGCTCGACCCGGTTCTGTGTCGACTACCGCCGGTTGAACGAGGTCACAAGGAGAGATGCTCACCCGTTACCCCACATTGACGACCTGGTCGGAGCCATGGAAGGGAGCAGTTGGTTCTCGTCACTGGACCTGCAATCCGGATACTGGCAAATCCCGATGAAGGAGGCTGACCGGCCGAAGACAGCGTTTTGTACACCCAGGGGGCTGTGGCAGTTCACGGTGATGCCGTTTGGCCAGACCAATGCGCCAGCAACCTTCCAGCGGGCGATGAACAGGCTCCTGCACGGGGTCATTAGGTTGGGGAGGGTTCGGGTGTATTTGGACGACGTGCGGGTGGATGCAGCCAGCTTTGAAGACATGGTGCGGTGGTTGCGGGAGGTGTTCACGCTCTTCCGGGAAAATGGGCTACGGCTAAACGCCAAGAAGTGCGAGCTCTTCCGACGGACGATTCGGTACCTGGGGTACATCATCTCGGGGCAGGGGGTCCACACGGATCCAGCGAAGACGGAGCGGGTCCGTCAATGGCCCACACCGACGTCGGCGAGGGAGGTACACAGTTTCGTCGCCTTCTGCTCGTACTACCGCACCTTCGTGCCCAATTTCGCGGAGTTGGCCAGCCCATTGTACCAACTGGACAAGAAGGGGGTGGGGAAGAAATGGGAATGGACCCCGGAATGTGAGGCGGCGTTCCAGGCATTGAAGGTGGCATTGACAAGGGCCCCGGTGCTCAGCCATGCAAACCCCCACCTGCCTTTCATCCTGGACGTGGATGCCAGCGGTAGAGCTGTGGGAGCTGTCCTGGCACAGGACCAGGATGGGGTCGAGAAGGTGATCGCCTACTTCAGTCGGTGTTTGGGAAAGGCAGAGCGCAATTATTGCGTTACGCGAAGGGAACTGCTGGCGCTGAAGACTGGGTTGGACCATTTCAACCACTATGGGTTGCAGAGTGGAGTCCAGGTGGTGGTAAGGACGGACCACGCGTCGCTGCAGTGGCTGAGGAATTTCAAGCAGCCGGATGGTCAGTTGGCACGGTGGTTGGAGACGCTCAACCAATACAACCTGCAAGTCCAGTACTGACCGGGGAAGAGTCATGCAAATGCGGACGGCTTGTCCCGTAGGCCGTGCCTCACGCAGGGGTGCGCGTACTGCCAACGGCAGGAGGACAAGGGCCGGACGGACAAGGACGTCTACCGGGTGCAGCTGGACGCGGAAATCGACTGGGCAGCGGCGCAGGCGGCGGACCCGGAGCTGACCCTGGTGGTGGACTGGGTGAAGGGGGGAAGGCGACCACGGTGGGAGGAGATATCCTGTCAGGGGGAGGGGCTGAAGGCCTGGTGGGCAATGTGGAAGTCCCTGAAGATGGAGAATCGGGTGCTGGTGCGGCGATGGGAAACGGACAATGGGACTGGAACCGTGGACCAGGTGGTGGTGCCCAGGCAGTGTCGGCGGAGGGTACTACAGGCGGTGCATGATATGGGCCATTTTGGGACACGGAGGGTGTTGCACAGCCTGCGCAGCCGGTACTACTGGGTGGGAATGACCAAGGAGGTGCGGCACTTCGGTCAGGCCTGCCGGGCCTGCAATGAGGCGGGGAAGGGCCGGAGGGGGAAGGCGCCGCTACAGCAGTACCTGGTGGGGACCCCATTTGATCGTTTGGCTGTGGACATCGTCGGGCCACTGCTGGAGACGCCACGTGGCCATCGGTACGTGGTGGTGGCCATGGACTATTTTACGAAGTGGCCGGAGGCCTTCCCAGTCCCCGATCAGCAGGCCCACACGGTGGCCCGTGGCCTTGTGGAGAACGTGGTGTCCCGGTTCGGGGTGCCCCGGGAGCTACACACGGACCAGGGGAGGAACTTCGAGTCGGCGCTCTTCGAGGAGGTGCTGCGGATCCTCGGTACGCACAAGACCCGCACCACGGCGCTGCGGCCCCAGAGCAGCGGCCTGGTGGAGAGGTTCAATCGAACGCTCGAGGAGATGCTGAAGAAGGTGGTCCAGGAGGACCAGAGGGACTGGGATGAGCAGCTGCCGTGGTTGCTGTTGGCGTATCGGACGTCCATCCATCAGGCAACAGGGTTCTCCCCGGCCATGCTGGTGATGGGGAGATCGCCCACCCTGCCGGCTGACCTCTTGACCGGGCCGGCGCCGGGGCCGGCCTCGGCGCAGGAGTACGCGGCCGCGCTGCAGAGGAAGCTGGAGGAGGTGCACGCGCGGGCCAGGTCGGCCCTGAAGACAGCGGCGGAAGAGGCAAAACGACGATACGACGTGCGGGCCGAGGCGCCGCGGTTCGAGGTGGGGGCGCAGGTCTGGCTGTGGGCCCCCCTGCGCAGACGAGGACTGGCCCCCAAGCTGCAGCGGCCCTGGGTCGGCCCGTGCGTGGTCCGGAAGGCGCTAACGGACGTTGTTTTCCGCATCCAGATGCCGGGGGGGAGGCGGCGCGTCGTGCACGCGGACCGGCTGCGGCGGTACCACGCGCAGCAGGAGGGGCCTGAGGGGGGAGTGGTGTAGTGATCAGGTGTTCAACTTGGTAACTGTGGACGCAAGCGTCATTAAAAAGTTGTTGTCTAGTTCTGTGTGTCAGGTAGAAAAGTTGCTGGAAAAGTTTTGTGTAAAAGTTGCTTGTGCGTTTGACTTAATAAAGCGTTCGTTCGTTCTGTAGCTTCGTGTTTTCATAACAATATGTATAGAGTAGTACATACTATTATATTATATAGACGGGTTATCTACACAGAGAGCTGTGATCTATAACAGAAGGGTATTCTGTACAAAATAACAAACCGTTGTGCAGGGATTTGCAGCGTTTTTAAAATGAAACTTGAACTAAAGAAAGCTTCGTCAACATGATCGTGAACCAAACTATATAAATCCGGCCCAATTTTTATATCATCACTAGGGAGCACCTGATTATAATCACGCATGGCTGCATGAAGTCGAGTTGGTGGTTCTGTGATGTTATTATATATTTGAAAAATGATGGATGCCGTATGTTCACTACCAGCCTAGCAAACGCTGTCAAATTCAGGACGTCTTTCTCAGCTTGACCCCCAATTAGTATAAGAAGTGATCAAAAAGTCATTTCAACGGATTGATATGAAGATCTATGGGGGAAACTCCAAAGAAATTTTGTCGGAGTTTTACAAACTGTTGCAACAAAAATCGACATTTTCTGAACTCGAAACAAACGTTCGAATTGATGTAATTTCTCTAATTTTCTAGCTTTTGGTTTATTATTTTCAATAATGGATCTTTTTAATCAAGCATGATATGATAGTTTCCGTTTCCGAGTCCGAAAATGGAATAAAAACGCTGCAATTCATTACACAACGGTTTATTCTTTACCTATGGATGTTCCTTCTTCGTAGATCACTGTTTCTGTGGCTAATGCCTACCCCCGAGCTCCTGTCAGGAAAGCCCTAAATCGAGTACTGGAGCCGGCCCGGGAATTAAAGTTTCATAAAAATGCGCGGGATTCAATAATTCGATCATTGATTATTTGTAGTTATTCATGAAGCATTAGCTAAATAATAAACTGTTGTGTAATAAACTGGTGTGTAAGAAACAGTTGTGTAATAAACCGTTGTGTAAGAAACTGTTGTAATAAACCGTTGTGTAATAATTTACCAGTATAGAGTATCGGCCAGTAAGTTCTTGATAGGCAAAATACATCTTCGTACGTAGAGAATCCCGTTGAGAGTACCACCTGCGAAGTACTGCGTTGATCATCTTCCTCTTCATATCCAGGTTAAATTTGGCAGCCCCACGGCATGGTCCATTATAATGAACACGCGTATACGACGGGAAAACGTTAAATTTAAGGCAGAGTGCAGTAGCAGAGTGCCTTAAATTTAACATTTTCCCGTCGTATAGGTACGCGTGCTCATTATAATGGACCATGCCGTGGAGCTGCCAAATTTATCCTGGATATATGAAGAGGAAGGTGATCAACGCAGAACTTCGCAGGTGGTACTCTCAACGGGATTCTCTACGTACGAAGATGTATTTCGCCTATCAAGAACTTACTGGCCGATACTCTGCTACTGAGTGGGTGATCATTGAAGCTGACATTGTCTGGCACACTTGGAGGAGGAGCGTCGAGAAGAAAGCTGTCATGATGGAACGAAAGCTTTGGAAGTTGAGACAGCAGCAGCATTGGAATAGGAGGTAAGTAGCAGCGCACCTGCATTTTACCGGAAATTGGAAATTTTTACGGATGTTGTTTTAAAATCTGAAGAAGAACATCTGTTATCTAAGGGTCTGAAACATAACCCTATCACTGCAATACGCCAAGAGGACCTACAAGATTTAGCCCTGAGCATTGAAGCGGGTTTGCCAAATGACAGCGACGGTAAAGCCATCAAGACCTTGTGTGCAGAAGTACTTCGGAGTCAAGTTCATGAAGAAGGAACTGAAGACAGTGGACTACGGCGAGATCTTCAGAGGAAGCTGCGGAAAGCTGATAAAGGTAATACAGCTGTCCTTATGAAGAAGAATGATTACATAAAGAAAACTGTTGATTTTATTGATAAAAATAATTGTATTAGGTTGAAAAGTGATCCAACTTCTAATTATCAACTTCATCTTGGGAAAATATTGTTAAAAGTACCGAGGAGCTTCTTCATTATACATTCAAGCCAAGCTTATTAGAAATGAATCCTGAACCTCCACTACTAAGTTGTCTCCCCAAAATTCATAAAAATAATGCCCCAATGCGTCCAGTCGTTTCATAATAGGTGCTCCGGCTAATAAATTGGCTAAACATTTAACTTCCGTTTTTAGAAGTCAAGTAAATTTCCAACCTCAATTTACAGTTAAAAATTCGACTGATTTAATAGAGACAATTAGGAATATCCCTGTACCTGAAAATTCAAAATTGGTATCTTTTGATGTGGTCAGTCTTTTTACTAATATCCCTGTCGAGGAATGTAGGGATGTTGTGAATCAATTGATTCTCAATTCAACTATTAGTGTAAAATCTAAGGATGAGCTGTCTCTTTGTTGTTGTGTGACTGATGTCACTTTGTATTGATCAAAATTATTTCAAATTTAATGGGGATTGTTATACTCAACCTGGGGTTTGTATGGGGTCGCCATTATCTCCGTTGCTTGCAGATATTTACATGGATTATTTAGAAAGCACAATTAAAACTAAATTCGATGGGCATGTAATTTATTGGTACAGGTATGTCGATGACGTTATTGTCCTCTTCAAGGGCACGGATAGACAATTATCTCAATTTTTTAATTATCTAAACTCCGTCAGCAGTAAAATTACATTCACTGAAGAACTTGGGGGCTCTGAATTAAATTTTCTTGATATAACTATCAAATTGGAGGGGGGGGGGGGCACATAAATTCTCTGTATTTAGAAAACCCACATAAAATACTGATGTTGTTATTCATAATAGTTCATAATTATCATCCGCCATCTCACAAATTTGCTTCTTTTTATAGTATGATTCATAGCGCATTGATGTCCTATGAACGATGGTGACTTTCAAAAAGAGAAAGAAATTATATATGCAATAGCGGAGTCTAAAGGTTATAAAAAACAGTCAATTGACAGAATATGGCGTAAAGAGGAAATTTAAAGGGGCTGTTTAAAATTTAGTAGAAGGTAATGAGGAAATCAATAGAAAATGGGTTAGTTTGCCATATTATGGAGGGATATCACAGAAACTAGGAAATATAATTGAAAAGAGGGAGTTTAGGGTGGGGTTTTATTCTCAAAATTCTCTAAAGAAAATTCTGGGTGATTATAATCAAGGATGGCTGTATGAAGTCGAGTTGGTTGTTCTGCGATATTATTATTTCATTTGATAAGTGATGGACTATTGGATTTTGTTGGTAGGTACCTACTTCTGAAACTTGAACAAATGTTGAAGTATTAGTGAAGGGGTAAACTATTACACAATGGTAAATTATTACACAACGGTAAGTTATTATACAACGGTTCATCTACCAAGACGGGGCTGGATTTTGTAGATCGGTACTTTTGCAACTTGAACAAATGTTGAAGTATTGTTGATGGGTAAGCTATTACACAACGGTAAATTATTACACAACGGCAAATTATTACATAAATGTAACGGTAAATTATTTCACAACGGCAAATTATTACACAACGGTTCATCAACCAAGAAGGGGCTGGACTTTTGCAACTTGAACAACCGTTGAAGTATTATTGATGGGCAAGTTATTACACAACGGCTCATTATACTTGACCACGAAGGTTCATTATTTGACCACAGAAAACAGTGATCTACGAAGAAGGGGCATCTATTTCACACCACATCAACAATTTTCCTTCAGAACTTCATTATTTGCGTTTCTTTTTGTCGTTTTAGTTACTGTTTGTCATCGGCCGTATTATTTTAGCAACATTTAACTCGTGATTTAGGTAGGTACCTAGTAACGAGTACGGGGTTAGGTACTAACCTACGGAGGGTCTGCGATTCACATACTATCTATAGAGTAGTACATATTATAATATATAGACGGGTTATCTATACAGAGAGCTGTGATCTGTAACAGAAGGGTATATATTCTGTACAAAATAATATACCGTTGTGCAGGGATTTGCAGCGTTTTTTAACTATGCAGTTCAAAAAGTAAACTCACCCAGCACAGGATAATTCAAATAACCTACCTATCTCCCGGGAATATGAGAATGTTTTAGTAGCAAATACTACCAACGAATTCTATTCTTTCGCGGAAATTCGAGAAGGTGCAAACACTGTATCCTCGTCCAGTACCCCCTGGACGATATTTACGAAGCCTCCCGAGATTGTATTTGCTTACACCGTTAGTAGGTAGGGTTAGGGGTGGGTGCTGCTTTCATGGTTAGTTTGAAGAAGACCGAAGTCTTGCGGAAGGGGAAAGGGGGAAACTGAGCGAACTCTGAGAGGGATCTAGCGACGGGTTCAGGTGAGAGGCGGTATCACCCGGCCCAGATCAACAGCTTGACGCGGGAAAGACCCGCTGGATGGGAGAACGCCACTCAATTGTCTTATCGCGAAAGGCTTATTCTTCCCTTGTCCTTTACTTTGCACCAACTTCTCATGCGCTTTATCTTTGGAGAGTTTTCTCCTTCCCGCCCGGGGAGGAGAGCTACTGAATCGCTCTAGTAGCCCAAGAAGATGAGGATTTCTCAAAATAGACTTTATGACCCTGTATTGATTCCTTGGGTTCGATTTAAGTTTTTCTGCCATGCCCAAAACTCGCCCGCCAGCACAAAAACGCACTTGCCTGTATGATATCAAAACCATTGGGCAAGATCGTGTTGATCTCAAAACAATTTTTTTCAAATTTCCGTGGAACTTTAATGGTTTTGAGGAATTAATTTAAACAGGAGAAAAAGAGGAAAACGTTGTCAATCATAAACGACATTAGCAGTACCTAAACTGAGTTTAAAACTGGCTTGAAAATTAAGTTCTCCAGATAGCCTTTTCGGTTTCGAGCATGAAGAAGAAAGTTTAGCCCTCTCATAATTTTATATTTTGCGTATCAAGGTATGTACGCAGAATCCGTAAACGAAATTTTAAAAAGTGCTGTCCGTCCACTGTATACCGTAGGTACCAACACCAAACCAACCAAAATTTAAAAAAAAAGGCTGCCGTAGGGGGTGTCTACCCGCCAGTGGTTTGTGTTCATGATGGTACATTTATCGTCGAATGAAATCTGGGGGTGTCCCCCAGAACCCCGGATTATAAGAGTTTAGATCAAGGATCAAAGCAAGGAAACGTGGAACATACGTGCATGAAACTTGGAACAAACATGGCGTTGATGATGAGAATGAAGTGCCAGTTGGCCCAGATCTCTCATCTTTGCATAGAAAAATGGATATATTGTTGAAAAAATTCAGCAATCTGGAGGAAAAAGTCGGGTCAGTCGAGAAAGCTATGGAATTCTTCAACTTCAAGTTTGAGGAAATCAAAAATGACGGATTGCGGAGCGCCGTGGATATGGTGGGTACCAAAGTGAATGATTTGGCTCAGGCTTCCCTTTCATCAACGGTTATAGTGCGGGGGATTCCTTCCACCGACAACGAAAGCGTTCTCGAAATTCTGAAAACTCTCGCCAATGAAATTGAAGTGGTACCAATCGAAACTCATGATGTAATCACTGCTTACCGGACTAAATCTCCAATCGATCGAGGTGCAACCCCCCACATTGGGCAGATTATTGTAAAATTGTCCAGTGATAACTGAATATGATTACTGAGAATATGTGGATAAAACAGATGAAATCGCACAAGGATTTGATTGCCAGGGATTTGAATGCAGGTCTTCCCGCAACTAAGATTTACATTAATGAAGTCAACGGTCGTCTTTTCTCGTTCGCGCGGAAATTCGCCCATGAATATCAGTACAAGTTTGCCTGGACCTCTGGGGGAAAGATTTTTCTAAAAAAGGATGAGTCATCTTCTTCCAGACCCACTCGCATCGCAGATCTAAAGCATTTGTAAACTATGGACACTCATCGTCGCCTAAACTTTGGAGCCCCTGGCGTCACCTCCCAGTAATGTGCCTTCATTTTTAAACTATATAATTTTTCTTTGAATTCAGCTCAATGGCAAACCATGTAATAGACAATAACCTACGTATTAATGAGGATCTTGATGTCGATTGTGAGTATTATTCCACCCTTGAGGAATTTTTAAATGCAGATGACAAAGTTGCATTAGAATCAAATAGATTTAGGATTTTTCATATGAACATACGCGGTTATTCTTCGAAAATTTACGAATTTTTAATGTGGGCGGGTAGTGATTTAAATAAATTTGATGTGCTGATACTCTCTGAAGCCTGGATTTATTGCTGTTATGCCTTCAAAAAAATCCCAGGTTACGACGTGTTCCACTCAACAGATCATATTAACAGAAATTATGGGGTGGTGATTTACGTGAGGGAGGCATATCGTACATCTGTAAGGGCAGTGACTGCACCAAGCTACGTCTATTTGTCTGACCCTCACTCTTGGACAAGAAAAGATCTAGATTCTCGCTACCTACCTATCGTAATATATCTGGCGACATTGCGCTATTCACTGATAGTATAACTGATTTTATATCCAGACTTGAGAGGGTGGACCGAATGGTGTTCTGTGGGGATATAACCATCAATATCTTGGATTCAGTAAATCCGGGTGCATTGTATTACCGTTCTTCTTTGGAGACTATGGGGTTCCGGTGCCTGATAGATGGGCCTACC
This sequence comes from Leptopterna dolabrata, assembly GCA_954871275.1. Classification (NCBI taxonomy): domain Eukaryota; kingdom Metazoa; phylum Arthropoda; class Insecta; order Hemiptera; family Miridae; genus Leptopterna; species Leptopterna dolabrata. Next base: position 44,922,162 of record OX940978.1, on the reverse strand, counting down.
AGGATTCAGAACTCAAGTGCCACGTGTATTGATCACATGTTTTTGAGGTATTTTACTTCCCATTTCACCGTTGGTATAATAGAGTCCTCTATCACGGATCACTACTCCACCACATTGAGTATACATATAAAGAGTTTTATTCGAGGTTGAAATGCCCATAGGAGGAAGTATTCGCGTATCGACAGGGATAAATTAAGTCAAAAGATTTTGTCGTATGACTAGTCCCAGGTGTGTGATTTTGATGATGTTGATTTGGCTGCATCATGCCTCGTTGAGGGGTTAAAAGTGTGCATTAAACTTGCCTACAACGTTATTCCAACCCCTTCTTCAAAAATGAAACTAACACCCTGGATTTCGGCGGGTCTAGTGAAATCCATTCATAGAAGGGATTCATTGTCGAAGAAGCTAAAAAATCAACCATTTAACCTTTCTTTGAAAACTCATCTGCATAAATACAACAAATTGCTTAAATAATTAATTAACAAGGTAAAGAACGACTACTACGGTACCAAGTTCAATGATAAAAATAATACGTCGAAAGAATTTTGGAAAATTCTGAATGAATCATTTTTTGGTAAAACGAGAAAGTCAACTCTGCATAAGATGGTGGATGCAGAGGCCGAAATGAATTAGGTTGACTTGGGAAGTGCCGCTAAGATCGCAGCTGACAAGTTCAATGATTTGTTTGCTGAAGTTGGCGAATCCTTGGTTAAGCAGCTTCCAGCTTTCTCAGGTGACTGTTTTCGAACCACTGGTCAGTCTGGCCCGAGTACTAGTTTCCACTTCAAAATGATTACCGAATCTGACCTTCGATCAATGATAAACGGTATGAAAGGCAATTCTGCACCCGGGGACGATGGCATTGGATCGTGGATGATTAGAGATCACCTCGATATTTTAAAGCATTCCTTAATTCATATAATTAAAGTTAGTCTAATTAAATTTCAGTTTCTCAGGATTCTAAAGTTGGCTAAAGTTATTCCCTTGCACAAAGGCAGTTCTGAGGAGGTATATAACAATTTTAAACCTATCTCATTACTTAACATATATTATCCAAATTGATCGAGAAGTGGGTGAAGCAACAGTTGTCACAATATCTCACAGAACACCAGCTTGTATCGAAAAGTCAGTTTGGTTTTCGTTTGGGGCTGGGTGTGGACGAGGCCTTGTTCACGGTTACCAGGGACATCACTAACTTACTGGATCAGAGGCAAAAAGGGGTGCTTATTGCGCTTTTCGATATTCATAAACGGAATAACCAAGCTTGACATTAGCGGATCCCTATACCTCTTCGCTGACGACACAATCCAATACGTGAGAGGAAGTTTTTCTAAGAGCCAACGAGGACATAAATACTTTGTATAAATGGTTGTCGCTTCACTCATTGAGCCTCAACATCAACAAAACAAAGTATATGTGCTATTCGCGCTCCAGAAGAGACGATGTACAATTTCACTCGATACAGTTACATAAATGTAGTGACACCACTATGTGCTCTTGTCCATCACTTGAGCGTGTTCAGAGTATGAGGTACTTGGGTGTATGCCTGGACGACGGTTTGAGATGGGCCGCACATGTTTCGTCCTTGGTGAAAAGACTTAAAAAAATTGTTTATGTTTTTTATGCGCTACGTCGTCATCTTAATACCCAGCTGCAAGTTTATGTGTACAAGTCGTTGGTACAGAGCATCCTCTCCTTTGGAATCATATCCTGGGGAGGAGCTTCGTCCGCTGTCCTCTCCTCAGCCCGTTGAAAGTATTGCAGCGAACCATACTAAAAGTTATTCTCCGGAAACCCCCCCCCCGATTTCCTTCAGATGTGCTTTTTTGCGAGTTGCCTGTGTTCTCCCTGGATCAATTGTACCTGAAGGCTGCTCTATGCTTTTACCATAAGCATGCAGATTATTTTAGTATCGATCAGCGCCAACTACCTTACGCCCTGCGTCCGTCGGTTGCTTCTGCCTTCCCTAGCACCATTTCGAACCTGATGTCCAGCCAGCGACACATTTATTTCAACCTCCCCATTCTCTTAAGGAACACAACATTTAACCTGCAATCTCCCACCCTGTTTTCTCGTAGCCAATATAAGAATTTTTTATTTAGCTGGCTAATTGAAGTAGGTTCTTCAAATGTCGAAAAATTGTTCGTCAGCATTTATAAACATTGAAATTCATTTTATTTTTAATCACTTTTATCATTTCATATTGGCTGTACAAAAGGACCCTTTTTAATTTCGTAAATTTTCTCAAATTAATTTTATTTTTCATAGTATCAGATAGTACCGCTTTATTCGAATCATCGTTATTGGACTCCCCCACGCAACACGGAACGTTGTTCCACGTTCCGTGTTGTGGGGTAACGTTGTTGTGGGGTAATTTCCAGTAATTGAATAGGTAGCGGATTAATTTATTTATTTAATTTCTGATGATGTACTTTTTTTGCATGATGTAATATTGTAGATTTGTGGAAATAAATAACTATTCGTTCATTCATTCATTCATGTTTTTCGAATAGGTACTAATAACAGAGGATAAATAGATATGTAGAAAAAACGTCTGCCAATTCGAGTAGGCAGTACAGCTTCCTCACTTGAATCACATGAACGTATGGAGTAGTTGGGTAGGTTCGTTTTGATACGGGAGAAGCGTTACAAGGAAACTGTAAAAGTTTCATGTTCGCGCATGCGCAGACGAAAGTTACATTACAATTCCAATGAAATTCATTTGGAACTATCGAAGTATTATTCCTGATTGACCATCCAGATGTGAACTCATTTCAACGATATTTAGGGTTGTTATGGGCGTTTCAAGTATTTCACGTTTGGGCCTGCGCAAAGAAATTTGCTTCTTCAATGATTATTGTACGGAACCATCTGTGACCCAACTCGCACCTACCCTCCAAATTTAAGCCCATTTTTACCATTATTTCGGGTAGTTATGGGCATTACAAGGAATTACCACACACAGACAGACACGGAACCAAAAATGTTCCTGGATGTTTAAAACGCAAAATGGTTGTGGAAATTTTCATTTTGGAGGACATACATTTTTTGTTTTACTCAATTACGAATCCAAGGCTTCACTACCATCGGTAGTGAGGAAGCAAAGAACTTCATGTGATTTCCAAGCCTCGAACCAGCGATCTAATTCAATGCAATACACGTCTTTACCACTGCGCCACCAAACTACCTGAAGCTTCTATGGACTTCCATGAGATAGTAGCTGGCAGCTGCTACAGCCGGAAACGGCCGAACCCCCTCGGCAGTTTTAAGCGAAGTGGACTCTCATCGGGGAAGGCGGATGTGGTACGAGAGGAGGTGGGTAGGGTGGCAGAAGTGGGGCGACCGGTTTAGGAGGGGAGCCGTGTTACAGGGACAGGACAGGACGCTCTCCAGCCCGGTTTACTCCCGTAAAAACATGTTCCATGTTAAAACCAAACCAAAAGATTAAAGAACTTGAAGAAATACATCATTTGCTGTGACTCCTATTGGTTGGGTAGGCGTGGGTACAGGATGAAGAGATTGGATGAGGAGAGGGTGAGGAAGGATGTGCTCCGTAGGAGTCTTCTACTAATGCCCCGCGGTTTTTATCACAACAGGCGTTAGTTGGAGAGGAGTTTTAGCTCCGTCCGATTTTCACCACAGCAGGCGCTAAAGGCAGTGGCTCCCGACGGTTTTCTCCACAGCAGGCACGTGGTAAGTGGGAGCTAGTACCCCGCGGTTTTCACCAAGCAGGTACCAGAGGAGAAGGAGATGACCCGCGGTTTTCACCACAGCAGACACCAGGAAGGTAGTGGATAGCTCCCCACGGTTTTCACTACAGGAGGAGCTAGAGTAGCGGGAAGTGTCCCGCGGTTTTCGCCGCAGTAGACACTGAAGGAGGCAGCATCCCGTGGTTTTCACCACAGCAGGTGCAGAGAGGAAGAGAGAGAGAAGACGAGGGTCGAGTGAGAGAGAGAAGTCGTGGGTAAGAGCGAGATCAGTCGAATGACGAGCTGGGCTAGAATTTCTGTTTATATAGGCCCGTTTCCACCTGTCCCTGGTCCACAATCGGCCGTTATGACCATTGAGGGCGACGGCGGTGGATGGAAGGGGCCCTTCTTCCTTGGCGTTACTTACCCGGATTGTCGTTCCCTTCATTTACTTGGTTAAATCTTTCTATACTAGGTACATAGGAGTGGTATATGCAGATGGCTGAGGAGAACCACGACCACATTAAGGAACCAAAATTAATAAAATTGGGTCCCACAGGGGGTATAGTTGGTCCTAAAAGCTCGGCGTTGCTGTCAACCTTCGCTAAGGGGTGAAAACTGGGGTTGAAATTTTAAAAGCGCCGTAGCTCTAGAACTGGAAGGGTATCGTTTTTATGATGTTTTTTGTTTGATTCTGAACTTCAGAAAGTTTTCAAACCACCCGGTACGTCCTGTCATTTGTTCGCAATATTTTATGTATACCGTGAATCATAAGGTATGCATACAAAAGACCCTAGCTACAACCCTACGCACTAAATGAGGGTCTTGCAGTAATAGGGAGTCAGCGATCTGCGTTGAACGGGTTTCGATGTAGGAAAATAATAAACGTTTAGCAGCTTTTTTCTAATCATTTATATTTTTAGGTCTCCCAGTCCGATTTTGCAGAACATTTAACTTGGTGAGTAGGTATAATATACTTACCTAGTTAAATATACCACTGTATATTATAATAGTCTAATTATGCATTTATTCCTTGGGGCTTTCACCACTGCACGTTACCGAGTGTCAATATTACCGATATAGATGGTGCAGTTCAAATAAGATGGGGGAGATCGCCCAATTGGTTCAAGGTTCCAACAGTATGTGCTGCCATTGTCGCGTTTTGGTAATGTATAATCGCCCGTTGCGTGGCAAATATAATTTCATAGAAAACCTTACCTAAATAATAAAATTGACCTGAAATTATTGGAGTTGCCAGAGTTGCCAAAACGAAGTCATTGAGGGAATATTTGAATCGATAGTACAATAATTTTTTACTGCATAGGTACCTAAGTGACGACATCGGATTGACCATTTAAACTGGAGAAATAATCTTGAATGAGGTTAGTCCGGATTTCCCAACAATGGATTGAAGGATGTATCGTTGCAAATGAAAGAGAAGAGTGGCCATAAGGAAATGCTCCGCAGCAAAAGGGACGAACTGGATGGGCGTCCTCGAGTTCTTCAGCGATGACCATAGCTCAACTTCTCGTACTTTCACTCTCGAGCCTCCCCGTCTGGGATCAAGGATTTCCCCGTAGTTACTGGCGTATACAAAGCATCTACAGCCCATTGTTCCAGGTTAACGATTTCTTTGTCGAAAGATGTTTGAGATGGAGGATGAGATCAAATGTCATTCACCGAAGTACAGTTCGAGCACTGCTGCAGCAGCACCTTATAGAAGAAGAATGAATAAACAAGCATTATAATATTTTGTATCAAGTGAAAGGGGAGGTGGTTTTGTAATTTGACACCACTTTCTTATCCCTGGAAAAGAGTAATCTATATTCTTAGCTAATCAATTTGTGGTTTATTATTCTGTGAATAATACGCCTATGTATTCGCTCAGCAAAAAAATTTTACACACATGCATACCTACCGGCTTCTTTTTTGTTCTAAAAAATTCGTTCTTTCGCACAAATGCTCCATTTGGGCCCTGGTTGTGTCCCGAAACTTTGCAGCCCGATCGGAATGTATCCAAGGGTGTCATGGGCGAAAAATGGGTATAAAAATAGGTTTTTTTGTGTTTTAGTAACATGAGCTTTTGAGGTATCGTTTTCCATGTTTTGGGACTCCCAACCCGGTCATGTACTTAATATACAGGGGAATACTAAAATTTTATGTAATTTGCAGCTTTTCTCCATGTGGATGTATTTATGTCGTTATCATTCTCTTGGTGAAGGTTCTCATCCTCTCATTAAAATTTGAAACAATATTTCATCTCTCATCGATGATAATAAGCCTATAGCTTCTGGTAGGAGTCCCTAAATAGTGACATTCGTGGGATACACGAAAAACGAGAGAATCTCTCCTTTTGTACCACGAGTTTGACTTCAAAACCCGCACCAACCCACCGTATTCCTGCAGGTTCTGACCATTCTTGTGATGGTCGTTGAGTGGATTTCCCGTTCTGACATGCGCTGATCAAAGCTTCTGTAGGATACACTCCGAATTTTAGCGCATTCCAACCATACTCTCCTAAAGTTGTTATTGTCGTTGCAAGGATTTATTTGCGCGTGCGTAGACAAAGCAAGGGCTAGCGGTAGTTGCAAAGGACGTAAGAGCCATTTCGGGGGTATCACGAATTTAGTTTTTGGCCACAGAAAACAGTGGATTCACGCAGAAGAGGCATCTATGTAGGTAAATAATAAACCGCTGTATGATAATTACCTAGCAGCTTTTTTCCCCAGTACATAAGTACCACATAAGTCCTTTGTACTGCAAGTCATCCTAACTACTGTCTGATTTTGAGGCTCACATATTTTTTCCTAAGAAGTGATGACAAATCTTCCGTCACGTTGGTGGACCTGGAGGCAATGATCATAACTAAATGTTCTTATTGTGATTTTATCCAGCTAATCGGTATCGAACCATTGTGCAACTTGACGTGACACCAGGCTGTCATACATCCGGCGATGGCGCGCCCTATGCGTGAACATCGACTGGTGGAGTACGGAGATTGGCATCCGTCTTGAAGGGTTCGAACATCCTTAGGAGCGGTCAAAATGTTGGGCGATGCTTGTGTGGGGGGGGGGGGGGGAATGAAGAGAGCATGTCAAGGGTCAACCGGAAAGATCCAAAACACTTGCCGGATCCGCGAGCCGCGTTCCTCGCAATGGAAAACGGAGCAGTGGGCGGTCGGAGGTGTCACGGCCGCTCCAGGGGTTAAGGTCTCGTGGCTCAACGGCATTCCTGCGGTAACGGCCCGCGACGACGCTCCTGTAATAACAACCCCGCCGTGCGTAATATTCTTGCCCCCAGCAATCGCCTCCTTCCAGTCGCGAAGTGCCGTTCACGGCATTTTTTGGGCCACCATGTTACGAGCAATGGCAGAACGCCGTATATTTACCTTTTGGTTTATTATTTTCGAAAATGAACCGTTGGAATCGAGCATGAAAAAAAAGTTCCAGAACAGCGCCATATCGATTTTTTTGGGTTTTTAAACTGATCTCGAACTTCAGAATTTTTTGAGGCTACCCGGAGCCATCCTACGCACACATGCTCCATTTGGGCCCTAGTTGTGTCCCGAAACTGTTCAGCCCGATCGGAATATAACCAGGGGAGTTATGAGTGAAAATGTGTATAAAAATAGGTACTTTTTGCGTTTTAGCAACATGTTGGTAACATGAGCTTTTAAGGTATCGTTTTTCATGTTTTTGGGGACGAGAAGACCGAATATGAAGTCGGTTTTGACTAAAGAGTAGAAAATTGAGGTTCTACCAGATGTTCAGCTCCCGAAATTGAATTTTTATGAGTCAAAAACCTGCGAAATCGTCTGAAATCACCATCAATTTGTAGAATAACACTGGAAAAAGTGTCAACAGGTGGATCAAGACGATTAAATGGTACTGTCAATGATCAGAGATAATTTATTAAAAAAAAAAAAAAGAAGGAGCGTACCTTATTCGTGTTTTGGGGGCCAAAATTGGTGGAAACCACCAGAAATAGCTATTTCAATTATTTTATATGAAAGAAACAATAAATAAACAGCCAACATCTCTGTAGGTATGTCCAATAGAATAATAAACCCATGTGACAAGGACTTTGCAGCGTTTTTCAATATAGGTATCTCAGAAACGAATGGTCATATATGGATTTTTGCACCATATACTTTTTAAAGAGCATTGAATTCTCTACAGTTTGCATTATCTAACTCTGATAGCAAACGAGCTAGAGCTCATCAAAAATTGACAATTTTTTCCAACTTCTGGAAAAATCACAAAATTTCACAGTCATCTCCTTTTTGCTTCCTTCTAACTCGTCCAAAGAGTTACTAGAACGCAGTAGACATGATTGTATGGTAACCACATTCGATGAAGATGTTGTAATTGAAATGACAGATAAGCTTTATTAATTAAGAGGTGCAGCCAGTTCGGTTAGAAGTGGTTGGTAGATGTTGACGGTCCCGGAGGACTGTAGGGCAGAGGAGGGGAACAGGCGAGTAATGATTTCTTGTATGCTAAGATTAGCCACCTTTACCGACAAGATAATTATGCAGACGCTGGAATTTACAATGGATCCTTCTGAAATTACATGTTCACTACCAAGGAGCATTTCATAATACGGCGATCAGACAAGCACTGGTTTGAGGTTTCGTCAGACATGACCATAGAGCAAACTTTGATGAGGTCCATGAAAAGCAGTGTGGTGGTCTGGCGCACGACCGAGGAATCTCAGATAGTGTTCTGGCAAAATGGAATCTTGGGATGACCCTAACATGTGGATGCTAGGAGCTCACGAAATTGAACAAGACACTAAAGATTCAGCTAACCTTCGAGAGTGGTTATCAGCACATCCCCCTTTCCCTGAAAACGACTGTGTGATGTCCATAAGCAGTGACATCATTGGAGGGACTGATGTAAACTGCCATATGGCTAGAGAGGTGGGAAGATTGGGAGTCAAAAGAATTGTAGGGGAAAACTTCGAGGCATTGAAGTTCAAGAGAAAGTTACCACATTGGCCACTGTTGTCGATAGCTTGAAATTTGGCAACATCAAAGATAGCGTTTTCAATCCACTGACACTCTTGAAAGAGCGTGCTTGTTGAAGCAAAGTGATGCTGATGTAGAAAATTTGTTGACAATATGAACTAGCTCCCTACCCATTGTCACTACGCACAGAGGAAGGGATGAGAAAAGGAACGAAATCCTCGTTCTATAAAGCATTCACACCTGTGGAACCTGTGAAGCTTAATGATACATTCTATGTTCTCGGTGGAGGATTCCTGATCCACAAAGTTATCTGGCTAACAAATGTTACTCTCACAGCAATCGCAAAATACTATGTGAAATACATCCGCAGCAACTTTGGATCTCAGGTGGCAATCGTATTTGACGGTTATCCATTGGAAGAGTGCTGAACGACTCCAGCGAGCACAGCAACTACTACAAGCGTCGACCGAAGTTTCAGTTTCTAGGGAAGTGATTAACAAAGTCTCCCAGGAAAAATGTGTACCTACTGAACGACAAAAACAAGTGCAGCCTCATTAACCTCCTGAAGACTGTATTTGAACATTGTGGGATTCAAGTGCAACAGGCTACTGAAGATGCCGATGTTTTGATAGTCACCACTGCTATAAAACAGACCCGTTTGTTTGGAACAGTGGTCATCATTGGAGAAGATATTGACCTCCTGGTGATCATGACTCCCTTGGGGCACTATCACGAGAACCTTTACCTTTGGAAACCAGGAAGAGGAGGCACTGAAGCAAAGTGGTTCTCAACTCTATCCTACAAACATTCGAGCAATCACATTCTCTTCATCCACGCAATAAGCGGATGTGTTACCACTTCCGCCCTTTTTGGTCAAGGCAAATTGAAATTCTGTTTCACTCTCAAAAACCATCCACACCTGGAGGAAACAGTAGGTGTTTTCAACAACCCCAACGCGACCCAAGAGCAAGTGGTCAGTGCAGGACAGAAGTTTGTAGTGGTGCAACGTCAAACCAAGAAATGACCCTCAACATGCTGCGATACCAGTTGTTTGCCAAGTCCGCCTCAGGGACCAAACTGCCGCCTCCACCAACCGAGGATGCTGTTCGCCATCCTCCCAGCTACCACCAAATTCAAACTTGGCAACAAGTCCACAAGCATCCGAAGGATTGGGGTTGGACTATACCTAAGTGGTGTAAACAGCGTCCTTCAGCCTACCCTCATGTCCCAACAACCAGCGCCAACGTTCCTTCTGTATGTTGTGTCCTGCCAATGTAAGACAGGTTGCAGCAGGGCATGTACGTGTATGAAGGCAGGGCTCAAATGTTCACCAATTTGTAAAAATTGTAATGGCCTGAACTGCGAAATTGTGGTGATGGCAGCCCCAGAAGATGACGACGACCAGTCCCCTGACGACCCCAACAAGAACTATGACGATTACGACAAGGAAGTCTCCGTCGTCTTGACAATAAAATGTGTAGTCAAATTGGTAACCTCCAAAAAGGCTTCCACCCCAATTTGACTCGGGCTGTATTCCCCTGTTGACTCGGGCGGTTGGAGGAGAAGGAGCCAGGCCCTTCTGCGCCACCCCTACACGCAATGGAGGGGAACCCTATAAATATCCCCGCTCCCCGCCGCCATGACACTCTGCCCGGAGATCTACCTGAGACAAGTACCTGCGATATTAGTTATTTAATTAGATTGAGAAGTGATTTAGAGTTTGAGTTAGAGAGAGAGAGGCAAGATTCTTTTATATTTCCATGACGATTGACCCCTGTGACGACGAGAAGGCGAGAACTGGAACTTGGAAACGGCTTACGATTTGGACACCACGAAATATCAGTCGAGCAAGAGAGGAGAGACGAACCCACCAGGAAGCACGTCTGAACCCAGACGTGCAACCCCGTACTGCCGTGGAGTATCTTGCTGCAGGAACACCCGCTGCCAAGAAATACAAGACCGGAGCCCCATGAATCCTCCCTGGACCAGAAGCCCGAAAGGACCATCCCTGGACCAAACGGACCACCGCTCCAGAGAAGGTAGGACCCAACATCCCTTATTTCACCTTTTGTACTTAAGCGATATCAATCGCGTAATAGCGCCCCTCAGGCCTCTGTGCATCACACTGTCAGGAAGAGAGTTACAAAGGGTCTTGTCCCGTCTGTTCCAGAACTTTCAACACATCTCTTGGCCCCGAAACGTCCCCTATTCCTGTACCGAAGAACCTCTTGAACCCAACGATTGAACCCACGACTCTGGTGCCACATTCATACGACGCTTCGTGCATACTATTAATTATCACATTTCGTCATTGTAATTGCCCCTTTGAATTTAACTTCTCGCATACTCACGTATATTCAGCCTCACACTTCGATTATTGTTTATCTATTGCGCAACCGCGACCCCATCGTTATACTGTTTCATTCGATTAATAAATTCAATCTCTTTTGCGTATTTAGCTTCTTTAGTCTCCTTATTGATACCTGTAGAGTCACCATTCGAACCGCCATCAGGCCTCCAAATTTAGTAGCTTTTCTATTAGAAACTTACAGCCTTACCGTAACCTGTACCCGTAGTCAGAACCTGTGCAACGCTGACTGCGGGACCGATTGCCAACCTGCGAACTTCAGGTAATGTACTTGTAGAATTCTACCTGCAAATTTCTACCTTAGCTCGCCATCCATCCACGACACACGCACATAGGTAGGAATTCTACGAGTTGGTAAACCATTACAAATGTTTCTACAGAAAATACATTCATTGCAATGAGCGTTTCGATCAGTATTCACCTGAAACCTCATAACCTGTTAACATCGCCAGTTGGTTCTCACAAACTATACATTTGCTGAATTTTTGTCCTAATTATTGAACGTTGAATGTGGTTATCATATAATCATGTCTACTACGTTCTAATAACACTTTGAACGTGTTAGAAGGAAGCAAAAAGGAGATGACTGTGAGATTTTGTGATTTTTCCAGAAGTTGGAAAAAATTGTCAATATTTGAAGAGCTCCAGCTAGTTTGCTATCATGTTGAAAAATCCATATGATAATATTCCTTTCTGAAATATATCGAAAAACCCGAAGAAAGTCCGAAAATTTCGTGGTTTTTGGACTGCCCAGATGTGCCCCATCAAATATTTTGGTGGGTAACCATAGATTACTCTTATTAGGACCCCAATGGACCATTTAAGACAAGAAAATAAAATAGCATATTTAATGTTTGGTCCAATGTACTATTTGATTGGGCTAATAATCACGCTTGGCTGTTTGAATTCGAGTTGGTTTTAACATGTATCATGTTTTACCGCTGGGTTTTGTGCTCGAAAATTAAGCAAAATTAAGCACGAGCCGTCATGAAGTACTCATTTTCATCGCTCCTAAACCTAATAAATTTACACTCCGAAGCTGTAATTTATTTTGTAGACTCCTTACGACTTTTACCTGACGATGCATAGGGCCCGGATCAGCTGAGAGGCTCCTAAAGCTAATTTCTACGCTATTTACACTCCGAAGCTGTAATTTAGTTTGTAGACTCCTTACGACTTTTACCTGACGGTGCACAGCCCCCGGATCAGCTGAGAGGCTCCTAATGCTAATTTCTACGCTATTTACTTGATTTAAAATCTGATTAGCATTATTGAAGAAGGAATAGATAAAATCCGCAGGATTTTCCCGTCGAAATCAACTACATTGACGCCCAGGTTCTTAAACTAATGATATATTTAATATCAGAAAAATCCTGCCGTGTATAATTTCTCTCCTAATAGACCTAGAAGGAAATTTTTGGTATGGAGCCCCTATAGGCCTGCAGTATACGATTGACAAAGTTAGGACCCTCCCTGATCAGCTGAGTGAGCTCGGGAGCTCATTTCTCTCCTAATAGACCTAGAATCCTGAAATTTGGTATGGAGCCTCTATAGGCCTGCTGTGTACGATTGACAATTGAGAAACCACCCTGATCAGCTGAGTGAGATCGGGATCGACCTAGAATGGTGAAATTTGGTATTGAGCCTCATTATTGACACTGAAATGTTGTGTCAACGCTTGAGTAAACAGTAAACGTCGTCGAGGAAATTTAGAACGTATAACAACGCTAAAATCAATTATTTGTGTAAATAAATTATTGATACTGAAATGTTGTGTATGCTGTACATTCGTTTTAACGTTCTTTATAAATTGTTTGTTTGATAGATATTGTGTGAGATGGCCGATCGTATACATACGTAAGCCTTTGACCGATGAACAGCGTCGTAAAAATACTTGATTAATAATAAACAATTTCCTGTTGCAAACAATAAATAAAAATTATGTATCATGTTTTCTCACGTTGTAATGTAAGTATTGAATGTATCGGCGATGTGATCTGTACGATTTTTGATCTGTAGTATGGGTGTCTGTACGAAATGTGGTTGAACGAATTATGGCAAGGTGTGATTGAAAGATATCATTCAATACTTACATTACGACGTGAGAAAACATGATACATGATTTTTATTTATTGGTTGCAACAGGTTTTCCGTGATGTTATTTCATTTGAAGATTTTCATGGTCATTTTGGATTATGTTGATAGCTGTAATTTTGAAACTTGATCAAATTTTATGAGTCATGAATAACAAAAAATAATTGATGATTTAATATTGACTTGACTCCACCGAATATTTATGTGTGATTCCTCGGCCGGCTCCAACATTCCATTTTGGACTTCGCTGAGGTGAGCACAAGGGGGTATGTATTGACCACAGAAAACAGTGATCTACGCAGAAGGGGCATGGGGCATGTATACAGGCAAATAATGAACCATTGTGTGATAAGTTGCACCGTTTTTAAATTACAAATTACATAGAATATATAGATTCTGCGTACCTTGAACCGGAAACCGTCAAGTTGAGGGGGGGGGGGGGTAAACAAATTTTTTTCATGCTAGATTCCAAAGGTCCATTATTGAAAATAATAAACCAAGAGTATCCATCGGCAAAATCTAAAGAACCATTCTTCAAGTGAAAATAATATCACGGAACACCAACTCATTTTCATGCGGCCCTGAGTGAATATAATCAGGAGTTCCTTAGAATGATGGCATTCAAGATCATGTTGACGAAGCTTTTCGGTTCAAATTTCAGGGCGGTACTGTGGACGAACGGCAGGACGTAGAATAAACCGGTTGTGGCTCCTTGTACGTTAAAGGTTCAATGGTAGCGTTTGATTTGTCTGAGGAATGTCCAGTGTGCCTGGGCGACGAACCGAATACGCGATTCTATGGCAGGAGCAATAATTCGCTTTGATGTTCCCTCCTCTGCTAGGAGGTCAACCACTTCATTTCCCCTTATTCAACAATGACTTGGGAGCCACTGTAGGAAGACCCTTCTCCATTGGTGGAGAATCTCGTGTCTGATGGGCAGGTACCGCTTCGTCGAGACAGACGCATTTACATGTCTGGCATTTCCCAGGGAAAGAATGGCCGCCTGGGATTCAATCAATATTAATGTTTTAGCGGCATTCCTATTAGCAGTTGCCTCCAATGCAAGTAGAACAGCAGCTCGAGGCTTTTTGCCCAACAGGTGCACTCACTGTGAACTCGGATATAGGCGCCAGCCCCACCATTCTAGTGCACCATCAGCAGCCACTGAGAATCTGGATACCTCATGTTTACGTTTTCGAGAGCTGCTGCGCGCAGTTCTAGTGAAATGCCACAGTTTTTGGTAACTCCTCCAACAAGAGTAAGATCGTAGTCTAAAGCTAGGTTCACATGGAGACGCAATTCCGGACGGCAGTCCGGCAAGGCTATGCGTTCTACAATTCTATTGGCCAACGCAAAATGGATTATTACAACGCAGTGCCTTGGATACTATATCAAAATCTCCAGATATTTTCCGCTGTCGGATCAGTTGCCGGATCTGCGCGGAGGTTACTGCGCACACCTTTCTTGTTTGGTTGTTCAGCCATATTGAAATTCGACATTGTGGTTGATTTTGCGGTTTCGAGTTCGAGCAACTGTTTGTTTTTTGCGATTGCATTTTGTTATGTCTCCGCTGCCATGTGAACGCCTCTGCGGCAAAAATTCCGGCAAATGCGTTGCCGTGCCGGATTGACGTCCGGAATTGCGTCTCCATATGAACATAGCTTGATGGTTGAAGGTAATCATTCGCAGCATACGCTTCTCGTTCTCCATGATCCAGCTGGAGCTCTTGAGGTAAACGGTCACTATGTTTCACATAACCCTTCCTTTGCGGAAGGTCATTTCGTTGCCTCTCGTCGAGCATTAAAGCACGTTGGTCTATACGAGCAAGGATTGGTTCCACTCCAGTCTGGCATTGCATAGCAGTGATCGGTGTGGACTGAGTGGCTCCAGTTATGGTTATTAGGGCAGCATTTTGTACTTTCTCAAGCTTCTGTTTTGCTGTATCAGATCCAGTAATAGCAATCTCACACCCGTACATCATGGCTGGTTTATGTGCATACATAAGTCTTGTGTATAGTCAGGAGATCCTGTGAGGCGCCCCAAGTTAAACAGGATATTCTTTGGAGTAGCTTGAATCGTCCAGCCCCCGCGCCCCCCCCCCCCTCGCCCCGTTTTCTGTTGCGCCTGTTTTCTCCCAATCGATCCCCTGATATCTCAACACCATTGGGACAGGTTTGGTGAACAAAATGGAAATCTGATAATAATTTGAATTAAATATTTTCGTGCAACAGTTATTTTATTGAGATGAACTTTATAAGCACCACCCTAGATTGGAAGGCAGAAGAGTAAAATTGACTGTACGAGAGAGCAGTAAATAGAGCGCAGAATTTTCGTGGATAAATGCCTTTTCAGAAGATGAAAATTTTGAATTAGTTTTCTAGGTTTATTCGCTAGGAACGTTAGATTATGATGATCCCATTTGAGAACTGAATCGATGATTATCCGAAGGTATGTCAAAGCAGTGGCAACCTGTTTTTCGAGTGGGCCTTCGTATTCTTCGAATATATGGCCGTCCTCGATCAGTTCCATGAACTTGTTGGTAATTTATATTTCCTTAGTTCCCCAACTGAAGTCCTTTCTTGACAGCCCACATCTATCGATTCAGAATAAGCTGATATGTTACAAGACGTTAATCCTACCCATCTGTACATACTATAGTCTGTTTGGGGAACTTGCTCCAGATCAGAATTCCGAAGAATAGAGCAGCAACAAAATAAAATATTGCAACGCCGAATTGTGCATGCTCCGCCTCTCTTCAGGAATGAAACACCGTACCACGACCTCTAGCTACAGCCTGCTATAGAAATCCGGAATAAATTCTGCACCTCCTTCATTCAGCGCAACACCGACCACTAAAACTCGTTGGTTGAAGAGGGATTCCAAGCTTCGGAGATCAGAAGACTCTTCCGCCCGCGACGCATCACGCCATCACGGACATCGTTGAGTGATTTTTGAACTATTTTCCAGCATCCTTTGTCATTATACATAATTATTGTCTTACATATTATATCTACACCCATGATTGTAGATATATTGTTCTTGGAATGAATGTACGAGCACTATGTCAAGGAGGTATATTACGTATTTATTAGTCTTAAACAATAGATATATATATATATATTTTTTTTTTTTTATGAACGTCTTCAGTTGTTGCTCGGATTAGAGGATACACACACGTGTACAGAAGGTGCTCTGTATTATACACCTTAGCGATATTCCATAACCAATCTTGATTTCAGACTCACACTGAAACATAATAAATGGCTAATAAATCCAACTAGAGATGCAGACAAAAATTGTCCTTGGTACAAAGGCTTCACTCAATCTGAGGAGTGAATTTATGCAATTTTGTACTTTCCACACTCGCAAATCAAATACTTAGTATCGTTAAATGTATTCAAGCTGAGTATTAAGAAACATTTCCTTCTATTCCTGTTATACCTAAAAGCTGAACAACACCTATTATTCTGTTGTTGTTGGAATACAGTATTGCACCTAAAAGCTGGACCTACAACCTGAACACTTACTGAACGCTGAAAAAGTGATTAATTTATTAACGATTCGTGAGGGGGGGGGGGGGTCCCGCCCTACCCAAATGAGGCTCAGCTTCGAGGATCGTATTTGGCGCAGAATTCGAGGAGATCCTCGTGGTATATGCGCGCATTCCGAAATCATTGCATTCCACATAGCTAGCTGGTCAATAATAATTATTGTACATCGCATCGTTCGGCATGGCATTATGTATTTGGTTTGATATACTTTGTATCAAAACTTGAGTTTTTCTTTGAGTTGTGTAGAATTTTAAGGAACTTGGGATATATTTGTTTACATTGTTTCTGATGAGTTGTGGCATTCTGATGAGGTACCATAAATGTATTTATTTCATCAACCACAAAAAAAGGTAGCTATAAATCCATTTGGTCGTAAATAAATTAACGATCGATAATATCATTACCTCTTAACAGGTGAAAGTGGCTGGCCGCAAGTTCATCCAAATTCACTATAATGAGTAATAGGAACATAATAAATTGTAGACAGTAGGTAGGTATAGAGATAATATATAGGTAAATTTCGTAAGTCAGCCCTGCCAGCGTCAACGTAATCGGATACGTCTTCTCAGGGGGATCAGAATGTGATCCGATCATTCAACCCATAGCTACCTATCGCCTCACCCCTTCACACCCTCTCCCACCACCATGTTGTAGCGAGAGGCGTAGGGATTACAACCGACAGCCTGCAGTCGCCGTCCCGATTCCAATCACCAGGTGACAGAAGGCCACCGGCTAAATAAGCGTATAGGTAGGCATAACCTGCTGTGTGCATGTCTTTGGTATGTGATTGTACCCAGGCCAGAGGCCCATGACAATCATCTTCTCACAGTCAGTGCTGTATCTTGCATGCAGTCACTTTGTCAACAGCAGGTCCCCCTGTTCTGCCTCACCAGCGTTGGTCATGCATAGCATGTCCGGGATGGACCACGTGGAGGTGCTGGTTTTATCGGGATATTTGGAGGCAGAGGTAGGCATAACCAACACTAAATACCGACCCCGAACTCTACCTCACCCTGCCCAACCACTAACAAAGTGTACGTACAGGTACTTGTATGGTACAGCTCCCACCTCATCCCGAACCGAATCAAACCTTTTCAATTGTTTTAACCCATACCTACGTTTCCGGCTTCTTATATGACTTTTGATTCACAAAAACTCAGAATTGAGCCTCTTTTGTATTTTCTTTTTTTATTTTTTATATATTATGATTACCTATTTAAACTGTAGCTAGTTTTTTTCCCTCTTGATTGCTCCTTCCCTTATGATGGTTTCATATATTTTGAGTTTTTCAGCAATCACATCCGTCTGCGGTAATTTTTTCTAGGCTTTTGGTTATCACCCGACCCCAAAAATAGCAAACAACACAGGGAACTCTCATTCAGAAACCAAAGAATCTAAGAGGCGGCATTAAAAATATGGGAACCTACTCGTAGTAAGCTACAACTTTTGGGGGGATGGTTGGATGATCATCGATTTCGTTCTGCCCTATAATCATGGAACGAGAAATCGAGAAAGAACATTATTTTCTTCATAGATACGAACAGCCCGGTTCATGTGCGATGACCTTTCGCGATCACTTCCTAGAGCAGGCTCTTGGACGGCAGGGTGTGGTCTGCCGTGTCCTTGCCGAGCATCACGGTAATGCTGTTCGAGATAACTTCACCGTAGCGTTGGCCATTCACAAATGTTGCTGAATGAGGACTGCCGTAACAAGACCCTTGGTACGTACAGGAGTCAGTATAATTTTGGTTTATTATTTTCAATACTGAACCTTTGGAATCGAGCATGGAAAATCCCCCCCCCCCCCCCCCCCACACACACTACCATCAAATTTGATGGTTTCCGTTTCAAGGTACGTGGAATCCTAAAATGGAATGAAAACGCTGCAAATGATTACACAGCGTTTTATTATTTACCTATATATGCCCCTTCTGCGTAGATCACCGTTTGCTGTGGTCAATACCTACCGTCGTGCTCCTCCTAGGAAAGTCGTAAATCGAGTATTGGAGCAAGCCGAGCAATATTAAACTTTCATAAATATACGGTAGATTTAAGAATTCTATCATTAATACATTTTTTTTGTTATCCATTTTGGATTCGACAAAATCCAATATAACAATCATTCTTCAAATAAAATAATAGATAGCCATAAATTGAGTAATGCAGCCAGCCGGGCAATCACATTTCATAAACATGCGGTTGAAAAAAGAATTCTATCGTTAACTGTTTGTTGTTATTCATTTTGTATTCAGCAAAATCCAAAATAACCATCATTCTTCCAATTAAATAATTCACGAAACAACCTACTCAATTTACCCAAACTCAAAAAGTACAGATCAACAAAATCCAGCCCCTTCTTGGTAGATGAACCGTTGCATAATAATTTACGGTTGTGAAATAATTTACCGTTATTTTATAATCTACCGTTGTGAAATAATTTGCCGTTGTGTAATAATTTACCATTGTGTAATAATTTACCCATCAATAATAATCAACAACAACCAACAACCAACTCCAACAACAACTCAACTCAACAACAACAACAACAACAACTCAACTTTTCAACCAACTGTTCAACTTTTGTTCAAGTTTCATAAGTACCTACCCACAAAATCGAATAGTCCATTACTTATCAAATGAAATAATATCGCACAACAACCAACTCGACTTCATACAGCCATCCTTGATTAAGATCAGGTGCTCCCTAGCGATGATATCCGGGCCGGATTAATAATGTTTGATTCACGATCGTGGTGACGAAGCTTTTTGGTGCACACGAACGGCTGGACGTAGGTACAACGCTCCGGGTGGTCTCAAAAACTTGTTTAGCTCATGGCAAATTTAATAACGTTAAAAAAACCATACCCTTCGATCGAAAGTTTTCGAGATACGGCGTTCTGAAAATTTCAACCCCTATTTTGAATCCCTTACAGATGACTGACAGTAACGTCGAGCTTTGAGGAACAACTAGACCCCGAACGGAACCTATAACCCGAATTTCATCAATTTTGTCTCATGGTAACTAAGAAGAAAAGTGGCCCGTACGGCGGACAGACAGAAATTTTTTTATTTCAGTTTCGGATTCTACATTCCTTGAAACGTAAACCATCAAATGATGTTGAGGGGGGGGGTTAGAATTTTTTTTTTTTTTTTTCATGCTCGATTCTAATGGTTCATTATTGAAAATAAGAAACCAAAACGGTATATATAATATATTTCTTATGGATATTAATACCCATATTTTATGGGTATTATGGGTTACATAACATTGCCCAATCCATATTATACCTAGATCATTCCGGCCCAATCGATTTAAAACAGTAGTTTCGACTACTGACAATATTCATCATGGAATGTTAATTATAAAACAGTTTAGAAGCAGCTTTCAGCTGCTAGTTTTCATTTCTTTAAAATAATCACGACTTATTTCAGTTTGAACCCACTAGTGTTAACGATAACTACTGGTTGATATAACAAAAAAGTTCAGTGAACCCTACCAAATCTTGGGTTTATTTGTAAAACGAGTAAGTAGAGTTTCATTCCGAGGCTGGAGGGTTGTTGTGAACTAAAGTAATTATGTAGTGATGAGGGAATCAATTTGAAACGTCACTATTGAGGTATTTTCCGTGTTCCTCGTGATCCATACTAGTTCATATCCACCAATCAGCTGAACAACGCTCCGACCGAATATGTCAGAATCGATGATAGATATAAACCTATTGGACAGGTTAATTACAGGTCTTCCGGTGAAAAGTTGTAATGCCTTTTTTGGAGAAGCTGTTCTCTGAACGATTATACGAATTATGATGCGTGACATCATCCTGAGACCTGCTTACGCGCGTTCGAATCACCTTGCTTCCCAATATAGAGTGATGTCCATTATGGAATACCAGTTGTTCTTCCTGTTCTTTATTCTGTCCCATTGTGTGTGAGCATTGTAAAAAAGGAAAAGAAACCAACTATTTTCCTTAATGTTTATATTAATGTTGTACACCCATCAACCAGTATTTTCCTTAAACTTTACCAAATGATCAAAATCTTAGCTCTTCTTTTCATAACAACTGACCTTGGCTAGAAATATATTTTATTGACCATAAATAGTGTATGTTTTTAGATTGTGTTTGAACTAGTGTATTTTGAATCAAAATTTCCAGTTTCCCCTACCAGTCTACTAAATTCTTTCAGTTCGAGCGGTAAAACTGATGGAAAGGGTAAGTGACAGCTAAGTCAACGTTATGTTAGATTTTGTTTAAAATATTAGCTCATTTTCCTAATTATTAAGGAGCGATCGGTGAACATGAAAACTAATCTGCGTTCTTCGTGATGGGTTACGGTATTGGGTGGCTGTCTGAAAATCATTCATAAAGCAAGAACAATTATTTTAGTTAGTGGGATATAGGTATTCTTACTTAGTTAGGTATTTACTAATCTTACTTAGGTAGGTGAACGCGAAAAATAATCTGCGTTCTTCGTGATGGGATGGGGTTACGGTATTGGGTGGCTGTTTAAAAAGCATTCATAAAGAAGAAAAGTTATTGAGTTAGTGGGATATATCCTTACTTAGTTAGGCATTTGTTCATTACAAGTAGTCTCGTCCGAATACTTTTTATTTTGGGTGTTGCTTTCAGCCCTGGCAGGAACTTGCAGGAAAGGATGGTTTCCTGGTTGGTTTCACCTACAGAATAGGTACAGCCCATCGGGGACCCCTCATTCAGCTCCTTTATGGAAAAAACTCGCTGAGAACTTCCATTATTAAGAATAAAAACGCTGCAAATCCCTGCACAACGGTTTATTATTTTTTACAGAATACCCTTGTGTTACAGATCACAGCTGTCTGTATAGGTCCACATAATATTATGTATAGATTAGTACATCCGTAGGTAGTAGGTAGGTAGTAGTGAGTCCGTAGGTTAGTACCTAACCCCGTACTCGTTACTAGGTACCTACCGAAATCACGAGATGAATGTTGCTAAAATAGTGCTGTCGATGACAAACAGTAACTAAAACGGCAAAAAGAAACGCAAATAAAGAAGTTCTGAAGGAAAATTGTTGATGTGGAGTGAAATAGATGCCCCTACTGCGTAGATCACTGTTTTCTATTGTCAGTACTTACCCTCGTGGTCAAGTATAATGAACCTCTGTGTAATAACTTGCCCATAAATATTACTTCAACGGTTGTTCAAGTTGCAGACGTACCGATCAACATAATCCAGTCCCTTCTTGGTGGATGAGCCGTTGTGTAATAATTTACCGTTCTGTAATAATTTACCGTTGTGTAACAATTTACCGTTATGTAATAATTTACCGTTGTGTAGTAATTTGCCGTTGTGTAATAATTTACCATTGTGTAATAATTTACCCATCAATAATACTTCAACGTTTGTTCAAGTTTCACAAGTACCTACCAACGAAATCCAATAGTCCATCACTTATCAAATGAAATAATATCGCAGAACAACCAACTTGACTTCATACAGCCATCCTTGATTATAATCAGGTGCTCCCTAGCGATGATATCCGGGCCGGATTTATACCGTTTGATTCACGATCGTGTTGACGAAGCTTTTTGGTGCGCACGAACGGCTGCACGTACAATGCTCCGGGTGGTCTCAAAAAATTGTTTCGTTCAGGACAAATTTAATAACGTAAAAAAACCATACTCTTCTATCGAAAGTTTTCGAGATACGGCGTTCTGAAATTATCAACCCCTATTTTGAACCCCTTATAGATGACTGACAGTAACGCCGAGCTTCGAGGACCAACTAGACCCCGAACGGAACCTATAACCCGAATTTCATCAATTTTATTTCATGGTAACTAAGAAAAGTGGCCAGTACGGCGTACGGCGTATGGCGGACAGACAGAAATTTTGGTTTATTATTTTCAATAATGAACCATTGGAATCGAGCATGAAAAAAAAAAAAAAAAAATTCTAACCCCCCCCCACAAATTTGATAGTTTAAGTTTCAAGGTATGTAGAATCCGAAAATAATAAAAAAAATTCTGTCTGCCCGCCGTACGCCGTACTGGCCACTTTTCTTAGTTACCATGAAACAAAATTGATGAAATTCGGGTTATAGGTTCCGTTCGGGGTCTAGTCAGTCCTCGAAGCTCGACGTTACTGTCAGTCATCTCTAAGGGGTTCAAAATAGAGGTTGAAATTTTCAGAACGCCGTAGCTTGAAAACTTTCGATCGAAGGGTCTTCTTACGTTATTAAATTTGTCTTGAGCTAAACAATTTTTTGAGACCACCCGGAGCATTGTACGTCCAGCCGATCGTGTGCACCAAAAAGCTTCGTCAACACGATCGTGAATCAAACGGTATAAATCCGGCCCAGATAATCATCACTAGGGAGCACCCGATTATAATCAAGGATGGCTGTATGAAGTCGAGTTGGTTGTTCTGCGATATTATTTCATTTGATAAGTGATGGACTATTGGATTTTGTGGGTAGGTACTTGTGAAACTTGAAGAAACGTTGAAGTATTATTGATGGGTAAATTATTACACAATGGTAAATTATTACAGAATGGCAAATTATTACACAACGTTAAATTATTACATAACGGTAAATTATTTAACAACGGTAGATTATTTAACAACGGTAAATTATTACACAACGGTTCATCTACCAAGAAGGGGCTCGATTTTGTTGATCGGTATCCTATGCAACTTGAACAACCGTTGAAGTATTATTGATGGGCAAGTTATTACACAACGGTTCATTATACTTGACCACGAGGGTAGGTACTGACAATCCCTTCTAATCTACTCAGAAGGGGCATCTATTTCCTCCACATCAACAATTTTCCTTCTGAACTTCATTATTTGCGTCTCTTTTTGCCGTTTTAGTTACTGTTTGTCATCGACAGAATTATTTTAGCAGCATTTAACTTGTGATTTAGGTAGGTACCTAGTAACGAGTATGGGTTCAGGTACTAACCTACGGAGAGTCTGCGATCTACATACTATGTATAGAAGACACATATTATATATAGACGGGTTATCTATACTGGGAGCTGTGATCTGTAACAGAAGGGTATTATGTACAAAATAATAAACCTTTGTGCAGGGATTTGCAGTGTTTTTTTATTGCATTTTCGGATTCTACATATCTTGAAACGTAAACCATCAAAATTGTGAGGGGGGGTTAGAATCTTTTTTCTTTTCTTTCTTTCTTTTTTTTCCCTTTTTTTCATGCTTGATTCCAATGGTTCATTATTGAAATGATCACTACTGTATACATACTCAATTCTTCCGAACCAGGTGCAGTTAGGCAGTGAGTACCTACCCTTGAGTGAAATTATTGTTATACCCCGATCCTCCTTATAAGACGACCGATCACGTCAGCGATACGGGAAGGATAGGCCTGAAATGGCTGTTTGCGAAGCGTGAGTACAGATTGTTGATAGGTAACCTATTCATGATTGATTTCAACCAATGTGTGTTTTGTACGCGCTACACTAGTTACGCTCATAGCAACTATGCTGGAGAACCCGCATAACCAGCTTATCAAATCAGAACAGGTTTAGTTGATCCTCATCCAAGTTTGGTTTTGTTTGCCCATTTTGTTCATGTTGGAAATTGTGCCTGAATATGGATGGTATGACTATGGATTCAAACGGCTTATGGAGTTTCATCGCAAATGATTGAATAGATCCAGAATCTGGCAGATAGCAATCATCAACTACCACTAAAGAGGCGAACGCTGAATTCGAAGAGTTTAGTGATAGAAAAATTCAGCGGCTGCTGAATTTAAAGGAGGATGGAACTCATTTTCATTCACGAATGACTGCACAACCTTCATATTATGTTTTTGATTGTCGGCCTGCTGTGAAAGATTTCATGTTGCTGCCTCTACCTTGCATGATATTTTGCATCACAGCGAGCGATTCTCTTGATAGGTCGTATCTCCCTATGTGGCGTTCAACGGAGAAAAATGTCCATCAGATTTTTACGTCAGGTCTTGTGCCAACGGTCAGATGCAAGTCGACTTTTTTTTTTTCTTGAATGACAATAGCCGTCGAGTCCGCCCGCAGGCCACGCTCCGTTAACTGTAAACGGGGACGATTCAATGGGCCAGAGGGTGGAAAACTGTGACCAGGTATATAAGAAACACAGTGACATATATTCATCACAAATATCCCGTGCGCCGCAAGTGTAGGAGCTGCTGTCTCAACGATGAAATTTTTGGTGAGTCACACCATGTATAGGGCAAGAACCAATCCTTCAGCAATACCCCTTGAAAATGTTGTTTGGACTATCGTCATATTAATAGAATCACTATTATCACACCACCTTATTACCTATCGAACAGGGATTTTGTAATGATAGAAAGATTAGTGATCGGTGAGACAAATTTAAATTAATATAATTAGAAACAACTTATTCAAAATTCAATACAACTTATTCAGAACAACAGAATTGTATTTACCATATTATGCTTCTATTATGAGATTGATAACTCGACTAGATTATTCGTGGAGCTAGATTATTCGTGAACTATATTATTAACAATGTTGCTAGCAGCATTGTAGGAGAGATTGTGTAGCAGCGTACAAATACAAACCCCACTAGGTTTCGCTATAGTTATTCTTATACATTGTTGGAAACTTTTCATGATGACTTCATGATATTCTTAATGATGAATAGACTATTATGTCGATTTTTGCAGAATAACCATGAATGTAACCTCTAATAAGGGTGGTTATTGATGCCACGCAAAGCAGCTTAGTAATCATTGTTCCTATCCTTAGGAATAAAATATAAAAATTTATTTCAGCCCTTCGTAGCATCTCATTATACACATAGACACACTATTTTTTTACGTGGCTGTTACGAAGTAGCAGTAATGAACTCATCTAGAACCGTGTCTGCTTAGAAATGCTTTGGAAGTGCAGCCACTCCAGTCGTCAGTGGTATTGTGCATGGTAACTTGATGAATTGGTTCAGATATTTGCAGCTTGATAATCACTATCGTACTCCATCACAATGGTCCCAACATATCCATATAATGTACTGTTTTCCTGAATACTTTTGATTAAAACGATACAGCTTTCTTGCGTCCAACTCTTCGTTCTTCCGCGAAAGATTGTGATCCAGTAAACTGTCTTTTTTGTATGAACAAGCACATTATTTTCGTTTGAGGAAAGATTCTATAATAATTGGGGTTGACTGATTAGCTGAACGCGGGTTAGGTGGCACTGAAACACATTGAATTGAAAAAAAAACTGTAGTTGAACAAGAAATTTGACTTTTTTTCTTCATATCATACAACAATAGAATGGCTAATACGAGTCAGTCAACACGAGGTACCTACCTACACTGAAGCTTCACTGCTTATACCTTTCTTATCATGGCACAAGCAAAACATGTACATTGACGGGTCTCCTGGTGTCGTTGCAGCTACGTGTTTTCTTGTTCCAGAACAACATGAAAGTTATTAACTTACTAGAGATTATTCTAGAAATTATTATAATATTCTGGAGATCTGTTTCTCCATAATTGCATTCCATTTTTTTAAACTATTATACCTTCCTACATTTTATATTTCAATAAAATCTTCTTATCTAGTGTTCTTATTTTTGTATTTGAGCACATAATATGTGAGTTTACAACTTTATATTCTACCTGTAAATTGATGTCATCAGCAGTACTAATAAACAAAACAATACCTGAAAGAAGATTATATTGTGAGAAAAACTAGCACGTTTTTTATACGTAATGATACAATTTAGTATAAAGGGGTACATAAGTAATTAAATCCTTTCTCCATAAGCTTGTGTAGGCGTTAGGTTATTTTCCGAAAGTCTGGAGGTACGCAGTCGTTGTTCTGGTAGCAAAACGATGCAAACCACAACAGCACTCTACTCTGTTCTATATACTCATCAACTCGCAGTTCTGGGTAAAATATTTAAAAAGATTTTGATGAGATAAACACTAAGGTATTTAAAGTGTATAGGAAAATTCCTATTTTTCAATTTGGAGTTCGTGGTCCTCTCCGCTACTCATGATATCCGCAGGGTGGATGGCTCCCTTGCCAATGAACAAAAGGAAATCCGCCTTGTTTTTGGATGTGCAGGCAGCTTTCGATAAGTACGGCATAGCTTCTATTCAAGCTGAAAATCATTCCTGCCGAATTCGATTAACCACTCTTCAAATCCTTCCTCCACCACCTCCATCTTCAGAGCTTATATTGAAACATTCCTCGAGGCAGAAGAAGTTCTGATTGCTCAGTTTATTGGTCCGAAGGCTGCGGATACGATCGAAAAAGTCAGGTCAACCCTACAGAGACACTTCTTGATCATACTGATGACCACCTGTTGGCAATTACGAGGTCATGTGTCTTAAGAGGACGTCCTCGTTTTCGAATCCGCTGATCTGCCATATAATTGACTGACGGTTGACACAGTCTGACAGAATTCCCGTGTCCTCCTTCGAGGCTTTGCTTTTCTTGGATGGTTTGAACATAATACTGTGACGGGTAAATACTCGCTCAGACAAGTAGTAATGTTTGAATTGTAATTTTCAGGTGTTGCTGTGTGTTTTGGGTGCCGGAACGTGTTTTCCAGCGCCGGGTAACGGTCGTCCCTCATCGAGGAGCGCTCGAAGGAAGGACCAAGCTTTGCCGTCAGTCCGTGATCACCAGCTCTCCGCAAGCACCTACACGTCAGACGAGGACGACTTCTACGACGACGTCTCGGACGAAGACGATCACTACCACGGTGAAGAGGATAGTTCCGAATTCGATTCCGACGGTCCGAGTGCGGAGTCGGACGAGAGAACGACCAGGGACCACAAGTGGAACGGACCACAAGCGCAGCCCCCGGGCTATCACCCGGACGGGTCACCTCACCCTGTACAGGACCTGCCAGAGGTTGAAGCTGAGCGTCAGAAACACCTGCACTTGTACTCCTTCGGAGCGAACGCTGGGGCGGTGGCCGCCGGTCAGCCCGTTCAGAATCCAGTGCCAGGGGGGTACGCCACTCCATGGGTACCCATCATAGTTCCCATTGCAAATCATTACCAGCAATATCAACAACACCAACCATTACATGCACTCCAATTCTGATCACGATATGAACATTTCAACAACTCATTTTCAGAGGGTGGTGTCACTCAAACGTTACATCTTAGTTCCTTCGGTGTGGCAGCTTATTTCATTATGTAAGACATTATGAAAAACTATGATGTATGTATTGAAATGGTTCTCAAGTTATTGTAGGATATCACAGATTCATAATATTCTTCTTAGGATTCAAACCAATGGTATCAGTTCAGAGGGGTAGTTCTAGTTTCCAAGCAGACCAACCACTGGTGGTGGTGATAACCACTGTCACATTAGTTCAATGGCAATGACACCCGTTCTATCTGAGTGGAGCACCTGCTTTTACTCCTCTGGGGCGTAAGATGAGGCTGTTGCTGCAGGTCAGCCAGTACAGAATCCCGGAGGATACGCCACCTTATGGGCACCCATTAGAGTCCTCAAATCAATCAGCAATATCAACATTACCAACCAATTCAACCATGCACCGCACCGGGTATTTCAAGAATTTCAACCTCTACGGACTGCGATTCAACTGACTTATATCTTATTACTTATTTTCTCAATTCTCACTCAGTGTGTGGGCACGAAACTCCTTAGTCGCTTCAATTGGTCAGCCTAATGGATCATAGCCATGTTTGAGCTTCCATGAAACCTGAAAGTTCATCATTTTAAATTGGTTCTAAATTATTTTAAATTTGTATTCTATAAATAACAGTTTCTCATGTTAAATTGGAATTCAAAAATATGGTTTCAGAGATGAGGTTTTAGGTTCCAAAAGGGCCAGTGGCAGCAACTGACGATTTGATTTGATGACAATCAAACACTCACAAAAAAGCTGGTAACTTCTATTCAATTTGACAAAAGATTTGGTTGGTGTTTACACTCAAAGCTGTAACATGTATAACGAAATCTGTACATATAACCTTACATTGATAGTGAAACTTGTTGAATAGCTTTCGAAAATTTGTGATGTTCGAAATTGACTTGCTGGATTGAGTACCTACTAGTGATTGCCGATATTTACCAATAACCTTTGTCTCCTTCTAATAGCATGGATGCTTTCGGTTTCAAGTTATCCACCTGAGCCTGGAGGCTGAGCTAGGCATGCGTCCCGTCTAATCTTCGACACTGACTATCCCTAACCAATATTTCCCAAAGTGTATGTCAACATTTATCCGGCGAGCAGACTCATTTTTTGTTAATTTCAAGCTAGGTACTTTTGAAAAAATGAAAATTATAAAAATACTGATAGAGGGACCTTATTGAGCCCCTAAAAACAATTTTCGACAAATTCCTTCAAAACACAATGCATACGGACGGGATGTTTCAAACAAGTGAAAGACCGCTAGTTTGGAACACATTGAGGGAACTGAAGTCCTTTGTTGGTATACGTGAAACGAATATTAATCGAGCTCTATTATCCATGAAAGGACTAGCTATCAACCCAGTAGTTTGTCAATGTGTTGAACAATGATCTATCGCATTTATTTATTTTGATCAAATAAATTTGCAGTTATTTGATACCTATTCCTCTTCATCCGCTTGGACAATCTCAACTAGATTTTACCACTGCCACTGAATGTTAATGAAATAGATAGCATTTTAACATCTCATACAGCTCAACAATTCTATACAATGGAAGGAAACTGCTATATTACGCCAATTATTTTTGGTTTTATTATATTATTTCCATAGTAAAATGAGAGCTCACTGCCTGTTAGGTTGGTCCGATCATGCTTAGGTACATCACCATCACGCTATCTGGTCTTCAGGTAGTCTTCTGTGTTTGCGAGATTGGTTGGTCCTACCATGCTTTGGTACATAATTTACTATCTTCACCCTACCCCTTCACGCTATCTGGTCTTATGGTGGTCTTCTGTGTGTGCCGTTTTAGCTAAAAGGTTAAAATTTGCGGATTGATGTAATTTTTGTAAACATTCCACAGCTCGTTACCAATGTAGAGACTGATATTGTAAATCTAATTCTAAACTCTAGTGCCGTGATAGTTGAGCTTGTCACGCAGTTTTGTTATTGTAGAGCAATAAAATCTACTTATTTTGTCAAATTAATTATCCAAAGCTACCCATTCAGCTATTGATTTCGGCTTCATTTGACTTTAAATTACTGTGCCGTGTTATATTACATATTCTGCACAAATAGGTAATAAACAGATGATCATGTCGCGGTTAGCAGGGGGATACATAGTCACAGAGACCTAGCCTCACGTTTTAGAAATGGATTAAGTCGCACCAAGGAGGAGTGGTTACCGCGGAAATGAATAAAAGACATTTCCTGGGTGCCCAAATAAAATAAGAGCATTTTCCACTTCGACCATAGTTTTATGGCCACCCATGGTCTAGTTTCGCAACAATGTTGGATGTGGCATATAACGTAGATACATAAATTTACCTACTTAATAGGTTTCAAGGAAAAGGAATAGTTGAGTTACAGGAAACAAAATTTCCGAAGAACTGATCAATTTCCTTTAGTTACTCACTTTCAAGGGTATTGCGCACTGGACAGTGATCTGCATACACATTATTATATATTATGACAGAAAAGAGTGATATTATCACAGAAAACTCGGCGCTGCGCGCCTCGGCGGGGGCTTCGCCCCCTGCACCCCCGGATGACTTCCGCTTAAAGCCTGACGGCTAAAATGTGGTGTACCTGACCCTTCAGGTTTTTGTCCCCCTCGCTGTATTATATAAGCTTTAGCCACGCTTATACACATCGAAACAACCAAGTGACAACCAAACAAGCGTCATTGTTTACTATCGATTTATAACATCCATTTATATAGTTATATTATGAAACTAGGAAATAAATACCAAGAACAAATACGAAATAAATGCGTGATAAATCAATAGCTTTCCAACGAATGGAAATAGATTTTTGTCCGATGAAAATGAAAGAAGTTTCATTTCCCTAGCAACCACTCGGTTGTACGTGACAATCATAAGAAAATTTCGCGCTACTTTTGTCTCACTTTTTCCTGTCGTTTTTCGGCGGGGGGTCCCATCGCTAAAACCTGAAGGGTCAGGTTAATAATCTAACGTTGTGGCACAATTCGCAGTGGTGCTTCAAATTGGATTCTACGTTTTCACACAACATACTTCAGTAGGTACCTACCAACTGCCGAAACTAACAAGGGGAGTTTCTAACTTATGTAAACGCGAAAAACCGGTTTCTGCTTTCTTACTGAGCTTTATACGTAGTGTTTCGTGACTAATATTTGTAGAATGCGGTGTGAAAACACTAACTAGTTTTTTTTTCTCAAGAAATTATTAAAATACT
Organism: Leptopterna dolabrata; assembly: GCA_954871275.1. NCBI lineage: Eukaryota > Metazoa > Arthropoda > Insecta > Hemiptera > Miridae > Leptopterna > Leptopterna dolabrata. Next base: position 44,891,146 of record OX940978.1, on the reverse strand, counting down.
ACTACTACTACTACTACTAACTTAATGATTAATTACTCATTTGAGAAAAATACCAAACGTTTCTAATAATGATATTCCAAAATTGTTGGGTAATTTCAAGAATAACGGGTATTTTCGCCTCCAGAATTTACGATGTTAATGTTGTATACTTGTATAGATGCCCCTTGCTGCGTAGATTACTGTTTTCTGTGGTAACCCCCCCCCCCCCCCCTCCTCCAGGAAAGCCCTAAATCGAGTACTGGAGCCAGCCGGGCAATCACACTCCATAAATATGCGGTGGAATCAGGAGTTCTATAATTAATATTCTGTTTTTATTCATGAAGCATAACGTTTTAAATTACAGAAGTACCTATCCACAAAATCCAAAATGATCATCATTCATCAAATGAAATAATATCGCGGAACAACCAACTCGATTTCATGGAGCCCTACGAGACCATAATCAGGTTTCCCAAGCAATTACTACCTGGGCTTGTATACCATTTCATTCACGATCTTGTTGACAAAGGTTTTCGGTGCAACAAACGGCCGGACGTACAGTGCTCCGGATGGTCTCAAAAAATTCTCAAGTTCGAGATCAATTTGAAAACGTAAAAAACACGATACACTTTCATTAAAACTTTTCGAGCTACGGCGTTCGGGAAATTTCAACCCCTATTTTTCACCCCTTAGATAACTTATAGTTACGCCGAGCTTCTCGGACCTAATGGGACCTACAAACAAAATTTCATTATTTTGGTGCATGTTAACTAAGGTAAGTGCGAAGTGTTACCTTTTTTCTAAATTCCATTTACGAATTTTACATACTACTGTACTACGTTCAATACCTTGAAACGGAAACCATCAAATTTCGAAGGGGAGGTTGTCTCTGCTATTGGAAATAATAAACCAAAATGGAATTTTAAAAAAAAATTGGTTGCGTCCACCGTACTTTGCAATTTTCTTAGTTACCATGAAACCATAGTTAGTGAAATTTGGTTTGTGGATCCCATTTGGGTTCTAGGTGGTAAATCGAGTTCGTTGTTCCGTGTTATTATTTCGTTTGAAGAATGATCGTTTTTGGGGATTTCGTTATAGGTATCTCATCTTGAACTGGAAACTTCACCTTGCTTCATGAATAATTACCTTCATAATAATTATTTACAGAATTCTTGATTATAGAATTAATTATAGAACTCTGCAACTTCCGACTGGCTGCAGTATACTCGATTTAGGGCTTTCCTTAGGAGGAGCAGGAGGTCGGTAATGACCACAGAAAACAGCGATCCACGTAGAAGGAGCATCTATACAGGTAGATGATAAATCTTTGTGCAATAATTTGCAGCATTTTCATCATTAGGTTGATTTTTGTGCCTCAAGAGCTGAATTATCTGCCGAGCCGAAATTGGCACTCCTACCTACAGTCGCATGTGTTTTTCTGACACCAATAGTCCCATGCCCCTCAAAGGTCATACACCCAATATTTCCATCTTATTTCAGATATTTTGCTGGTGTTTCATTTTTCCGAATAAGGAGCATTAAAATTTGACTTATTAATCATTGTACGAAGATCTCAGGACTGAGTTTGGCTGCCTCCCTCCGAGGGTTTCGGTCTTCGGACGTATTTTGAATTATTGGTTGAGGCTTTTGAAGATGGAGGAAGGAAGACTGCCGAAGTTGTGTTATGGCGAACTGGTGAAGATGGACTTAAGGCTCACGCTACCATTTCAACTGGGTATCGCAGTTACGATGCCTCCTAGTAATACTTGGAGCTGACCATGTTTGGCGCTGCAATACCTTCGAATCAGTACAAAGAGTGCTAATAGTTTGTTGGAGAGAAGTGAGAACCACTGGCTCAGCATAGATACTGATAGTTGTTTAAACTCTAAATAAAACGTGTATTTTCCCAAAACTGTCAAATTAGGTGTGCCAGCATTTTATCTTAGCAGAGCTGCTCCCATTAAATTTATGAGAGTGGTCTACCAGCTAAGATTCGGTTTCAAGGAGAGGTTGACTTTCTATTTCAATGTTTTTTCATTGTGATGAGAGACGTCAAAATTGTAACAGGATGGAGCTCGAAACCCTTGGCCACTTCCTACTGCTACGTCCATTGTATAGGCACTGTAGAGCCTACTACTTATCAACATCATCATCATCGTTCATTTCGTGTTTTAGGGAGGCTGATACAGTGCCAGTAGTCGAAGTATCGTCAACTCTCGAGGGATATTAGAATTGTACAATTGTGAAATGCCCAAAATTCAAACTCTTTATAATTATATTGTTCGTTCCTTGATGTTGAGAGCTTTCTCGCTCAATGAGTGATGTGGGAGCACCCTCTCCCCCCTCCCCCTGTGTGCCTGAATTGATGGTCCACCGCTAATGCCTACGTATGTAATAATAATGTGCCACTGCGACCTTCATAGATTTGTTCACGCTATAATAAGTTAGTAGATAATAATAAAGAATAATAGGTGCTTTTTCTAAAGATTTATTACGTAAACAGCTAATGGGTAGTTTTGCAGCTTGATGATATTATTTTCACTTTCAAGTGCTTTTATTTTTCTCCTCCAAAATGTTTCTGTATTGCTTAGTCAGTTATGTTTTCCGTATTGAGAACATTCCTTTAATTTTATAACTTCCTTGCAATGTTCTTATGAATTCTGCAATAAATCTTTCTATCTATCTTCTATCTATGTATCACTGTACAAGTCTTTAAACAATTTAGTATAGTTATAATAACAAAAATAGAATCCAAACACATGTGTAATAATGCCATGGCGTCTGTCTCATTCCTACTTGTCTAGTTTATTTTTTACTGGGTATCATCCATCGCAGCCACTGGGAAGAATTGCATAGAATAATACAGAAGACCAGTGTCATAGTATAAAAGACTAGAATTATTGGTCACATGGTAAAACTGTAAGCACGTTTGCACCATCAATCTCTCAAGAAATCACTGGAAAAACTAGCCAATAGAATAATTAACTTACCAGAGCACATAGACAGTTAAACATAAATGTATGCAGGTACATAAAATATAACTAGGTACATCAGGATTCATCAGACACTGGCTGGTTCTTTGAAACATGTCTTACATATCACATAAATATGTTCCAAGCACAGGCATTCTCCACATTCTTGGCAAGAGTTTTTCCTAGACGCCATCATTCTGAAATGAAAATAGTTGTATTGTATAATTATATTGTATTTTATATTGTACTTAGGTTGCAGCACATAACCCGGAGAAGGAAAAAAATACGCCACTTGTCGCATGCACCTCACAGGTGAAAATTATGTTTTTCGAGAGGAGGTAAAGAATTATACAAATCAAATAACACAGATAAAAGTGAAAACACGACTAAATCGTATAGTATCCATTATCCAGAATCGTTTAAAGTTTCCAGCAAAAATTAGCTAAAGGTATAAAAACAAAGTTACTCCCACGATTGGTGGCATGCACCAGCAGCCAGCAACCAAGCGCACATACCGAAGCGGGAATGGAAGTTAGGAAGCTACCTAGAAGCAGGTCCCCCTCCCCGCAGTCCTTCGGGCGCGGGAGAAAAAATGTTTCACTAGGCACCTCACAGAAACAAGCGACTAACGGAAGGTTAAATTGAATACTGAACTGCGAGAAGGAAGCGTTCCTTGTCTACTCCTTACCGGAATCGGACCTTCCGCCTCTTCCCGGCAAATCTGTGCGTTTTCCCGCGTAAACACCGGATAACAGCTTATATATGATTTATTCATGTTTCCCCCGTGGAAGGGTTTTCCCAGGGACCTTCCAGGACCCAACGAAGGTTAGGTAAGAGGGGATTATGTGAAGCGCGGAGGCAAACCGTTGAGGCATTTCATTTTGCACGACTCAGAACCCTCCAGGATTACGACTGCCACGAGGGTGGTGAGATGGGCGTTTCTAATTCAGACGGGTTTTTCGCCCTGGACCCCGATCTCCTTCGTCCCTGGGAATTTCCCCACTTCCAATCCTTCGAAAAATCTTCAATCAGTTCGGGATTACATCGGCTGGAGCAATAATGGTGGCAGTCATATTTCCCGGCGATTCCGATTCGAGAAGTTTATCAGAAGTGTGGTGGAATTAGAAGGGGGAAACCCAGTATTCTGTCGCCAGTACCGTCTGAAGGAGTGTGTCCCCATATTATGAGCTTTTTTTATTAGCCCTTCGTACGTCAATTTTGATTGCTTTAAATTTTAATTGAATGGGCGTACATATTACAGAACCTATTCTTGAATTGAGACTCACATCTTGGATGTACCTACAAATCGCAATAAAAACCGACAATTAATTGTTTTGGCTTCACCATCAAACAATAATTAATTGTTTTGGCTTTACCATAAAACAATTCATTGTTTTATTCATTGTTCAAAATTTTGAGCTTGACACAGATATACTGCTAGAGATCTCTTCGAAACAAATGATTCACTCGGATAAATGACATCTCTCATCCGAATACATCGAACGATGTCGGTAATCGAATACCGCTCTCGAATCTTCAATCGAACTGCGCATTCGGCAAAGATTTGTGCTATTAATTTATTGTATTATTGCTTTATGCTTTATTGGCGACGCAACGTATAGTAGAATGGTTTAAGGAAAGAAATACAGATTTATTTATTCATTTCCGAATTCAAATAGAAGAGTGCCGTCGGCGTCGTTGCGCGAAATGTATTTAGAGACGTTCAACTCGGAAGAAGAGGAATAGAAGTACCTACCTAGTACTTATTGGAAACCTACAACTGATTGCCCTGAACACGTGCGAAATCGTTGAAGAAGAGGCGTTATAGATTATAACGGTCCAAAACTACTTACCTAGTTGCTAACCATTTTCAACAACTAGCTGATTTTCGGAATTAGGTACCTTTACGTTCATAATGGCAAAGATCAACACAAATAAAGAGTACTGAAATAAGAACGTAAAGAAACAATTCTGCTGGAAATCAGAATCTAGGCTAGGATCGTCATCCAACTATTACTTAACTATAAGCAGAACATGATACTTGTTGTTTTAATGGGTGTATAGTTTTACTCGGTGATTCGTAGAAACCGAACAGTAGAGTCGAGAACGAAATCCCCTTTCACGTCGGAAGAGTACGTTACGGAGATTTTACCTTAGCCCATGTCCGTCTTAGGAACTCGCTGAACACGTTGAGACCACCCACATGAAAATGGTCATGCGCGAACGCTTCGAGTTATATGATTATTGTTTTATGCTATAAAAATATAGGTACGTAAGTGCAGTTCTTGTAAGAGTATTTGTGGCTACCTGATAAAACTCGTTGACAACCGTGAGGTTGAAGCGGACGTGAAGACCTGTAAGTAGTCCTATTCCATGTCGGCTCAAATCAGGCAAAGGCCCTCGACGTTGTAATTTGACCTGTATTGATGAACTGACTTAATTTTGATGACGGCAGCAGGTCTGATTGAGTACCTAAGAGCTGGAATTCGGAACATTACTGGCATCATATTTAAATTCGTAAACAGTATGTATGTACGTATATAGGTAATAATATGTTATTCAGTGTTCAAACACAGATTTTACGGGAAGGGCGGAACGTCCGTGCTTCGGAAGAAGTCCACAAGGGTTGCTTCCTTCTCGCAACTCAGTGACTCAATTCGACATGCTTCATTAAGCTTACCGACTGATTCAGATATGAAGGTACTGGAGTAAGTTGGAGGAATATCACATTTTCGACTCAATTGTTCCACCTACCTACCCATAGAAAATTATTAAACAGTACGATTGCTACAAAAGTTTTGCAGTACTCGCAGCACTGCAAATGCAATGAAAATGCTTATGATAATACTTATCAAAACAAAAATTCCGACCTATTTTCTACAAAGTTTCAATATTTTTTCACAGATCTGTGTTCTGTACGCAGTACCCTCTGAATACGTGTAGTCAATGCCTTCCTCCAGAATTCGTCATTCGAATTCTTTGCCGATCCATCGTCTTCCCTCAGGCTCCATTTTTCAGCTCACCAATGCCAGTGAAGTTTGGTCGACTTTATCTTAAAATTTATTATGCATTTATTTTTTCCTGAGTTTACACTCCTTTGTTCAGCTCTTATAGATTGGCTTAGCCGTACTATAAAATAAAATAAAAATAAAAATAAAATAAAATACCAATATCTTCTTATTCACAGGGTGGTTCCCAACTTTGCCCGGCAAAGAAGCAATTCAAAATATTTATTAATGAGGAGGCAAAAACTGTAAATAGTTGAAAACTCCACAAAACTGCTTCACGAAAAAATTGCAGGAAGATACTTTATGTAACAAAGAATTATAAAATCGTTTCCTACTGACTTCAAACTCTTCAGTACGGGCATCCATTTTAAAGGTACCCGCTTAATGATATAACGTGTTTTCGACTTTCTACATCTCTATTACATTTCCTCAGGTTATGGGTAAATTGTGAGGAAGTCCTTTGACTATTTACGCGTTAATATTATGATTTATGCGTTTGGATTAGTAGGTACCGATCACGTAACTTCAGCGTTCAACATACAGCAGGATGTTTTCAAGCTGAGGAATCGATATGTTGTGGAATCCTGACTTCCACACATCGGTTAAGTTTTTCGTAAGGGATGGGAAACATTTCAGCCGAAATAATAAGGCAGCCCCGCCCCGGGTTCGTACCGGCAAAACGCATGTGGACACTCCCGCGGAGATGAGCTTCGGTGATCCGACAGCCCAAGTGGGAATGTACGTCTCATAGCGTATAAAAGGGTGATTTCAGAAACTGATACATCACACACCTTTGTTCTTTCATCTCAGCAGGACGAGCTCCCGAAATCATGAAGGTGGCGGTGAGTTCATTTTCTTAATTTTTCACTAAGAACTGCATAATTTACCAACCATTGTACGTATCCCGAATAGGTTAGTACCTATTACAGAGATTCGCCATTCGCATTTGTTGACCGCTTATTTTCTTCTTCATTACAGTAGTTCATTAGATCATCTGTGTTTTCTCATCAGATAACACTGTTTATATTCCAAACCATTAGGCATCATCAACATTTTGAATTGTTTGACCAATGTCAGCTATATGCCAAATATATGGATAGGTACCTAGAAATATGTAGTTGTATTAAATTTGTCGTTGCAACACTTGAGGACTGACTAATCTTTGAATTTTACCCCCCATACCTTACCACTTAAACCACTCCATTTTTGGATCATTTACGTTACTAGTTCTTGCGTTCTTATAATATGTAGCATACCCCACCCGAAAAAACCAAGTTTCTCTCCCATTCATTCTTTCGGTTTCCCGCCAAACAACTGATATTAGTCGTGTGGTTTTTGGGTGTTACCCGGTAACATCCATATGAGCACGGTATTAGGTCAAATGCGTTGCTCATACTCTGGAGATTCGAAATTATATATATATCATTCAGAATTTGTCCTTGATATTTTGTCCAAATATTCAATATTTATCAGTAGGGGGATGTTTCGTTATTCCAGACCACTGAGATCTATGTAAAAGGGTGACGTAAAAATGAAGTGGGGTGGTTAGCGCGGTGAGTGGAGGGGTTATACCTACTGCACAAGTAACCAGATAGGTACAATCAGCCAACTTGCTTTTAAATAGATAATCGGCCTTTCGTAAGGATGAGCTGGATTAAAATACTATTCGACCCACTGAATTTGTATGCCATGTGAAGATTAGGACGTTGCTGAGGTCCCTATAGCATTAGTGGCCACCACATGTTTTAATGTATATTTTCTGGCGCATCATAGCATGACAACACTTAGTTTTGGAAAGAAATCGTATAATCTAGTTTGAGTTATATTGTTCTTGCGTTGGTATATTGCGTTAAAGATGCTAATGTTATTCTTACCTACTGTTTAGGTTGTATTCGTTGCTGTAGTCGGTGTAGCAGTTGCCTTCCCTTGGGGAATACCACAACAGGTGCAAGACACACCCGAAGTCGCTGCTGCCAAAGCAGAACACTTGGCCGCCCACGCCCATGCGAGATACACCTCACCGTCTTGGGGAGTTCAGGATCGTCAGTGGAACGGCCCTGAAGACGACGGATCATGGCGGGGAGACGGCAACGAGGGATCGTGGAATGTCAACGGAAACGGTGGATCATGGAATGGCAACGGCAACGCTGGATCGTGGAATGACAACGGCAAAGACGGATCGTGGGATAGCGACGGCAACGCTGGATCATGGAACGGCAAAGGCAACGATGGCTCATGGAACCAAGGAAATGACGACGGCTCCTGGCGTGACGACAGTTCCTGGAGAAACTACGACGATGGATCATACAGAGAAGAGGCTCAGTCATGGAACCAAGACTCGGGGGCTAACTGGGAAGGTCAATCATGGAACCGTGCTTCAACTGGACACCAATCCGACGATCACCACAAGAAGTGGACTGGCCCAGTCGCCCTCCCTCCTGGATACGACAAGAACGGAGCACCCCTTCCCGTCCAGGACACTCCCGAAGTAGCTGCTGCCAAATCCAAACATTACCACCTCTACCATCATGCTGCTTCCCAAGCTGCGCCCCCCACTCATCACCACTGAACAACCTTTTAATATAATTAATATTAATTATACATATATTAATTTTATATTCTTGTTAATCTAGTCCCAGGACCTAGAATGTAGAACTCCTTTTATAATACAAGTCCTGCCGATATAATTTTGAATTGCCTTTCTCCTCCAATTTCCCACATTTCGAGGACGGAAATTCCGAGTGATGATTCGAGTTTAACTGGCGAGGTTCAAGAGACTCAGTAATTGGAGGACGAGATGAAGACTTCACAATTCGCCGTCCTCGATGACGAGAGCACAAATTATTTTGAGCTGGATGAAATCGATTTTGTGACGAGGTGACTACAATATAATCAAGTGAAAAGGCACATCATAGATTTCTCGTTTCTTTAAACTGAGAGAGAAACAACTTTACCTACCTATCAAGAAAAAAGTTCTAGTCGATCATGCGGTTCTTTGGATGAATTAATTTTGCGATTTTTTAAAATAATTTTTAGCCATTCGAAACCCTGGAATTTTGCATTTGTGGAAGCGTAGTTGAGCTATAAAATTTAAAATTAGCTATACAACTATAAAATTCCAATCGCAATGAAATTGATAGAGGTCCATCCTGCCCACCAATTTTGAAGAAATCGGATCATTTGCTAGTCAGAAATTGTGCAGGCTCAGCGAAATTGGCTACGTTGGTAGGCTCAGCGGGACACATTAAGTACATTGAAATATAATATGCTGCATAAATAATATGTTTTATAACAAGATAAACAGTTATCAATCGTAATCACGCCCAATGCCTCCATTTAGGCGGTCCATTACCTCCATGATACCGTTTAATCGATGTTTAAAATTTCAATCGACGTTTTATGAAAACAACGTTTTATGAAGACATTATAGCCGTTGATTACACTCGTGAAACCGACTTGTGCATACTCAACGTTTTAATCTCTGATTCGATAAAACAATGATATTTTAACCATGGTTATGGTGTATTGGTGAAACCGGCCCTTCGAGATGACTGACAGTAACGCCGAGCATCGAGGGCCACTAGACCCCGACGGGGCCTACAAACCAAATTTCATTAATTTTGGTTCATGTTAACTAATAAAAGTGCCAAGTACGACGTATCGTGGACGGAAATAATTTTTTTTTAATTCCATTTCCGGATTCTACGTTCCTTGAATCGTAAACCATTACATTCTGAGGGTAGTTTTTTTAATGATAAATTCCAAAGGTTCATTATTGATAATAAACAAAAACAAATACCTACCTACTGTGCCTGCTTTTGTGGGCATTTACGTACTGTAATTTGCCAGATGTGTTGAATGATAATCATGGTTAGTATGGAAGTTTTAACGATTCAGAACTGTATTTCTCTAAGCTTCAATGATTGACTGACTATAATGACAGAGATGAGTACGTGAATCAAATAATAGGGGACCTGGATACATCCTTGATGGTAATGACGACCGGAGAACGAGAGAAAACATGCTTTATTCATCGGTGCTGTGCTTACCTCTCTTCCGCCACCATAGTATAGGACTTTATCTCCACCGCGTGAGGTGGTGGACAGGGGTCCTACGTGAATATAACATTCGGTAAAGCGTGGGCCTCAATAACCTCAATAATGCTCGGGAATAATAAATTGATATTTCAGGCTATCTTCAATGGTCCAATATCCATTTACGCGGAGTTAGGAATTTGATTTGTACCTGCTCTATTTCCGACTGTGAATTATGTTCGATATGGCGGGATTAGTAATCAAGTCAAGGACTGCTCACGAAATGACCGTCTATAGTTGTGAGTTGCAAGCAGAAACAAGATGAACGTTATTGATCGTATTTTTTGCCGAGTGCAGCTCACTGATTCAATTGTAGGTCTGTCGAAAATAACGATGGTTCATAATTCCCGATACAATGAGTGGAAGGACCCGAAGGATATGTTGAATACAGCTGTACTTGTCGAGAATAGAGTGATGAGATCGATACTGATCAGAGTTGGATACTTCATGTAGGTCTTATTTGGGCCTCTGTAAGAAGGGATGGAACAACTCAAGAAAATTCTACATTACCTATGTTTATGTTATTATTATAATTTCTTTTATAACCCTGGATTTTAGCTCATTGGGTATATCCCGGAGGGACTTTTTACTCGAACGCTATTTCACTTTAGTCCTTGTTGGCTTCACATGATTATTATCAGAGGTGAATAGCTAATCGCTGGTCGGGTAAGCACATGCAAGCTTTTCAAAGCTTGTATTGGTGCCCGCCCGGGACGAGAACCAGAGACGCCGCCAACTTGTATCCCAAACGGGAATATGAAGATCGGATGCTCTAGCCTGCTCGGACACCCCGGCACCTGTCTATCCTACTATTATATATTTATAATAATTTACATTATTTAATGGAAGTATAACCTAAATTGGGTATCGAGAATTCAACGAAAATTGCATATATTCAAGGTATGCATATTGATTCTGTCATTGGCTCGAAATTGGACGTTGTTGACCAGTTTCCGATAGAAAAAACGGTCCTTGAGACGGGCGCCCGGAAGCCCCCGTTCAGAATTTTGTGATTGAACAGTAGGTGGTCGAAACCCCGAATGGAAACAGGTTCAACTCCGTTCATGGGCGTGGCGACGCCTAAGTGTCTGCTGCAAGGACGATAAGTTTGCCCGACATACCGACCAAAGAAGTTCGTTTACCTCGCGGAAGGAAAAATTGGAGCTCAGCAAACTTCAAGTCTACTTGCTTGGATTTATACAGACTTTTACAGTGGTCCAAGAAGCGGAGGGCGTTCGGGATTCATACACTTGCTTCTTAAATTGAAATATCAAGAAAAAGCTCATAGGTAACACGTATTAGGTAGGTGCTATTTGGAATACGGAAGATGAACATGGAAGAGGAATCGAGGACACTGACAATGGTTTACACTTTCATATTAGAAGTGTCAGCAGAAGAAATTTTCCTCCGTAGTCCAATGAAGGTGCCTCACTCGGACATCCATATGACTGACAATAACACGTCTGACTTACAAAGCGATTGGTACCTACTTAAGGAAAAGCGATAAGTACCTAGGTACCTATCACATGATGGAAACGGGGAATTATGACTGTGACCACCTCGTGGAATGGAATCAAAAGAATGAACCTACATGGTTAAATGGGTACCAATTAACCAAGCATGATTGGTGTTTTATTCCTGCTGCTCACCGTACAGTGCACCCATACCCACCCAGGTCTTTTATATCCGTAGTTTGTGGCACCACCACGGCTCTTAACGAAGACTTTACGATTTCTTTTGACCGACCATTTTCTTCAAACTTCCATGAAGTACTCACCGTACTGTATTGATCCGACCGCATAAATGTCCTATTGATTAGGTACCTATAATAATATGATTGGACACGTTTCGCTCATTTGCTGGGTGGCGGCAGGGGCTCCATATAGTTCAGGTTAGTTAGATAGTACCTACTCTTCGTAGGTCTCTTAAGAGTCGCGAGACCCACATTAATCTTCAGGTGCCCTGTCTCATCGTTGTTCACTATAAAGAAACTAGAATTATGAACCCAGTATGAAGTTTTCCTTAGCTGAATCCCTGAACGCAATCATGGATCCAACATTAACGACGACGATGTACACAGTAATAGCAACTCTGTATAATAAGTACATAATTACAGGGACCTATTCATATCCGAGCGATGTTTACCTACCATTACAGATACAGTTACCCCAGTTAAATTGATGCCACTAATGCAGCCCTCGGGCGTACATAATAGACGCTCCATCTCCGTGATCTATATTATTTATAGCGCTTATTGGAACCGGAACTCGTGTCGAACATCTTCAATTAACTTCCTCATAGCAGGTGAATCAACCCATTCACTATGGCAGTTACTGTTTGTGAATAGTGGAAGACATTCGATCGATAATGTACACGTTATCTTTCGTAAACTGGAATGTTACTGTTTTCAGCTTTCAGGTCATCTGTCAGCTAGGTTTGTGTACATACTAAAGAATTTATTTATAGCTTCATCGCTCAAGCCTTATATTATTTTACTGATTGTATTTTAATTGACATTTAAAAAACAAAACTTACTAAAGAATATTTCTACACGTACTACAGGTATAACCTCATTAGTTCTTCGTAAAATAGCAAGGTTGGGATTGGGTCAGTTAACGAGGAACTAAGATGAACACATTAGGGGCCGAACTAGAATCCACCAGTTCTCCAACAAAGTAAGAGAATCTTAGTTGGGATGTAGATATCAGTTTTTGAATATTCCCAAGTAAATTCAACCACGACACGAAACTCTACAGGTTTCATTAAACGTTCATCAAAACTTGAGCGTGCATATAGTATCGCATTAAATTTATATTAGTACAAAAGGATTACGGATTGAAACATGCAGGAAGATCGTCGAAAAATACTAAACCCATCGTACCTACTCGTGATACTAGGAGTGTTGGTTAGTACTCGTGGAAGATTGAGCCGGGTTGTTTTACTGATTTTACCTAGGTACTGTAAGTACAATCCAATTCACTGTATGAAAAGTTGATGGATAAAAAGCATTGTCAACATGAGTCAGAAAAGTCGGCGAGTGTAGAATAGCGAAAGTAAGCAAGAAGCTAATAGGCAAAAACCGAAGTAACAGTAGTTATACAAATCAGAAGTAGAAGCTATTCAAATCTTTTATTCTATTGTATTTGTTGCGAAACTCTAGTTATTATTGATGCCTGGTCAGGAGTTTCCGTTTGTTCGACGTTCTTTTGTTTTCCCCCTGTTCTGATGGAGAGAATAAAGGGCATTACAATTTACTATAATAGAAAGTTCGGCGAGATAGCTTTTTGGTTTATTATTTTCAATAATGAACCATTGGAATCGAGCATGAAAAAAAACGTTGCAAATCCCTGCACAACGGTTTATTATTTTGTATAGAATACCCTTCCGTTACAGATCACAGCTCTATGTATAGATAACCCGTGTATATAATATAATATGTACTATTCTATGCATATTATGTAGATCGCAGACCCTCCGTAGGTTAGTACCTAACCCCGTACTCGTTACTAGGTACCTACCTAAATCACGAGTTAAATGTTGCTAAAATAATTCTGCCGATGACAAACAGTACCTAACAAAAAGAAACACACATAATGAAGTTCTGAAAAGAAATTGTTGATGAGGAGTGAAAAAAGTTGCAAAAGTACCTACCAACAAACTCCAGCCCCTTCTACGTAGATGTTATAATGAACCGTTGTGTAATAATTTACCGTTGAGTAATGATTTACCGTAGTAATAATTTACCCATCAATAATACTTCAACGTTTGTTCAAGTTTCACTACCTACCAACTCCAAACGAGCCATCATTTTTCAAATTAAATAATATCACAGAACAACCAACTCGACTTCATACTCCACCAATATAATCAGGTGATCCCTACCAATGATTGGCCGTATTCACAAATTCCTATTGTGGGCGCGTCTCTGGTTACGAGATTTGGTTTGAATTGTATACAATTTCATTCACACTGGAGTCGAAAATGCCTGTCGGTGCAAACTTCGGGGCCTTACTGTGAACGAACGGCTGGACGTACGATGCTCCGGATGGTCTTAAAAAACTCGCAAGTTCAAGAACTATTTAAAACCGTAAAAATATTTACGTAAAAAAATGGTATAGGTGTTTTGAAAATTTCAACCCCTATTTTGAACCCCTTAGAGATGACTCACAGTAACGTCGAGCTTCGAGGACCAACTAGACGCCGAACGGAACCTATAACCCGAATTTCATCAATTTTTTTTCATGGTAACTAAGAAAAGTGGCCCGTACGGCGTACGGCGGACAGACAGAAATATTTTTATTGCAGTTTTGGATTCTACATACCTTGAAACGTAAACCATCAAATTTTGAGGGGGGGTAAGAATTTTTTTTTCATGCTCGATTCCAATGGTTCATTATTGAAAATAATAAACCAAAATTCTTACCCCCCTCAAAATTTGATGGTTTACTTTTCAAGGTAAAATCTATGTAGAATCCAAAACTGCAATAAAATATTTCTGTCTGTCCGCCTTACGCCGTACGCCGTACGGGCCACTTTTCTTAGTTACCATGAAACAAAATTGATAAAATTCGGGTTATAGGTTCCGTTCGGGGTCTAGTTGGTCCTCGAAGCTCGACGTTACTGTCAGTCATCTCTAAGGGGTTCAAAATAGGGGTTGAAATTTTCAGAACGCCGTAGCTCGAAAACTTCCGATAGAAGGGAATGATTTTTTTACGTTATTAAATTTGTCTTGAGCTAAACACTTTTTTGAGACCACCCGGAGCATCGTACGTCCAGCCGGTCGTGAGCACCAAAAAGCTTCGTCAACACGATTGTGAATCAAACGGTATAAATCCGGCCGGGAAATCATAACTACGGAGCATCTTATTATAATCAAGGATGGCTGTATGAAGTCTAGTTGTTTGTTCTGCGATATTATTTCAATTGAAAAGTAAAGGACTATTGAATTTTGTTGGTAGGTACTTCTGAAACTTGAACAAACGTTGAAGTATTATTGAAGGGTAAATTATTAAACAATGGCAAATTATTACACAACGGTGAATTAATACACAACGGTAAATTATTGCACAACGGTAAATAATTACACAACGGTAAATTACCTGTATTCTGTACAAAATAATAAACCGTTGTGCAGGGATTTGCAGCGTTTCATATTCGTGTCTGATTTTGCTTGTCAATTTTAAAGTGCGAGTTCCGTTTGAAAGTTAGTGAAATTAGATGAGTTCTGATTGAACAGTTTCACTTTCCGAAAACCTCTGACTCTGGAAGAAGGTCGAAGTCTCCTACAGTCCTAGTTGAAATACCGTCGCTTGTTGTTTCTATGGTAACCGCTGCATTGGATTGGAAGAAAGCGTCATTCTGGAACTCCAAATCGATGTATTTAATCTTAATATTAAATATTCATACTTATATAACAGCATACTTGCATAAGGTCAAGAAAGTGGTGGGTAACTGAATAACAAAAGCGCTCACCTCTCACTACAAAGATACACCAGTACCCAGTAGGTAACCTATTTTTTGTCAGTGAAACAAGGAGCTATTGGACAATTGCTTTTCATGAGTGTCTATTTTGTAATGTAACGTTGTATTTCCGCACCTGAAATGGGTTTTCCCTTGCCCAAATGACAAAAATGTGTTTCCTATCTCCGAGCAAAATTATTTTCGGAAAGTTGTCGCCCATTTGATTTATTTTCTCGCTAGGCTAGATTTGCGTGTCGACTCGGGATAATCATATCGCGGAACCTCCCGAGATCCCACAACAAGAAGTTGGTAGCATTATGGTAAATCCAATATCTCCACTGCGGCAGCATTGCGAATGAAACTATTTCTCGGCGCGCTCCTGTATACTATCTCATCGACATCAAGACAGGACTGTGGAGTTCACCTTTGTGTTTCAATCCTTTCCACTCCGACGGTACGGTTTATACTATATCCCTACCACTGACGAAATCTTGACTAAGCAACAACTAGCGATGCAATATTCAAAATTAGGTTTCTCAAACTAGTGAAGCTACTCACTATAGAGATTGTGTTTTGGAGTTGGTGCCTTTTCTAGCAATACCCTGCACCAAAAATATATTTTTACAAGATTCTAAATTCCTAGTAATAGTGACACCATTTTAGGCTCGACTTGAAAGAGCCAGAGATGGCTCTTTGTTTATTAAACCGAGCTACCTACCATTCGTAGCATTTCAGACTACGGAAGCATGCTGTGATACTGCTCCTCAGAAATTGAATTACTAACAGAGGCGGCTCAGCTCCTCTTGAAGCACTAATGGCACAAATAAGAAAGTAAAGCTACAAGTCGGGGCACGAATTAATAATCTCAAATCGCCATGTGACCTCTACCTATAGCACTTATAAAATTTTACCATAAGCGCAGACCTAATTTCATGCGATAACGGAGAGCTATTGGGAGACATTTGTCCATAGGCCCTCCTCCAAAAGGAAGGATTGCACATTAAGGAGAGCCGGTCCACTCAGGACTACGCTTCTCCCCCTCCCCCGCAAGCGGAGGAGGAAGACTCGCCCCCCCCTGGTTGACCAGGTGAGGGGGGCGGAGTGATTGTTACTCACCACTCACGAGCCCCGCAGAGGTGGGTCAAAGACCTACCCCCCTGCAGGTACCTGTTCGCATAATGCACCGCAGGAAACGGCCGAGCTTTCTAGCGCGCTCTACCAGCTGAGCAGGCTGGTTCCCGAGTTAATAGCATAACTCACATGCCGAGGTGCATTCCCCGGGAACGAGTTCCCAGGGGATGCCTCCTCTACCCCTAACGCACCTGTGGGACAAGCCCTGGGCTGGGGTATGCGTCAACCACGACCCCCACGATTCCTACCTCAATTGGGGGGGCAGACCTGTGGTGCTTTGCTAAAAGCGGTGCACCTGTGGCCCGGGGCTCCCCCCCTCCCGTGGTACTGGTTTGGAGATGGAGGATTCCCAGTTTCCTGGTGCCCTCTCTGTCTCCTTAAGCCTGACCAGATAACAGGCTCGGGGTCAGAGAATTTGTACCTGACCCCTTTCCGCTCTTCTCCTGACTGCGGTCACACCAAGGTGCTTGCCTCAGCCCACGCATTATGGGTGCTCAGGAGAGGGAGACGCTGGTCGCTACCGTCATGGTAAAGGCATTTCTGCCCTTGCTCCTTTCGGGTCATTGCTTGCAGCGTGCGTCGGTCCCCGTGTGATACTCCCACTCGAAACTACGTACCCTTCAGGTATGGGGTGTCATGAGACTGGGACAGGAGCTCCCTCACTGTGTGTGACAGCGCAGTGTGGGGCTCCGAGTCTCCCTCCTGTGTCTCACCTCACCAGCCAAGCCACGCACAGCCCACCCCGAAAACCCCGTCAGTTCCTCCTCCAACTCCAGGAAAAAAAAAAAAAAAAAAAAAAAAAAAACCGCAATCATTCAAACGACATACGACTCTAACTCATTGGCCACATGTACCCATCCGGTCACCTCTTCCATCCGTGCTCCTGCCATCTTCAACTATTCAGTCTGTACAGTCCCCTGTCCCGTCCGTATCCTCAGTCTGCTCCTCAAGCGTGGTAAAACCTCAGAGGCGAAGCCAGCAAGTCTCAAGAAACCGTCGGGACTGGCGAGTATTTCCCCAATCTCGACTCCTGCAAGACCCCAATATTCCCTGGCATCACCATAGTGGGGACACTGGAGAAGGACGTGATCGGCCAGTTCCTCCCCCCCCGCAGACGCACCGCATTTCCTCCACAAGTCTGAATTCAGCCAGCTTCCCAGCAAACTCTCCATGTCCCAACACAAACTGCGTCACCTCGTGTGTGGGACTCAACCATCTTCTACCTAGCCTGTCCTCCACGCTTGGGAGAAACCGATGCGGTAGGCGTCCTTTGGGGGCGACGTCCCACTCGGCCTGCCAGGAACGTATCAGTGCTTGGTGCAGCTCCCCACGCACGTTGCTGACCTCTCCCACAGGGATCCTGCCGGACCCGTATGTAACCTCCATCACCCCAGGGATCACAAAACATTGGCGCTTCGCGATCCGGTACTCGGCACACCTCCTCCATCCCTCTAGTCTCACTGGCAGAACACCCGCCAATACAGGCAAGGCCACTGTGGGGGCCGTCCTGTACGCCCTTGTGACTTTGATGAGGGCCCTTCTCTGCGCCGAACCGAGTTTATTCCAATGCCGCACGTTCAACCGGTGGACCCAGCTGGGAATAGCATACAGGAGTATTCCGAGGAAAAGACCCCTGTAGATAACAACCAGCTCTCTAAAACCAATACCCCACTCAGAACCCGCTAACCGACAGACCTTGGCAAAGGCGTCCCAGGCCCTCTGGGCCACCTCGGCAATGTGTGGAGCGATATCCCAACACTCGCCGAAGGTCACCCCCAGGTACCTGACCCTCTGGACATAAGCCAGCCTCTCCCCCCCCCCCCACATCCACAATAGGATTTCTGCCCCTCAGCCTCCCCTTTAGGAGCATCATGACGGTCTTATTTCGTGCTATTTCAAGCTTGACACCACCACATCTTCTTGCCAGCTCTTCCATGACCAGGGTGGCCCTCGCCTCTATGGCCGCCCTGCTCCGACCCTGCACCAGCACCACTAGGTCGTCCGCATAGGCCAACTGTCCGACATTCGCCGATTCTAAGGCCCTTATGATGGTGTCAAAGAGGACGTTCCACAACTGGGGGCCAAGGACAGAGCCCTGTGGACACCCCTTGGAAATTGCTCTGACCACCTGTCGTCTCCCCTCCCCATAGACAACCTTCCGCTCCGTAAAGTAGCTAAGCAGCATATTGTATGTGTGCGGGTTGCATCCCCTCGTCCGCAGTTCTCCCATTACAGCCGGCCACCAGACATTGTCGAAGGCACCCCGTATGTCAATGAAGATGCCGAGGACATATTTCTCGGTGGCCTCACCCACAGCCCGCTGCAACTCGAGTATTGCCCCCGTCGTGGATCTTCCTCTACGAAACCCAAACTGGGACTCCTCCCCCATGCTTAAACACCCCCTCAGATCTTCCACGACCACTTTCTCCAGCAGCTTCCCTGGATAGCTCAGGAGACACAAGGGACGGTATGTCTTGGGATCTGATGGATCCCTGTCGCCTGCCTTCCTCAACACGCAGACCCGTCCAACTTTCCACGCTGTTGGGAAGTGGTTCAACTCGAGGCACCGCCGCATGATATGGCCATACCAGGGATATATCAACGGCCATGCCTTCTGCAGCATTCGAACCTCGATCCTGTCTGGCCCGGGGGCCTTGCCAGGATCAAAGGTGCCAACTAACGATTGCAGGACTTCATCCGAGACGACAGGCGCCGCAAATCCTGTGGTATCCTCATGTGTCATGCCCTCTCTTACCTCTTGCTGACTTAAGGTCTCCCCCACCTCCGTGTCCGCCGGAAAGAGCGCATCCAGAAGCTCGCCAGCAGCCCCGTTCCAGCTGGTGGCTTGGCTTCCTCTGAGAGTGGCGAGCTTGAAGGAGGCGCGTCCCCCCCGGCACACCCGGTATGGAGTGCCATAGGGTCTGCCCACACCCTCACTACTCACAAAATTCCTCCAATCAGATCTCCTCGCCAGCCTAACTGCTCTCGAGTAGCACTTCTTAGCATCCCTGAGCGCAGCAAGCTCCTCCTCTGTAGCCCGCTCTCCCCTTCTCCTCCTCTGGTTCTTCAGCCTGAGTGCCCTCCTCTTCAGCGTTTCAATTCTATGGGTCCACCAGTCTATCTTATATGGCCTTTGTCCCTTTGCTGGGATGGCCTCAGAGGCAGACCGAACCATCATCCTCTCAGCCACCGCCACCGCCTCCTCCAACTCGACCGCATCCCGGATAACAGGGAAAGGAGTGGACCTGAGCCTCTCCTCCAGTGCCTCAGAGAACCTCTCCCAGTTTGCCCTGCTCTCATTGAAGCGCCCGGGGGGCGCCCCCGCCCTCCGACCCGCCACGGGACCTCGTCCGATGCTCACAAGTATGGCGGTGTGCTGACTCGATGACCAGTCTGCCTCCAACCTCCAATTGCTCACAAGCCTCGCGAGTGATGGGGTCGCCAGGGTTACATCGATATTGGACGTTCCCCCAGCCGCCCCACTGAACGTGGGTGTATCCCCCGGTGAATTCAGTACCCACAAATCCCAGGCCACTATGAGATCCTCCACGGCTTCACCCCGCTCCCATGGTCTCCTGTTTGTCCCTGTACGTCCCGTCTGGTCAAAAAGGTGGCTGTGCCACCAGGTCGACCGTGCGTTCATGTCTGCGCCTATCAATATGTCTTTACCCCTTAGGGCCCTTACAATGCTGTCCAACTGTCCGATGTAGGGGTCAATGTCCAGGCTGAACTTGCAGTAGCAACTAACCAGGTACAGCGGCCTCCCCCCGACCGGCTCCAGGCAAACCACGACCACATGCCTACCGCTGAGGTGGCTCAGGAGAACAGCCGGAATGCCGCTGTCCCTTACCACCACAGCAGCCAGGGGCGGTCCGTCCCCGGGGCCCACAAAGACACGAGCAGGACCAAGGCCGACGACCTCACCCGCCCGACCATAGGGCTCCTGCAGCAGGGCCACCTCCCAGTCCCCACGACCACACGACACCCTCAGCTCGTCGCTCACCATTCTGCTCCCGTCACAATTTAGTTGCAGGACTTTCATGATGGGACGACTGCCCTCATATCCCTGCGCCACACCCTCTTGAACACTGGGCACTCCATGCCGCATGGCGAATGCCCAACATTCCCAAGACCCATCCGGAGGCAGTTGGCACACTTAAGGCTCCCAGGACTCGGGCACGCACCAGTAGCGTGCTCCCCAGCACACCTGGGACAGGCCAGTATTCCCTGGCACTTCGCCTGGGTATGCCCGAACCCGAGGCATCGATGGCACTGCGTCACATCGATGAAATCCGCCACCCTGCAAGCATCGAACCCGATAAACAGCTGGACCCTTTGGAGGAGTGCATCCCTGACTCGGGATGTGACTCGCGTCACCCATATAACATCCTCGTACTCCCTCCGACCCTTCCTGAAAGACGGGGCAAACTCCCTCCTCCAGTCCAGCTTCTCAGGGAACATCTCCCTGATCCAAGGGTTCTGATTATAGGCCAGCTCCGCGACCTGCTCCTGAGGAATGTGCCTCCCTACCCTGTGCACCTTCATCAGGAGCGGCCTCTGCCTTGGTGTGTCCTCCTTCAAACGGAAACCGGCCCTATCCAGCTCTCGACTTAGCCTCTCCTTCTCCTCCAAGGACGAGACTGTTATCTTAAGCTTGTCCTTGCCCAGGGCTACCGTCTCCTTGACATTCAAGGCCAGCGCCCCCGGGTCGATCTGCTCCCGTAACTCCCTTCTCAGGGATTTGGGTGACATTAACAGCGCCGCCCGGTAAGAGGCGTCGCCATCTCCATCCGTCATCTCGTCGCGGATACTGGCCTCGTTGTCCTTCTCCCTGGAAATGACCAGGGCGGGGGGCTTTGGGAGACTGGCCCTTCTGGCCGATGCCCGAAGGATCAACTCATACTCCTTAGCGAGCCTCTTCTCTGTGTCCTTCTTCTTCCTGCGGTTCTTCTTCTTCTTACCCTCCTCCTTCTCTAACCGGCTAGAGGGCTTCCCCGTGTCGGTTTCCCCGTCGGAAGAGGGGACGAAGATGGGGTTGACCTTAGCACGACTCCTCTTTCTTCGCCCCTCCGCCACGAGCCATTCATTCTCCTCCTCCGATTCTGGCGCAGTGGTCTCTCCTTCAGTGTCCCTCTTTCTCTTTGACATCCCGGAGTCTGTGTCACTGAGGTTGCGCTTCATGACCTCTTCCCGCAATTCAACCCTTTTCTTCGCGGCCCGGATTTCCGCCTGAGGTTTGGCGGCCACCGCTAGTGACGGTCCATGCGCCGATTCACCCGCGACCCTGGCACCCAAGTCCTTCGTGTGCCGATTTAGCACATCCACCTTCCTGCCCAGCCCAACTAGGTCCTCCCGGACAATCTTCTCCAGCTTACCCTGGAGTTTGTCCGTTCGGCTATCCACCCGGTCCAGTCTTTCAACTACAGCCCCAAGCTCCGTACGCAGCACCGTCTCAAGATGTACCAAACCCGTGGCCAGGTCATTGGCTTCAAGTGCCGGGTGGACACTCTCCTGGCTCCTCGAGCCGGCTGCACCCTCTCCCAGGATGGAGACCGCCCTGTCTATAGACTCAATGGAGTCAGACAGCCTAACCACCCCCGCGGCTACCTTGCGATGATACGCAAGTTCACCCTGCAGGTCCCTGTATCCCCTCATCAGAGGCTGTATGACCCCATCGATCAACCTTGCTGTGAGCTGGTCCACCCGGGCTAGTGGGCCTTGCCCGATATTCTTTGGAGCTATTGGGAGAAGAAGAAACTGCCGATCTTATATGATAGCTTATTTGACATCTACCAACAAATAAATGGAATCGTGTCCCCCCCCCCCCCCCCCCTGCCGTTCTAATACTACCTATAGTATATACCAATATTATAAAAATGCCGTGAGCACTGTATTAGTTTTTTCAAAATGTGTACTGTGCCAACAAGTCGGCGCACGAAATGCGAATTGAAGCCATCCAAATGGGAAATGCAAACCAAGATACTCATATTCAGCAAATGTTTCTCCAGGCTGCTACGTAAACCAATTTTCGAACTTCCACCCCATATACTGACAAACAAGTGCGAATCTACAAACTAGTAGAAACAAATAAAGTGGAAACTTCGTTGGTGGATTACTAAATTCCTGGTAGGTAATCCAAATTGGCTACCAATTTGATAGCCCACGTCGCCCCCTTAAAGCGGAATCCCATGGGAATGTGGGGACTGCGCAATTTTATTCAAATCCCGCGGGGCAACAGTCCTTTACGTGAAAATGAAGTTTTCGACTACCCCACTACCACTCATTATTCAAAAGGTTTCAGAACCGGAAGAGACAGCAATAATGTCTGTGATTCGCCATGCAAAAATGGTGAAACGCGCAAATCTGTCCATTGTGCAGTTCCCTGCGCCTACACAATACATTTTTCTCGTTTTCTGTGATCCATTGGCTTTCTTTCAGTAAGATGGGAATTATTAATGAATATCATCCATTCACGATTAATGGTTCTTTTATGACGATTAGTCGCAATCGTTGATAGTTTGCTGTTCTGAACCAAAATTCAGTTCCTTGTTGGAACTTCGATAACCTTGCAGGGAGATGCACGATCAAACTTCATTTTCATCGTTTCATTCCACAGTAATTATTGATAAGCGTAAAAAGTAGGGTTTTGCCTTATGCTTCAAACGGGTGAACATCGAATGCTTTTATTTTGGGAACGAATTTGATTATTCATTGTGGCTTCCAATGCCCTTGTGTTCTTTGGATCCTCTGAGACAAGGATATACAAAATTAATAGTTTAATAACCCTAAGTTACTGCTAGGCTAGCCCATTTTCAGCAAGGTGATGGTTAGTTGAATTCCTGTTTTATCCGCAATAATAGCCTTCAGTTCTCGGGATACGAATTAGGCAACGTTATCAGATGTGATTCTCTTGATTTCATTTATAGATAATATGGAAGCTGTTCGACCTACTGTACGACTGCTCTAGCCATCTACACCACGGCCTCGAGTACCAAAGGTGTTCATCGGTCAAAATTAGGAAAAATCTCGCTGATTTCTGGCCTTCTTCCTTCTTTGAATTCTCCAGAACCCATGTGTAGAAATGTTCAATCGCATGCTGAATTGTTCGTGAGGTTTTGTACGAAATGTTCATTTACTAAGTTGACATAATGCGACAACTTTTTATTACTACATGGCAGGATAGAATTAATTAATGAACAAGATTAAAACGGAAGAAAAAAAATTAAATTTATCCCTTATGGGGAAAATATTTGAGCATGGTTATTATCCTCGGTTTAATATAATTTATAGACTGTAATATATTTACATCTCAACACTAAACGCTGAACGAAATGTACACAACTTATTATGAGCACTTCCACTATTTATGTGACAATAATTACGCTGGATAAATCTACCTACCTGCCTACTAACAACTACGAGGAAACAGTTACTCTAAGATAATGCTTTGAAAGTGTAGCATCGTTTGGTGCCTACCTAAGTTCTCTGCTCCACCCACTAAAAAACATAGTCGACACCGTCATAAAACTTCGGCCAGGATGACTTTGGTAGATGAAAGCTTTTTTTACAGCCAAGTTGAACTTTTTTCAAGCACATTTTTAACGGTAACAACTCCTGAAATTAGTTGGAAAAAAGTTTCAACGTTGGTGAAAAAAGTGGCCAGTACGGCGTACGGCGGACGGACAGGAATTTTTTTATTGCATTTTCGGATTCTACATACCTTGAAACGTAAACCATCAAATTTTGAGGGGAGGTTAGATTTTTTTTTTTTTTTTTTTTTTTTTTCATGCTCGATTCCAATGGTTCATTATTGAAAATAATAAACCAAAAGTTGAATTTGACTGAAAAATACTGAAATGGCTAAAACATTCTAAAAACTTCATCACCTAGTAGGTACTAATTAAACTTATCCTCGATATCCGAAATTGCAACCACCTCAACGTGGGCATGATCAAATTTTAAGGGATGGTTAAAAACTAGCGCGGTTTTTTTTTCTTTTTTTTTTTTTTTTAAGCAAGTAGCAGGTACCAGAAAGTTGGATTTCCTGGTAAGTATACGATTTTTTTCGGAACTCGAAAATTGTACCCAATATGTCAAGGGAAGATGGATAAGCATGAACTGCGAGGCCAGTATGAAGAAATCCACCATCAGTTCGGGAAGGATTTACGTTTGATGTGATATTATGTCAACGCAATCCCATAATAATGGACCTATACCTCGGCTTTTCTTTAATTTGACATTTCGCCGAGGGTCTCATGTTAGAACAATATACGTACATATTTATACTATAATGCAGGATGGTTGACATACAACTGGAAAATATGCGAAATTACCAACCTCATTTTAACTGCTGTTAAACTGCACGACGAGCTTGTTGTGTAGACGAGTTATAATCCTTTACTCGTTTACAGGTAAATTATTCAGAACTGCCCACGCATTTCATTCACTTGGACCTTTGAGTTTCGTTTCTGTTATTACCTTGACTTACAGAGTAAAACTCACATAAAACGAACAATGTGACCACTCGTCTTTTACGGGTCTCATAAATTCATGTTGGAACGGTTCCAACTACATTGCGACGGATTCAAGTACACTTGGGACAGTGAGGTCAGCCACCTTGACAACAACTGCTATGGCATTCC
This sequence comes from Leptopterna dolabrata, assembly GCA_954871275.1. Lineage (NCBI taxonomy): Eukaryota > Metazoa > Arthropoda > Insecta > Hemiptera > Miridae > Leptopterna > Leptopterna dolabrata. The sequence continues at coordinate 44,865,860 of OX940978.1, read as the reverse complement.
GCAAAATCTCATCTCACGAAGGAGGAAAAACGATGAGCAAATAAAGAGCGGAAAAAATAAATAAAATTCTAGCCGGTCGTTCACCGGGATTTTACTGGGCTTCAGTTGTGCTGTTTGCTATTTATATATTATAATGACTGGACTGATCGATGACATTTGATTCAAACTCATGATGATATTAATTTTTCGGTCTTTGCTGTGAACGAACGCCTGCGGTGTGATGCACTGCATCATTTACTTTTACTGGGCGGGTGCAAAATAATCGAATTCTACTGATGTTTTTATACTTGCCTTTCGAGAGTTTTGAAATTGTTCAACCCATTTTTTTCACCCTTTCCTTTATACCTAGGTTTATGAAAAGTTTCTAGGATCATTCTTGATACAATCGGGGAGCGCGTGCCAAATTTTAAAGTTTGTTTGAAAGGAGGCGTTGTTGTTTGAATGAACATCAAAACCTGTGACGTGTTGAAAATTCGTTTTACTAGTTCGTTTTTGAAGAGTCAACGCTTTTTGTGCGTAAAAAATATATCAATAAAAGTTCCAACGCAGTTCGCTTTGACCTGCAGTGTCGTTATGGTTAGGAACTACCCTATAGATTAATCAAGATTTTATCAATACGACCTTCAGGTTTTATTTACAAGAGTAAAACACCAGCTATAGAGCTCCGTTATATATAAAATTGAAAAGGATAATATGACGAAAATAATTATCTCTTTCAAAGAAAGTCCTTGAATGAAGGTTATGGATATAAAGGAAAGATTCGACCGTTCAGGTAAAACGCAGCCACGGGGTGCACACGAGGTCTGCCAGGAAGTCCACTCCAGCTGTCTTCTTATGGCAGGCTTACTGACCTACGCTACGGTGCTGCAGGATCGATGAAGAAACTCACCCCAGCGTCTGAGATGAAGCGAATCCTCAGGTTCCGAAACGTCCAAACTGTCGTCCAAATGGTCTCGGTTTCCTAAACAGCTTTTGGAGGGAACAGGGCGAAATAAGGCCATTTAGACCAAAAAGCGTGTGTAGAGTACAGCGACTTCGGGAATGAGTCACCTTATGAAATGTGCCCACCTTGATCTTCGTGTAGAATGTTTTACTTTATAGAAAATGTGGAAACGTTGGTAGCAGTGCTTGAAGAAGCGGTTCTTTTAACGATATGACGGGTCCTGAAGATGACGAGTCGATGAAACTGAAGATGGTACAGAATGAGACATAACGGGGGTGCCATGGTATGACCAATCACAACACTTGAGACTATAAGGGGTCACCAACATCTTCCGAAGTGTATATGTAAACCATAACAAGTTGTAAACAAAAATGATCACTTGATAACGAAAGGAAAGCTTTTCGGCTGAAGTTACGAGTAATCAACCTAATCGAATGAATCGCCTTGTGGAAACTCTATAACTATCGTAATCAGTAAGTAATTTCGGTTTTCCGGACTTCTGTTAGGAAATATTGGATACTGTTGAGTACTGGATACTGAAATGATTGAACTCAAACCTGAGCTTTATTCAGTCAAGAACGCAACATAGTAATAACGAATTATAGATATCGAATACAACTGCTGTATGGTAGCTAAGACGCCTCAATTGGCAGCTCAACTGGAGCCAACTTCACTACATTCTCCCCGCCTAGAAGGACGTGACGTAGTCCTTCAGGAAAGTAGGAGGACGGCGATCTCTATAACTGGACGAGGCGATTCTGGAGTGGCCAAAGCTGGATTGCCCTCCAACTCGGGTGAGGATTCAAGGTAGCCTCCAGGACGGGCGTTGTCTTCAGGTGGTCTTTCTAAACATGCCTGCTCCAATGAAGGTCTTGCTGCGGTGATGGAATTTGGTATCGAACAGGGGAAGTTGGGGGACTCGGTGAAGGGCTGCTTTCTGCAGCAAGGCTTTTGTCTCCTCGGGGTGCCAAGTGCTTGAGGGACACCGTATTCTCCCGACCTGATGGATGCCGAACCAACGCGTACTCAGGGTTGGCTTCTAATAGCTCGACTTCTTCAACCTGTGGTTCATACTTATTTGATCGATTGTCTATTTTGAGGAGCACAATCCCAGGCTCGCATAGCCAGCTTGGCAGGGCGCTTCCATAGGTTGACCGGCGGTGGTGATTGAACATTCGCTCATGAGGAGTACAGTTAGTGGCTGTACACAGGAGGGATCGAATTGAGTGTAGGGCTTCAGGTAAGACTTGCTCCCACAGCGTGATCTTAAGTTTCCTGCTTCTGAGCGCTAGTGAGACTCCTTTCCACACAATGTCGTTATACTTTTCGACCTGGCCGTTGGCTCGGGAATTGTAAGGCGTTGAATGACTCATGGAGTGGAGGAATTTGCTAACTTCACTTGACATGAAAGAAGTGCCACGATCCGAATGAACGCATGCCGGCATCCCGAATGTTGTGAATAACTCCGTGAAACACCTAATCACGGTGGATGAGCTGAGGTCTTTGCAGGGGAAGGCGAAAGGAAATCTTGAGTACTCGTCAACCACAGTCAACATGTATGGGCGGCCTGTTGCTGAAGGTTGAGGGCCTTTGAAGTCTACGCTGACTCTTTCCAATGGCTGAGTGGCTTATATTAATGTCCCAGGCTGCTTCCGATGGTATCTTGGCTTGATTTCGGCACATATGGGGCAAGCATTGGTCATTATTCGCACTTCTTCCAGCGTATAAGGCGAATTACGATTGCGTATCCAATGGAACATTCTTGTGATACCTGGGTGGCACAGTGCGTCGTGCATGGAATACAAAGCCTCGGTGTCGATAGCACCGCACATCCTTGATAGTATATCAGTAACTATATTATTCCTCCCTGGTCTGTAGGTTATATGGAATCGGAAAGCAGAAAGTTCCAAGCGCCAGCGCATTATTTTGTCGTTTTTTATTCGACTCGAGTGTTTTTTATTCGACTCGTTTTATCGAATACTCGTATGAATGAAAGTGCCTCCTGGTCCGTCACCACCGTGAAATGCCGTCCTATGAGAAAATGTCTCCATTTTCTCAAACATTCAACGATTGCGGCTTCCTCTTTCTCTATTGACGGATGATTCCTTTCGCTTGTAGATAATGTCCGTATAAAAAGAACGCAACTGGACGGTTCCTCTGTGAAAGTGTAGCTGCAATGGCAAAGTCTGAAGCATCTGTCTCAATTTAAAGTGGGACACCGTCTTCGATAGTTGTTACCGCAACTTCTGCGATATCCTTTTTGAGCGCTTCGAAATATTTCACAGCCTTTGGGGATAAAGGGAACGATTTAAATTCCACTAGAGGTCTTATTTTGACAGAAAATTTAGAAACCCACTTGGAGTAATGTGAAAACATCCCCAAGACACGCTGTAAGGAAGGAAGTCGAATAAGGACTTCATTCTATCAGGATCTGGGCTAATGGTGTGGTTGGAGATAGAGTGCCCAAGAATGGTGATTGACGATTGAGAATATTTGCACTTTGTATCGTTTAGGGTTATACCGTATTTCTTTACTGCGGCAAAGAATTTGTGTAGATTCAGGCCATGCTCTTCTTGCGATTTGCCGCTTTTGTGACGTCATCTATATATGCGTACACGCCACTCAACTTCTCATCGTGTATAATTTTATTGATGACGCGTTGAAATCCAGCAACACTATTCGTCAATTCAAAAGCAATGACCCGAAATTGATATAGGGACCCTCCAGCTTCAAACGCGGTATATTGCCTATCCGCTTCATGAATGGGAACTTGATGGTAGGCCGATTTTAGGTCGAGGGTACTAAAGATGGAGTTCTGGGCGATTTTCGACACCATCTCCTCAATGTTTGGGACGGGATATGCATCAAGATGCGTGAACTTGTTTATGGTTTGGGAATAATCGATGTACATGCGCCTTTTATGGTTTTCGTGCTCCACAACAAGTACTTGGGCGCGCCAAGGTGACTGACTCTCCTCAATAATCCCATCGGATAATAATTTATCAAGTTCTTCGCGAATGAATTCTGAATCTCTGTGGCTGTGACGTCGGGACTTAGTGGCAATGGGCTTGATGTTGTCAGAGAGGTTTGTGAAGAGGCGGACGGGTTCGATATTCACCTGTGTGACACTGAAAATTGATAGAGGAGGCTTCGGACCCCCAAAAGTCATAGTGATGCTTGAATGGTCCCTGAATATATCGTGCCCGAGAAGAACATCCGCACAGAGCTTTGGCAGGACCAAGAGCTTCAGATTTGAATAGGAATGGTTTTGGAGCGTAAGATCTGTTGTGATGTAACCATTTATGGCAGCCGAATAACATGCAGATGCCGTCGACACTTTACTCGCCTCAGGAGTGATAGGAATTTTGTGCAAGGAAACAAATTCCCCACTAATTTAGCTGCTAGAACTGCCTGTGTCGATGAGGCAATTCGCTTTTAGTCCTTTCCCTAACGTCACCTTAACAACAGCTTTACGAAGAAGGCCAGGGTTAGCAGCAATTAGTGTTGCAGAGATCTCTGGATCACTAACGACAATGGCAGAGGTAGTTTTCTTTTTGAGATTTGACTGACAGACTTTAGCATAATGACCTTTCCTTTGACATGACTGACATAGAGCCTTCCTAGCAGGGTATTCGGAACGCGGGTGTCTAGCCCTTCAACAGAACCAACACGCTTCATGCTTCCTTGCTGTTTTTTGCCTATTCGAAGCCATAACTGCATTTTGTTCGCTTGCCTTAGAATACTCGGGAGAGTTGTTTTGAATGGAAGCAGATGATGAAGGATGTGAGGTGTAATACTGTGCGTGTTTGGCCCCGGACTCGATTGCCCGTGCTTTGTCTATGGCGTCTTCCAGGGGAAGCGTAACATTTTCTAAAAGGCGTTTCCGGATCTCAGTGGATAAGAGACCATTAATAAACGAATCCCTGATCATTTCATCACGATTGACCTCCGCTGTGACTGCCTTGAAATTGCATTCCTTGCTGAGAATTTTGAGAGATTGAATATACTGACCGACTGATTCATCACTTTGCTGCTTCCTAGTCAATAGGAGGAATCTCGCGAAAACTTCATTTTTTGGCTTAATGTACAGATTTGTAAGCGTTTCAATGGTATTTGCATACGTGGTACATTCGGACATGAACTCATATACGGAGAATGATAGGAAATTCACCAATACCTTCTTCCTTTGTCCTTCGGGAATGGGTGGATCCAATTCTTCAAGGTAGTTCTCGAATGTAGCGATCCAGTGGGCCCATTCTTTACCCGCTGTTGGTGCGTCCGGGAGTGTTTCGAAACGACGTGGTTTCAAAGACTTTTCCATTATGTGTGTTGCGTTCTTGGCTGAATAAATTGAAATGATTGAACTCAAACCAGAGCTTTATTCAGTCAAGAACGCAACATAGTAATAACGAATTATAGATATCGAATACGACAACTGTTGTATGGTAGCTAAGAAGCCTCAATTGGAAGCTCAACTGGAGCCAACTTCACTACAGATACCACTATAGTTCCTTTATAAGGGATCATGAACTACTTATTTCAAGATCCTAATTACTCTTTAGCGTTATTTTTATTAAAGAAACAGACGTGTTTTCAATTACTTCTGAGCCATTTTATGATGTAATATTTCATGGATTTTTCCTTGAGACTGCCCTCAATTCAGGTTGAAACGTGATTCAAGAGGATTGTCACTTGCCTCAGCCTTTACTTATTATATTACTTAATAATTTACTCAAGGTCGACTTACAGCAACGAACTATAACTCGACTAACATAACTCAAGGTTGGTTATCTCATGAAGTTTGTCTCAAAGATCAAACAGTTAATACATCAACCATCCTGCAGTAGTCAAAACATGTGGTCTAACGAATGGAAATAATCTAAAATGGATTACGCCTAATGGCCCCCATCTTTCTCCACTCACTGCGTGGTTTTATGTGCCGCAGCGAATTCTACCGATTAATCTGTGGGTCGGGAAAAGTATCAATTCAAGTAGAAACTTGCCCTTTGTAAGGATTCATTAGCCCAGATGGACACGCGGTGTACTGAGCTAATTTTGTGACCGAGCGGCTCGGGTACGGCTCCAGCTCTACCGCCTGATTGCTTCTTTATACGCTCGAACCTCAATTAAGTCTCCTTCGCAACGCTGGACTTCCTAAAGCTGCCCGTGGGGTCCTCATGTAGGAGGTAAAAATTTCCTGTGGCTCCTCATGCTGTTCTTGAAGGTGTTGATAGAAAGATAAAAACCATCATACCAATGTCATTGACGTTTGGAATAATTACCATAATACAGCCCAATCTTGATAAACCGACAGAAAGAGTTCTCATGATTGTACTACTGGATATTTTAATCCGTCGCAGGGGGTGATCGTTTTGAGTGCGTTTTTTCTGTCAATTCCGGGTTTATTTATTTTGGGTTTATTGCACTCTATATGCTATTAGGGTGTCTATTTACAAATTTAAAATTCAAATTGACGTTTTTTCTGTCAATTCCGGGTTTATTTATTTTGGGTTTATAGCACTCTATATGCTAGTAGGGTGCCTACTTACAAATTCACCTTATTTCGGATAAACCGACAGATATGCGGCCGACAACCTGTCGGATTATCAGAAATTCCAGACTACCAGGGTAACATTTGAACAATGGAAATATTCATAAAGGGCAGGAGAACTAAATCTAAATGTTTCATATTTATAAGTAAGTGCAACAAAATATTTGTTCTACGAACGAATAGCATGAATGTAGGCCCAAGAATCATTTTCGGGGCTATTCTCCCTCCCATTCTGCAAGCGAGCTTGTTGGATTACCGAACGTTTCGGACTGGCAAATGACGATCTATCGAGATTGGACTGTAATTGCTTCCTCACCACCCTTACCTCCCAAATCAGAATTTCTACATTCTGTTTGCGTTTCAGAGAATAAGGAACAAATTGAGGTTGCCCATGGTTCTGGAATTGCTGATTCATTTTCAAATTAAAATATATCAACTCGCCGGAATGGCATGTAATATATTATTTGATTGGTTTCCAAAGTTATGTGGAATGCTCCAGCTGACGACCTACTCCGCCGCACTCAATCGGGAGGCTGTAGTTTTTATGCCCAACAGAAACAGGTGCCCCCTGAAACTGATAAGAACAGCGTGTACCTATATCCTCCGATCTTTTGTTCATTCCACTTCCACAAACCATTCTCTTGCTCATATTAGTTGACAAATTTAAAAGAAAAAAAGAAAACGAAAGAGAGACGCTCTGGATATATACATGCCCTTATATAATCATGTATAATAGTACTCAGGCAGGGCCATCAAAAGTATGCTCGCCTCACCGTCGCAGATCATATCAAACAAGCTGTAACCATGGGAACAGGTGATGACGTCATCAAAACATCCTCATTTAATTAAAAATTACCTACTCATTAATTAAAGCGGGAATTTCTCGTTCAAATACAAAATAGGCACCTGCATTATACCATCTCATCTCGATGTCGACTTTGAATTTTTTTAAATAAAAAAATAATAATAATAAAATACGTGGGGGGCCCCATTTGGCTCTTGTCGTGTCTGTGAAATTGGTGAGTGTGGAATGAAGCGTTAGCTATGTCTGGAGCATCAGCTAACTGGAAAATTGAGAGGGATTCGATAATTAGTCGTAGTTTGAGTGGGTTTGGTGGGAAACCACCGATCATAATCACATTATTTGTACTCTGCAATGTTAGCCGCATGATAAGGGGACGATCCAGTCAACAATCCAGCTTAGCGTATATTTCTAGCTGTTCCTTGATAGCTGATGGAGCGCAACATCTATAATTTATTGTTATGAAGGAGCAATCAGGTTTCTTTTCCACTCCACCTCGTTCATAATTACTTTCACCTGGGATTCGGTGGACATTCACTGCGTTTAGATTTATTCCAATAACCGATTGTCAATAACAGCGAGATACCACTGATAACTTTACGGCACGGTCAATGCCTCATTGGCTATTATTCATGGAGTGCCAACCTGAAAGCGGGTGACGGCATACAAACTATGTTATTGGTGTTGTAAGAGGCGAATCGATAAGAAGGCACTTAGGAACCCGTTTTATTGGGATGCTGAGATGGGAAGGCGTCTTGACGTCAGACCTGCTTCAAACCCCTCGCTCACCATTTCCTCCACTTGTGCTTTCTTTTCAACCCCCTTTCGTCGTAGAGGTAGCTCTCGCAATGCGGAAAAAGGTTCTTCTTCGTTTCGATCGAATTAGCGCACGTCTCGAAGCCCTAGCGAAAAACCTTGGGGTCACGCCCGCGAAGGATCATCAGGGAAGAGGGGGCTGTCGCGCTCATGGTCAACGTTTCTTCGAGCTATATAAACCAAAGGGAGACGATTCAGAGCATCATTTCCAACAGTCCTCTCGTCGTGTCTTCAGAGGAGGTGTGAATTTTAGGATGAAATCTTTGGTGAGTCGCCCATCTTTTATCGCCGGAGTCCTGGTGCTTTAAAATTCGGAAAAATCAGCTTAATCATTTTATTGTCGTCTCAATCAGCCTTCTGCGCCGTCACGACCACTCACGCTGAACTAAATTTTCCGAATGATTTGCTTACTCATCCATTCTGATTTATTGCAATAGCCGAACAGTTATTTATGATCTACCCACTCTATGATGAGTGGTTATGGTGGCGATGGAGGAGACACGATTATAAGTGTATTTATGAAATAAAAATAGTCTTCCATTTTTTCAGTGGTTAATAAACTAACGGATATTCATCAAAGGGCTCACAATTCAACTAGGTAAAACAATTAAATCTATGTGTTCCAACGGCATATCCTTTCCCCATATAGAGAAGCCAGCGGTTCATTTTCAAGTTCATCCAAACGCATTCAGCGCGTTCTAATAATTCATGAGCGATACGTAATGAGTCCACTAAGATTTCTTTGGCTACGTTTATTGTTATTCCAAATGAATTTTTCCATTTTCTTTGAAGTTTCATGCTTCTTGAGAAACTCCGATCCTAATTTTCCTTACTATTAGTATTCAGTATTCAGTAAAAGTACACAGAGGCCATTATTAATGGAGGCTAGCGCAATAGAAACCAATTACTTTTGATTTCTTCTTAACTTTGCTGTGAGGAGGGCCTTATTAGGCGCAAAGCTGTCTTGTACTGAAAAATATATACCTAATATTCTTCTATACATTAATACATAATATCAAAACGTTCCCAATAAACATTCTCCTCATCCTTTGATGGCATTGGTTTCCCTCAGTTTAATTTATTCAACTCAATTTGTCTATTAGAAACCTAATTGACGCTTGGGGTCATTAGCTCTTCACTACGAACATACAAATACGCATACGTTCTGTGTCATTAATATCTTATTACAGTGAAATATTGAAAAATTCTTCGATTCGAGTCTTATTTATCATCTATCATTACATTTTGACACGCATGAATGCTTCGATTACTTGTTAGGTAGGTACCTATCATACGTAGTCGTTGACCATTAGCTCGTCCATTTTAGGAGAACAGTAAATTTTCTTAGGTTCACGTTGATAATTGATTGATTTATGCGACTGATTTTTCGACACTGATTGCGATTGGCTTACTGCAATGATGTGGTGACGTTTATGTCAGCGATTTTGGTTCTAGTCTTGCCGCGAATTGTTAAAAATTGTTGAGGTCTCACTATTTCAGTCTTTCTTTCTTTCCAAGTTCACAAAAAATTTCGTTTCACACGTTTCAAGTTTTTGGCAGAATGAAATTTTTATTCGAACTCACTATTCACTATATGTGAAATTATGAATGGTCATGTGATTCGAAAAATGTGAGCCAAATGTTTCAAAATTGAATGGTTTATAGCAGATGATTCAACAAAAATTAGATCCAGATTATAGTGGCTGAGAGGCTGAGTGGAGAACGGAGGGTTCACTTGGTATTTAACTACTTACAAGATTTTTTGTTTCCTTGGGGTTTAGGTTTATCCTGATCTAAATTGATAATCAATTATAAATTGAATTGTTTTCTCAATTTTTATTTGTTAATAATAACTGATTGTTTATTTTCTGCAGCTGGTGCTTATGTCAGTGGTGGGCGTGGCCATGTGCCAGTGGGGACAGCCTGGACTTCCTCAGGATACTCCTGAAGTAGCCGCTGCCAAGGCTGCTCACTACGCCGCCCTCGCCAGAGCTGGAACCCCAGTTCACGACGCCGCCCCCACATGGAACTTCGCTCCGACCTGGAACGCCCCGGCCGCTACAGGCGTCCCTCAGGATACCCCCGAAGTCGCCGCTGCTAAGGCCGCTCACTTTGCCGCCCTCGCTCAGGTCCAGAGTCATCAGCCTCAGCAGTCCTGGGCTCCCCAGCAGTCCTGGGCACCTCAGACCCAGCAGTGGACCAGCGGCCACCAGCCCAGATGGAACGGACCCATCGCTCTGCCCCCAGGCTTCGACCAGAACGGAGCTCCCCTTCCCGTCCAGGACACCCCCGAAGTAGCTGCTGAACGTGCAAGGCACTTCTCCCTCTACTCCAGTGGCGGGCATCCTTCCCTCGCTCCCGCTCAGCCTTCCTGGAACGCCGCTCCTCAGTGGAACGCCCCAGCTACCCAGTGGAATACCGCCCAGTGGAACGCTCCCGCTCAACCCGGTCTTCCTCAGGACACCCCCGAAGTCGCTGCTGCCAAGGCCGCTCACTTTGCTGCCCACGCTCAACTCGCTCCCGCCTCCAACCACGGAAGGTGGAAGAGAGGTATCCTCCACGCCCCAGCTGTCGCTACCGTCAGCGCTCACTCCACTTCCATCGTTCACTCAGCTCCCATTGTCCACGTTACTCCCATCGTCCGTGCTGCCCCCCTTGTTCACACCGTTCCCATCGTCCGTGCTGCCCCTCTTGTTCACACCGTTCCCGTCATCCGTGCTGCCCCCATCGTCCACGCCGCTGCCCCTCTCACCCTCGCCCACTGGTAAATAATGACTGGCAAAGAGTCACGACTGATTTGTTATCTAGTAACTAGTTTTTTTGTACAAAAATAAAACAAAAATAAATTATTGGAGGAATTCCTCAAACAAAACATAACTAGGTATGCAGTCTTTATACTCATTCCTTTGAACCAAAAAAGAACATGCATGGTCATAAATGAGCGTTTCTTGATGAAACGTACCCTCCATCTCTGTCCAGACCCTTTTTGCTCCCTCACTACCGGAGGTAGGGAAGCCTTGGATTCGTGATTGAGTAAAAAAAAAGTATGTCCTCTAAAAATGAAAATTGCCACAACCATTTTGAGTTTCAGACATCGAGGAACGTTTTTGGTTCCGTGTCCGTCTGTCTGTCTGTCGTTTCCTTGTAACGCTTCTAACTACGCGAAAAATAGTCGTATAGAGAGCTGAAATTTTAAGGGTACACGCGGGTTGGATCGCAGACGGTCCAGTATCAAAATGAACCTACCCAACTTTTCTATACTTTCATGTGATTCAAGTGAGGAAGCTGTACTGTCTACTCGAATTGGCAGACTTTTTTTGCTAGATAGGTCAACCTGATCCAGCCTGGTAACCTGATCAACATTAAGCATTTCTACATTTACCTCGAACATGAGGATTTTTTTAGACCACCTGGAGCATTGTACCCCTAGCCGCTCTTGCACCGAAACGCTTCGTCAACATAATTGTGAATGCAATGGTATACTTCCATTCCAGATATGCTACGGAACACCTGATTATAATCACGCATACCTCAATGTACTCGAGTTGTTTGTTCCATGGTATTATTTCATTTGAAGAATGATGATAATTTTGTATTTCGTTCAGCGGTACATTATCAACTTGAACAAACGTTATGCTTCATGAATAATAACAAATAATCAGTGATAGAATTGTTGAATCCACTGCTTATTTACGTAAATGTCATTCCCTGGCCGGCTCCACTACTTAATTTTGTCCTTCCCTGGGGTTATCTACGTAGTGATCTACGTTCTAAATTGATTCCGAACTTGAGGATTTTTCGCGAACACCCGGACGCCCAGCTGTTCACGTCCAGCCGTTCGTTCACAGTAAGACAATGAAGTTCAACCCAAAAGCTACGTCAACAATGGCTTTATAAAATCGAGTTTGTTGTTCCGTAATATTAATATTAGATTCAGCAATTATCAGAGCTAAAAAAAAAAGTGGGGTCGAAATGGCGCAGTACATCGAATGGGGGTGAAAGGAAAATGCATATTTATGTAACTGTAATTGCCAAACGTTGGAGAGCTTATATTTTGGCTCTGTGACGTTTTTGTCGTGTCTCCGTGTGTATGCGTGCGTGGGTAGGTAGACTTGAAAAAAAAAACTTCTAGGTACCTACTACTAAATCAGGGTCTTACGCTAATAGGAAAATTCAGTGATCTAAGCAGCAGGGACATCTATACTGGATAATAATATTAACCGATGTGTAATAATTTGCAGCGTTTTTCTTCTGGCATACATTTGGTCTTAAAGACTTTTGGCTAAATGGAAAACCGTATTTTCATTTTTCGCGTGATTCAAACAGATTACGCTCAAAAGAAAACGGACTCATTTTTAATTGTGAATACATATTCGTGTTCTATAGCCCGAAAATCAAGGTTTCAATGTCAAATAGAAGCTTGAAGTGATTACTGGGGTCACTAGACCAAAAATGAAGAGAAAATTAATTGAGCAATATCTCCCAAGAAATCCGACGTCCCTATAATATTCGGCTTTAGCACACACCGAAAACCCCGCCAGGGAAATGGTTTTTCCCCGTCTATAATAGTTGAACAGCCGATTATAATCACGCTTGGCTTATAAAATCAAGTTCTTTGTTCCAAAATATATTTATTTTGCAGTTGAACATTAAATATAATTATTATTAACGAGATAGGTAGGTACTATTCAATTTGAAATAGGTTGGTTATTTTGGATTTTGCAATAAATAAACAAGTTCATGGCCGAGCGAATCACCCGGATTAAGCGAAAATTTGGCAACTGAGAAACAAGGGAGAACGTTGGTAGGAGGGGGGGGGGGGGGACGGGTTTCTATATTATAATATATGAACACCAAAGAGCGGAGTGCGAAGCACCAAGCATGCTACTTCGACGGGCAAAATGGATACCTGTCAATCCTTGTTGCGGCTGACGAGATTTTCTTGGTTGGTGAATTTATACAACAGGGTTGATTAAGGGGAAATATCACATCTTTTTGCATTGATACTTTTTTGGTTATATTCTGATACCAATAAAAGTCCAATGGAAAGCTCAGTCAGGAGAAATAATATACAGTAGGAGAAGTGACGTTTTTTCTTTGTTATTAATTTTTTTTTAAATCGTTTTTCAATTAATTAAAAATTTGCTGAAATTTGTTTTAAAAATCCTTATTTAAAACTAGGTAGGTACATACTCATATTAAAGAATGTTTTGGCAAATTTGTTTAAGCTTCTATAAACATTTTTTAAATTCTTTTTAAATAGGTACCTAGGTACTTAATAATAAAAAAATATTAAAGAGCGCTGCAGAAAAGCATATTACACGGAAGTTACAGAGCTCCAAACTTAACAACAAAGCATGGAAAAACTGTTATTTGACCATAGTTTGCAGCGTTTTTAAACAGCTATAACTCTCGGCTTCTACTGAAACGATGGAGTTTTGAACCAACAATGGCCGGGTAGGGATTTTGTGGGGCCGTAATGGCGCGTTGCTGGTGGGAGGCGGTAGAAAAATGCGTATAATTGATGGCCGAACTTTAGAGAGCTTATACTTCGAATCTGGAGGGATTTTTGTCGTGTCTGAGTATACAAAGGTCGCAGAAACTACCCTAGTAAATAAGAGTCTCACAGTAACAGGAATTTATTGATCTACGCAGAAGGGGTATCTGTTGTGGCGAATTTCGATTTGGATATACCGCGACGCGTTTAGGCCGAAACAATGACCTTTTTGATTGGCCTGCATCAACTGAGGCCTCGCGGCTGTCCGGTCGTGGTTGCTATAGCGACACCAACTCCCCTCCCTGCTTCACTACATCGTCAACACTCAAGTCCTTCGTCATTTCAAGAATCAGAGCTTAGTATTCAATCCACTCCTTTCATTTTTCATGTAAAGGTTTCAGTACAATACAGTTTTTTCTCTAAATCAAGTTTCTCGCATTCACGCATTTTTTTTTTCAAGCTCCGACCAGCTAATTATTACAACAGTATCTATACAGGAAAGTAATCAACCGCAGTGTGATAATTTGCAGCTTTCTTAAACTTACCTCTTGAACTTTATTGTAATATTGAGAAAATCGAAATTGACTTCATCAGCTTAGTGATGTCCATACGTAAACAAGTAACCAATACAAGAAGCAAAAAACATACCTAATTATCACTTTTTTGCAGCAGTTTTTTTTTTGGAATTTAGATGGTGAAGATCGGTCCAGAAAGGTGAGGGTTTTTTTTATTACAGCAAGAAATTTCGTATACAATTGAAATTTCGTGTCTTTTAGGGTCATGAGGAGTAGAACCGGGGATAGCAAACGTTAAGAACACACAACCTTACTTGAAACTATATTGAAGAAAAGAAAAAATCGTATTTAGGCAATCGAGAAAAATGGATCACCTGTTTATACAGACCTGGGTCTGGATGTTCGCTGGCACTCGTAAAAATAAAACACCTCACTCTTTCCAGAAAAAACGCTGCAAATTATTACACAAAGATTTATGACTTACTTGTATAAATGCCTCTTCTGCGTAGATCACTATTTCTCCCCTCCTGGGGAGTCCAAAAGCGAGTATTGGAGCCGGCCGGGGAATGAGAGTTACATTAAATATTCGGTAGATTCAACAATTATATTATTGACTATTTGTTGTTATTCATGACGCAGAACGTTTGTTCAACTCACAAAGTAGGTAGGTACCTATACCTATCAACAAAGTCCAAAATGACCATCATTCTTCAAATGAAAATAATATCATGGGACGAACAACTCGGTTTCATTCAGCCATGCGTCATTGTAAATCAGGTGTTCCCTAGCAATGATATCTGGGCTGAATGTACACGTTTTCATTAACGATTACGATGAGGCATGAGGAAGCCTTTCGGTGCAAACGAATGGCTGGACGTACAATGCTCCGGACTCTAAAAAATGCTCAAGTTCGCGATCAATTTAAAAACGTAAAAAAACCTACTTTTCTACTGAGTTTTCTGGTTACAGCGTTCTGAAAATTGCAGCCCCTATTTCACCCCCATTTTTTTTAGTGATGACTGGCAGTAACGACGAGCTTTCCGGACTAACTGGACCCCAAATGGTATCTACATACCAAATTTCATTAATGATGGTTCATAGTAAACGGCGAAGTACGGCGGACGGACAGAAATTTTTTATTCGATGTTCGGATTCTACTTACCTTGAAACGGAAACAATCAAATTTTGAGGATGGGATGAATTTTTTTCCCACGCTTGATTTCGAAGGTTCATTATAGAAAATAAAAACCATTATTGAAAATAAAAAGATAGAATATTTGAACAAATATAGAAACACGTTTCAGTTAAAGCTGGAATCGAACCTAAGGCCTTTAGAAGTGGAATCGTTCACGAGTCATCATGGTTGGTAACGTCGTATAATATCTTGACCTATGTCAGTTTTTGCTAAATCAGAGATCTTTGGCAATGGCAATAGGTAAGTAAGTATGACATAAGCATAAAGAATAAATTGTCAATCGTACATCCAAACGAAATATCATTACGAGTGATGTGAACGGGGAGCAATGGGCAGGTTTGAATGTATCTGGAGCAGATATAAGGGGGGGATTATAATGCATTACCTTACTTTACTATAATACCACGCCTGCTAAATTATTACTTACCGCACTTGAAAACCACTAGAAAACTCAAAATTAACCCCCCGATCGATTTTTTTTGTAGACCAGTATAATAATTTATCCTCTAAGCCCCGAGGATGATAAATATAATATAAGCACCCATGTACTATGAACGTCAGCGTGAAACAGAATTATTATTTCACCAATCAATAGAAACCACAGACTACATAAATATATTATTTTATACATGAATATGTATAAGTATATATATATACATATAATAAAGAGTTCCCGTTGACTGTGAGTATGGTTGGAATGCCAACTTGATATGCGACAGGTACCACGGTGGTGACTGCCTTTTATAAAAGCAAAATTGGCTACATGACCGGCTGCGGCTAGTAACGCGTTGTCTGATGGTGGGAGTGGTTGTGAAGGTGTAGGTAATGTTAGTTGCTCCTACTGTGAGCAAGGTCGATCTTTTCATCTGATGTCAGACATGAGAGTCAGCGCATTGGTTGGCAGCGGTTTCCTCAAGCCAAGGTGTTGCCGTATCCACGATAATTATATCTATAGTTCGGGGTTGAGCAAGTTGACGGTCAACGGGCCACGGATCAACGCACGGTTTCAGGAGTGAGATTACCATAATTATCATCCAATCTCAGATTCCGAACTCAGCAGTTCTTCCAAATTCAAAATGATGTCAGTGACGAAGAATCAGGGGTTTTGTAGTATACACAGTACCTACATACGTATAGAATAGAATACGTTCATTCAATTACAATCAGGCAAATTAATAACTATTTATATTTAAGGATGTTTAACAAGGTTATTGTACAATTCGCTACCCATGCTGCCAAATATTAGGCTTGGCACGTATCGTTTAGCAATCGGTTGCCAAATTTTGACACATGCCTACATAAAAATATTACTCCGAGCCACATCAGCTTTTTTTGTTGAACTACATTACTTATAACGCTTTAAACGCCTCGGAATATAAACCTTTGAAAACGAGCACGGGGAAAAAACTAGTTCCCCTCATAATTTTGATGGTTTGCATTTCAATGTACGTACAATCCGAAAATGAAATGAAAAATGCTGCAAATTACTACACAACTGTTTACTATCAACCTGTATAGAAGCCCGTTCTGCATAGATCACTGTTTTCTGTGGTCAACACCTATCCTATTGCTCCATCCAAGAAAACCAGAGTACTGGAGCCGACCGGGCAACTAACATTTCATAAATATACGGTGGATTCAAGAACCATCATTAGGTAAATAGTAATTCGTAAGCATAACTTTTGTTCGAGTTACAAAAGTACCTATCTACAAAATGCGAAATAACCATCATCCTTCGGATGAATTAATAGCACTAAACAACCAACTAGATTTCATGAGCCATGCGTGATTATAACGAGCTATTACCTATCAATGATATTTTATGTGGGCTTGATGTATACCGTTTCATTCACGATCATGTTCACGAAGGCTTTCTGTGCAAATTTCAGGGCCTTGCTGTGAACGAACGGCTGGATATTCAATTCTCCAAGTCGTCTCAAACAATTCTCCAGTTCGAGATCAATTTAAATACATGTATAGATGCCCCTCCTCTGTAGATCGCTGTTTTGTGCCGTCAATACCTACTCTCGTGCTTCCCTCAAAACGTCCGAAATCTAGTAATGGAGCCAATCGGGCAATTACAGTTTCTTTAAACATGCGGTGGATTCAAGAATTCAATCATTAAATGATCTGTAGTCATTCATGAGAAAGTCTGTTGTTCAAGTTACAAAACGTTATCAACAAAATCCAATAACCATCAGTCCTGAAATGGAAATCACTGAACAACCAACTCGATTTCATAAAGCCATGTATGATTATAGCCAGGTGTTCCATAGCAATGTTTTATGTAGGTAGGCTGGATTTATACCGTTTCATTTGCAGTTATGCTGACGAAGTTTTTCGGAGCAACCTTCAGGGCCTTATTGTGAACCAGTAGCGGGGCGTGGGCTCTGCAATAAACCAAACCGGAACACAAAACCAACAGATTTTTCTACAGAGTACCTCAAGGCAACAAATCCTTCCCTTTATTTACTGATTGAGTGATATTCGGCAGAGGCGTAGCTCTTCATAAAATTTCAATCAGCACTCGTACGAAAATGTCGGAATCATTGAATCAACATATCGTCGTACGAAAACATCGAAATTAGCCACCGAATGTCGTACAAAAATATAGTAAACTGAAATAAAACGAAACAATGACCCATCGGCCGGTACCTACCTGAATGGAGAAGCTAGAAGCTAGGTAGGTACTTATCTGTGTGTTATATCTGTGTGTTACGACGCCAATCAATCAATACAACGACGCCAATCAATACAACTGACCACAAACAGCAAACAGTGCAAAATTTACGTAGGTACCACAAATCCAAATCTGTCACCGCAACCAGATCGAACGCAAACGCACAAAATTCGACGCAAAAAAGGGGCAGCTGACAACATAGTCAACAGAGAAAGCGAATGTGACGACTCACGAGACAACAAACAAACAAAAAACGCTGCAAATCCCTGCACAACGGTTTATTTTATTTTTTACAGAATACCCTCCTGTTACAGGTCACAGGTCTCCGTATAGATAACCCTTCTATTATAACATATGTACTATTCTACACATATTATGTAGATCTCGGACCCTCCGTAGGTTAGTACCTAACCCCGTACTCGTTAGTAGGTACCTACCTAAACCGTAGTGTAATAATTTACCTGTATAGGTTCCCCTTCTACGGAGATATTATAATAATGAACCGTTGTGTAATAATTTACCGTTGTGTAATAATTCATCGTGGTGTAATAATTTACCGTTGTGTAATCATTTGCCATAGTGTAATAATTTACCCTTCAATAATACTTCAACGGTTGTTCAAGTTGCAAAAGTAACGATCAACAAAATTCAGCCCCTTCTGGGTAGATGAGCCGTTGTGTAATAATTTACCGTGGTGTAATAATTTACAGTTGTGTAATAATTTACCGTTGTGTAATAATTTGCCGGTGTGTAATAATTTGCCATTGTGTAATAATTTACCCATCAATAATACTTCCAACTAGACCCCGAACGGAACCTATAACCCGAATTTCATCAATGTTTCATGGTAACGTGGCCCGTACGGCGGACAGACAGAAATATTTGTATTGCAGTTTTGGATTCTACATACTTTGAAACGTAAACCATCAAAAATTTTGAGGGGGGGTAAGAATTTTTTTTTTCATGCTCGATTCCAATGGTTCATTATTGAAAATAATGAACCAAAGTCGAAAGACAATCATATAAGCATCTCGTATTGAGATGACAAGTTCCATTCGAAGGGATCGAATCGATTGTGAACAAGAACGATTTTTGGGTGGAAATCAGATTTTGTGGACAAGGCCCAAAGTGGGCGTGGCGAACTATGTTTTTACTCGACTGAACAGGTGGGCCACTTTCCTCAGTTGCCATGGGAACACTAGGTCCCAGGGCCTGCCAGTTTCAGGAGCCTAGGACTGTCGCTATACATATTCCGAAGACGTAACATGGTTGGTATTCGGATCTTCAGGGAAACTGCTGCTAACAACCACCATGGATGCTCTATGCAAATTAATTAAATTCAAATTAATGCCAACTGAACACATGGTTGGATTTTTTTCTACTTCGTGTTTTTGAGTGCCGGGGCAGTGCCCGAAGTGGCCGTCAACGCCCTGCTGTGGACGTCAATGCTCCGGGTGGCCTCAAAAAATGTCCAAGCTCCACATCAATTTAAAATCGTAAATATATTCGAGATAACGGTGCCCTGTCAATTTCAACCCCTTCTTTTTCGCCCCTTAGAAATTACTGGCGGTAAGGCTGAGCTTTGCGGACCCAAACGGGACCAACACCAAGTTTTATTAATTTTTCGTTCATGATAACTAAGGAAAAGACTAATTACAGGGGACGGGCAGAAATTATTTTTAATTCCATATGCGGATTCTACGTACTTATCTTGAAATGGAAACCATCAAATTTTGAGGAGGGGTTAAACATTTTCCTTTATGTCCGCCAGAAAACTCGAAGCGACCAAGACTGTTTACACGAAAGAACAAGTTTCGGTACAAAAGTCAGGGCCCTACTGTGAAGGAACGCTGGGCGTACAATGCGCCGGTTGTTTAAAAAAATGTCCATGTTCGAAATCAATTTAACCTAAAAAAAACATGTCCTCCTAGTGAACGTTTTCGAGCTACGATTCACCGCTATCATTTTGATCAAAATTAAATTCATAGTGGAACATCAGGTACACGTCTTCGTAATCTATAAAGATGGCAGCGAAATCAGTTGAATAGAACCGGAAATTTGAGCATTACAAGGTTTTGTTGTTCGCGCATGCGGAGACGCTAATACCATTCTGATCGTGATGAAGTTTATACGGTATTGCCAGGAACTAAGTCTGCATGATCCTTGAAAACTATAGCAGAATCGGTTGAATAAACTGAGAGTTACAGGCTCATAAAATCATGGAATCCACGTTATCGGAGCTCCATACAAATCGAGCCACCTAGTCAATCATACGGACCATTTATAGCCTCGACCCTCCCCTCTACCTACGACAAACCCCATATGAGTTGGTTCTCGAAATACTGATGATTTAAAAATCGGCCTGTTCAAGACGTATTTTTCGCATTTCATCAGAATCAAACCACCTAGGAGCTCATTATTATTACTATTACTAAGGTTCGGCAGTATCCCGATCTCAGATCTCAATCTGTACTGCCTCCTACACGAAAATTCATTCAAATAAAATGAAATAAAATATACCTACCTGGGTAGGTTTAGCTAAATCCAAGTACTGGTAGATCTAAGGAATTAGGGCATTCGCTTCTAACGGCAAGAGAAGCGCAAGAGATAAAGCGGATTTCCTCGGGATGGATGTTGGAGCCCTCTTGCCTACAGTTATTAGGAGAGAATGACTAACTACTTAGGTACACATTTTCAGCAGGCTCTTGAAATTAGGAAGGAAACATCACAAGAGGGAAAAGAAAAACCAGGTCTCAGAAATTAATGATGGAGCTCAACAGAAATGAATAAAGAATTTTCATTAGAAAGAAAACGCTGCAAATTATCACACAACGGTTTATTATTTCCCTGTATAGATGCTCCTTCTACGTAGATCACTGTTTTCTGTCATCAATACCTACCCTCGAGCTTCTCATGAGATAGCCCTAAATCGAGTACTAGAGCCAGCCAGGCGATCACATTTCGTAAACATGTGGTGGAATCAAGAATTATTTCATTAATTATTTGTTGTTACTAATTTAGGATTCAAAAAATCCAAAATAACCATCAGTCTTCAAACGAAATAATATCACGAAACAACGAACTCGATTTCATAGTCATGTGTGATTACAATCGTGTGTTCCCTGGCAATGATATTTATGGTGGGCTTGATGTATCCTTTTCATTTGCGATCATGTTGCCGACGCTTTTCGCATGCAAACGAACGGCTGGACCCGGAATGCTACGGTTGGTCTCAAAAATTCTCAAGTTCGAGATCAATTTAAAAACGGAAGAAACCATACACTTCTGTTGATAGCTTTCGAGCTACGACTTTCGGGATATTTCGACCCGTATTTTTCACCTCTTAGCTGAGCTTCACAGACCAACTAGACCCCAAGTGGGACCTCCAAACCAAATGTCATCAATTTTGTTTCATGGTAACTCAGGAAAATACGGCGGACTGACAGAATTTGTTTAAATTCCATTTTCGGATTCCACGTACCTATGAACGGAAACCATCAAATTTGTGGGGGGGGGGGGATTAAACTTGTTTGTCCATGCTCGATTCCAAAAGTTCATTATAGAAAATAATAAACCAAAATAAACCTTTGGAATAGAGCATGGACAAAAAAGTTGAACCCCCCCCCCCCCCCCCCCACATCAAAATTTCATGGTTTCCGTTTCAAGGCACGTACAGTACGAAAATGGAATAAAACAATTTTTGCCCATCCGCCGTACGCCGTAGGTACTTTACTTAGTTACCATGAACCGTAATGAATTAAATTTGATTTGTGGGTCCCATTTGGGTCTAGTGGGTCCGCGAAGCTTGGCATTACTTTCAGTCATCTCTAGGGCCTAAGGGGTGAAAAATAGGAGTTGAAATTTCTAGGGAGCCGATCTCAATTTTTTTGACGTTTTTAAATTGACCTCGAACTTGCGAATTTCGTGAGACCCTTGCACGCCCAGCTGTTCGTTCACAGTAAGGCACTGAATCGCACCGAAAACGTTCATTTGATTATAATCACGCTTGGCTCTATGAAATCGAGTTGGTTGTTATCGAGCTGGTTGGTCTTGATATTATTATTTTCATCTGAAGAATGATTGTTATTGGATTTTTTTGATAAGTACTTCTGTAATTTGAACAAACTTTATGCTCATGAGTTACAAAAAAAAATCAGAATTCTTGAATTTCACCGCATATTCATTTATGGAACTGCAATTGCCCGGCCGGCTCCAGTATTAGATTCAGGGCTTTCCTGGGGTGAGCGCGAGTGTAGTAGTGATCTACGCAGAAGGGGTATCAATGCAGGTAAAAATGAACCATTGTGTAATAATTTGCAGCGTTTTTAATTCCATTTTTGGAGTCTACGTATCTGGAAACGTAATCTATTCAATTTTTAGTGGAATAACCGTGTCAGGTAGAAGGAAAATATGTGTGTCTCAATTCAACTATTCGCGTCTATGATCAGTCGAACGGCGCGGCGCCTACTCAGGGGTCCCATGTGATTATCACATCGTCGTTTTGGAGGCGCGAGCTTGGGCATTCATGACTATCGTCTAGACCTCTAGGCTCGACCAACGTGGAAGTCTCCGACAAATCGTGTCCTTTCGATGGGAAAAAAAACCTGTACGCCCCCAATCGAGGGTTAGAACCTCTGGGGCATGGGATTATTTGGGTTTGACCGCCGCCAACGATTTTCATGGCCGCGGCCGCGACTTGTCGGAAAGTATAAATACTCGAGCGGTCGGTAGACAGAGCACCATTCTCGTTACAGTCCTCTCGGCCCAAGTTCTGTGGAGGAGGTTTGAGCACAACATGAAGTCTTTGGTGAGTTTCCTTGGGCAATATATCTACGGAGATACATAATTCTACGGAAACGACCATAATAAGGTATAGGAACTTAAAAATCGGGAAGTGATTGTGTTCCGTATGATCTTTTGAACAGTGTCGATTTTAGCTAAATGTTTTCCGAACTCAATGAAATTGATGAATCGAAAAATTAAATAAATAGGATCCAGTAACTGAATATAACTTTTGTTTTCTTGCATATTTTCAAAAAAGAAAATTTGAATCAACAGGTACCTATGGCAATGTGCAATGAAGATAATTTGCCAATTTATTAGTAAATCCGTAAATAATATTCTCCTCGCCATATTACTCGACCTTATTGAAAGATAATTCATAGAATTTTATATGCCTACCTACCCCTTCAATAATTCATAGAATTTGGTATACCTACCTACCCCTTCAATAGAATTTGATATACCTATCTAACCATTCAATTTGGTACACCTACCTACCCCTTCAATAGGTATACCAAATTCATAGAATTTGATATACCTTACCCCTTCAATACCTAAGCCTTGAAATTGTACTATATTTTAAATTATTGCTAACTCTTGTCCCTTAAAAAAAATCCATTTCATCGTCAGAACAGTCCATACAGTGGGTATAATTTTCTACATCATATATTGGATGCTAACACCAAATACCGATTATCATGAATAATACAAAAATGGATATTATACCGAAGTCGTTTATTCAGTGGTGTAGAAAAGCGATAGTACGCGATACGCGTTTTTCGCGTTATGGGCAACTTCGTGGAACTAGAAGAAGGGACTGAAGTCTCCTTCCACTGAGCAAATGAAATTGTTGTCAAGCACCATTATGGGTTAGAGCAAGCGTCGAAACAAATATAATATGATTGTACAGATCTGGTGTACACATTGGTTTACACGTTGAAGCAATACAGCAATGTAATTTTTTGTTTTTATAACTTTCAGCTGGTACTCATTTCCGTCGTGGGCGCGGCAGTTGCTCAACACTGGGGTGCTCCGGCTGCTCCCGGCGTCCCTGCTGACACTCCGGAAGTAGCAGCCGCCAAAGCCGCTCATCTGGCTGCGTTGGCTCGTGCAAACCAGGCTCCAGCCCCACAGCAGCAGTCCTGGGCTCAACCCCAGCAGCAGTGGGCTCCTCCTCAGCAGCAATGGAACCAACCACAGCAGCAGTCTAGGTGGAACGGTCCCGTTGCTCTGCCCCCAGGCTTCGACCAGAACGGAGCTCCCCTTCCCGTCCAGGACACCCCCGAAGTGGCTGCTGAACGCGCAAGGCACTTCAGCCTGTACTCCAGCGGTGGACATCCTTCCCTCGCTCCTGCCCAGCCTTCGTGGAACGCTCCTGCCCAGCAGCAGTGGTCCGCTCCTCAGCAGCAATGGTCTGCTCCTCAGCAGCAGTGGGCTGCTCCAGCAGCTCCTCAGTGGGGCGCTCAAGCCCAGCCTGGACTCCCTCAGGAAACCCCTGAAGTCGCTGCTGCAAGAGCTGCTCACCTCGCTGCTCACGCTGCTCTTCCTCCATCCTCCAACCATGGAAACGGAAGGTGGAAGAGAAGCATCCTTGCTGTCCCAGCCGTCTCCAGCGTCAGCGCTTACTCTACCTCCATCGTCCACTCTTCCGCCCCCGTCATTACTCACGCTCCTCTTGTTGCTCAAGCTCCCATCGTGTCTACCCGCCTCCTTGCCGCTCCCGTCCTTCATGCTGCTCCCCTTACCCTCGCCCACTGGTAAAAATCGACTAGCAAAGAGTCACGACTGATTTTGTTAACTAGTTCATATTTTGTGCGTGTTACCTAATTTATGAATTGAGGATAAACCTCTCAAAAACATCACAATTTCTTATTATTATCACCCATACCTCTACTCTTCACACCTCATGAATCATTCAGGAAACATTGATGAGTTCAAAATTTGGTATAACATGCATCATATTTATTTATTCATATGTCATTTACACTTCATATGTGTACTATGCATGAAAAAAATTCAATTTATTCAACCCATTGATCACTGTTGACTATTTAGAGTAATTTGTAGATTCACTTTTACTATTCAAACGGCTAAATGAGACTTGAAGAGTGAAGCACTGTCTACAACAAATGAATAAGATATACGTAGGTATTTTAAATATATAGTAGGATAAGCAGACGTGTTACAAACGTCAGTGCCATATGCCTGCAGTGAATCAAATCCACTGTTTTTTTTTTCTAATGAGAGAGTATTTTTCTGATTTTCCAGACTTCAGCAGCGTCTCCTAGTAAACGGTATCTAAGACACACTAATAAATTACAGCTGCAAAACGATACCTATAAAACGTTCCATATCGGAATTATCAAAACGATAGAATAAAAATATCGAAATGAAAAACTACTATATAAGTGGAATAGTCAACGAAGAAGCTGTTTCGACTGGGGACAGCGGTATGGACTGCTGTGTAGGTATCGTTTGATACTGTAGCTCACCTATTCTCGCCTATAACTTTTGAGCCAAATTCTTATGCAACACTCATGATTATTTTCATTAATAGAACTTTAAATGACCGAGAAAAAAGTCTTGAGCGATTACTTATAGCCAACCAGAATGATGAGATTTTACTGCAACGTCTGTAAAGGTAATGGAAGGGGTCCAGTGTTGCTTCTTCCCAGCTCGCAAAAACTTCAATTCATATTATAATTTCCCCATTTCATAAAACTTTACAATACTCTTACCTTACGTCAAGAGTGTATTCATGAGCAGATCTACTAGTACTTTCAATGAAATTAGGGGCGTTACAAGTATTTCCGGTTAAAACGTGACCATATGAGCAAGATCTATTATTTCTCCAATCGCTGTTAAGTTCATAAGGGACTGCCTGTCTGGGATCCACCTGTATGATCCCGGAGAATTTTACTTACGTCAGGCGAATGAACTCGGAAATATGAGCGTTATTATATTGTCACTACTTTCTTGTGCATGCGCATACGCTACGATCAATCCAATCGCACTGGAACTTACAGGATGCCATCACGAACCCAACCTTAATGATTCCTACAAATTTCATCATAACGGTTGAATATAATTTGGAGAAACGAAAATTAGCGATAATTTCGAATTTGCACCTAGACGATAATTTGTTGGAACTTGATAGAACTCATAAGGACCAACTCGCGCGTATCTTGAAAATAGATTCAAACGTATTGTTCCTTCAATAAGATGTGTTGGTTATAAGAAGTGTTGTTCCTGTATTATTCTGCAGGTACAGAGAGACACGGAACTTTTTTCCTTAATGTTTCATATCAGTAGGTTGCTTGTTATTATAATTATTGTTATATTCATATGCAATTTTTCGGTTTCAAATGGGCGAATCCGTTATCACCCCTCATGACAACCACAAATAAGTTTTGCTTCCATCGCCCCTGGGATACCCAACAACACCACCCACCATCACTTATACCTCCAACTGAACTTCAAGTTCATTGGCTGGTTTGAGGAGGTATAATAAAAATCCGAGTAAACAAGCAGACGTTCTACCTTCGTAAGCCTGACAAGGCCTCAAGAAAACGCATAAAAACCGTGATGACAGTAATATTACCATTCAGAAAGCTTCAGAATGTTAATGAACGGTAGGTATCTACCTAATGAAGTAAGCGTAGGTCGTATTCGTGCTTGTGTTCCAGTTTTGCTAACGAGGGTCCCGTGGGCGTCCGGTTCCCCCTTTTGGTTTTTGCCTCCAATAAAACCGACCAAATGGCTTGCATAGTATAGGCTGAACGGCGAAGTCGCAACGAAATGCGAAGGACTTGAGGAAATAACAAGAAAGGTTGAGTAAAACAAAAAATGGTGCAAATGACTACACAACGGTCTATTATTTACCTTTATAGGTGCTCCTTCTGCGTAGATCACTGTTCTCTGTGGTCAGTACCCTCGAGCTCCCCCAGGAATGCCCTAAATCGAGTACTGGAGCCGGCTCCGGGATTAAAGATTCACGCAAATGCCCGGGAATTAAAGTTTAATAAAAATGCGCGGGATTCAATAATTCAATCATTCATCGTTCATCACTTATTGTAGTTATTCATGAAGCATAAGATAATTAAATAATAAACCGTTTTGTAATAATTTACCGTGTGTAGTACTTTACACTATAATAAACCGTTGTGTAATAATTTGCCGTTGTGTAGTACTTTACACAATAACAAACCGTTGTGCAATAATTTACAAATAATAACCGTTGTGCAATAATTTACCTGTATAGATGCCCTAAATCGAGTGTTGAGCCAGCCCGGAAATTACATTTCATAATTGTTGTTATTCATGAAACATAACGTTAATTCGAGTTACAAAAGTAGCTACCAACAAAATCCAAAAGCTCCTTCATTTTTCAAATGAAATAATATCACGGAACAACCAACTCGGCTTCCTACTCAGAGAATATAGGTAATCAGATGCTCCCTAGCAATGATTATCTCGGGCAAATTCCCAAACGTTACCGCGTCCCAAGCAATAATATCCGGGCTGAATGTATACAATTTCATTCACCCTGCTGTTGACGACGCCTGTTGGTGCAAAAATCTGGGCCTTACTGTGTACGAACGGCAGGACGTACAATGCTTCGGGTGGTTTCAAAAAACTTACAAGTTCGAGAACTATTTAAAAACGTAAAAAAATTCGATACAACGGCGTCCTGGAGATATCAACCCCCATTTTTCACCTCTTAGAGATTACTGACATTAACGCCGAGCTTCGAGGACAAACTAGACCCCAAATGGGACCTATAATAACCAAATTTCGTCAGTTTTGGTTCATGGTAACTAAGAAAAGTACGAAGTACGGCGTAAGGCGGACGGACGGAAATTTTGGTTTATTATTTTCAATCATGAACCTTTGGTATCGAGCATGACAAAAAATTGTTATCCCCCCCTCAAAATTTGACGGTTTCCGTTTCAAGGTATGTCGAATCCGAAATTGCAATGAAAAACGCTGCAAATTATTATACAATGGTTTATTATTTACCTGTATATAGATGCTCCTTCCGCGTAGATCACTGTTTTCTGTGGTCAGTACCCTCGAGCTTCCCCCAGGAATGCCCTAAATTGAGTACTAAACCCGGCTCCGGAATTAAAGTTTCCTACAAATGCGCGGGATTCAATATTTCAGTCATTTATTATTTGTAGTTATTCATGAAGCGCAAGGCAAATAATAAACCGTTGTGTATGCCCCTTCTACGTAGATAGTATAATGAGCCGTTGAGTAATAATTTTTCCATCAATAATACTTCACTGGTTGTTCATGTTGCAAAAGTACCTATCCACAAAATTCAGCCCCTTCCATGAAGATGGTATAATGAACCGTTGTGTAATAATTAACACGTTGTGTAATACTTTACCGTTTTGTAATAATTTACCCTTGTGTAATAATTTAACGTTGTAATGATTTGCAGTTGCGTAATAATTTACCCATCAATAATACTTCAACGATTGTTCACGTTTCAAAAGTACCTACCAAGAAAATCCAATAGATCTATCATTTTTCAAATGAAATAATATCGCAGAACAACCAACTCGACTTCATACAGCCATCCTTGATTATAATCAGGTACTCCCTAGTGATGGTATCTGGACCGGATTTATACCGTTTGATTCACGATCGTGTTGACGAAGCTTTTTGGTGCAGACTAACGGCTGGTCGTACAATGTTCCTGGTGGCCTCAAAAAATTCTTTAGTTCAAGAGCAACTAGAAAACGTTGAAAAAACCAAGCCCTTCTATTAAAAGTTTTCGTGCTACGGCGTCCTGGAGATTTCAACCCCTATTTTTAACCCCTTAGAGATGACTGACAGTAACCCCAGCTTCGAGGACCAACTAGACCCCAAATGGGACCTATAGACCGAATTTCATTATCTTTGGTTTATTATTTTCCATAATGAACCTTTGGAATCGAGCATGAAAAAAAAAGTTTAACACAAAAATCCCCCTCAAAATTTGATGGTTTACGTTTCAAGGTATGTACATTCCGAAATTGCAATAAAAAAAATTCTGTACGTCCGCCGTACGCCATACACCGTAGGGAGCACTTTTTTTAGTTACCATCAGCCAAAATAGACGAAATTCAGTGTATAGGTCCCGTTTGGGGTCTAGCTGGTCCTCGAAGCTCGGCATTACTGTCAGTCACCCCTAAGTGGTGAAAAATAGGGGTTGAAATCTCCTGGGCGCCGTTTTCTCGAATTTTTTTACGGTTTTAAATAGTTCTCGAACTTGGGAGTTTTTTAAGACCACCCGGAGCATTGTACGTCCAGCCGTTCATTCACATTAAGGCCCAGAAGTTTGCATCGAGAGGCATTTTCGACAGCAGGATGAATGAAATTGTATACATTCAGCCCAAATATCATCACTAGGAACGCCCTAACAATCGGGAATTGGCCCGAGATCATCATTGCTAGGGAGCACATCATTATATTCACGGAGTATGAAGTCGAGTTGGTTGTTCTGCGATGTTATTTCATTTGAAAAATGATGGCTCTTTTGTATTTTGTTGGTAGGTACTTTTGTTACTTGAACAACCGTTGTAATATTATTGATGGGCAAATTATTACACAACGGTAGATTATTATTCAGCTGTTAATTATTATTAGAAGCTCAGCGTTAATGTCAGTGATCCCTAAGGGGTGATAAATAGGGAGTGAAGTATCCAGGACGCCGTTATCTCAAAGTTTGGAGTTTTTTAAGTCCACCTGGAGCATTGAACGTCCAGAGGTTTGCACCGACTGGCTTCTTCAACAGTAGGATGAATGATATTCAACACATTCAGCCCAGATACCATCGCTAGGGACGCAGCAACAATTGGGAATTGGCCCGAGATAATCATTGCTAGGGAGCACCTGATTACAATTACAGATGGCTGTATGAAGTCGAGTTGGTTGTTCCGTGATATTATTTCATTTGAAAAAGGATGGCTCTTTTGGATTTTGTTTATAGATACTTTGGTAACTTGAACGTTGAAGTATTATTGGGTAAATTATTAAACGGTAAATTACTACACGACGATAAATTATTACGCAACGGTAAATTATTACACAACGGTTTATTATACTATCCACGCAGAAGGGGCATACATACAGGTAAATTACAACTTTATTATCTACCTTATGCTCCGTTTATTACGTACTACAAGAAATGATGAATGATGAATGATTGAATTATTGAATCCTGCGTATTTGTATGAAGCTTCAATTCCCGGGCCGGTTCCAGTACTCGATTTAGGGCTTTCCTGGGTAGCTCGAGGGTACTGACCACAGATTTTATTGCATTTTCGGATTCTACATGCATTGAAACGGAAACCATCAAATTTTGTGGGGTGGGGGGGGGGGGTGTTAAAAATAGTTTTTTTGGTTTATTATTTTCAATAATGAACCATTGGAATCGAGCATGAAAAAAAAAATTCTTACCCCCCCTCAAAATTTGATGGTTTACGTTTCAAGGTATGTAGAATCCAAAACTGCAACAAAAATATTTCTGTCTGTCCGCCGTACGCCGTACGCCGTACGGGCCACTTTTCTTAGTTACCATGAAAAAAAATTGATGAAATTCGGGTTATAGGTTCCGTTCGGCGTCTAGTTGGTCCTCGAAGCTCGACGTTACTGTGAGTCATCTCTAAGGGGTTCAAAATAGGGGTTGATATTTTCAAAACGCCTATACCATTTTTTTACGTGAATATTTTTACGGTTTTAAATAGTTCTTGAACTTGCGAGTTTTTTAAGACCATCCGGAGCATCGTACGTCCAGCCGTTCGTTCACAGTAAGGCCCCGAAGTTTGCACCGACAGGCATTTTCGACTCCAGTGTGAATGAAATTGTATACAATTCAAACCAAATCTCGTAACCAGAGACGCGCCCACAATAGGAAATTTGGCGGAGATAGAATCATTGCTAGGGATCACCTGATTATATTGGCGGAGTATGAAGTCGAGTTGGTTGTTCTGTGATATTATTTCATTTGAAAAATGATGGCTCTTTTGGAGTTTGTTGATAGGTAGTGAAACTTGAACAAACGTTGAAGTATTATTGATGGGTAAATTATTACTACGGTAAATCATTACTCAACGGTTCATTATACCATTTACGTAGAAGGGGCTGGAGTTTTTTGGTAGGTACTTTTGCAACTTTTTTCACTCCTCATCAACAATTTCTTTTCCGAACTTCATTATGTCTGTTTCTTTTTGTTAGGTACTGTTTGTCATCGGCAGAATTATTTTAGCAACATTTAACTCGAGATTTAGGTAGGTACCTAGTAACGAGTACGGGGTTAGGTACCAACCTACGGAGGGTCTGCGATCTACATAATATGTATAGAATAGTACATATCATATTACATAGACGGGTTATCTATACATAGAGCTGTGATCTGTAACAGAAGGGTATTCTATACAAAATAATAAACCGTTGTGCAGGGATTTGCAGCGTTTTCATGCTCGGTCCCAGAGGTTCATTACTGAAAATAATAATCCTAAAACAAATGCGGTTTTATTATTAAATAATAATAATGATCGGGTATCGGTAATCATGATAAAAGTCTCGCATTTAAAAGCGTGCGATGTTGGAAGGGTGGGGTCCCGGTTTCTAACTTTTCCAATGAAGGGGATGGCAGCTTCTGTAGGTATATTACCTACAATTTCCAGAAAGTTTTACAAAGGCAGAAAGTATTTTATGTTACAAAATCATTGTTTGGAATTTAAGGCAATGCATATGAACCGACGCGAGGCCTCAAGGTGATCAGGATGGAATGAAAAAACGCCAAGGTCGAGGTTCAGCTTTCACGGGCACCGACGGAAGTCTTCCAGCAACTGTACAATAGAAAACGAACGTTTTATGAAGGCGCTGAGAGAGAAAAAAGCTCCGGCGTGTGGAACAAGATACTGCCTGGAGCAAACCATTTTAGTTCCGGCGCTGTCATCTTCAACAATGGTGAAGAAGACAGGAAGAAAGGAAAACAACTGGATAACGGGTAACTTGGTATCGCCAAGTTGGCAGTTCACGTTACAAAACAATGAAAATACCTTCAAGATTAGTTATTGCATTTGTGATCCCCACCTGTTCGCTGTAGGTATTTAGGGCAATGCTGATCGGCACAGAAAGATCGCTAAACAAAGAAGAACTTCCTTGGATAGGAATTCCATTGTATTTATTTCGGATTCAGCGCCCTCAAAACCACCATGTGCCAATTTTCAGAGCGGATTTCCATCTGGGTACTTCACTGGTGGGGGCCGTGATGTAGATAAAGTATTAAACTTGAAGACCCATTTTCGGAAATTTCCGCTTCCATTTATACCTACTACCTACCTACTTAAAGTTCTTACCAAGGTCTTTTAAATGAAACATAACAAAATAGGTTATCTTGTTCGAAAATCGGTCAAAAAATAATGAAAAATTAGAATTTAAAAAAATAGTGGCTAAGTATACTTAAAAATAATCCAGCAATTTCCCAACAAGTCCATTGAGCGGATTTATGTCTCATACCCCAGATATAAGTAAGAGAGGTACTCAATAAATGAGCAGTTAACAGCTTACGAATACCATGGGACTGATAAAGTCTCTTATTTATCAATCTCATGGTCAATCAGCAAACAAACAGTAACAAACATCCACCCACTCGTTGTCAGTTCAACACTGAACTGGAATTGAAATTACAAATAATTATGCGTGGATTCACTTGATATACTTTAGTGGAAGTATTGTGAAATGGTATGTGGATATGAAAGGAACAACCTAGTATTTTTAATTGTCTATTCATTATACAAACGGGCAAAGTTTTGCCAACCATTTATTAATGACAATAAATTACGCAAACGAATGAAGATGCTTAGAAAGTTAGTTGACTAACCAAAATGAATGAAATGAAATATGGTGTTGACACCCCAAGAATAACGTAAAATAACAATTTATGCGTTTAACAAATGATTTAATATATCAAATGGTACGTAACTGCATAATTAGGTATTATGTAAGCTATGCTTAATTGTATTTTTATTACAGTCATAATTTATCGAAATTCTTGAATGAGGAAGCCAAATAATTCATGTTCCCATACATTCTTGTAGGTACATCAAAATTGATGGAAGTGCTTTCCGTCATACCATTGCAGAAACTAAAGGAATGGCAGAGAAAGTATAACCATAAGCCAGCATAAGTATAAACTTGGTAATGATAAGGCATATTTGGAGATAGTGAAGGTGCGTGGGGGTAATGGGAAGGGCGGAGGGAGTTTTGTAGTTGTTTCCTTGTTGTCCTCCGAGGTAATCTTGCACCTTTGCACATGAATATTTCGAAACCGTAATATCTATTATGGTTGCTCTCACGCTAGTCTGGGAATGGATCATCACGTACGGTCTATTCTATCACGTTGATAACTCGGAACTTTAGTTCACCTATCTCCTCCACATATTACAGAAAATCCCACACACTGTCGTCAGCCCGGATCTGCACAACCTCGTTACAGTCATCCCAGCGCCTTCTCGATGTGTCGGCACTTACCGGAAAACTGTTTCACGCAAGCGCAATTAGTCGAACAGATTGCGTCCACATCAAGTGCACGCGAAACACAGTGACCACTGGAGCCGTCCACTTGCCTAACAGACGCCTCGTGAAATACCTGAGAACTGACAGGAAGGAGATGAGCACTCTGGTTCTTTTTGACGTAGGATTACGGGGGTGGGGTATTTTCCTTTGTGGGGTATATAAACTACTGAT
Organism: Leptopterna dolabrata; assembly: GCA_954871275.1. Classification (NCBI taxonomy): domain Eukaryota; kingdom Metazoa; phylum Arthropoda; class Insecta; order Hemiptera; family Miridae; genus Leptopterna; species Leptopterna dolabrata. The sequence continues at coordinate 44,832,333 of OX940978.1, read as the reverse complement.
TCCTTAACACAGTCAACCTCAGAAGTGTTTCTAGTTCTCTAAATAAACCAACACCTTCACGACCATGCAACTTATGGTAAGCAAGCTGCATGTGTATTTTGAGCATCATGAATTCAAAATTTTAACACAAATGCATAAATGGATAGCAAGGAATACCAACTGAACTAAGTGAACAGTAGTTTTTGCATTATTCATTTTTGAAGTTATAACTAAGTAGATACTTAGCTCAAGCTGCCTCTTATTTATGTACTATCTGTTTTTTAAATCACCACCATAAACAAACCTTCAGCAGAAATAAACCGAACGTGTAGAAAATTCAAATATTTCCAGCGATAGGAAGATTTCATGCATTTACAACCGTCCTTGCTTATCCAAATCGCTCATCAGGGCTAAAAATATTCCTTTCAACTATCGAAACCAACAAAAGCAACTCGTGCAAATCCATTTCTCCCTTGTTAGGCTCTATCATAGGTACGTGGGTATTCAGTCATTCGAAAATCGAACAAAGTGGTCAAAAGAAAAATAAATTTATTTTTTATATTTCTTCTTGAAATAAGGTACATGGTTATACCGGTTGCGATGCTCAAACCATCGTAGTAACAAACTAAAACTAGTAACAAACGATGATTTGATCACCTTAACCCTTATAACAGTGTAGATAATAATAATTATACCTACAATATTATTGTTCTTAGTAGAAATATGCAAACTAGTTATTAACTTTGAACTAAGCGTAATCAAAGTTTGAGGGTTTTCCCCGATCAACTTCATTTTTTAAAGTAATCATAATATTCCTTCAGGGGTATATGACGAAAACCCGAAGGCTGTCCTCCATAAAAACTACATATTACACAAAGAGAATGTAGAGCAAATGGTTTAGAGACCGACAAAGTGTTTCCAAGGTGTTTTAGACGTTGCATTATTGTAGATTGGAGTGGCTTTTGTCTTGGGGGCCGCCATGGGTCAGCATTGGGGTCACGGAGGGGTTCACGACACTCCAGAAGTCGAAGCTGCCAAAGCAGCACATTTCGCTGCCCACGCGAAAGCCAGAGCTCAGCTCAGCGGCCACGGACACGGCTGGGAAGCGAGCGACCGGTCATGGACACCCGAGCCTCAGCACCACGTTGCCCAGCATTGGGAAGAGCCTCACCACAAGTGGACTGGTCCCATCGCTCTACCACCTGGTAAGTCTACAGACTAAGCAAACAATTATACTGATCTCCCTGTATTAATTTGAAGTAAGTACCATGTAGAATTCGACCGTATAAACCGTATGGCGAAGACATTTCACGGATCCAATGCCAGCCATGACTGCATCTTCCGACAATCCAAGGTGCTGTCAATAGCTCGAATAGGTGTATCAATAATTATTTTGTCTTCAAGTTGAAGAACGCCGTTACCCTCCTTTTTTGCTGGAACTGCAGACAGAGCGTCAAATTATGTCAATAAGTAACCTTGCCATGATATGTTGTGTTTATTTCTTAACGCTGACGGGTGAATATTGTGCAGGTTATGACAAAAATGGAGCTCCTCTTCCAGTCCTCGACACTCCGGAAGTTGCCGCAGAGAAACACAGATTCTTCGCGCTGTATTCCCACGGCGCATATGCTGGAGCCTATGCTGCTCACGGCGCTGAGGGTCAATGGTCAGCCCCTGAACACCACTCCAGCTGGACCCCAACGTCCGGACCTTGGGGATATTGAATACCCTAGCATGTTAGCTGGAACAGAAACTACTGTTTGCCATTATAAAAAAAGGAATGAGATGATTTAAAAGACTTATTTGCTGTTGTGTTGTTGAAATTTGTTTTAGTACGGCCTAAAACGCTCTGTATCCGAAACGCATTGTAAAGATTAATATAAGATGAGCTTGTAACCGAAGATGTTGAGAGTTTCCTGCATTCCCGCATTGACGATTTTTATGCGCATTTTATCATCAATAAACATTTAAAAGATGGAAAACAATCTTTGTCAAATCATCTTAATCATGATGTTCTTCAGGTTGACGGAGAAAACTTTGATATTGACCAGAATTGTGATTGAAGTAAACGATAACATCTTCACTACCGCTTAGCGTCATTAGTTCTTGAGAGTCTTCTTCAAAGGTACCTCCTATCATGACTTACTCCGTCGATCCTCGTGTTATACCTATGGCTATGTTATACCTTAGTGGCGTCGAATGCACCATATGAACTGACCAAATATTTTAGTTTTTAGGCTCTAGTCAGGTTTATTGAACATTATTCCGATTGTGTATTCTCGCGTTATTTGTCAATTCTCTAAATTCCAGAGGAATGAAAATGCTAAGAAAACGGTCTTGTCATTTCAGTGTGCGTCTTCATTAATAGATGAAAAATGTCAGAATTTGAACGGTGAAGGATAAGGGAGCAGAGGAATCGGCCTATCCATTTCACTTCCTCGTGAAATTTTCACCTCATAATATTAGCACCAGTCGAAGAAAAAACTTGCGGGATTTTAGTACCATCCCAGCCATTCATAAGCTATACGTTGCTAGTATGTTTGGCCCAATGATGTAGGTAATTAGCTACTCTTCGGGTCACCGGAAATCGATAGGTTGCAATAAATTGGCATGCTATCATTGGAAGAAGATGGTCCGCAACGAATTTCAAAGAGCTTGGATCATTGTATGACTATTACGCATTAGCAAACTCGAAGTTTTGATTGGCCTTTCGAATACCTGAAATTTCGCGTTGAGGCTTCTGTTTCTCAACGGGACGTTTCTTCTATCCAATTCCCAGCCTCATCCGCCACTCGACTTTACAGCTCCATTTTCTAAGTGGTTACTCGATTTTAGGGCTTTCCTGAGGACCAGAGGGGAGCACGATGGTAGGTATTGACCACAGAAAACACTGGTCTACGCAGCAGGGGAATCTATACTGAAAATAATAAGCCCTTCAGCAATAATTTGCAGCGTTTTTCTCATGTTATTAGTATCTGCGAAGGGGAATAATTATGCTTAAGGATAGGAGGAAGAGCGTGGATAATCCAATTTCAAATCCTGCAAACGCGGGTTATAATACACAGTGAAACCTCCGTTAGTGGACACCTCTCAATAGTGGACTGCTCCCAGTAGTGGACAGGTTCTGTTGTCCCGGCAGAACCCCGTATAAATTAGTGCATTTTGTCCCAACCAATAGACATGGACAGTCAAAATCGAGCCCTACAGTCGTTTATCACCTCCTAATAGTGGATGGGCGGGGGTCAGTATGATCGACAGGTTAGTGAAGGTTCAGTGATAAAAATTACTCCAACTCGTTCGCAGGGTCATGACGTAAACGAAAAGCCTCCAGTGAGCATCAGCTCTACTGAAGCGCTGCGTTTTGCTGATGTAATAAAGCGCTTCTGCCTGAAATCAGATGAACCGACGACACGCTTCCTGATTTCCCAGATCCAGACCAACATTGATTTTCAAAAATAAAAAAAATTCCAACCAGACCAATATGTTTTCCTTTTTGATTTATTATTTTCGATAATGAACCTTTGGAATCGAGCATGAAACAAATTTTAATCCCCCTCTCCCACCTTCGCCCAATTTGATGGTTTCCATTTCAAGGTACGTAGAATCCCAAAATGGAATTAAAAACTTGCTGTCCGCCACCGTACGCCGTACTTCACACTTTTCTTCGTTACCTTGAACCAAAATTAATGGAATTTGGCTTGTAGGTTCCGTCTGTAGTTGGTCTGCAAACCTCGGCGTTACGGTCAGTCATCTCTAAGGGATGAAAAAAATGGGGGTTGAAATTTTCAGATCGCCGTAGCTCGAAAACTTTCAGTAGAAGGGTATGGTTTTTTAGTTTTTTTAAATTTATCTTGACTAAAGAATTTTTTGAGACCACCCGGAGCATTTAAGTCCAGCCTCGTGTTTGCACCGAAAAGCATCGTCTACATGATCGTGAATGAAACGGTATAAATTCGGCCCAGATATCATTGCTATGGAACATCTGATTATAATCACGGATGGCTGTATGAAGTCGAGTTGGTTGTTCAGGGTTATTATTTCTTTGAAGAATGATTGTTTTTTGGTGGGATGTTGTTAATAGGTATTTCAACTTGAACAAGGAAAGTTACCTTGCTTCATGAATAACTATTAATAATTAGTTAAAATACGATTCTTGAATCCACTGCATATTTATGGAACTGTAATATTCGGGCCGGATCCAGTACTCGATTTAGGGTTTTCCTGAGGGAAGCTCAAGGGAAGGTATTGACCACAGAAAACAGCGATCTACGCAGAAGGGGCTACACAGGTAAATAATAAACCGTTGTGTAATATTTTGCAGCGTTTTTTTCCTTTAAATTATGCGCTAACTTATCTTCCATTCATATGTCAGTCAGTACCTATGACAATTTTATAAAACTACATAAATAAGTTTGTAATTTACACGAAATAATGTTTTCAGTTCACAAATTATGTAGATGTTTTTCCTCGTTTCCTTTCATTAGTGGACACCTTTCAATAGTGGACGAATTTCTCGGTCCCCACACTGTCCACTATTCGGAGGTTTCACTGTATTATAGGTTATTATAATATTATATTGATAGATTATTGGCACGAGAGTAAAACTTATGTTTCGAAATATTGGCACTTGCCTACCTACTAACAATACAAGTGTGTCGAACTACGACGGGAGGACTCATGTGAGAATTTGCCTAATTAACAATGATAACACCTGGATTTCATGCGTTTTTGTTCACTGTGCTGTCACGGGCTCTAGTTTACTTTCCAGGCTATAAGCATTGATATAGGTTTTTAATGACTAGTAATCGCAGAAACGACATAGATTATTGTGAAGTAGTGACTGATCTACGAAATGGTCAACCATAACCTTAACCACAGCTACGAAGCTGCCTTGTAGTTGATCGTGCGTGTTGATTATGTAGGTGACGAAAGGGACAGTATGCCAGAAAGGCCAGACTGCACTCCTGCAAGAAAGTGATTCAGGTCAGTCAGACCGGTTAAATAAGCGAGCCGCTCCACTGACTCAGAAAGAAGATGAGCAAAGTGATGACGCAACGAGCTGCATCTTCATCCTTGACCGTCTGGCTGTAGTAGGGATCCGCTACTCCTTGTACCCCAACGCCGAACCACGCATCGTGAAGTCAACCTTGTGAATCCCATATCACCTGCTCGTCTTCACGGTCTTCGGTTCATTCACCCAACTGGAGGCCAGCTCGCGTCTACTCAGGTTTACTGACTTTGAACAGCTATATAATACGATTACCCGATACCGTTGCTGGTATCCACTTACTGAGTGTCATCGCATACAAGCGTCCACAAGCTCCTACTTCAGTTTTGAGCAAAAAATAGTTACCTATAGGTTCGCAGGTCATTACTGCCACAAAATCAGGCGGAGAGTGTATTGGTGAACTCAACACACCAATTTTTGGAACAGGGAAGAGCGTTCTTCGTCTTATTCGCAACAGCGTCACGATCACAACCTATCGTTGTTCGTCTTATTGGCAACAGCGTCACGATCACAACCTATCTCCACTCCACTGAATTCATGTGTGCTGCCTCCAGCTCGGAGAGAAACAGAAATAAACTTCTTTTTGGTTTATTATTATTTCACTAATGAACTTGGGAAACGAGAGCCCAAAAACGTAGATAGGTACGTGGAATCCAAAAAATGGAATAAACGAAATTTCTGTCATTTGGGGTCAAAACTTCCAGAAACACATGGGGTCGGAATTTCCAGAAGACCGTAGTTCGAAAACGTCATTTTAGCAATTTTTTGAGACCACTTGAAGTACGTCCAGCCGTTCGTTCAACTAAGGACCTGAAGTTTGAACCGAACATGAAGGTGAATCGTACGGCATACGGCTCTAGTTCAAATGTAACTGCTAGGGAAAACCTTATTATAATCACCCATGGCTCTATGGAATTGAGCTTGTTGTTCCGGGATGTTTTTTATTTTGATGAAAGAGGGTTATTTTGGGTTTTGTTGGTACCTACTTTTTTTATTTATCTGTTGATAGGCTGTACAAGATTGTTGTTCACGGCCAACCATCCAAATCAGGTGAGAATTTGGGAACATGTCGAGGGTCCTCCTTAGGTTCAGCGACCATCAGAATTTCAAAAATGACCGCGCGGGGGGATCGTGGTAGGTACCGAAATGACGCCTAAAGGGAATGGTGGCGGGGCGGTGGGAAAGTGCATAAAATTGTGTAACTGCGAATGCCGAACGTTACAGAGCTTATACTTCGACTCTGGTGGCATTTTTGTCGCGTGTGTGTGTGTGTGTGGTGCGCGAGTGCGTGTGCGTGTGCTTGTGCTCGTATCCTGTCTTGTTGTTGTATTGGCGTCCCAATTAACTTTGTCTCGTCAACACATTTGGTTCACCCGTCCGGTCTGCATTTTCTTGTCAATTTTAGCGTATGTTTATGCTAAACTAAGAACAGAAACTATAAAACATACCTATTACATTCGAGTTATGACACCGGCGGGTAATTAGAACTCGGAAAATCTATTTAATGTTAACGATCACTGAAACAATTTATAAAAACATAGTGGTAGGCTCTCATTTTCCCATTTTCTTATCCGGCTTCTGTCGGGAATAATATTCTTGCAACGTCTCGACTTGCATGCGATTAAGCATTTCTTTCGGAAACACCCTCAGCAATTTCCACGCGATGTCCAGGGATTCAAATATCGTTCTGTTCTCGTAAGTTCCTACGGGTAAAAAAGAGCCTTACCATTAGAATACTACAGGTTGGTAACCGCACAACATAATATCATTCCTTACCCACTGATGATTCTTAAAGCATGTATTTATATTACATTATATTACAATTATTATTATGTATTTACAGCTTTGAATGAACGAGGCTTTCTTTATGGGTATTTCTACAGATAAAATTATTCCCTCGCTTATGAAAATATCGAGTAATTAACAAATTATTAATGGAATGTTATAAAACAATAAATGGCAATACCAGTTTCTAGCAGTCGAGTGGACTAGGAATGCGTTGGCCCAGTAGTCCAATAGCTTTGAACATTATAATTGGATTTTTTTTTTTTTTTTTTTTCAATGAAAGTGTAATGAATAATATTTCTGATGCTGCCAGGCAGGACGAAATGAACATTCATTTTCTCATACAGTTCCCAGCTCTTAGAAAACCATTCTCGTCTGTTTCCTCTTTCAGGCTGAAATTCCGTAGACCCTCTCTCTAATCATATTAGCCCCGCTCTTGGAATTCGAGGCTCAAATGTCTCTCAACTCAATTTTTAAAATAGATTCCTAAAAGCCCTTTCCGGAGGCCCAGCACACGTTTGTTTACCCACTGCTTATCGAACTCCAAATAATTTTTCCTCAATAATAGGAATTTCTAGTCATTCATTCCTCAGTAGAGGGGTCAAAACCCATTATGCACATTTCCTTTGAACTCCACTGTTGGCATTTGTTTTCCAGTTCGGCACGTTAAAATAAATCTAATTATATTTGGTGATTCTCTGTTGGTGTCACTCTTTGACTTTTTTCTTCTTTAGCATGATGCTTTTTCCAGCTCTTTACATTTCGGTCTACCAAGGCAGCAGAAGCCTGTAATCCCTTGGGGGGGGGGGGGGGAAACCCCTGTTTTTCTTACAAAATCAAAACTTCCACTCCCATATTGGGATTAGACCTTTCTGAATAAATTTGGTTCCGTGAAAGTCCGGCTGTATTTCCTTTTGTATGTCAATGTAACCTGCCATCGCTTCATATTTCTTCGTAGTTTAACGTCGCAGGTTAACATAGGAACTGTTAGAAACCAGGTAAATAATGGCTATTCCTACAAACTCATTCAATGTGTTTTATAAATTATTACCAATGTTAAATAGAATGCCAAGAGTCGGCCAGTTGCCAACCAATGGGAGAGGGGTATCGGCCATTCTTTCATGACGATTTATTTTTTCCCGTATGGATGACTCCTCAGTCCAGATCAGTGTTCTCATTGCAGTGAACCGTTATAATTACTTCCTTAAAAGAACTTCAAGTTAAAATGTTGAATGTAGGCGCGATTGGTCCAATACAAAATCAGAAACTCCCACTGTAATTTTCTCTTTTTCCTCAAGAACTACTACATTATCAATACTTGTGACCACATGTAGAGGGAGCTGGGAGTAGGGTGTTCGATTGAGGGGCGTGAGGTCATGAGTAAGTTGTAGTATATCCTAGTTCTTATTCCATTTTCGGATTCTCAGTACTTACCTTGAAGCGGAAATAATCAAATTGCGGGGGGGGGGGGGTTATTATTTAAAATAATAATGTTGTTAGCCCTTGTTGTTAGCAAACGACTGATGTTACATTGTACGGGAAAACTATTCAATCATTGTACTACTACGACTATTCTGTGCGGAGTGAGACCTATGTGTGTACCAGGAACAAAATAAAAAGCGCTCCATTCTATTAATATAGTTACGGAATAGCTACTGTTCTATTAACTAGCAGTCACAGAATAGGAGGACTTCAGCGACTATTTTCCCCCTGTTATCACCTGAAACTATGGGGAGTGTCTAGGGTCACCCTTGCCCAACGGGGCTGACATGCCGAATTGCAATCTTCCAAGGGCAAAAACGCGATTTTTCATTTCATGTAGGTGGTACCTGGTAATAATGTGCAAACCTGTCCATAAATAGCGGACGAATTTATTCACATTAGCCGATAAATGCCATTTTTTTAGCTACTATTAATTTATGCATGGAGTTATTTGAAAAACTAAATTAGAAATTATTGATGTCACCAACCTTGTGCGAGAAATTGAGATTCAAATTTACTGAGGAATTCTAAATACAGCAAATCGTCTGGACCCAATGCTTCTTCTCCAACAACAGCTTTCATACCTTGAACATCCTTTCCAATGGCGTAGCATGCGTACTGAAATTGGATTATCAAGTTGTCAATTTATGAATGCGTAGTTGATACGAAGCACTGAATAAATTTAATATATAATTATGATGGGTTGAATCAGGTGTGGGGATTGCGGCCACCACGCAAATCCTCATGCTGACGATTGTAGTATACTTACAAAGAGGAAATGACACATTCATCATTCTATGTCTACATAATAAATTATACAATGCATAGTAACTTGCCAATTGGTTGGAGACCTCAGAATGGTCTTTCCGAGTCATTCCCTCGCCGATTGCAGACTTCATTAAACGGGAAAGCGATGGTAAAACGTTGATCGGTGGGTATATTTGCCTGTTGTGCAGCTGTCGGTCAACGTAGATTTGGCCCTCCGTTATGTAGCCGGTGAGATCGGGAATCGGATGGGTTATATCTGGAGGATACATCATGAGAAAGTTACTTCTGTATCCATTGCATTCATATCCTCCGTTATTTCTCAGGCTTATGGTACAGAACAAACGTATCCGAGACAATGCAACAAAAGTCACCCGTGTGTCTTACAAGGTATCACAGTACATTGACCGCTTTCAATAATTTCTACCAAAGGAGCAGGTGTTTTGGGACACATCTATTTCAACCCCAGACCGAAATCCAAGAACACCAACCATACTAAGGTATACAGGGTGTCCCACCTTCGAAGACACATAACTGCAGGCATCGATTCTGCAACAACTAATTTCGCAAAACAAACAAAAAATACACTGCCAAGGTGATGGCACAGGAGCTTCCTCGTCACAATCAGAGTGACCCATTATAAAATAGAACAGACTCGGAAGCAAAATAACATAACATTACATTACATTACATTACATAACATTACATAACGTTAAATATACATATTACATAACATTACATTACATAACATAACATTACATAACATTACATGAAATATACATATTATACATAACATGACTTCCATAATACATTACGTCCATTATACATAACTAGCCTGACCGTTCGCTTCGCTCGCTATCCGAGATTCGCTGTACGCAGTATCGTGGAACCAACAAACGACGGAAAAATCCCATACCCTACCGGGTATTTGTGCCCAATTTTATCAAAATCCGTCAAGCCATTCAGGAGTTGACCATGGTCGACCATATTTCCGCTATGGTCAGGGTATTAAAAATGCGCCTACGTTCAACTTGGGAGGCTACCGGATATTGGTGCCAAATTTGGTCGATATCCGTTGAGCAATTCGGGATTCGACCATGGAGGGGCCCATGGATGCGCTAAGGTCGACCGCGGGGGTAGTCCGAAGGGTCGATCGTAGATAGAATTTCACGTAGATTACGAATACGCGATAAAAAATAGGGGTTACCATTTCAATTAACGAAGTTGATCATGGTCGACCATAGTTCCGCTATGGTCAGGGAATTAAAAATGCGACGTTGCACAACTTGGGAGCCTACTGGATATTCGTGCCAAATTTGGTCGATATCCGTTGAGCAATTCGGGATTCGACCATGGAGGGGCCCATGGATGCGCTATGGTCGACCGCTGGGGTAGTCCGAAGGGTCGATCGTAGATAGAATTTCACGTAGATTACGAATACGCGATAAAAAATAGGGGTTACCATTCCAATTAATGAAGTTGACCATGGTCGACCATAGTTCCGCTATGGTCAGGGAATTAAAAATGCGACGTTGCACAACTTGGGAGCCTACTGGATATTCGTGCCAAATTTGGTCGATATCCATCAAGCCATTCAGGAGTTGACCATGGTCGACCATAGTTCCGCTGTGGTCAGGGAATTAAAAATGCGACGTTGCACAACTTGGGAGCCTACTGGATATTCGTGCCAAATTTGGTCGATATCCGTCAAGCCATTCAGGAGTTGACCATGGTCGACCATAGTTCCGCTATGGTCAGGGAATTGAAAATGCGACGTTGCACAACTTGGGAGCCTACTGGATATTCGTGCCAAATTTGGTCGATATCCGTCGAGCCGTTTGGCCGTGCATAGAAGGACAGACAGACAGACAGAGCGCATGCGCAGGGCGAACCGCTGGCTCTATCATGTTGAAATTTATATGGGACCTCAATGGGCCCTACCCGCTTAATCCCTGAGAATTACATTGAAATTGGGTGAAATCTTTGGTTACTACGGCTGTAACAAGGAAATTGAATCTATTTCACGCCAGCGCATGCGCAGAGCGCACCGAGGGTCCGATCATGCTGAAATTCATACTGGAACTCACTAGGCCTTGTCCAAACAACCCTTGAAAATTTGAGCGAAATTGAATCAAAATTGTGAAAGTTATGCGTGTTTGTTGAATTTAACGTTAGCGCATGCGCAGGGCGTACCGCTGGATCAATCATGTTGAAATTTGTATGGGACCTCAAGGGGCCTTATCCGCACCATCCCTCAAAATGTGAGCTGAATCAATTCAAAATCGTGGAAGTTATGGCTGTAACAAGGAAATGCGGACAGACTCACAGACTCACAGATTCACAGACTCACAGACTCACAGACTCACAGACCGACAGACACGGAACCAAATTTGTTCAGTAGGCTTTGAAACGCAAAATGCAAGTGGAAATTTTGATTTCTGAAGACAAAAATTTTTTGGCTCACGAAAGTGAACACAAGGCTTCCGCTGCTTCGCAGACTCGGAAGCAATAAACGTAGGAATTTTTCCAGAAACGCTTCGTTTTCGATTTATTTTGTTTTTTAAATTTCTTTCGTGTCCTCGAATTTTATCACAAAAATGCAACACCCTTGATTAACAGTGGAAAATTAAAATTAATAACATCTTGGAAAAAGCTTTTAATTTCCTATCCCTGATGCAATATAAATGTTTTACACCGAATACAGTTGTTGAAAAATTGCGCTGAAAAATTAATTTCCTCAAATTCGCAAAGCCTTTGTTTTTTCAAATGACTCAAAAACAGTACCTTGGTGTCTAACCAAACGCGTTAAGGAAAGCACTTCCTCAGAACCTCAGCTGTCCAACGGTATGGTTATTTGCAAATTTACTGTAGTAACTGGGGGGGGGGGGGGGGGGCTCTTGATTGCAAACACGTGGATTTTTCAAGGAAATCGAGTGTTATATCGTGTATACGACTTCACTCGACATGACCATAACTTGAAAAGTTGGGCATCGACTTATACGTAATTTTACATGATGAATCGAATGGTGATACTCCCAAGTCATTACGACTGATGAAAAGGTGGTTTTTCGACCTCCAGTGCCTAGTTTTTGCTCAACATGCCACTAATGTGTAAAAATGCTACAATCCGATTCATCGTTAAAAAACATTGTTGTACCTATGCCATTCGATAAATACTCAATTACTTAACTGATTGATTTGATGGATTGATATTATTGAAGAGAGGGATGTATTGTAGGTTGTTAAATATTGGACAAACAAAATTATGTTCAATAGAATGCGAAGTACTTTCAATATTAGGTGTGTATGCCCGGTTTGTCGTGGACTGCGGCGCAAACTGTCATCTGCCTCGTGAAATAATGGGGTGATGATGTACCCATTTTCGCCGTCGGAAGTGCTAACCCGTTTGCAACATAGGGTACTCATAAATATTCATTACCTTATTGGTGAGAGCGTCTGGAGTATAATGATGTTCCCTACCGTCGTTAGGCATAGTGAGTATAGGGATCTGCGTGATTGAACCGTTGCGTCCCTCCACACGCCCCGCCCTCTCGTAGATGGTGGCCAAATCAGTGTACATGTACCTGTGAACAGGTTAAGCCCATCATGCATCTTGACGCGATGTTTGCACTTCGGAAACTATCAACTACAAATAATGCGACTATCATCATAAAATAGAGTTCATTTATGGAAACTACCTGCACTATTAAACTGCTATTACAAACATATGCATTTGAAAAACCTCCACGAGATAGTTACCTTTATCTTGATGGTAATAATATTCCCTACTATACGTCCACCCTTTAGGTAGTAAGTGGTGTGGAGAAAAATAGACAGATTTAACTCGCTTTCTTATTTCATAGTATTGTATTAGCTTATGTGTCATAAATATGAGCAGATGAATTTATGACTCCACTCAGGTGGGAGTCCTGTCCTTCTTGATGAGGAATGCGTTTTTTTTTTTTTTTGCTTTTAAAGAAAACGAAAAAAGCAATAGGTGAGTGAGTCTTTGGTTCAAGTATATTATCATAGTCGATATCGCACTATAACCGATAAAACATCACATCATCCTAAAAACTCGATGAGTTTACTCTAACTCTAGGTAATTCTCTCTTTACTTACTCTAATTTACTCTTTACTCTAATTTACTCTCAACATTTTTTCCGTAACAATTGATTTGAGTTATGTTGTAGCAATTCCTTCCTACCTGCTCAACTTGAAAGAAAGGTTTTCAGCAGTCGACGATAATTTATTTTTTCTTTCAGACTATATCCGAGGAAATCGTTGTTCCCAATCATCAGTTCTCGCTCATTAATTTATCATTTCAGGATTTTAGTAGGTTGGTGCTTTCATCACATTTCTCAGGTCAATGCAATTATATTTTTCAATTTATACTAGGTATAGGTATTCTTATATACATTATATTATCTTATATATTTTTCGATCACCTAGACGTTATTACTCATTCGAGTTGGATTCGCGTCATCTACTTGATGCATGCCTACACAAAAATAAGTATTCATGATTAACCAATTACCATTAGTCTGGTGTGATAGTAAACATCAGCGGGATTATGGGAAGGGACTGTAAGGTTCAGATCGCAATCCCAAGTACTTTGCTAATACATTAGCTGTGAAACATACTATAGGATACAGGAATAATTATTATGATCCCGCCCATATGTCTAAATTGGTAGGCAAAGTTTAATTAATAAAAAGTTTAGTTTATGCTTGTGATTCGTCTAGTGTTCAGTTATTTATCAGTGGCGACGAGAAATGGTGTAAAACACAACAACTCGAACAAGGCGTAGAGTGGAAGGCGGGGGTAGCCAGATCGGCACGGACAACAGTTGTGAGGAGGGTGGTGGAAAGGACTTAAAAACACTGACCGCGCGGTTTTCTGCACCTCCCTTCAATGAGGACGAAAATTGGGATGACTATGAAAGCCAATTCACATTGCTGTGTCGAGTTAAAGGATTGGGAGAGTCCACTATTCCGGCGGCAGAAGCTCGAAGGGACTTATTGTTGGCTTACGTCGGTCATGCGTCGTTGAAGAAAGTAAAAAATTTCATACTGCCGGCGAAGATCGATCATTTGAGCTGGGAAGAACTGTTGAACGCATTACGGTCAATTTACAAACCGACAAAGACTATATTCTCTGCAAGGCTAGACTTTGAACAGAGTGAGAGACAGCAGGATGAACCATTTGCGATGTTTGTAACTAGGTTGAAAGAGTTGGCAGGTCTATGCAATTATGGAAGGAACATTGAAGAAAGAGTAAGGGATAGATTCGCGGGGGGCATACGGTTTCCGGAATTTGAAGTGGAAATCCGGCAACGCTGGCCCGAGGGGGAGAACGCTGACGGAACAGAGTTGGGGCTGCAACAACTGCGTGGCTTGGCAGAAGCAATGAGTAGGGCACGTAGGGAAATGCAAGAGAAATCAATGACGGAGGAAAGAACAGTACAAAAAGTGGCCGGCACAGGGACAGATAACAGGAGAAGGGAAGAAATTTCATACTGCCGGCGAAGATCGATCATTTGAGCTGGGAAGAACTGTTGAACGCCTACCAACAAAATATTACCATTATCCGAATCAATGGCATCTACAAAGATTCTGTGTAGCTCGTAGGTTAGGTTCAGTTGGATTCACAATGAAACTTACAAATCACTCAATCCCTAGCAATAACAAGCAAATTTTCAAATGGTCTTACATACCCAGGAAACCCTCGCCGGCCAGGTACTTCTTCTCTAGCAGCGGATACTTCGCGGAGTGCTTCAGCATATGATGACATGTCTGTCAATATGACGAGGATGTGCTTCTCACATTGGTAAGCTAAATATTCAGCTGCCGTTAGAGCGATTCGGGGTGTAATGATACGCTCGATCGTTGGGTCGTTCGCCAAATTCAAGAACAAGCAAACGTTCTCCATTGAATCATTTTCCTGGATCACAGTACAACAACGTAGAACTGTGATAATGTCAAGAGAAACTACATAATAGACTTCTCAGATATCAGACATACTTCAAAATCCTGCTTGAAGAATCTCGCGGTTTCCATATTGACTCCCATGGCGGCAAAGACTATAGCGAAATTATCTTCTTGATCGTCTAGTACCGATTTACCAGGACGTTTTACCAGTCCGGCTTGTCGACATATTTGAGCAGCTATCTAATTTGAACATTAATAAGCATATCAGTGTGTTTATACTCCTCTATCTTGCACTACTAGAGATTTGGCTGCGGAGACGCACGATGCATAGAAAGATATAATTATTAATAAGCTACCCATGTCCATTCGCTTCGCTAGCTTGTCCAAGTGGGCGAACTGGTCACAGGATTTGCTTATCCAAGTGGGTGTATAGATCACGGAATTTGTAGTCTCGCGGGATTAATTTCTTCTTAACTGTTTAAACAGTTTAATACACAGCGGACAGCTTTTGGCCTCACAACACGCAAGATTCCGTGGTTACTACGGGCGGTGTTGTACTGGTACTATTAGGGTTAACCCTTTGGACGCGGCAGCTGTTTTCCCTTGCCATTCCAGGAGCGGCAAATTAAAATATTCTTAAGAAGTTCTTTATATTAGATCTTTATTATTGCTTTCGATGTGAGTAAAGGACTTGATGCATTTCGCGGAAAATTCTAGGGATGGGATGTCGATGTTTATCTTCCGATAGCCGATATTTGTATATAGATAGTTTGACTTCGAAAATATCGGGATATCGATATTTACCTCAGGTAGGTATCAAATTTGTTTAATAACCAGAAAAATCCTCAAATTTGGTTTTAAACTTTTGAAGACGTAAGAAATGAACCCAAATGTGGAGATATTTCATTTTCACAACATGTAGGTAGGTGCAAAACAAATTGAATACCACAGTTCCTCCGTTTACTGGCTTCGGCTTACACAATGTCAACCTAATTTCAATATAATAATGTGTGGCTTACTTTTGTTTTAATGGCTTAATTCGGTGTTTCAATTATTTCTTTCGATAATATCGGATATCGGTATTTTTCATCCTATAATATATCGATATCGATTTATTCATTTTATATATCAATTGATATCAATATCGATATTTTCTTTCGATATCCCATCCGTAGTGGTTTCCCAGGTGAATGTGGGTAGGTACGTGAAGGTCTTGTTTTGAATCTGACTTATAATAATAGTATAGATGTGTCAAGTAGTTTACTTCAAAATAAAGAATGGAGTTACTGAATGGTTGTCGATTTCCACCAATACTATTATTTCAATTATTATTACTTTCAATAGCTCCGTTTTTTAGTTTGAAATGGATTTTCACGATTCTATTGCGAATGATTTAGTGCGTATGTTTACTTCGTTGTGAGGCAAACCGGAAGCTGAGAAGATTGGTATTTTCTGGCCTCTAGCAATTGAGTTCATGACGTCAATGGCTGAAATCCCTGTTTGAATCATCTCAGCGGGATATATCCTAGATTCAGGGTTGATCGGTTGACCTGAAACATGACAATACAAGAGAAAGGTGGCCTTACTGCTCGTTTTGACTGAATATCAAGCAACTTAGGACGGTGTGTGATCGGTACATGTCGAGATTTCTATAATCAGCATGCAACCTGTTATATTCTCTTCTCGTCCATATTGCTTTCTTACTTTCAAAGGTACGAAAGCCTTGCACATTTTTGTGCACGAAAAAACAGTTTTGTGTCTTCTACTTGCAGTTGGTGCTTCAGATATCAAGGAACAAATTTTTGAGAGTTTTGTAAAAGTTAGGTTCCTAAACACGATCAGCCCAGTCAATATGGATTTCATACCAGCTGGAGCAGTTCATGACCTACAGCCTAGTCTAAACAGGCGCAAACACGAAATTATAATAACATCTTGATCCCCAGCTCTATTGTACCAATACTGATGGACATTTTTATGCATTTAGGATCCCAGATTTTCCCTTCGCCTCCTTGTCCTCTTGAAGAAACACAAATTCTTCCTACCTACCTTCAGATCTGTTAACTACTTCGTACAAGTTGTCATTTACATAGCGTACTAAAATGTGTTTGCGACCGGAGCAAAAGTAGATCTGCACATACGCAAGTTTTAAATCATTTTCAACGTCAACTTCTGGTTTATTATTTTCAATAATGAACCTTTGGAATCGAGCATGAAAAATACTTTTTAACCCCTCAAAATTTGATGGTTTCCGTTTCAAGGTATGTAGAATCCGAAAATGCAATAAAAAAATTGTTGTCCGTCCTCCGTACGCCGTGTGCCGTACTTCGCACTTTTCTTAGTCTTTGAGCCAAAATTGAAGAAATTCTGTTTATAGGTCCCATTTGGGGTCAAGTTGGTCCTCGAAGCTTGGCGTTAATACAATTCATCCCTAAGAGGTGAAAAATAGGGGTTGAAATCTCCTGGACTCCATTGTCTCGAATTTTTTTACGGTTTTAAATAGTTCTCGAACTTGGGAGGTTTTTTAAGACCACCCGGAGCATTGTACGCCCAGCCATTATTCATATTAAGGCCCAGAAGTTTACACCGACAGGTATTTTCGACAGCAGGATTAATGAAATTGTATACATTCAGCCCAAATATCATCACTAGTGACGCGATAACAATCGGGAATTGGCCGGATTCGTTATTGATTTCATTCATGGAGCATGAAGTCGAGTTGGTTGTTCTGTGATATTATTTCACTTGAAAAATGATGGATGGCTCTTTTGGAGTTTGCTGGTAGGTGGTGAAATTTGAGCAAACGTTGAAGTATTATTGATGGGTAAATTATTACACAATGGTAAATTATTACACAACGGTAAATTATTACACAACGGTTCATTACAGAAGAACGGTTCATTATAGTAGAAGGTGCTGGAGTTTGTTGGTAGGTACGTTTGCAACTTTTTTTCACTCCACATCAACAACTTCCTTTCAGAACTTCATTATTTGCGTTTCTTTTTGCCATTTTAGTTACTGTTTGTCATCGACAGAATTAATTTAGGAACATTTAACTCTTGATTTAGGTAGGTACCTAGTAACGAGTACGGGGTTAGGTACTAACCGACCGAGGGTCTGCGATCTACATAACATCTATAGAATAGTACTTATATTATATAAAGGGTTATCTATACGGAGAGCTGTGATCTGTAACAGAAGGGTGTTCCATACAAAATAATATACCGTTGTGCAGGCGTACAGGGATTTGCAGCGTTTTTTCTTGAGGATAAGCCTTCCGATTTTGCTGAACATCGACAGCCTGGTTCAAATGGTAGTGTGTGATAAGCCAGCGATAATTGCATAGTTACGATGTGAGGATGTTGTACAGTGATGCAAACGTAATGCGGTACACTGGAGCTACCGAACATCGTAGGTAACTGTCGCTCCAATGGTGACCGATGGCATACCTTGGATATCTAGATAATCCTCTGCCAATATAGCGGGTCCTTTGTCAATCGGTTGACCACTCCCGTTGAACACTCTCCCGAGCATGTCAACCGTCACGGGCGTCCTCAGGATGTCCCCAGTGAATTCTATCAACGTATTCTTCGAATCAATCCCAGATGTTCCCTCGAATACCTGAATCAGATTCATAAATTAATAACATATTATATTCATACCACGGAATACATTTTTAGAAATAGTTGTTATTAGAGAAACAATGGGATAATGCGCCCCCCCCCCCCCCCCCCCCCGCAAACATTAAATCCTGATTGACCCTGTATTTTGATTTTGTTTGTACACTGGGGAAATAGCTGAAGAATCTCCACGTACCTTCCTTCATAGCATCAATGCTGAATAAAATAATAAAGTGGGTGGAACCTCCGGGAATGCGTATGAAGTTGTCATGCCCAGTTATAGCATGTAGTGGCTTATAAATGATTACAATCTATGTTTAGTAGTATGTTAGAGTATAGCATTACTGTTATTATTGTTTAGTATTATAATAATAATAATTATCAAATACAACAATACTCATAAACCAATTAAAAGAAAATAATATTATCAATATTCAAAATACAAGTATTTGGATGACTCTTTCGTGGCACAGTAAAGAGTTATTGTTGAACGTACATTCAAAATTACGTAGGAAACATAAGGCCAATAATTTGTCTCAGGCTCTGGCTGTTGTATTAAGCTGGCCCCTGTCTCAGAATTCGAATAGGTAGGTACCAACTTCAATATAATAATTATGTAATCATGTAATGTGATACATCTATCCTCAGCTTATTCTACATCTTCATCTCATATCAAACCTGGTCCGTACCATTTTGGAGTTTCAATATTGTCCCTATCTCCTCCTACCATACTGCGTAGTTGAGTTACTTAGTCACGAACAGAGATTTTTCAAATGAATCGAACGTAACAATGATGGCTATTTGAAAGTTAGCCGATGAAAATGGGAAGCTCTGAACAGGCCATCGCTGAATAGCGAAACGTCAGTGAATTTAAAACATGGCGCCTTGACCATTATTATAATCACTCTGTCCTAACCTAGGTGCGTTATTATGCGATTGCGTCTGCGTAGCAAGAGTGTGTTAATGGTCGTAATTGGTAGGTACATGTTTGATTGCAGTTATGTAGGTAAGGTTAAAAGTAGTTGATTGGTAACTGGTAGGTAAGTAGGTATGTTTCATTTGTTTGCGCTTCATCGCAGCAAATCATGGGGTAGATACACGTTGTAAGACAAGACGGATATTCATAATCCAGAAGGCACAGGTTTCCGAGTTCAGTCTCACTCCCTGGTTCGATTCCCGGACCCGCTGCTGAAATACATTCGACAATTTTCTGCATTGTTTCGGTCACTCATGTTTGAGTAGTATCATGTATATAAATATTCCGCTGATCCTTTGTTTACGTATTGATATTTCTCGTCAAATTTTGAAGGTGATCTACATTTTCGGCTAGCCTATAGTATAAGTACCTATAAATGACCGACGTTCGGGATTGACACTGGTTTCATACAATGGAGATCAACAAGTGTGAGAGAGTGAACGGGGACCTGTGAACCGCCAAAGCTATTGTAGTAAGTCAAAAACAAAGGTACACCATGTTGATCAACCCTGTTGATTGTTAGCTATGGAATTAAATCCCGCGTCTCGATTACCCACATTGGGGCCTGCCGTGAGCTCAGTTTATTAACTGTTAAAGTACGATGGCGCATCGTTCGTTATTGGAAATATATACCGGTCTGAAACTCAATCATTCCATGGAATAAATGTTCTATTTCAGCTCTGTTGTAGATTTAGCAAGTAGGTACATATAAATCCATCCGTTGCACATAAGTAATTATTATTGCCAATGAAGGTTGATGTTGATGTAAATCAAATAACTGACCCAATTCATTGAGAATTCATAAATCTTAGCCTTGACGAAGAACATCGATAATATTGCTTATGTGTCGTGGAGTCAGTTAAGGGGTCACCAGTGTGGTGAGGGTAGGGTAGGTTTGGGCAGGTCGCAGGAGAGGGGAGGATGTGTGCTCCTTGGGAGACTTTTCGGATATGTGTCGTGGGTTATCACCACAGCGAGTATTAGAGGAAGAGGCGTCCCACGGTTACCACCACAGCAGACGCTGAAGGAAAGGGATGCTAACACCCCGCGGTTATCACCACAGCGAGCCTTAGAGGATGAAGCATCCCACGATTATGACCACAGCAAACGCTAAAGGAGAAGGATACTTACACCCCGCGGTTATCACCACAGTGAGTGTTAGAGGGTGATGCACCTAGCGGTTACCACCGCAGCAGACACTAAGGGAGAAGGAGGAGAAGGTGCAAGGTGAGGAGAAGTCGCAGGTAGGAATGAGGTCGATCGAATGAAGAGCTGGGCGAGCCGGGCGCCTTATAAATGTGCCTCCACCTCGTCCCCCGTCTGTCAATTGTCGTTAACGGCCATTGAGAGTCGTTGGGAGCTCAATGGAGCCCTTCTGGACTTCAGCCGAGGCACCCACACAGCTTGTATTTCTCCTTGTTTACTGGCTAAATCTACAAGTTACATGTGAGTGGTATGTGTTGCACTTCAGGGGTACCACGACCTGTGTCCCCCCAGATATTACCAATAAGAGAGTTATGGAACGAAGAGATAGGGTTATATTATGTACAGTCGGCGAGGCTGGATGAGGTGTGCGGGCGGAGTTGAAGCGGGGGCGGAGGGGCTTGCAAATCCTTTCCATCTGGACAGCGGAGATGGCGGAGATTCGATGTGGGAGGCGGGGAGCAGGGTGTTGAGCTAGAAGCTAGGAGGTTTGGGTTGTGTGACTAGGACGGTTGAAGGAGGGTCGTGACAACGGCGGTGGCCGGGCAGGCAGAAGTGGCCCTGGCGGGTGAAGGTCATGTCTGAGGGGGTTCCTGGAAATCTACACGTGGGGGGGGGGGGGGCTGGCATTCCGCGCGTTGGCCCCAAGGTGACATGCCACCAACAGATCGTCGCATGTGGGTTGGCCAGGCGGTGGATGGGGCGGAGCGCTGGAGCTGGGGTTGGTTGGTGGATGTGCCGGTTGCGATGGGCCCAGAGTGGGAACAAGGGCGGTGGTTGTGATTTGTAAAAGGAGGAAGTGTGAGGGTGATGGTGGTGGTGGCAGCTGTGGTGTTGGTGGCAAACATCGACCTGGCGAGGTGCGTGTTGTAGAGGGGAGTGAGATGGTGGTTTGCATTTCAGTGTGCGTGAAATGGTGGTTGCTGGACACCGAGCCGGAGCTAGGAAGGCGGTCAGGAGCGTTAAAACAGTGGCAGCGGGAGGAGGGTGGTACGTGGTGGCAGATGTGATGGTGGTGGTAGGTGGTGCCGGCGGTGATGATGGTGGCTGCGATGTCGGTGGCGAAGAGGTTGGGGGGGGGGGGGGGGGGGCATGGTAGGGTGCGTTTCAGTCACCTTAATTCTTAGGCATGAAACGTCTGGAGTGTTGGGGGAACGGTAGCGGTGGCGGTGGTGATGCTGGTGGTGGCGGCGGCTGCGATGAAGGTGGTGGCAGCGATAGTGACATGATGGGCTGTGTTTCAGTGTGCAGTGCGTGCATGAAACGTCGGGAGTGTCAGGGGGATGGTGGCGGTGGTGGCTGCGATGTCCATGGCGGCAGTGATTGTGACAGTGGCGGTTGGCTGCGACATGGTGGGTTGCGTTTCAGTCTGCATTGTCGGCAAGAAACTTTGGGGTTACCAGTGTCATGGAGTCAGTTGAGGGGTCACCAATGTGGTGAGCGCTAGGTAGGGTAGGTTTGGGTAGGTCACAGGAGAGTGGAGGATGTGCTCCTTGGGAGTCTTTTCGGATTCCTAACACCCCGCGGTTATCACCACAGCGAGTGTTAGAGGAAGAGGCGTCCCGGGGTCACCACCACAGCAGACTCTCAGGGAGATGGACGCTAACACCCGGCGGTGAGGTTGGTCGAGTGAAGCTCGGCGAGCCGGGCGTCTTATAAAGGTGACCACCTCGGCCCCCCGTCTTGCAACGATCGTTAACGGCTGTTGAGAGTCGTTCGGAGCTCGATGGAGGTGAACCCTTCTGGGCTTCAGCCAAGGCGTCGCACAGCTCGTCTTTCTCCTTGTTTATTGGTTAAATCTATATGTTACATGTGAGTGGTATGTGTTACACTTGAGGGGTACCACGACAATATGCATACATAATCACGCTCAATTTATCCAATTCATGTGACGCACTATAGGCAGAATTACCTGTATGATAGCTTTCTTCCCCGTCACTTCCAGAACTTGACCAGAACGTAGCGTGCCATCACCGAGACGGATCTGTACAATCTCAGCATACATGGGAAACTTGACGTTATCCAAAATTACCAGTGGCCCTTTCACGCCGCATACAGTTCGGTATGCTGCAACGAGAAGCGTACAAGATCGAACATACAATTCTTACCATACCGACTCAAAATATATGATATTTCAGTTAAAAAAACTTGCAAGAGAAATTAATTGATAACACAAATTAATGTATTAATGATTGCATTTTTCCACGTCCATCTGAGGTAAGATTACCTAGGTAGTAGTTAGGGGACGTTCCCAGTCAAAGCGAGGATTTCCGAAAATTAAGTATATGCGGACAAATTTTAAGTGGCAAAAGCTAAGATCAAGGTGTGAGGAACGACATGGTTCCCTTTACTCGTATTTTCATTCAAATCCGTCCATATGTATTTTCGCATGCGCAATACGAAATTCCTGACCCTCTTATCAAAATATTATTTAATTGATTTTAATGTAATATCAGGGATGAAATTAATATTTAGGGATTCTACATCCCGGATTTCTGAGTCTCATCTCCAAGGAAACCAAAGAGGAAAGAGCAGTGGCGCTTGCACTCATAACAAAAACCTACGAAATAATATTGTTGAAGTCAGTCGATTTTAATGACGTTTCGAACGATTGCAGTAGGTTAGGTACGAGCATGTATGAAATGATCCTCTTCGAGTTCCCGCAGTGGGCAGACTTGCGCGAATATCCTTTCAACACCCGTATCCCAGGTTTTATCCGACCGATTCCAACCAAAATCTCAAGGACCATGCCGATGAAGATCTGCTCTGAATTTCATAGTGGTCGAAGGAATCCTACCTCGACATTGCAATTTCGCGTAAATATGAAATTTTATTTAGTTATGTAGTGAGTGGGCATCACTGTATTTGGTTTTTTTTTTTAACTCAGCAGGTAGGTACACAACTTTTGCGCAATTTTCATGTAGTGTGTTATCCTCCCCCCCCCCCCCCCCCCCCCGCATCACCGCAATAGCCCCGTTGTGAAAATTTACCCGTCAAAAAAAACCTCCTCGGCCGCAAAAAACGTTTAATAGTCATTTTGCCCACCAAAATGGCATGCTCGGTGCTTTCCGGGGGGGAGCTGTGGCCAAACAGCGTTGAAAGGAAGCTTGGGGGGAAGGAACGGGTTTCTATACACATATCCAACAGAGAAGGAAGGGACAGATGTATTACATGTGTGTATGCTAATCCAAGAGAGAGGTTATTCAGGCGGGCAAAATGGATATCAATCCCTTTGGCGGTTGAGGAGGTTTATTTTTTGGCGGGTAAGTTTTTACAACAGGGTTGGGGGGGGGGGGGGGGGGGGGGGGGGGGGTATCACATCTCTTTGCATTGATAATGTTAACATTTTTTCCCATACCTAAATATTTGCTCAGTACCTACTCAGTACTTACTT